>CM031236.1:236517545-237261868 GCA_018340775.1 Taxus wallichiana var. yunnanensis | reverse complement strand
TGTTTTTTTGGGATTTGTCATATCGGGGATGGAGTGAGGATGGATGAGGAAAAAGTAAAGGCAATTTTGGAATGGCCTATTCCAAGGAATGTGATAGAGGTTCGTAGTTTTCATGGATTGGAAAATTTTTATAGGAAGTTCATCAGGAATTTTAGTAGCATTGATGCACCCATACGAGTGTGCAAAAGGGAGGGAGTTTGTATGGACCAAGGCAAAGAATGATATTCTTGAATTGTTGAAGAAGAAAGTATCAGAAGCACATGTTTTGGTATTGCCAGATTTTAGAAAGGTCTTTGAGGTTGATTATGATGCCTCACATGTTGGGATTGGAGCTGTGTTGAGTCAAGAAGGATGACCAGTGGCATTCTTTAGTGCAAAGCTAACAAAATTCAGGAGGAAATATTCTACTTATGATGTGGAATTTTATGCTATTGTTCAAGCATTAAGGAACCGGAGACATTACTTGGTAGCAAAGGAATTTGTACTCTTCACGGACCATGAATCCTTGAGGTATGTAAACACACAGAAGAAACTAAATAGTAGGCATGCAAAATGGGTTTCATTTCTACAAGAATATACTTTTGTTTTAAAGCATAAGTCTAGTAAGTAGAATCAAGTTGTTGATGCCTTGAGTAGGCGTGTAGCCCTTTTGACAACAATGGAAAATAAATTCCTAGGGTTTGAGGCAGTTAAGGAATTGTATGAAGGTGATCCTAATTTTGGTGATGTTGTCAGAAAGCTTAAGGAGCCTACAGTAGTTAGTGATTCTTTTGATTATTTGATACAGGATGGTTATTTGTTTAGGGGGAAACAATTATGCATCCCTGCTGGTTCAATGAGAGAAAATATTATAAGAGAATTGCATAGTGGAGGGTTGGCTGGACACTTTGGTATAAGTAAGACAATTTCTCTTGTCATAGAAAAGTATTATTGGCCAAAGGTAAAGAGGACATCGGTAGGGTTGTAGCAAAGATGTAGAGTGTGTCAAATGGCTAAGGGTCATGCATGCAATCTGCCGGGTTGTATATGCCATTGCCTATCCCTACAAGAGGGCCATGGGTTGATTCGAAGTATGGATTTTGTGTTAGGGCTTCCTAACACACAAAGTGAGGGAATGATTCTATATTTTTTGTGGTTGATAGATTCTCTAAAATGGCACATTTTATTTCTTGTAAGAAAACTAATGATGCTTCTAGAATTGCAGATTTGTTTTTTTCGAAGTGGTTAGATTGCATGGAATTCCAAAACGATGACTTCGGATCGGATACGAAGTTTTGAGTCACTTTTTGGCAGGACTCTATGGAATAAATTTCGGACACAACTACATTTTTTTAGTAGTGCATATCACCCCTGCAGACGAACTAGTGAACGTGCTTAGGAAATCTCCTACGTTGTATAGTTGGAGAAAATCCAAAACAATGGGACTTAGCTTTACCTCAAGCTGAGTTTGCATATAATAGCTCGATAAACAGGTCAACAGGGAGGTCTCCTTTCTAGATTGTATATGGTAGGAATCCGAAGGGGGTCCTTGATCTAATTGTTCTACCAGGTGAAGATGAAACTAGTGATGATGCAGAAGCATTTGCAGAACACATTCTATAGCTACAAGATGAAGTGAGGGAAAAGCTGAAAGTGAGTAATGCACAATATAAAATAGCTTGCAGATGCCAGTAGGAGAGTAAGTGTATTTGAAGAAGGAGATATGGTGATGGTTCATCTTAGAAAAGAGAGGTTTCCAAAGGGTACATATAATAAACTCAAGTATAAGAAGATTGGGCCATGTAGGATTCTGAAGAAAATGAGTGATAATGCCTACAAGGTGGAGCTACTGAAAACTTTGCTATCTCACCAGTTTTTAATGTTTCTGATTTATATAAGTTTCAAGGTCATGATGAAAATGTTGCAGAGGAGGAAGAAATAAACCGGAAGCAATAGATGCCGAAGAAGAAAAAGGAAAGGGTAATGTGTCTTTGGACCAAAGACAATCACTACTAGACATGGGAGCTACAACAGATATTTGCTACAGTGGGAAGGTTTGCAGCAAGAAGAAAACACTTGGATTCCTGAGTGGGAGTTGAGGAAAATTGATAGTGCAAAATTAGATGAGTTTCGTCAATAGAATTCGCAGGAGCTGAATTCTTTTCAACCAGGGGAGAATGATGCGAGCATAACTTGCAGAGGCCATAACTTTTGATCCGACCGTTGGATCATCCTGAAATTTTTACAGGGTGGTAGATATACATTAGTACTAGGCTGGGAGTAAAATTTTCCTGATCTAAAATACATCATGCCTAAAACACCTAAACTCCATCATTCCTATATGTCCTCACTCAATCATGCCTAACTTGCCTGGACTCCACCATCCTGGATACTCCATTCAATCATGCCTAAACCACCTAGACTCCACCATGCCTAAACCTGACTCCATCATGCCTAACTGACCTAAACTTAATTGTGACTATATGACCTTGACTCAATCATGCCTACTTAACCTAGTTTCCATCAATACACAATAAAAATAGAAATAAATATCATTAACTATTTACAAATATATACAAATTTACAAAGATATAAATATCATCAACTATATAAATAGGAGCGTCTGTGTATCAATACATATATACAAAGATATAAATAAATAGAAGTATCTAAAAAAACTCTCATATACAATCTCACGTCTTCAACACACAGGCTGATAAATATATCCAAAATAACAATGATCATATCAAGTGACTAATCATCACCTCACCTGATATCCTCCTATCCAATCTCACCTATCTCCTCCTCCCCACCTGTCACCCACCCTATCAACATCTCTACACCCTCCATGGGTCTCGGTATGGTCTCCTCCTAGCCCTCACCTGGGCCTAGCCTCCAAGAACTCATAACCTCTCCCTGGCCCCTTCTATGGGCTCGAAGGCCTCATGTACTCCCTGAACTATGAGTCATATATCTCTTCCACTCACTAACTACTAGCTGGGATTTGTACTCTATATATGAAGGGAAATCTATGCTGGTAGTCATCAGATGATCCTGATAGTAACAAGCCTCACTTAGGGCATCCCTGAACCTCACCATCGACACAATCAATGGTGGTGCCATGGGTCTCACTGAAACCTATGAACTCTTCCCTGCTAATACTTTCCTCAACCCCTACCCTCCTGCCTGTGTTATGGGACTCTATCTTGGGAAGGTGCCTTTAATATGGGGCCTTGTCCATGGGCCTCTATGGGTATCTATACTTGTGATGCAACCCGGGCCTATAGGGCCATAACTTGTGCCTCTGTAGTGATCGGATGACCCCATAATTGTGTCACACGTTCTTGTAGGGTGGCTACTTTTCCACCATCCCCATCTCTCGCCCTATGCGAGTGCCTTCCATTATGCTACCTAGGTCCTATAGGAAATGTCACTGAGCCTATTCCTCTAGTTACCTATTCTCCTCACCATTTTAGTTTTCCCTATAATACTTGTAATATATACCTAGGGCGGTCACCTAACCCTATAAAGTATCCCTCTGTACTATGATGATGACTAAATCTGTTGTCATGGCCTCACGGTTCCACTTGTAGATGGGAAACCCATCACTACTTGTATCCATTAGTGACTCCCATGTCATCAATCCACTTATCTCAAGTTATTTATCCTCTTGTCTTGTAAAAACACTCAGGGCATGGTGGAGATAGGGGTCTCTCCACATCATCTCTGTGGTAATGTGAAAAAGGTGGGGGTACATCCTACTATGGCCCAAAATATCATCTAACCCTATCCATGGGAATCATCTCATGCTCCCTGAATGCCACCCATGTATCCATCTAAGTAGTTGAAGCTCCTCTAACTCCTCAGCCATGCCTATGTAGGATGGATAGTCCACATATGGTCTCCACACAATATCAACTGTAGAAAGGCCCTCTAATCACTTCATGTAGTATGACACATCATGTGTCCCTCACCTCCCTTGGATGTCTAGTGACTAGTACCTATTATTATCTAAAACCAAGTCTGAAAACCACCCCCAAAACAATATTTTCATGGAAAATGATTTGGTGCACACACATGATGTGCTCATATGCCCAATAGTGTAATAAATATGTACAACACATACCAAACCTCCTCAATATCCCATAGGCCCATAACTCCCTATATAGTTGAACCAAGAATGTCGGTGCCCAAGCAAAGTGTATTTGCTCCTCGATCATAACTTCTAGTACCCACATCAAGATCGTGCTCACAAACCTACAACCCTTAGGGTGCGGAAATGTAAAGCATCCAACCACCACCATCATCAACACAGATAGCCTATTCTCCTGTGGATAGGCTACATACATATCTCCATAAGTGAGACTCACGTTATGATACCTCAGCTTGCCCATCGCCTCACCAAACAAAACCACTATCGGCTCCATCGATGCCTCTGACGAAATGGAATATATTGGCTCCCCAACAATAGGAAGCCACATAATCCTATATACATCCTCTAAGGTGATGGTCATCTCACCCATCGGTAAGTGAAAGGTATTGGTCATGGAATCCCATCTATCAATGAGAGAGACCATCAAACTATGATCCCAAGATATATGCCTATAGCATCGGATCGCACTCAATCCAACCTCGGTCATGTGCTCCCACTCCTCTCGTAGTACCACCACCGGCCACATCTCGTAGTAGTAGGGGTGGTACTCTATCCCACATCCTTAGCTGATCTATCACCTACATCATCTAATACAACTATGTCAAGACTTGACCACCCCAAATCACCTCTTACCCACTACACAATACTCACCTACAAACCTACTATCACATAATATCCTTACCCATTATCTTAATTCATTTCACCTACTTACCTATCCCACATCACCAAAATCACATTTTACCCTCTTCCCTCTACATACATCTTCACCTACCCCTTCCTCACCTATTTTACTTTCCTACCTAGCCCTTCTTTCACATATTTACTCTTAGCCTTAACCATCATCAGTTGCCTTGACCGTCACCGGTCTTCTTGATCATCAAGGGTCCCTTATAACCGTATCGATCACCTAGACCTTAACTAATGCCAAATAAAGCTGACCAACATCAGCCAACTCCTAAATGTCTTCGCTCTTTGTCAAGGCACCCAAAATCAAAAACCCATCCGCCATTCTTAAAAATAAAAAAACTAGCCTAAAACCCTACTCTAACCTACCAAAACCTATCCTAGCTTCATGCCCAAAAATATTTAGCCTACATTAGACCTTCCCACCCCTCATTCCCTTCAATTTTACCCCCAAATTCAAAATTAAAAATTCCACCCAAATTTTCAATAAACCAATTTCAACAACATTATTTTCACCCAAATGAGGGATTTGGATTTTCACCTATCTCTACTCAAAGACCGTCTCCACGGTGGCACATTTGGCAACTTTGGTCTACCTACTCCTTATCCTACCTTTACCTTGATAAAATAAACTTCTCACCTCGAAACCAATCAAATAAATCTTGTGGACCCATTAATCGAATGCCAATCACCCGCTACATGGCTTGTCATCTCAGCCGCCATCTCGTATTTATCGCTTTTATACTTCTCACCTTCTCCTATGTCATTTTATAAAGTGGCAAAGTCAAAATGAATCCGTAAAACATGGATTTTAATTTTTAGCCCCAAATCGACATGACCAACACTAGACATGTCGTGTCATAGCCAACCGATGTTGGTTACACCATTACAAGGATTGGTCACCTAATATTACCTTTTGACCCACCTCATGCCCATTTTTCCTAAAAACAATGTTGCTCCAACATTTTAACCTTACCAATACATATTATACCCTACCCACAAGCCTACACTACCTCTACATTTCCTTAATTATGCTTAAAGACATGTTATTTACCTATATCACAAATTACCTTAAGTGCCTTGACCTACATACCCTAACTTGAAATTCCTTTGGTGACATTTGAATTCATGTACTCACTATACCTTGTGATGTTGTTACCCATGTTATTTAGCCTAATAACCTTACCTTACCTAATGACATGATGTTTGTCCTAAAAATACCTTTGGTGCCATGGAACAAAACCTATTACCTATTTCTACATTGACTTCACAGTGCTTCATGACCATATCCTAAACCTCGAATACCCGAATTACTTCAACCTTGTTTGGATAAACCTATCTCCATTTTGACAATGTAGAGTTTATAAGATCTCACAATCTATATGTGTGTGTGTGTAATTTCCATTACCCACTACCCATTACCCAATGTGACCATTACCCATTACCCAAAATGACCATGTCCTTACCTACAACCAACCTACCTTCATTTTCAGCACTTACCCATTTATCAAATCACTCACAGACTCTATCTAACACCTCATTAGCTCCTACTTTTAGGGGATTACCTCCACTAACACTTGGGGAAACCTCACATTCATCCTTACTTGGGAAAATCCCACTTTCACCTATATTTGGGGCAACCACTTCTTGTTTTGTCAAAGATCGCTTATCAATACAAGCTACGCAAAATAAAGAGGAAAATGCAAACACCAAGTTTGGGTCACACTCCCTTTGGTCCCCTTTATTTAACTAGCGTACCATATTCACCTTACCTGACCCTTTACATAATCGAGCCTTACCATGGAATTACACCTCACCTAGCCACATCACCTAGACACCTCACCATGGACTTATTCTTAGTCTATTAATTAACTAAGACTGAGTCTCTACTTATCTTAACCAATTGGGACTCTTTCAAACCCTAAAATTAAATTCCTATTCCTTCTCCAACAACACTCCCACTTATCTAAGTGTTAACCCTCACTTGAGACCTAGAATGAAAATCAGAGCATGCCAAAAATAACAAAGATTTGCCTATTTTTGGAAAACCTAGGATTTCCCACGTTAATTGATGTCACCACCTTGACCATTAACGTCATCACCTTATATATCCCTTTGTAACCTTTTACCAAGGTTGGTCATTTTGAGTTCTAAGAGATCGATTGCATTCAAATCAGAACCAGAGACTTCTAAGCATCGAGACGATGGAATACACTCAACCACAAGCCCAAGCAAGCAAATGAGACTCATCTAAATGAATTATAATATTCATAGGAGCACTATGGGATTAATTTCCATGACACTGACCACAAATTTCTTCACACAATAAACCTCCTTCCTTCACCTACTAGACCTACAAATACAAGTAAGTGTATTTGATTTTCATCATTTTGTACTTGCTTAAAGTGTAAGTTCATTATCTTTTGTTATTGGATCTTATTCTTTCTTACATTCCTCCATTCCCACCTTCTTACCAATCTACCCATCCAACCACTCATGACCTTCTAGCTCTTTGTACTTGACCTCTATGCATTCCTGAGTCTTCCTGACATTATTACAAACCCAACCATCCTCCCTTCATCCTCTGATGCAATCATAGAGAAGTCCAAATCTACCTTTTATTTAATTACCACCAAATTGCCCCTACTAACGCTGATTATCTTAACCGTCATCAGTTTCCCCTCTTCACTAGCATCGGTCACCCAACTAATGTCGATTACTGTGTCTTCTGTCAACTTTCACTAGAACCTCCCCAAAACCTCATAAAACCTCACCCAAACTTGATACCCCACCTACAACCTCACAACAAACCTTCCCAACTCTTTGTGTAGACATAGAGAGAGCTTGGACACCCATTTTGACATTCTTCCATTTCCCATAGTAACCAATATCAGTCATCCTAAACCATCATCGATTATACCTGTACCGACATTAGTCACCCCGACTAGTTGGTATTTGTACCTCATAAAACTTTCTTAGACCAAAAGATGAATAATCATGAAAACCAACCCAAACTTCACCAAATATTATCCAAACCCCATTTATGACCCTTAAACCACCTTCCTAGCCTACAACCTGACCCAGGACCTTCACCAATTTAGTTATCAAGCATTTAATTGGATTGACACGGATAGTAGTCTGAGACACCTAAATCAGAACACTAGCATTAGATTATTTTATTTGCATGTTCAGTTATTTTATATTGAGTTATATATTAGTGGATTGACAACCGTTGAGGAAGTATCACACTTCCTGGATCTAGCTCATGCTAGTAGTCCACTAACTTTTTCTATTAACTGTATCTTGTGGTCTTGCTTTGTATTATAGGTAGTTCCTCCTAGCCAAAAGGAAGCTCACATAATCATCCTGGATTGGAAATCGAAACACACACACTCAAACTTTGACCAATGTTATAACATGTATTCTTCCTTAAGTATTTACTATATCTCTTTGTCGTACAATAATTCGGTGAAACAATCCAAATCAAAGATATGGGAAAAATTAGAAAAATGATAGATGGCATGATCAAAATCCACATTGTCCTCTTCAAATAGTTTTATGTACTCAAGGACTTCCTTATGCTAGCTCAAGAAAAGAATTGGTTCTAGTGTAAAACAATATCATACATGAAACAAATTGGTTTTTCCCATAGAATCAGCCACATAGTCATATGTATGCACAAATGTATTATAAGCTCAGGACTTCATGGTTCAAAATTCATCTAATCAGTGAGAACCATTGATGGAGGTAGGTAATCCTAATTTGGAAGAAGCTCAAGTGGTTATTCCAGAGATTAATATGATGTTCTTTGGGTATGATTAGTTTTGTGTAATCAATAAGATAGTAGAGAGTATGCACAAGGTTACACACATGCCTCATGATCATATTGTCGATAACACAAGGTATTAAAATATGGTGTTGGATGCTCAACCTTTTCTTCTAGATAAGATGGTACTCTTTAGAAAGAAACAAATGATGGGATATATTTGAGAAATAATAGTTTACCTTCATTCATGTGTAGGAAAAATATTACGCATGGGGCTATACATGATTTTAAATTTGAGGTTGCACATGAGAGAACACATAGGCCTAACTTGAAAAAGGAAATTATTTCTCACCCAAACACACATGTTCAAGAATTGAAGCACTCAATAAAATATAACTTATTACCTTAAGTGAAAAATTTGATGGGCCTTCCTTCATCATCATTGATTAGATGAAGAAGAAAAATGTGAATGTCACAATGTGGGATGCTTTGCCTATTCCATCAAAAATATATCTCCTACATAAAGCTCTTAAGAAAATTCCTCAAGTTGATTCATTTATTAATAAGACTCATGTTGTCTTCAATTTTTGCTAAATAGAAGAAAACATTAAGCAAATTGTGAAAACACCATGCTTTATATGTCCTTGATTGTAGGAAAACATTTAGTTCATAATTTCATGATTGATTTAGGGGCCAATACTTCTATATTTCTTAATAATATTGTTGATATCATAGGTCTTAAGTACACCCTTGTTTCTAAAAGTGTTTTGCAACTTGATGGCTCAATCACAACATTATAGGATTCATCAAATATCTTGAGTTAACCCTTCATGTATGTCCAATTCTAACCATAACTCAAGATGTATTAGTCATTGACTTGCCTCCTTTGTTCTCCATTTTCCTAGTAAGAGATTTCACTACTAAAGTGGGGGATACTTGTATTTAGATTGGTCTCACATGATTCTAAGAACTAGATATTACACTAGATTTACCATATAGTTCAAACCTATCTTCTCCTATCACATTGAGTCTTATGACCCTTCTCTACTTGAATTTAATTATCTCATACATGAATTGAGTAGCATATCCATCCCCAATACTTGATCTTTTATTAGATGAATGGGCTAAGGAGAATTATGAATTTTATCCTTATGATACAAATATGGAAACTTGAGTTGGAACCTATCACATTCATGAACAATAATATACTTGCACCACACCACTAAAGAAATAAAAGGATAATTCTTTTGGATTATGGAAAAATTTCTTTGATGGTTCTAGAAACAAGATTGGCACTGGGGTAGGTATTGTATTAATGTTTCCAATGAATGAGAAATTATTTTTTACATAGATTTTAGTTTACATGTTATAACAATGTAGAAGAATATGAGGCATTAGTACATGGTCTTCTTATTGCTGAAAAAATATAGATCAAAGCATTGTAAGTATTTGGACACATTGAATTGGTAATCTATAAAATTAAAGGGAAGTATGCCATAAAGAATAAGCTTTTGAAATATTATAAACATAGATTGTGGACCTCTTGGATATTTTTGATGCCCTCAACCTACAAGTGGTGCCAAGGAAATTAAACAAAGAAGAAGACCAGATGGTAGCCCTTGGATCACAATTCTCACCAGTTGAGCACTTCATCCAAGGAAATCAACATGTCAAGTTAGTAATCAGACCACTAGTTCTGTATAATGAAGTCAACTAACAAGTATTTGATAGTGATGAAAAAATTGTGTAATTCATCCAAAATGAAGATGATTTTTCTTCAAAATGCAATATGATTTACATGAAAACTATGGTGACCAAGTCATTCAATTAAGAAAAAATAATTTTCCAAAGGATTGGTCACCTTAGAGAATATTTTCATCCTTGATGATGAGTTTAAAAGAGAAGAAAATAACATAATAGTAAAGAAAGAGGACTACCAACCAATCACTATTACGTAAGGAAATGAGTTGTTAATTGGAAAGGTATCCGAAGAAGGTGAAAAAAATATTTCATCTCCTTATGTCAAAATTTTAATGATAAATTCTCATGGGAATATGAATACCTTAAGGAGTTTGATCCAAAAAAAATTCAACATACCATTGATCTTGATTCTAATGTCAAGACAATTAGAAAAAACTAGAGGCTGTCAATCCAAAGATAGAGCCCTCATGAGGAAGTAATTCTCTAAAATGATTAAGGAAAAATAATATTTCATATCAAGTAATCTATTTATGTGCATAATATAGTTTCGGTAAGAAAGAAAAATTGAGAAATCAGACTTTGTGTTGATTTCGTAGAGATTTGAACAAAGCTTCCCCAAAGGATCACTATCATATTCCTTCTATGGAAACTTTTTACAAACTATACTAGGAGATGAAAGGTTTCATGTTGATGGATACTCAGATCAAGGTCAAGGTCAAAGGATTAATTTAAAACAACATTTAAAACCAAGTGGGGAACATATGCTTATAAGAAAATTCCTTTTGGTTTATCAAATACAGGTGTTACTTTAAAAAAAGAAATGGATGTTTCCTTTAGAGGATACATCAATGAATTAATCCTTGTCTACTTGGATGATATTACCATTTTATCAAATCATAGTAAAGATCATTTCAGTCATCTTGAGAAAGTATTTGAAATATGTAGAGAATTTGGGGTGTCTCTTAACCCCAAGAAATGTATTTTTTTTGTTCCTCAAGGAAGCCTTTGGGACATGGTGTTTCAAAGGATGGTAATCCCATTGATTCGAAAGAATCTCAACTATCCTCTCTCTTTCTTTTCCAAATAAAAATAAAGTTTTGCAATCATTCATTGGATAGATTAAATTTGTAAGGATATTCCTTCCTAAATTTGCAGGGTGGTTAGACATATCACTCTAATGCTCAAGAATGATTTAGTTTTCAAATGGACAACGAAAGGGAAGGAAAGATTTGCTAAGATAAAAAATAAATTACTTAGGCTCCTACCCTCATCAACATTTATTATTCTAGGTATTTTATCCTATATACATATGGAGATTATTCTCTATTACTATTTTTGACATAGAAAAATTACCAAGGTTTAGAACAACCAATGACATTCTTCAATCAAAAACTAAAGGATTATGAATTGAAGTACAATAACATTGAAAAATAGTTATTTTCCATCATGCACATGCTAAATAAAATCAAGAGAATGCTTTCCACTAATCATGTTAAAGTTCTAGTTTCATACTCTAGTGTGAGGGAATTCAATATGGGAGAAAAAATAAGTGAGAAAAGAGCCAGATAGGTGACCCAAATTATGGAGTGTGATGTGACTATCAAAGACAAAAATTGGTTAGAGGAAGAGTACTTTATGAGAAACTTTCTTTGAATGCATAGAATGATTAAGAAACCTTTTTCTTCATGGATGAATAACTTTTGTGTACCATTGAAACTCAATAAGATAAACAAAATTTACCCGATGCACAAAATTAGTTTGATGATATGGTCACATTTCTATCTACTGGTGCATATCCTTCTAGATGAAACAAAGAAAAATAAGAAATTTGAGGCTACAAGTCCATCCCTTTTGCATTTATTGATGTAGTTATTTTGAAAAGGAACATGATGGAATGTTGCTAAGATATATTCCCTCACACACACAAGTCAACAAGATATTGGAATAATTTCATGATGGATTCGCTAGTGGACTCTTCTCATCCAAGGCTACTATAATGAAAATTATAAAATCGGGTACTTCTTGCCTACGTTATTTGTTTATGTGCTCTAATGGGTTATAAAATGTAAGGAATGTACTTTCTTCAAAGGAAAAATGAGGTTGTATGCCATTCCACTTCATTAAATCCAAGATGATCAACTATTCCCGCAATGGGGTCTTGAGTTTATTGGCATAATTAATCCTCCATCAAGTGTTGACCACAAGTGGGTTTTGACAACAACATTTTACTTTACTAGATGGACAAAAGTTGTTGCACTCAAGGAATTAACTGAATTAGTTATCCTTGACTTCCTTGAAGACAAGGTAATAAGGTTTGGAGTCCTCACTCTATCAATTATGAAAATGTAAATGTTTTCTTAGGATCTAAATTTTTTGATTGGGCTCTTGGACTTGGAATTTATTTAAATAATTATTCCAATTACTGCCCTCAAGGTATTGGTTTAGTAGAGCCTACTAATAAGAACTTGACTAAAATAATGAAAAAAACAATGGAGATCAACAAAAGGAAGTGGTATACAAAGGTAAGGTGCACACTCTAGGATGATAGAATCATAATGAAGAAGGAAATTGGTACTTATCCTTATAAAATTGTCTATGGTAAATAATCCAAGCTTACTTTATCAATCAAAATTCCCTTCACTACAATTGCACAACAACTAGAATTTGAGGGTGTAGATCAGAGAGAAATTAGAATGGAAGTGTTGGTAAAACTCAAAGAACTAAGAAATTCTACTATGATCAGATTAGAGAAACATCAAAGATCAACCAAACAATGGTTTGATAGGAAGGCTTGAGATTATAATTTCAAAGTAGGTGATATGGTCTTAAAGTGGGATGCGAAAATAGCTAAACCAAGGTGGCAGTCTAATTTTGATGCAATGTAGAGTGGGTATATTATCATTACTTGAAAAGAGGATCAATACTTTGAAAGAGGTCCAATCCTAATGGAAGTGCACTTACAGATCCGAGTCAATGGGATTTATCTCAAGTGTTTCTATTAAAGTTGTTCCATTGCATCTTGTACATGGTAGGTTAGTTTAAATTCATCCAAAGGATTTTAGCATAGTGTTTTTTGTTAGTGTAAGTATTTACTTTCCCTCATGTGTGATCTTTCACATGATTTCTTGTTTTTTTTGGGATGGTAGTCTCCATTTCATGTTATTCATGAATGTTTAAGGAGGTTATGTTTTAGATAGTTAATATGGCTAGATGGTGAAAGAAACAACATAATACAAAGTCCAGTCAGCTCACATGTATTCAAAAGTTCTTGCACATATTCCCACGATGGTAGTGGAAATTATATTGTAAGATAGTTTTATACTCTCATTAAAAATTTATATCAAAATATTCTTCATATTAGAAAATCAGGATAGAAAAAGTCACAAACTAGTTTTTTATGTTTTTAGGTTGAATCCATGCCCAATGGATACTTTAATGCCAATAATCTTTATATTTAGCAAGAAAATATCCCCAAAAGTTTCCAAATTGTTTCCTAAAATAAATCCCTTGTATATTTTGAGAAACTTGTAGTTTCATTAGGGATTTGGTATCGTGTTTTGAGGTTGTGTGCACTTTTATTGATCTTTCCCTTTGGTGAAATTTCATGTTTGTAATTCCTTTGCATGCTTTCATGCACTCTTTGTTGCTTCTCCTTTCCCTTGATTTATTCTTAGCATGTTTCACATTCTCACATTTCTCCTTGCATACCTACAAGTATTTCATTTCCTTTTGTGTGCATTCCTTGTATGCTTTCTCCTTCTATCCTAGATGTTGTGCTTCCTCTCACGTATAACCACGGGCTTTTCTTGAATTTTTGCAAGCCTTATACATTCCTCTAGCACATGTCTTTTCCCCCAAGTCCCATGCATTCCCTCACATGTATTCTTGCATCTTCCTTTCATACATCATTTCCTTGTGCAATTTTATTTGTGCCTTTCCTTGCATGCTTTCCATGTTTTCTTAGCATGTTTGCATGTGTGCCTTCTTTTTGAACGTCCACGCTTTCCTTTGGCAAGTCTTTAGAATTTCTTTACACATTTGCATGTTATTGCAAGTATGTATCCCTCTCCCTTAATCCCTACGCATCCTCCTACATGTGCTTGTGGGATTCCTCTACATTCTTACATCCTTTTGTATTATTTCTCTTCTACCCCTAACTTATGTGCATACACCTCATAATTAAACCTTCATGCAAATCCAAGTGCAACACGTGCCCAAATTTGTGGATTCGTAATTTAAATGGAAAACTACAAGTTGTGAAAAATCCTTGTAGTGAATAGAAATTTGACACATGAAGGATATCTAACACATGTAGTTAACCTTAATATTCCCTCACCAATCGATGATGCCACATGTCTAGTGTGTTGCTCCCACACTTCATATCTTCAAATCAACCATACATTTTGACTCAGAACTCCAAATTAGGTGAAGCTAGTCTCGTTGTAAAGATCATGATGTGATCTATACTCTAGAATAAATAAAATCATATTTTTATGAGATTTGGTAGGTAAATCTAGAAAATAAAATTTAGGCCATTAATGTGCAAACATACAAATGACTCAACCACCCAAATTTAATGAAGCATGGTCTCTTTTTTTTTCTCTAAAGAAATATAAATGGGGGTATGGATTTGACATAGTTATATGCTATTTTATAGGCATTTAATGCATATTGTTGGTGGTTGCATCCTTGAATCCGAGTTTCCCTCTCTTTTCCCTCCTCTTTCTCTCTCATTCTCTATATATTGTAATGTAATGCCCATTTGTAAAGGTTGGACCCTCTTGGAATGTAAGGGCATTATTCAGAGTAATGCATTAGTGTTTTTGTTGTAAGACTCAGATGTGGGCCTCTCTACAAGGAAATTTTTACCTCCCTCCTCCATTGTAATGGACTTCGTATCCTCTTGAAGCAATAAAATCTATGTTTTGTGTCTATTCTCTGCCCTAACATGTGTTTATTGCATCTTCTTTCCTCTCTATGGTATTTTTGGTATGATGTTCATTTTTATCTCTTTACATAGTATTATCTTTATTATACTCCATGAAAATGGGAGTTTGAATGTTGTATTGGACTATGGCACTCAAGTCTACCCTCTCCTCTTAATTTTCTCCCATTTTCACTCATATGAGAGTATATTTCCCCTTATTTCTAGTGTTATCACCTCTGTTAGCTTAATATTTACCTTTTCATGCATCTTTATCCTCCTTGGTCACTTGGATTACCATAATAGAAATATATATATATATGCATTTCCTTCCTTAGGAGTAGTTTTAGCATTAGGAATAGGTAGAAGAAGCCAAATTTATTTGGAGGTATGTCTCAACACAAGTCCACAACTTGGAGACAGTCCCATGTTGCCTCAAATCCTTGGATCTTTCTAATTCAGATGCAAGTGTTAATTTGAGTGCTAACAAACAATTTTAATAAGAAAATCCTAATAATATTGATGTTCTTATGTATGCTTCCTAGAAAAAATTCAAGCACATTATCATATCCTTAATGACTAATATTAATCCTCCATAATCTAATGTGCATGCATATGTTATCCCTACATATATTGTTCCTATTTCATTGGAAGTAGTTATTCTCTAACCTCACAAAGTATTTATATGTTTATTCCTATGACCACTTTTGTTCATACATCTTCTATCTATAATTATAGCGTTTTAAAATCTTATTCTTCTAACACTCCTGATCTTGAATATATGTTTTTAGAATTCTCAAGATCATATATTATAGTTATAATAGGAACATATATTTATTATCTTTTATGTATTGTATTCAATTTCTTCATAACCCACTTGTTGGAAGCACAACCACTGGGGGGTTCAATCAGTGTCCTTAAATCATTTTCACTTATCTTTTAACCATTCATTAATCATTCATTAACATATAGATTAAATAATGATTAACCAAACACATGATCATGCATCATTAGAATACAAGAACACATGAACAAAATATATAAGTGGGAAACCATTGAAGGGAAGAAAACCCACTAAAACAAATCTTGGAAAAATTTTCCTATAAAGCAATGAATCAAATTTAGTTGAGCACCAACCCAACAAGGAGCATCAACCCTAATAGTTTAGTAGAGCACCAACCCTACAAGGAGAACCAACCCCTAAATTTAGTAGAGAACCAACCCTACAAGGAGCACCAACCACTAGATTAATCAACACCAACTAAGAAACTTGATTTTTTCACCTATATAATGTTTCCATAAAAACTAATAATGAAACTCTTTTGTCTCTTTTCTTCTCTCTTCTCCAAATCTTCCTTTCTACGCTTATTTGCTCAATAACTTATTCACCAAGATTATTGGGTCACATGACCTATCTTTCCAACATCATAAAACCAATTATACCATCATGAAATAATATCTTCCCTCTCTTTGATGGTCAAAAATACCTTCTTCACCTCTTCATACCGCCCCTTTATCTCACTCAACCTCTTTTTCTCACAAATCAAAATAGGTCACTAAGAACATGCTATATACAAGTCTTGAGCATCAGACACATCTAGGTTGGCCATTATAGAGAATATAACACTATAGAAACATTAATATATCATGAAAACACCATTAAAATCTGCACTAGGTCAGAAATATCATCTCATGCCCACTTTTTCTTCATTAGGACTCAATTAGGCTTAAATGCCTAAAACACCTTCTTCACCAAGTCTGGGTCTTCTTGGCCTATATGGCCTTAACCAAACATCAAGAACCACTTAGACATGTGTTTATAACTCCACTCCATGTTTACTAAAATATTATTCAAATTTAATCCATCAAAATATATCATGAAGCTAGTCATTAGGACTTAGTCCTATAGGTTTTTGTATCTTCACAAACCATTCTTCACATTTGAAGTTATTCCACTCATCAAAACACTTAATCATTCAAAAAAAAAGTTTTAAAGCTACTAAATGAACTCAAGTTAATCACCAAATATATCATACATCCTTAATTGGAATGTAAGTTACCACAAACCACTTTCTAACTTACACTCCCGAGTTGTCCTTACACCATCAAAACCATTCAAGAAGACTTGACCATCCAACACATGTCCTAACCCATTCAAAGTATTTTTTTAAAGTAAATTGTCAAAAATGAACCCATAATCACTCTCATATAAGAAAACACTATGGTAAAGAGAAAATATTGGTCTTACTGCACAATCTATGAACTTTAATTGTCATTTCTTAAAACTAGTCAACTATGTCAACACGTGACATTCTTCTCATAAGAATAATTGAGCCTTAAAATATTATTCAACACTTGATTGATGTCATATTATATTTTTATAACATATTCATGTGCATTATGTAATTGACCTCAATACTTAGGTACACAAGACCATCTCTTCACCATGATCACCTAAAACTACCATTACACCCCAAAAACTAGTCTTCCAAGATTGACTTCCACAAACCCCTAATGGCTAGAACATGTAAAAAAATCACCATGGAAATGTAGTATGGCTTATATAATTCCTAAAACATTAATTTTTTCATCTGGTCTAATGAAAAACTTGAGAGGAAACACAACTTATTCAGAAACTTATAATTTACTATGGGGTCCACTCACTTTCATGACACACCACTGCCACCTAGAGAAACTTGAGAGAGTAGTATACTAGATCCTAAAAACACTAAACTAGGTCACACAGTCCATTATAGGTAATTTTGAGCAATATATCCTCCATTTCTACCTTATTAGGGTTTTAAAAGGGTTTTAGACCACCTTACCTTCTTACCGATTGTTCATAAATCTCTTCCCCTTAAACCACAAAATTTCTAGGAATATTGATACAAGACACTTCCTATATACGATGAATATCTCATCCTCCTATGTAAAGGTCACACGTGCCAATAAGCATCAAAAATTTCTTCTCAGGTTGGGTTTCTCACTTCGAGGAGCTTGGTAGAGGAAAAACCACATTTCTTTCTTTGTCCTGTAACTTAAGACCTAAAAATTCATATACACACCTAGAACAACCTTCCATAATTTTTCCCATACTCATGTTTACATATTCGTGCTGAATTATGTCTAAACTACTTCATTAGGCTACCTAGGGCTAAAGATATACAAACCTAGAATGGAATCTTATCCATATACCTACATTCTGCAACACTCCTAAGAATCTCTATACCTTATAATCACACCTTATAATGCTAAAAACTCTTCAACCACCTATGTCTATCCATTTCTCATGTACCTAGGCTCATTAGACCTTGACTAGGATTCTTGAGCACTTGACTTGTCTTCATGTTCTTCAGTACACTCTTAGACCTGCCACATGCTGACCATGATCAATAAATAAGTGATCTTATAAAATTCCTCTTACACCGATCATATCATTACCACACTGTAATATCACTACATCACTCCTACAATACATCACACCTACTCAAGAAACCTCATTAATGACAACCACACCAATCAGCTCAACTTGACATCAACACAACACATGACATTAATGATACTAATAATCAACATTCACATGACATCATACTCCTTTTCACATCAATGAAACTTATTGACATCAATGAAAACAGCACTTTCCAACACAACTTGCACTAGAAGTGGCCTCATATCCCTTTCTTATTTGTTTTGTTTCTCCTAAGATTCTAATATATGATGAAAATTATGATATTGAAAAACATTTTCATACATTCAATGTTTCTTTCTTGGATTATTCTTGAATGATACATTACTTACAAATTTATTTTCTAGAAAATTTGAATATTTTTCTTTAAAATGGTTTATGATCTCCTATGCATTCTTTTTTGGACTTTCACTCCATTATCTAATCAATTTCTTCCATAATTCTCTACCAATATTCATGAAAATTTTTACTAGGCTCAAATGGTTAAGATGTGATAAGATTCTAATGAGAACACAAGTGATGATGTCCTACACATGACAAAATACCCTTTCCAAGATGAAAAATATTTTGGTAGATAGTAACTTGAAAATCTATATACACAAATTATACTTAAAACTTTGTAATAATTTTTATCTTTGACAAGTTTCATTCATTCGATCATCTATGCACATAGGGTAAAATTTTATTTAGTACTAGTTAAGGGTTTTTTTGGTTCTTTATTTCCATATAAAGAACACGACGAGGGGAAATACCTTCTTGAACTTCCATTTTTATCGCCTGAATATCCTTCATAATAAATTGGATAAAAATACGGCGATTTCTTCCGGGAAATCCCCAACGAAAAAGACATGCAATTCCTTCTTTTTCATCAAACTTATTGTAACCACTACCTACATTGCACAAAATTGTACACCACAAATAAGAGCTAATGAATATATCTACAATACACATACATTGAAATAGCTTGAGGATAAGCTATTTAACATGAATATGATCAAATATGTTGAAAATCCTCCCAACATATCTAATCATAAGTTTCAAGGAAAATATACTCTAAAAATAAAAGCTAATGATGATAAATATGAAGTTAAAGTCACTATCAACATGTCATATATTAACCCAAAAATCTATAGTTATAAGCTCCATCATAGAACTTCAAACATTTTCCTTTTGCACCTCATATAGTGCTTAAACAATTACTTGAGTGCAACCTTGTATCTCTCCCTCTACTATTTGAGGTTGATACAAGTAAGCCTCATAGTAATAATTTTGATACTAATGAAGATTGTGATTATCATAGATGTATTGGTCATACTACTAATTAATTCCATAAGATTCTCCATGTTATATAATTTATTCTCCATATTGGTGCTATTGAATGTGATACTCTTACTAAATCCAAGCCTATTGATGATGAAAATATATATTTTTTAATGACCCACTCATTTATCATGATACTACCAAATCTACTCTAGAGGTGCACCAAGCTTATCATGTTATACCACCTCCACCTTCTTATGATCACCCATTGATTATTTGATTAGTAATATTACTATTATGACAAGTTTTATACCAACTACTATTTTTTATGATGTTTTTTTATATGGCTTAAAGTTTTTTTATTATAGGGACTTTACATTGAATACTTTTTTAAGGCCTACATTTTATACCGTGATGAGCAAGAAAACCAGAGCGAAAAGGATCGAATCAACATAATGTATTGATGCTCAAAGTAGCTTATATCATTCTCTTGACGATATCAACTAAATAGAAAATTTAGTCATAAGAAAAAAACAAAAAAGCAAACAAGGATTATTCTCCCTCTCAAATTTGACTATGTCTACTATTGATATTAAAATTTTAGTTACATCTTCTCTTCCAAATATGAAATGTGTTTTGGTTTCCCTTTGTCTACATGCTTTCTTTATGGCTACCCCAAAGAGTTTTTCATATCATCAGACATGTTAAAATTCCTCATTTCACTAAAGATGCAAATGTTATAGTTATGGGTATATCATTTCCCTAAGACCCTATATTTAAGAAACTTCCCAACAAATGTGTCCACGTACTCCTCCTCCTCATGGATGTCCTACATTCTTTTTTTTCACGTGATAATTACAGTAAAATTATTCCCTTCTCTAACACATCTATGTGTAATTCTTCTAGTTGCACTTGCTACATTTATTGCTGATCATGCTCTCATGGCCTTTCGAACCCTTCTCCACAGTCATCTAGGGTTAGCTTCCTAAAATACTTATCATAGGTAATTATCTCCTAGACATATTTCTAGATAGATTTTTGATGCATACCACTCATCATGGGTCTTCCCATCCTAAAGGAGGAATCCTATGACAGGATAATACCAGGTTTCTACATTGATTATATAAGAGCATTAAAGTTTTATTCTATTATAACAATTATATGGTCTGATCTTTTTCTACTTCATCCATATAGTTTTGTTGTCACCTCTTGATGAGGATATATGTAGCACTCTCAAGTTACCCCTTTTCTATATATAAATAGAAAATTTAGTTATAAAAAAATGGGGCAAATTATTCATTCAAATAATATCATATAAAAACTATAATCACATATTTGGAAAACTAAAAAATGTCAATACATGTTCATACTTTATTGGCTAGATTGTTCTTTATAACATGTTTGCATTCACAATGTGCATATTGGTTTGATGGATAACATATATTTTCTATATAATATTTACACACATGTGTTCACAAGGTATAAATAGCTTCCTCATAGGACACATAGTTTTTAGTTCACATGATGAAGGGTGATTTATTATCCCTTCCTAACACATCTATAATTAATTCTTCTAGTTCACTACTACATTATATAGGTGCTTTTATGTTAGTCATTTAAATTTATCATAGATAATTCTCTCTCATACACTAGATATATTTTATATACCACTCATAATTTAATCCTAAATTTGGACATATTTAAGGTTCTTAGATTAAAAGCATCTTATTCTCTTAAACAATTATATGTATTGGTTTTATTTATATCAATGAGGATATATGGAATCTTGTATACTATTACTATACATAGTCATTTTTCAAAACTCAAATACATTCAAATAATATAATATATAATCATATTTGGAAAAGAGTAAAGATGATACATGTTCATACTTTGATTAGTTAGCTTGTTGTTTATACTTGTTTTTTTGTCATATTCCTTGATGGATAATATTTTTTCTATATAATCCTTACACACATGTGTTCACAGGGTATATTGAGCTTTTATAGCCACACATGGTTCATACATGATGAAGGGTGATTTATTGGTCCCTTCTGTATTGTTATAATCATTGGGGTCATCTCGTTGTACATTATATAGGTGCTTTTGTTTCATTTAAATTTATTCTACTCTTCTCTCTTACACTTGATTACATATATAACCATTTTAATTAAATTTGGGTATTTAAGTCCCTTTAAAAACTAAATTTTTGTATTGGTTTTAAAAATAATGGAACTAAATATACTATTACTAGATTCCAAATTAGATATTTTTGAAATTATATATCATATTTTTTGGAATTCAATTTTAGGGTTTATGGAAATTATCTGTATTTATTTTATTTGTATCAAATAATGGAATTCAAATATATCATTACTAGATTCCAAATAAGAGATTTTGGATCTATGTATCATCCTTTTGGAATTCAATTTAGGGTTTACGATTTTTACCTTGAATAAAATAATAAATACTACGATGGTATATTAGATCATTTATTGATTATTATTATTTATTAATCAAAGGTTCTACATCTATGAAATTTTTATGCATAGCAAAAATGTTAATATATTGAAGAAAAATAGAGGCTACATTAATACTTTGCATATATTATTCACATTCTACTTACATTCCAAATGTTCTTAAAATGGGCATATGCTCATTCTAGTATAAACAATACACTTAGAATGTACATATGCTCATACTCTTATTATAAAAAGTACAATATTTATAATTAGTTGTTCAACATGTTTGGATCTAATAAAAATGAATTGTCTGGAGTTGGAAGTATGAATGGTTTGGATCTGGAAGTATAAGTGTTCTGGAGATAAAAGTGTAATGCTCTGGAGCTAGAAGTATGGATGGTAAAGAGATGGAAGTATGAATGGTCTAGAGTTGGAAGTATGAATGGTCAAGAGCTGGAATTATGAATGGTCCAAAGATGGAATTATGAATGGTCTAAAGATGGAACTATGAATGGTACAAAGTTGGAAGTATGAATGGTCCAGTCTAGAAGTATGAATGCAATTTAGAGCTGGAAGTATGAATGGTCCGGAGCTACCTTTAAGGAAAAATATACATCCTAAAGCTTAGTCCAAAGCACAAGAATAATTCCAAAGTAACATAATCATAAAATGTGATTTTTTTATAGATGTATTTCCAATTGACTATTCAAATAATTCAATTGACTATTTAAATAATCAACTTTTAACTATAAATAGAAAGTTAAATTGAATTTCAACTAAAGTATAAAACGTAAACAATTTAATTATATTTGTTAAACATTATTACAACTGTATCGAGTAATTCAATCAAGCTCACTAATTATTATTTTTATATTTCCAAATAGTGACAACACATATTTTCATGTGCCCCACATGATTTAACCATGTGCATAAGTGTGTAAATATTTTTCTATCAAAATGCATTTTCCATCAAATTTCCAGTTGGTAGGAAATCCAAAGAAAAAATGGCTCTTTTATCATGAACAAAGCATGTTTTTTCACCTATGAATAATATGTATATGTTCCATATGTCTAATGTACTTGTCTAAAACCTTTTGCATGTTTTTTTTATGTAAACCAACACAATGTTCCCCTTCTTTGATCTAATAAAATTATTATAATTTCACATTGCATTATGCCCAATAAAAATGAATCCTATATTTTTAGCCATCAAATTTTTGATGAAGACACATTGTTCTCTTGAGTACAAGTATGTAAACCACAATCCAATATCAAAATGTTGTCATGTTATCCTTAATAATGTAGGGCTAAATGTTTGACATAAGTATCGGTAACATGAATATGTAAAATCTAGTTGATGTTTGGTGATCTAAAATTCAGTAATCCCTAGAACTCCAAATAGCAGTCCTTCTACCCCCAAAACCAATAACTTCCTTCCATGTGGATTGAGATCTGAAAAATCAACCAATACACAACAATTCTTTTTCAAAATCAAATAATAGTTTATAGTATACATTTATTTTATATATAAATTTATTTTCCATAGTTGTGATATTTTTTTATATACTAACAATAAAATTTTAACAAGAAAATCTTATTGCTGAGAAATTTACACACTTCTATTTTACATTATTTAATTAACTATAAAGTCAATTTTATATGTAATTTCCTCATGCAACATTTTCACAATTTTTAGGGCATGAATGTCAAAATTGTATGTATTTAAATACAAACTTTAATTCAATATAAATGATGACATATAACTATCAATAACATTGTAAGCATTAGATAATAATCAAATCATATAGAAAATGGTCAAGGAATGTTACAATTATTACAAACATAATTTTATATATTGATTTGTTGAACTATTTTATGAGATAGAATACATTTCTTTAAGGATTCTCTTACATCATGTGTATCACCTATTAAGGCTAGTTGTGTAAACAATGTTTCCATAAGCCATTTACCACTTTTAAATTCTCTATCTAAAGTCACCTTTGGAGACACCAAAAAAATCTCCTTCAAGGATCTCCTTTTTTTTACATTGATTACAATCGTTGTTTCAAAATTGTAATGAATATTTGGATCTCTCCAAATTATATCCAAAATTTTAATAAATATTTCTTATTTTTTATCATAATGCTCCAAGCCCCAAACAAAACAATGGATTAGCCTCCACTTTACATGTATGTAGTAGTTTCATTGAAATTTTGTCTACATTGACATCTGTATCAAGTGCAGACCAAAATGCTATTTGAAATTGTGCAGACACAACTAATAGAAATTGACCAACGGAGCCTCTTGGTTGAATGTGCTCATTGTTCAATTGGAAAGTATTTTTCCTTTTATAATTTTTCTTTTGAACTAACAATCCATCTAATTCAAGAACAAGAAAATGTTTCTTTTGAGGAACTGTGCAAAAATAATATTGAGTTACATTATATTTATTTAGAATAAAATAAGAGTATTTCACTAAGAATATATTTTTACCTATACTCTTACATATTTCCATTGTTTGAATATTGTCTCGAGTTGTAGATTCTACATAATGTAAGAATTTTAATTAATAAAAGTTTACAAATTGATTCCAACCAATGTTGAAAAGTATTGAATTTTATAAAAATTTAAAAATAGTATTTGATACATTTCTGTGAATCAGTTGTCATAATCGGTGGTGTAGGGTTTGACATACTTATGTATTCACCATTATTAGTTACATGTATTTTTTGTGGAACATATTCTTATGATTGGAATTGTGAATGTCACCCTTAGGAATAACATTTTCTCAAATTGATTTACTTCATTGTTTACACTTGTTGAAGAACCTCTCACATATGTTTGTAGCAGTTCAATATTCTCTACCATGAAATATATAAGCTCATATTGAAAATAAAACATTGTTAATAATGGATATGTGTCCATTCTCATATACATATTAAAGGAAGCTTCAAAATTGTTTATAATTGGTATCTCTCCTTTCATAGAGAAATTTTGGAATGGGCAAGAATATGCACTTTGTATGCAAAGTAACAATGTAACCTCTATTCTTCCTCCATATTTACCATATGAGAACAAGCATATGCCCATTATAACCAATCCCATTAGAAATATATAGAGAACATATAGATGTTACAACTTTACTTTACGTAGAATGGGCATCTTCCCATTTTAAATATTCTCAATTAGTGAGGATATGCCCTTTCCTCTATGTTTTCCTTTATGAGTTCAATGGTTAGAAAGGGAATATGTTCATTGAACTCATACAGTCAATAATATTAAAGGAAAAATAGAGGTTACATTAATACTTTGCATATAATTTCAGATTCTACTCATTCCAAATATTCTTAGAATGGGTAGATGCCTAGTCTAGTATAAACAATATTCTTATAATGGACATATGTTCATTCTCTTATTATAAAATGTACAATATTTATAATTAGTTTTTCGATGAGTTTGGAGGTAATAAAAGTGAATCATCTAGAGATGGAAGTATAAGTGGTTAATGTTATAAACATGTTAATGTTATGGATGGTCTAGAGCTAGGAAGTATGGATGGTCTATAGCTTGGGAGGATGGATGGTCTAGAGATGGAAGTATGAATGGTCTGGAGATTGACGTATGAATTGTTTGGAGATGGAAGTAAAAATGGTTGAAGATGGAAATATAAATGGTACAGAGATTTCAAAGGGTGAATGGTTAGGAGATTGGAATATAAATGATAGTATAAGAATGGGACACCTTCCCATTCATATCATTCTCAAAAAAATAATATACATGAACATACTATATCAAGGAAATGATTTTGAATAGTAAAACTATATATAAAGTAAAAATTGCTAAGAATAGATAATAGTTCATTTTAAATTACATAAAAGTGTAATATGAAAATTAGAATAACAAATGCTTAATAAAGGTTAATCACCTAGAGGCATAGTTATAAATTTATAATATTGTTTCAACATGAGCTCTTATTTTGGATTTTCCACTATATATAAGGGAAGTCCTCTAAACATTTTGTGTTGCCTTTATTACATTTATACCACCATATAATATTAAAATGGGGATGAATCAATGTTACAACTATTAATCATGTGCTCCCAAAAATGCATAGATCTCTCATATTTGAATGGATGTTCTACAATGACAACCCCAATATCATTGGGTTTGACAATATCCAAGGGCTCATCATGTGACCAATCAAGTTCTACCACCATATCTTCATCAAGATTTTCATTTGAACTATGTACACCATAAATGCTAAAAATTATTGACAACCTCTTAGCCAAAGAAATATTCATTCAAAACCCTATAACATCCTTCTATTCTCTCAAATGGTTGCATTTTTTTTCATGTAGATGCCTATATAATTTTGAAAAAATATGTTTGTATTGTGGGTAAAATAAAGATACATACACAATTCATGGTACTTGAACCGATGCATGTGAGAAGTTCTATTATATCCTTTTTGTGAGATATTACTCACAAGATTACAAAAATCAACAATAACCACTTCTACACTAAGTGGGGACAAATGGTTTTCTAAACCTCCCAATGTTTTGCTTAGCAAAAAAGGATAAGAACATTGACAAGTAAATTCATATGTATCTAGTTCTCTTGGTTGTGAATTTTATTAACAAAAGATACATATAACTCAAGGAGATCAATAAATTCTTTGAATAATTTGTCACATCTCCTTGACTCCCTTCCTCTGATTGAGTAGTTTCCTTTTATTTTTCTTGTCAACTCCAAACTCTTGACAAAGTTGAGAAAAATGAGTATCATGCATTTCAAATTTATCAATCACATTTGTTACACTACATCCCATAATAGAATTTGTTATGGAACTATGGTTTGCATATATGATATAGCCTTTATTCTTTTGGATCTATTCTCACTTTACCATTTTGTAATAGTCCTCCATAAATATTACATTCACACCAGGTTTTGTTTTAAACCAAACTTCACCACTAATACATTTATCTATGCAAGTAGATCTAATTCTTCATTTGTCATACCTTTTGTGCCCTGAAAAAGGCTTGTTGTGAAGGTTTTCTAATGAATTTACCTTGAATTCATGGTTAGTATATTTCTTTGGACAACATGGCAATCCACCATTAGCATATAAATAAAAAACTAACACCCATTTTCCCAAATATCATCTAGAAGAAGAAGGAATGGAAGCTTATCGCTCAATATTTCTATCTTTTTTGTCTAAAAAATAAGTAGACATTGCCTCTCAAATGATGCATGTGAAAAAAAAATAAATTTTATTACTCACTATGTTATAATATAATATATAAACTTATATTTATTTCATTTCTATGTGTAATAAAATGAAGTAAAATATAAATACCTTCCAATTTTCTAACTTTTCATGGCCAAAACCATCACATTTTGGTATATTTTTTCTAGGATCCACCTTGACATGGATTTATACAAACTATCAATAAATATTATGTGAATGCATGTTTTATTGGCCATATTTTTTTGTTTACAAATATTGATTATTTTCTTATTTGTTGATTTTGAAGATAGAATACAAGCTGACCTTTGCTTTATTCTAAAATGAACATATTCAAAATCATGATTACCCAAGATAATTTTTTGGGCTGCAATAGTGTGTTTCCCATCAATAATGTAAAATTGAATTTCATTATCTTGTATTTCATGCTCAAACTCAATCTCAATAATATCTCTAGTTTATTTTTTGAAATGAAGTAATATTACATCCCATGAAGAGGCACATGGTTACATAACATGGAGTTTACAAGAAAACTAACACTTGTTGAGTCAAGTGTCCAATGATTGGTATAGTGGAGGGGCTTCATGGCATCACCCAACATCAATCTTGAATGATTTTTCATTAAATAAAAAATTTGAATCTCTTGAGATGTTGTAGATTCACTTTTTAAAATGAGTTTATACTAGTTTTAAAAGATATTTCTCCTTTGAAGATCCCTTAAGCTCATGAAAGTGTGATATTGAAGTATCTTTTTCCAACTTAAACAATTTTTGTCTTCTCAACATTGTAAAAATTTTGGAATGTAAGTTTTTAACCCAATTCTTTGTCCATATTTAGGTGATGGGAAACAAATGAAGTAAATGCATATTGATAAAGTTTTTAAATACATTCACAATTCTAACACAAATATTTATGAATATCTTGTACACTAGTTATGTCCCCCTCAATATATGGCTCCATTTTCCAACCATAACTATAGCAGGAATCTTTGAGATGTTTTATAGATTGTTCCATGCAATTTTTCTTATATAAAGCAAATTGTAACTCCATTTTTAGTATTGAGCATGTTATTTCATTGTTGTTTATATTTCAACTTAAACACATACAAAAATATACAATATAAAATATATACTTTATGCTCAACATAATTCCCATCTCTTGATGTTCTCCAGACAAAGATTCATGAAACAACCACAAATCATTGTGGTAATTTTCTGAAGTTCCACAAACCATTCCTCATCCCTCCTTTCCAGATCGATGACACCATCTATAAATGCAATTTATTTATATGGGGTAGTGGTAACAAGAGCCATTTTTCCTATTATAATTTTTAAAATAAAATCATGTATTTAAAAAATACAAATTCCAACCATTCTTATAAAAGAAAATGTATAGAAAAAAAAAATTTTATTATTATATTTTAGTTTGGTATATAATGGGAAAATGCCAAATCTAATACATGCAATGAGAATCGACATCTTCTCATTTTGAACATAATTTCTCGTGAATACAACATATATTTCATGAATGTTTAAAATGGACATATACCCATTTTAATCATTTCCTATATTAATATAATAATGGACATCTGTCCAATTCTATTCATTCTCATACAATCATCTTTCTCATTCATTCTATATTACCTGAATGAGAATGAAATTTTTCCATTTTATTCATTCTCATATAATCCATCTTTGATATTGTCATTCCTTCCAAATTCTCATTCCTTCTATCTTTCCTAAGTGTTCATAATGGACATATGATGGATTGCATTTATAAATTTAGTTAAACCTTTTTTTTGAATATTTTAATATGATGTAAACTATACTTCTAGCTCTAGAAAATTCATACTTCCAACTTTGGACCATTCATACTTCTAGCTCTTGACCATTTCTACTATTTCTCCAATATAATTAATTTACTTGAGAAATAGTCTAAATGGTCTAGATCTTGAAGTATGATAATGTATATTCCCATTCTAATCATAATTTCTCATAAAATATTTTTTCTCATTGGTTCTATATTACCTAAAATTTGAGAATTAAGGGCATCTGCCCATTGTAAACATTCATGTAATATATCATAATTACAATCAAGTTATATCATTAAAAATATCATTCTCATGAAGGAAATATAGATTAAATGAAAAGATATGATTGTATGATAATAAATAGAATGGGTAGATATCCATTCTCATATTATAGGAAATGATTAGAATGGGCATATGTCCATTCTAAACATTCATGCAATATAAAAGGATTGAGAAAGATGATTGTATGAGAATAAATAGAATGTACATATGTCAATTCTTGTAAAGGCAATTATGTAGAAAGAATGAGAAAGATGATTTATGAGAATGAATAGAATGGGTAGTTTTCCATTCTCATATTATAGGAAATGATTATAATGGGCATATGTCCATTCTGAACATTTAGGTAATTTATAGAAGGAATGAGAAAGATGGTTGTATGAGAATGAAAAGAATGGGCAGATGCTCATACTCATTTAGGTTAAATATAAAATGAATGAGAAAGATGATTGTATGAGAGTGAATAGAATGGCTAGGTTCCCATTCTCATTCATCCTAAAGGAATGAGAAAGATGGTTGTATGAGAAATAATAGAATGGGTAATGGAATGCTCATCAACATTTAGGTTAAATATAGAATGAATGGGAAATATGATTATATGATAATGAATACAATGGGAAATTATCCATAATTTCTCATTCATCCTGAAAGGAATGAGAAAGATGGTTGTATGAGAAATAATAGAATGGGAAGCTACTCATTCACATTTAGGTTAAATATATAATGAATGAGAAAGATGATTGTATGAGAAAGAATAGAATGGTCACTACCCATTTCCATTTAGCTTGAAGGAATGAGAATTCAAAGATGGTTGTATGATATAAAATAGAATGGGAATTTGTTCATTCACATTCATTTTAAATATATAATGAATGAGAAAAAATATTGTATGAAAATGAATAGAATGAGAAGCTTCCCATTCTCATTCAAACATGGCTCAGTATCACAAACCCCAATCTCATTTCAAGTAGTTTTTAGAATGGTTTTACCTTGGGTTTTCTTTATTTCTCAAGGGGGTAACAACCTAACTCAACCTTAGTATGGCGGGGTTTCTAAGATACCCACGGTGTATGATGGTGTTTGTGCTATGTGAAGAAGATGAATATGGATTCTTTTTACTGCAAGCAAGCCTATAAATCAAAGCACTTAAACAAGATGATGTTAGTAAAATAATGGGGCAGGTTGTCTAGCTAAAGCCGTTCCCAAAAGCCCAAATACTTCCTTTAATAGATATCAACCTGCTCATGAATCAATCAAGTTATTTATTGATAATAATTTTGTAATACATCATGACAAAATGGAAACTATGACCTGCTGATGTCATTTATTTAGGTGGATAGATACATAAAATCATGATAACAAGTTTAGAACCAAATATTGGATTCTTGATCATGCACAAGTTCTCAGAGAAATTAGATCCTACAGACCCAACTAGGTCTTCCTCTTTAGTGAAATAAGACTCGGGTTCAGAAATGAAATCCTCAACAAAGAAGTCTAACACTTCTTCCTGAGTATCGTAGAGATGTGCAAGTGTGGTGTTAGTGTTAGGGATGTTGATATAACTATTGGTATCAAACTTTGATGTAGTGTGGTAGTCCTCCGGTATGTCTAAACTAGATTCATAGTTGTGTTCATATTGTGCAAGGTCTTCTTGGAGCCTTTGAGCCTCATAATACACATCCCAAAATGCCTCGTTGTTTCTCGAGATACACTAAGTTGATGCAAAAATGGATTCTAGATGATCAAATGGTGCAGCTTGAATTGCACAAAGCTCTAGGTCATGAAGCAACTTGTACTACTCCCAGTACAAAGGATGACGGATAACAAGAAAAGATCCAATGTCAGCAACAGGTAATTACTACCACCTAAGGCCATCTGAAATCACCATGTTGGGAAACATGTTAGAAAATGATAGAAAACCAATAAAAAATGTTAGGAAGATTATGAGAAATAGGTAATAAAATAAATATTAAACAGAATCACCGGTGATCGAGAAAATCAATGGAGATTGTTATTAGTTTTAACACCAATAAAAAAAAAAGACAAAAACTTAATTAAGCTATGATTTAAAGAAATTCTCAGAACATATACGATATGATAATTGTAATACAAACAAAATTACCTACAATTAGTGACCAAAAGAAAACAAAAATGAAACGATTACCTTGCGTGAGTGATCAAATGGATAGCAGATGAACAAATTTGATTGGACAATGAGAGCGGATAATATGACGATCAAATTGATGATTATGGAGCAACGTAATAGTGATGGAGCTTGGTTGAAGATGATTGACTCTAAAATTCCTAGAAAGAGAAAAATTTACCTATAACACAAGAAACTCCCCCAAAAGAGGTCTAGAAATAATTTTATATAGATCACCGATGATCGGAAAATCATATAAGATTATGAGGAAATATTAGTTAGGTGTCCAAAAGGAGTGATTTTCCTTCTATTTCAAACTAGATTTTGGAGGATTTTGAAGTGGTTAGGATAAGAGATGGGAGAGACTCGAGCTAAACTAATTTAGTTAGGATGAGGGTGAGGGATTTTTTAGAAAGTTGTTTTAGTTATGGTTAGTTAAGTGAGGAGAGGTGGTTAGGGATAAGTTAGGGGTGGTCTAGTTATATTTTTGGAAGGTTAGTAAGTTGGTTAGTTAGTTATAACTAGTGGGGGTGTCCAAGTTATCATGGTGAGGTGTGAGAGTGAGATGTGAGGATATTTATTTATTTAATTTAATTAATTAATTAATTAGACTTTAGGGATGCGGTGGAGTGTATACTAAATTAATCCTATTAAAAGGGACCAATGGGTGTTTTAACGTTACACAGTGTCATAAATGGGTCATTTTCAATCGTAAATGAGCTTGAGATAGAGAGTGTATAATTTTGGTGTCTACATTTTCCCCTTTTTGTCTGGTGATATTTAGAAAATCGTTAGACAAAAATGATGAAAAATGTTGTGTTGGTATGGGTGAGTCTATTATACTAGTGTGTTTTGTTTTAAAAGGATTCCGTAGTCAAAAGGTGGTACAATTTTGGGTACTAGATAATCAATTGACAGGGTGGCCAAAGGGCTCAATGCTTGTGGACGTATGAATCTCACTAGGTAGAATTGTTGAGCGAGAAACCAAGTGATGGGGGCCAAAGGGCTCATCTCCCATAGATGAATGGTAAATCTTAATGTTTGACTATGTTGGTTTGGTCAAAGGTTTTGAAGGATAAGACCATTTAAAAACATGACACACTTGTGCAAAGAGTGAAAATAACATGGTTTTAGGAAATGTAGATGGAATGGCCCAAAATAGACCAATCACAGGTGATTATAGAAAATCATCGGTGATTAGGGAAATTGCCGATGATTGCGTCATGTAAAAAAGGGGTTAAATAACCCAAAGTTATTTTATTTTTACCATATTGCATTTTGAAATGTATCTTGACAGTGACTTTTTAGAGCACAAGAAAACATGTTTTTGAGGCAAAAGGAGTGTGGAAATGGCATCATCGAGTCGGAAGCGGAAGCCCATATTAGCTGAGGTGAGTTTTTAACCCTTTTTGTTTTCATTTTGTGAATTTTTTGTGATTTTGGTGGCTCGATGCCATATTAGGGCATGCGGAAGCCCTAAGTTTGTTTTAGCAAGGATCACCAAGGTGATTCATTAAATCACTAACGATTGAGGTGAATCGCCAACGATTCACCTGTTATAAAAATAGTTTGTATTTTGAAGGGAAGGTTTAAATTTTTGGTGAAAGTTTTTTATTCAAGATTTTTTTGAAGCATGATGTATGTTTAAATGTTAATTTTGATGTTTATAAGATGATTTTTTGTTTTGACCTCTTATTTTTCAACTTTATTGTGAGGGTTTTAATGTTTGTTTTGTGTGTTTGTATTTTGTAGGTGGATGCAAAGTTGACCTTACAAGACAATATACCTCTACTTTTTGGACATGGTCTAGGAGGATCTATCTAATGATGACTAGGAGCACTTAGAGGTAGTGGGGTTTGGTGGCATGAGGTTTTATAGGTGGATCCATAGATGTCACAATTTGATACTAGCGTTGTTAGAGAGGTGGAACCCTTCCACTAATACTTTCTAGATTCCTACAGGGGAGATCACTATTACCCTAGAGGATGTTCATCAGATTATAAGACTAATGGTTAGGGGATAGACTATCTATTATTTCTCAAAGGAAGAGAGGACTGACACAATTTAGAGGTTGTATGGAGGAGATGCCCTGGGATGTGATATATTCATAACAACTTTTGAATACCAGAATTATATGATCCTAGGAGGGATGGTTGTCCACGGATGACCATGATGATGTTGGGAATTTCATGTTTTGCATTTCTAGATTCAAGAGGTGGTTAGTTCCCATGGATGATGATGGGTGTAGTTGTAGAGATGATGGAGCACCATATAGTTTTTAAGTGGGTTCTTACTTTGTTGGCTTAGACATTTAGAGAGTTGTGGGCTTGGACATCCCACAAGCGCTATGGGATTGATGTTGGATTTTTACTACAGTGTTGGGCACATGAGCACATTTTATTTCTCATCCATTGGGTTTCCTAGTGTTATTGATGTGAGGCACCCAAGTTTCATGAGGTGGATTCAGAGTCTTGGTTAGGCTAGGAAGGCCAAGGGGCATACTTATTATAGGGACTTGATATCAGGGTTTAGGTGGGTGATGTGATCTAGAGGCCATATGTGGATTTTCATGATTGGCATGAGTTCCCTCAAGACTTATTATGTTTATAGCTGGATATGGTGATTCGAGGTCACATGACCATGGAGGATGAGTTACTATGTTTTAGTCGGGTCTAGACATAGTTTGGTCTTGTTCATAGTATACCCACAGATCCAGTTTTGTATAGATGAGAGGATGGGGACACCAAGACCCCATAGACTATTGTAGTAAGGCCTTCAATCATTAATGAGTAGTCGGGTGCCATGGGTATGGATGAGGATGGATAGATGGTTTTGATTGATGATGCGGGGTGACCCCATATTTTTTGTATGGTCGGCTCGATATTTGACAAGTTTTGAGATGGTGAGGGCAGAGAGAGGGATGCATAGGAATTGGATGAGTGTGTGCTTGGGGGATAGGAGGAGCACATGAGGTAGAGGAGGAGAGAGATGAGGGGGATGATGTTGTAGCCATAGTTGTTGTAGTAGTGATGAATGAGAAGGATGAATTAGATACATGAGAGGAAAGCGCTTGGAGAGAGTGATATGATCTTACATGATTTTGGGATAGCCTCATCGCAAAGTGGGATGGTCTGATAGTTGACCTTGATGGCTTATAGGTGTAGCTTATACAGGTTTCTTCTATAGAGAAAAGTACAAGGGATAAAGAGATACATTTAGGAAGGCCTCGGGGATCACAGGGCCTTCCATTTATGGTGCAAATTTATTAGCGATGGCTCGAAAGGTAGATAGAGGGGAGCATCCATAGCACCTCCTCTTGACATGATTTTAGTAGTGCATTATGATATTGTGTGAGTAGAGAGAGACTATTATGTTGATATGGTCATCAAGAACTACCCTGATGCAGTTTTGTATGCAGACCACTTGGCTTCTAAAGGGGAAGCTCCGATAGGGGTGAGACCTAATGAAAGTGTAACAAGTGTGGGGAATCCACCTCGGAGGTTGGAGGGTGGTGATGGAGGAGCTGGAGGCACACCTTCTCCTGGAGGAGAGGGTGGTGGTAGTATGATACTAGGAGGTGTTGATTTTACCACATGATTGTATATGATGTCATAGGCTCATTGAAGCCCATTTTGATATTTTGATCATTCATACATTTATGATGTATACGAACCTTGATATACTTATATATATGATATTGATGATGGGCCATGGCTTGTATTTTTGGTTTTTATATGTTATATGTTTATATGTGTTGATATCACAGATGGATTTTTATGAATATGATATATGTTAGGATGTTTGGTTGGATATGTCTCAAGATGTGGGTCCTTTAGTATTTGATTGATTTTAGATGATTTTCAAGAAAAGTGATCCAATTAATTATGCCAAATCAACAAAGTAACTGAATAGAATAGAGTAAAAATGGAAAGATGACCCCACTATGAAATTGGTATATGTATATAATGGGTTTAAGATAACACTTACACTTGTAGCCTTTCAGATGTTAAATAATATCAAGATTAGGTAATTATGCAATTTATGATAGGAATGTGGGTTTGGGTGAGAGTGACAAAAGAGGGTTTTGTGTGTATAGGACAATGTGGGAGAAAGGGTTCTCCTTTTTAATAGATTCATAAGAATTTGATGCCCCAAATTTTATATATTTTGAAGAAAACTAATTTATACAAGAATTTTGCTACTATGGGAAAGTTGATAAATATGAGAAGCTTTTTCGAATGGTCATTATTTTAAAGGTTGATTAATACGTGAAGCCTTTTAAAAGAGTAGCCATCCTTTGAGGGTATAGACTACATTTTGATTTTTGATTGAGTGGTTGTCTTTCAAGGGATCAGTCCAGGATTTTTATGGGTAGCTTTCCTTCAAGGGAGTAGTCTACTTTTTTGGTATTTTGAATAATGACTTATGCACTGTGAATAGTTTTCCTTCGAGGGATCAGTCTATTACGATATGATATTTGATAAGATAAGCATCCAAATATATTTTTTTGCACATATATCTAAGCTGAGAGAAACAACCCTAATAGGTTGTCTTGACGAGGGGATAAATTTTTATTTTTTTTATAAACACATGCCTTATTTCATGGTGTTGGTAGATGGGTGGAGTGATCTTATGTAAAGGAAGGCATTATGGTATGATAAGATTTGATTGAGACTTCCGCTATGATAATAAATCATTTAACAATAGAAAGGCCGCAAGTGTAAAGCATTCAAGGGTTCCACCTCAAATTCCCTATCAAGAGAAGCGATATGATACACTCCTGACCCATATTTGTGTGTGATAACATAGGGACCAATCTAGTTAGGGGAAAACTTTCCACATTTACTCCATTCTAATGTAGTAACATTTTTATTTTCTTTAAGTACAAGATCACCAATTTTAAAATCACACTCTTTGACATGTTTATTATATGCACTTTGCTAATATGTTGTTGATAAACTTGATGATGTTCAAGGGCTACTAGATGTTTCTCATCTAATAATTCTAGTTGTGTTAAGTGGTCTTGGTGATATTCATCATCTGGGATAAAATATTTGAGAGATGCGTGAAGTGATGGAATTTGAATTTCAAGAGGCAAACGGATTCAAATCTATAGATAAGTGAGTAGGTTGTAGCACTTGTACATGTTTGGATTCTCATTCGATAAGCCTAGAGAGAAAGTGGGATCTGGATATGTCAGTTCCTACCTACATTGTCTATTGTTTTCATGAGAATTTTCTTAAGTTTTTGTTAGAGGCCTCAGCCTATCCATTTGCTTCAGGATAGTATGGTGATGAAAAAATAAGTTTGATGTTAAATGTGTCACAGAGCTATTTAACTTCCTTGTTTTTAAAGGATTTCCCATTATCTGTGACAAACTTGTGCGGGATGTCAAAATGACATATGATATTTTGATATATGAAGTTGATGATAGGTTCGGATTTTGTCAAGGTCAAAGGAATAGCTTCAACCCATTTAGTGAAGTATTCAGTTGTTGTGATTATGGAATGATGTTGTTGAGATGATTTTAGATTGATTGCACCAATGAGGTCCAACCCCATTGAGAGAAAGGCCATAAGTCCTGGGTAGGTTGTAATGCTTGACTAGGGATGTGAATAAGATCTTAATGGAGTTGACATTTGACACACTTTTTTATGTATGCACAACAATCTTTAGCAATAGTAGGCCAGTAATACCTTAGCCATATGACACATTTAGCGATGGAATTACCACTAAGGTGACTCATGCGATGGAAAAGTGACAAACAAACTTGAGAATCTACAAGTAACTCTTCCTCACACCCGACCTCCCGAGGTCGTGGCTTTGAGAGACAAATGGTGGGGATGAAATATGTGTGGGATGCAGACAAACTAGTTAGGCAATCTAATGTCTTCGACACGCACTAGTGGAAATTGTGAATCTAAGGCAAAGAAGGCCCTCCTAACTTGAACTAGTGTGATAGATTGATTAACAAGGATGACTACTTGAAGGATCCAATCAATATCGAGCTCTGGCGTGATTCGGTCTATAGGTTGTGGAATATGTGGAAAATGTCCTGGGATAGTTTCATGTATATCTCCAAATAAGGTCATGAGGTAGATCGTAAATATAATTGACTCTATGGGTGATTCTCTAGCCTAGTCCAGAACTCCTTAGCTTTGTTAGCTGCTATGTCTAACCAGGATAATTGTTCGATGATGATAGGTGGAAGTGGAGTAGATCTAAATACTAGTGTATGTAGGCCAAAGATCTATGTCTCGATTCACCTATGGATTCATTGGGCTATGGGATTTGTAGGTCATAACCGTAGATTCGTATTTGTTGTGGTCATGTTATGGTCATGCATAATCAATCCCTAATCCCTAGTATCCAATAGTCATATGCCTTTTCAGCTTCTATATTCAGAATCAATAATTGTGTAATCTTCTCGGAATATCTTTCGAGGCATTTGTGCAACTTTGAACTCTTAAGCTGTATCTATATCTATGAGAGTGTCTCCTACGTCTAGCTCATGGGACCAAAGGATCACAACCAAAGGTCTACTCTCTTTTAAAGCCTTCTACGATCATGCGGATATGAATCTAGGGTAATCAGTAGTTTGGTTGATTTGACCAAAACGTGTGTGCTTGGTCGCCTTCTTCATGTTTAACCCGTGCAGTTGGAAACTGATTTGTTGTAAGTTTACCGTTGTTTGGAAGACTTGGATCCTAAGATTCTGATCTATATCAGTTATGGCTATGATGAGATTGGGTTGGGGCATGATTGGCTCGAATATGTATTCCCTGGGCTCTCTAGGTCCCATGATTGTCATACAAAAGCAACAATGTAAATTAACTAGTAGCAAAGTGAAATTTAACTACTTTAAGTATATCTATAACATATATGATTTCTCTATTTTTGTATTTTCTGATGAACTATTCGAATGAATTTAAAAGAGTAACTATTTAACATATCTAGAATTGATAGCAAAATTAAAAATTAAAAAAATAAGTTAACCGAGTATGGCTATTTGTCTCGTGCAACCGTGGATCTATTCTAAATAATGATATACTTGATCTAGTCTATTTGCAAGACTCTCGATCCCACCTCAGAAGTGAGGAATGAATCATAGTCTCTCGAAACTATCAATCCCCACGCTTCCTGCAATATCGAAAGTAAAATTGACTAAAATAAAGTGATTAACTACTCTATTTGATATGTTTCTAATTAGAACTTTGAAAGCTAGAACCTGGATTTTGCAGAACAGTGGCGAATCCGATGGTGTGTGTGGCTATGTCCCCTCAGTGTGATCTCCTCATTCCTTTGTGTTCACGTGGATCTAGAAAAGCATGTAATGCTAGCATCAACGAAATAGATATTGGGACAAAGGCAGCTCAAGATACAGACTGAATACAATGCGAGTAGGAGAGGGATAGCACAAGAGTATAGAGCTTGGCTTATGTAATTCCTAGTGGGATTTATTGCGAGTCATGCAACATAAAACATCCAGAACCTGAAACTATCTTGTTTGAAGAACAAAACCTGCAACTTTAATGGCTTCCTATTGAAAACAAACTATTCTACTCCAATGGATTGGATGAAATATCAACAAAGCATTTGCACAAGATGGATATGTGGCTTACTAACAGCAAAACAATGCTAACTAAGCATGCAATGAAAGAAACTAAGAATTCTAAGCAAAATGAAAGACTAATCTATTGCAATGAGAAATTCAGAGGCAAATTTGAGGGGCCATTTTCTTGAGCACAAGCCATCTATTTATAGCATTTGGATTTACCCAAGGTAAAAACCAAATAGAACTCTTAAACTATAAACAATGACAAAACACTATTCCAGGGGAACCAGAATCATTAATGCAAGATTATGGTGGTAAAAAATATGGTGAATCATTGAAATTTACATGAGTTTTGTTAAAAGAGCTTTACGGAAAATGCATAAAGGACCACCACCCTCCAGAGCGAAGGTGGCGGTTATAGACCGCCGCCTGTTCGGGGCGGCGGTCACGAGACCACCGCCCAGGTAGGGTGGCGGTTTCATCACTGAAGAGAAAAAGGCCAAGAAAAGAGGGGAAAAGGAAAAAAAAGCACGCAGGGGCTAAGCGGGGCATGTGGGATGTTAACGCACACTTGGAGAGATTTTCTAGATCCCGAACACCTTGCGAGGAGACCTGTATCATCATTGGGTACTTGTTACGTTGTTCTGGCAGTATAGTACCTTACAATTTTAGGTACATACATATTGCCCCCTCGGAGAAGTGTTTTAGCCATGAAGAGGCGTAAAATGGTGGGTCCGAGTATGGCGGTCCCGAAATGGGAAGTTAAAAGTTATACCTGATATGTCCATGTGTTGAAATGATGCCGTCCAAAATTCCCGCTACCTGCAAAATGAAAAGAGAACTCAAGTGCAGATAGACACAATAATTTGGAAAATAAATGCTAAAATAATAGGAAATGAGAATGTACCATTCGTGTGGGGATAAAAACTTACCTCCGTCGGCGCTCCAAACCTGCTAAAAAAGGCATTTTAAAACAAGTCAGGTTTGCTATATATATGAAAGTGGGCCCATTTTCCTATTCATTTACATGAGTTGATTTGATTGATTCTGAGCTCTGGAACCCATGGTGACGGTTTCTTGTGCAAGTAGAGTCAAAACATTTGTGACGGGATAGTGATCATGCCTCCGCGAGCGGAACATCGACCCACAAGATCACAAGTTAGTTTTCTTCAATTTATCCTTTTACCCCTTAATTTTAAAATGCTAAAATCTTTGTCATGGGGGTAATTTTTGAAAATGTTAGGTTAAAAGGTCCATCTAGGGGGCCTATTGGGTAGGCTTTGTTTTTAGCTAAAATGGTCCTTTTTTTGCATTTTTAGGCTTTTTAAATTATAAAACCCGCGTGGGTTTTGGCACACGACCGCTGCCCTACCCAGTATGGCGGTTACACAACCACCACCTTGTTAAGGGCAATGGTTACATGACCACCACCATTAAGGTGGTGGTTACAAACCGCCTCCTGCTCGGGGTGGCGGTTTTACACGAGAATGCCAAAAGAACATCTGTTTAAGTTGTTTTTGCTTTTAGCATTTCTACATGCTTTCATGATTTTTAATATCATTGGATGCTAAATTGATTTGTTTTGTGTGTTTTTGGGTGTATGCAGGTGAGAGAGGAGTATATCCGGTGGAGCTAAGAGAGGGAGTGTGATTGGCTCCCAGGAGTACTAGATGCCCTTTCACAGGATGAGGAGGACACTCTTCAGAGGGCCGGGATACTACGTATCTCACGGTTCCACATGTTGCACCATCTAGTCACATTATTTGTGACCTATTCTCCTTTTGGGATGTTGATTGGAACACCTTCCAATTACTGGGGGTTCGAGGTGAGTGGACCATCACACTAGAGGATGTTTATCACATTCAGGGGTCCCGATCATTGGGAGACGTCGACCCTTGAGACAACGGTTCACGGGCCTAGATAGCACAATGGGCCACTTATATGGGAGATGCAGTCATCTCCACGGGTTCGAAGAAGGGGTTAGAGTTTGATCCATTCCTAGTTTGCCCATCCCCTTGCTTCACCAGGCCATTATGGGGATCCTTGCCTCGAGACCGATCGGGGGACAAGGTAGGAGACACATTATTATACCGCTGGTCCCCCATCATTACACAGATAGAGGGACATGGCCGGATATATGCCTAGGGAGCAGATATTCTTGGGACTACCTACCATGATTTATACAGGGTAGTCCGTTTACAGGGGTAGTCCTTGAGCCACCCGACCCTGGTCATGAGTTGGGTTTACGAGCACTTCATTCCTTATGGCAGAGGTGTAGAGGTGACAGATCCCGGAGCTGTGAGGGCAGCTAGATGGACAGATATGTCGGTGCTCCAAGCACCTCATCAGCTAGTTGCTTCTCTGACTACTGTTGACATGGAGGCCACACCATATCAGACCATGGCAGGTATATGGGGCGAGGAGGCTCTTACTTTGATCTCCTGCTCCACCACAGGGCAACTTATTGATAGAGTGGGGCGAGTGGAGATACACCCCTTTGGCCGAGTTCCTCAGCAGTTTGGCCTACCCTACATGGGCATGCTTCCCCCGGTAGCACCAATATACAGGTCAGTTCGAGAGGCCAGAGGGGGTCCTAGAGGCCGGGGTTGGACAGTTGTTACTCCTGGCGTTCCTATTGCGGCTAGGAGGGTAGTACGTGCTCGAGGGAGAGCTGGTGTGCCTCAGGCACCCTTGCTTCGGATTGCCGTGTGGGTCCTGCCCATAGCAGTGATGACCCCATTGACATAGACTCGAGTCCGAGTCCGAGGGGAGTTTAGAGGGGAGAGATAGAGGATGAGATGATCTGAGTGGCATGACACACGGGGGATATCATGCAGTGCAGAGGGCCGAGCAGAGTGCGAGAGAGGTGACTCTGGTTTTAGAGGAGCCACTCTCCCAAGGCCATGGTGGGGAGGATGAGTCCGTTGTGGGGCACTTCACATTGCTCCAACCATAGGAGTAGCACCTCGGTCGGCGGTGGCATCACAGTGGCGGTGCTAACCACCGGAGATCCATCCTGGAGGCCTGGTGATCCAAGTAAGTTACCACCCTTCTCTTTAATGTTTGTTTTTAATTAGGATTTCCTTAGTTACTATCTATCCTTTCATTTGCTCTTGTATTTTATCTCTTGTTTTGTTTCTAATTTGTTTTCTCCTTTGTTTGCAGAGACCACCGATGAGTGGCGAGCCCTGATTCGTAGGGTATGTACTGATACCCTGATGATCCCCATGGAGAGGACCCGCGCGAGAGCTATCCGTGGATGCCGGGAGCCCTCGGCGGAGGTGGTAGACATGCGATGTCTTTGCCCCATTCGAGCATGTGGCCAGGATGGTATCGAATCTCCTCACAGAGCTAGCGGGGTATAGGACAATTGAGTGCTTGATGAGGAGTCATTCTCATGGCGAGACTGCGGCCTTCCCCTCGGGATCCCGAGCCCTCCATGTACTCAAAGCACCGGCGTAGATGGAGTCCTAGGTGTGGGCGTGCACCTTCGAGAGGGTCCCATAGGGGTTGAGAAGCCACTTGGCTCTTCTAGATTTTGTATGATATATTCTTTTGTATATACCCGGGCTCTTTGAGCATTTTGACCATGCTTAGACACATGATGGCATTGTACAGAAACTTTGATATACATATATATATATATATTCTTTTGGATCAGACTTTTGGCATTCATGGCTTTGTTTCCTTTCTAGTTTCCTCATGTAAATTATGATGTTATGCTTGTATGCCTTTAAAATGTATGTAATGGAGAACAAATGATGCAAGTGTTTACTTTCTTTTTGTATTTCATGATGCTGATATATGGTAATGTAGATACAATGTGATGTTGAATCTTAGTTTCTGTAAGCAATTTTGGATACTTCATATTTGTTTTGGAAAAGTGGTGAAGATAAGCTGGTATGATGAGCAGATAAACTTGCCCCTACTCCTAACTCCACGCAACTAGTAAGATGCGAGGGCTCATCACCGAGAGTTAGGAAGGGCACAAGTTATGAAATGTGTTGAAATGATATTGATGAAAGATAGACAAAGCTTTGGCGGAACCAAATTAGGATACCACAAGCCTACTCCACTCGAGTGACTTCATAGTTTTGGATGCAACTTGCTTTGCGGTTTATCTAGACTTAGATCCGTAGATGGCCACATAGTAGACAAAATCTGGTTTTAGGCTTTTAACTCTTTTGGAATTTTGACATCGATTCATTTGTTTTTAAAATTCACCCCAGGGTAATTTTGATAACATGCATTAAATTCTTCGGTCCCGAGCAAGATAGATTGATTCAAGGCAAAAAATCATGTTTCTAGGGTCCCCTCGGCTTTTTTCTAACTCTCCTGTCCAAGAGAAAAGAGCAAGTTCTAAAAAAGGGTGAAAAAGTTGCAAAAAACAAGCTTGGGGCAGAAAAAATCATGAAAATCGGCTAAGTCCTAGTCCTCGCAGCAGTTGGGACAGTTGGGACGTCGGGCGCGAATCGGCGAAAAAGCCTCCGGGCATCCACAGCGAATGAAAGGGACATCGGGCCATGGGGATGCACGGGACGTGAAAGGGGAAAAACCCGGCCGAAGGTAAAAAAAAATTGACTAAGCTGTGTGTAGAAGACAAGTGCAGGACATCTGGGCCGTGAGGATGCGAAGGATGCGAACCACCGGATCGGCCGGCGCAGGGAACTTTCATCCAGGACAGTTGGGACAAAGGGACACGTGGGACATGCGAAAAGCCAGGAAGAAGGCGAGAGCGATGAAATGTGCCACGTGTCTTCACCTCAAAGAGGGACGAGGGAAGCCGAATCGGGCGGATCGGAGAAATTTGTCCCAGACAGTTTGGGACATCCGGGCCAGAAAATACGCGGCGGACGGGGGGCGAAAGAGCCATGAACAGGATGAATCGAATGTGCCACGTGTCTTCGTGGATCGAATAGCGGAGAGGAAAGGGTGAGATTTTTACTTAATGTTTTCGTGCGAGTTTTAAAGGGAAGTTTGGAGCGTTGGCCCGAGCCAATAAAGAGGACACGTGTCCTAAGGAGAAGGGGAGTGCGGAGCTCGGGGAGGACTTGGAGAATTTGGAAAAAATTTTGGCCAAAAAACTAAAAGGTAAAAGATGCCCCCGCACCCCTGTCAACCAACCAAAGCGTGCCACGTGTCCCAAGTGGCGGGGCACGGGGGAAAAAATGGAAAATTTTCCAAAGAGTTAAAAAGGTCAAAATTTCAAGGAAAGCCCACGGAAAGGTGGAGGAGAGAGAATTGCTCAGTGAACCAGCACCTGACACGTGGCATCCGACAGTGGAGCACGGAAATTTTTCAAAAAAATTTCCAAAATGCAAAAAGGTCAAAATTTAAAATTTTTTTGCCCGACATCCGTTTTTTGGGCCGTTTTGCCCTAAAACTTCAGACCTTCATATCTTTTGATCCAGAGCTCGGATTTGCACGTTCTTCATATCATTGGAAAGCTTATGAAATTATCTACAGGATTTCATGGTCAATTTTGAATTTTGGTTCAGTTTGAAGAGAAAATTCAAAAAAGGCTCTAGTACGTGTCCATGGGTAGAAATGACCTTTCAGTGACCAAATTTAATGCAGGATGGGTCGCATTCTCCTCCAATTTGGTCAAAAATGACAGGGTATGGGTTTGTAAGGTCCCCATGCCATGATTTAATGCATTTGTAGTCAATGAGGAATGGGCTCCCACGTTTTGTACATTTTCTCTCTCCTGGGCTCGACCCATGCAATGTAAAAGCCAGATTTGGCTCATTTCTTAAAGGGGAACACTTTTGGCATAAAAAAACTTCTTCTTTCACCTCCAGCAAGTGATTGTTGCAAGAATCAGACCTCTTCAAAGATTGTAACAGGTTTTCTACCTCTCTGAGGTTGTAATGCAGTGGTTTTGACATTGGAAATGATAATGCAAGCTTTGTGAATGGGTTTCAGTCCTTTGTTTGTATTATTTGCTTCATTTCAGATCCTAAATTATATCTTATCAGCCTGTGTATGTTTTATGTTGCAATCTTTGGTTTGTGTCTATTTGCATGACAAAAATATTCACCACTCCTTTTGGTGCATCACCATCTTTAGTTAGTTTCAATTTTTGCATTTCTATCCCTGTCTCCTTGCAATTTAGAGTAGGATTAGGATCTGAACCTCTGTAGTTGTGCAAATATAGATCTAAATCAGAGGAGTTTGAGGAACCAGCCTCTAATCTGGAGATTCCTCTCTCAGTTTCACAAGTCCCACACTTGGAGAGAGGTTTCCATGTTGTGCAATCACACTGGATGCCTAAGACATCATTTAGAACCTTGATTTGCATCCAGGGGTGCTGTGATTTTGCACTAACAGTTTTGGCATGCCGGTGGGACCTAGAGGTCTCATTTTTATTGCAGCAAAGTTGATGTGCATCTGCTGCAATTTTCTTGCTTGAAAAGAGCTATTATTTGCATATCTGGCGACTCCAAGGGGAAGAATCAACTGGTTTCAGCAGTGCAGGCCTGAAAACTCATGAGAAGAGTCACCACAAGGTCAAGAGTTGGAGAAGAAGAAGTGTTGTTTGAATACCTACAATTATCTCCAAGAAGAAGGCAAAGAGGAAGAAGGATTCAAAGGTCTCCATCTCCACCAAACAGAACTCTCTCAACTCCTCCACCTGGTAGGCCTTTCATTCAATCAACAAGGGTTTTAAGACCAATTAGAATGGCACAAAACAACCCCTATGTCAACTTCACAGGCAGCAGCCCACTTGCCCTCAATGCACAACATCCAATTCCTATTGCAGCCTTGAAGAACATTCCCTACTTCACTGGAGAAAATCAGACTACTCCAGGTGATCATGTTAAAGATATTGCTAACCTTTGTGCAATTCATGAAATCAATGAGATGCAAGTGGTTGTCAAGTTATTGGCATCTTCATTCAAGGGTAAAGCATTGCAATGGTTTAGGAGCCTTGGAGCTGGTTCTATCACAAATTGGAATCAGCTGTGTATAGCACTTCATGAGCAATTTGGAGAAAAGGGAGACAACTTGTCTCTTTTGGAGCAGTGACAACCATCGAAGAGAGCTCCCAATGAGCGGTGACCGATTTCAACTTCAGATTTCAAAGGACTTGGAGAGAATTCCAGTGGCAGTCAGGCCAACAGCAGAAGGTGCTTTTCTCTACTATCTCAAAGCTCTAAATTCTGATATTTCTATGTTGATTCAGTCCATGGGAGGCATAACTATCCCTATGGCTTATAGCATTGCCATTAGGGCTGAAAATTGTTTGATCAGTGGCAAACTTGCCCTAGACCTCCCATGCCATTGTTTCCAAGTTTAGAGAGTCCAAACACCAATCAAGCACCTAATTTGGCTCCTTCTCCCACTCCTAGAAATCAGAGTTCAAATGAAGCTTCCACTTCATCTCCAAGTGCCCCAAATGAGCTTCAAGAAGTCATGAAGCAATTGCAAAACCTAGGCAATGAGCTGGTTACTCTCAAAAGGCAGCAGGCCCAAGGTTTTAGACCTTCTTATCAACCCCAAGCTCAGCCTAATAGGCAGCCATACCAACCACAAAGGCCACCTAATCCAGCTGCAAATATGAATCAAACAAGGCCTCCTGCCAATAGACCATTTCAGCCCTATAATCCAAATGCCATATCTACCTCTAAGGCATTGGTGCCAACACAAAACAACATTGCTCAGGAGTATGATTGGTGTTTTCCATGCAATGAGCCTCATAACCAATCCATGTGCTTCAATGGTGCTTTGAATCAAGCATTAATGGTGACAACTACTTGTGTGGAGGGTGAGGCGATCGAGAAACACAACAACAAAAACATTCCAACAGCAATCAGCCCCAAATGACACCACATTGGTAAATTGGCAAGCGAGAGATTTTGTGGCATGAACCGGGGTAGTTTCTCAAGGTGTTGCAGCCAACACAAGGTCAAAAGGAGGAATTTGGGTGAAGAACAGCCATTAGCCCCAACCAATCCACAACCTTCCATGGCTCCACAAATGGTTGGCAAACAAAATCCAATTTCAAATGCACAAGGGCAGCCAAGAACAGCCCCTAGGCCAACTCAAATACCAATTGTTGCTGCCCACGTGCAAGGAGTGAATGTGCAAACCAAGGGACAACAAAGAGATCCTTCATCACCATTCAATATCATTGATCAGATGAAGAAGACAAATGTCAATATATCAATGTGGGAATCCCTATCTATCCCAGGCCAAAGAGATCTGCTGCAAGCTGCCATGAAGGACTGGCCAACTTCAAATCAGCAAGTTCAGATGCAAGACAAAGTGCTTACAAATGCTGCCCAACCTGAGGGAAATCATGGAGGACAACAAGGTAAAATGTTGAAACCCCCTCCTTTCTATGTTTCATTGATCATTGGAAATCAGCTAGTGCACAATTGCATGATAGACTCTGGGGCAAGTAGCTCGGTAATGCCTAAACAAATAGCTGATCAGCTAGGGCTCTAGTATGAAACAATATCCAAAGGGGTAGTGCAGCTAGATGGGACAGCAGTAGCAATGTTGGGTGATTAGAAACTTGAGTCTTACCTTGCATGCATGTCCAAATGTTGTTGTTTTACAAGATGTATCAGTCATAGACCTTCCACCACTCTTTGCCCTATGCTTGTCAAGGGACTTCACAACCAAGATTGGGGGATATTTGTCTGCTGATTGGTCACACATGCTATTTAGAATGAGGTATGGAACTAAGGCTACAATCAGGTCAGAACCTATTGCAAACTTCCATATTGAGCCTTACACTCCAAGTCAGATTAATGCCAATTGCTCAGCATTTGATCAAGAAGATCACCCAAGCACTGATGAAGCTGACACTAAGGTTGGAAGCATCCCGGATCTAACTCTTGATGAATGGGCAAACAAGATACATGCATTTGATCCTTATCAAGAAGTGGAAGAATCTGAGCTAGGGGTCTATTGCATACACGAAGAAAATCAGCCTATTCCTAGCATCACCAAGCCAAACCACAAAGATGACAATGAGGTATGGCAGCTATTTTTTGATGGATCAAGGAGTAGACAAGGTGCAGGAGGTGGAGCTATGCTTGTTTCACCTCAAGGAGTAAAGTACTATTCAGCTTTTAGATTTCAGTTTGCATGCTCCAATAACACTGCTGAATATGAAGCCTTAGTGCAAGGGATGCATTGGGCAATCAAGAGAGGAATAAAGAACTTGCAAGTCTTTGGTGACAGTGAATTGATTGTAAATCAGGTCAAGGGACAACATGCTGCCAAGAATGATCTACTCAGGTGCTACAAGAACAGGGTGTGGGACCTCATGGAAGATTTTGAGGGTTTTGGCATCAAATCCATTCCTAGGAAAGAGAATCAAGCTGCTGACAGGCTTGCAGCAGTGGGGCAGCCTTTGACATTGTGGAAAGCATTCAACAAGACAAGGTACAGCCAAACATCCACGTGATTGTGAGGCCTTCAGTGCCGGATAACAATGTCAGTTGGCAAGTGTTTGAAAATGACCAGCAAATCATCCATTTCTTGTAAGAAGAAGCTGAGTTCTCAGCCAAGAATCAAGAAAATTGGAACAGCAATATGGTGACCAAGTGGTACAGCTGAGAACTAACAAGCTGCCCAAGGGACTTATCACTTTGGAGTCCATTTTTAACCCCAATGATCAGTTTAGAAAGGAGAAAGCAAACATTCAGGTCAAGAGAGAGGATTCGGTATCCATCTTGGTAGAAGAGAACAAACCATTGCAAATTGGAAGGATGACAACTGAACAAGAAAGGTATGAGTTCATACAACTGTGTCAAGAGTTCCCTGACGTGTTTTCTTGGAGCTATGAAGACTTGAAAGGTTTCAATCCCAACTTAGCTCAGCATACCATCGAATTGGATCCAAATACTAAGCTGTCAGGAAAAAATAAAGACCAGTCAATCCACACATGGAGCCTCTCATGAGGAAAGAATTGGACAAGCTGATTGAGTCAAGGATCATATTCCCAATCAAGCATTCTAGTTGGGTTGCCAACTTAGTTCCAGTCAGAAAGAAGAGTGGAGAGATCAGATTGTGTGTTGACTTCAGAGACTTGAATAGAGCCTCTCTCAGGACCATTACCCACTCCCTTCCATGGAGCAAATCTTGCAAGTTGTGGCTGGCTCAGAGGTTTCACTACTTGATGGCTACTCGGGCTACAATCAGTTATGGTGAAGGAAGAGGACCGATTCAAGACAACCTTCACAACCAAATGGGAACTTTTGCATACGGGAAAATGCCATTTGGGCTGTCCAACGCTAGTGCTACCTTCCAAAGGGCAATGGACATGGCATTCAAAGTTTGATTAACAATGTGTGGTGCTGATTTACCTTGATGATATCACTATTTTTTTCCAAAAATGCAATAGACCATCTCTCTCATTTGAGACAAGTCTTCACGAGGTGCAGGAGATTTGGAGTGTCTTTGAATCCTAAGAAGTGTATCTTTCTTGCACATGAAGGAAAGCTCCTTGGCCATATTGTCTCCAAAGAAGGATTAGCAATTGATCCAGAGAGGGTTGAAGCCATAAGAGCACTACCATTGCCAAGCCACAAGAAAGCCCTTCAGAGTTTCTTGGGAAGGATAAACTTTGTTCGGAGGTTTGTCCCAGATTTTGCCCTTGTCAAGCCCATCACCAAAATGTTAAAGAAGAGCATGGCTTTCAAGTGGACAGCAGAAGGCAAGGAGAGTTTTGAAGCAATCAAAGAAGCCATCTCTCAAGCACCAACTCTCATCAACCCGGACTTCTCCAAGGATTTCATCCTCTATGCATTTGGAGGTAATGACACTATTTCTGCCATTTTGGTACAGCAGAACAAGGATAATGATGAGCAGCCAATTGCCTTCTTCAGCCGGAGCCTAGATGACTATGAGGTGAGGTACTCTTTTATTGAGAAGCATGTACTTGCAGTAATCAGAAGCTTGAAGAAATTCAAGCATTTAGTCTCAAACAACAAGGTCCAGATTGCTGGTCTCACATGCTGGGGTTAAGGACTTCCTCCTCAACAAGGATTTGAATGAGAAAAGGGCAGGTTGGATCACCCATGTCATGGAGTATGACATTGAGATCAAGATCACCAAGCTGGTAAGAGGGAAAGGATTGTGTGAGCAGCTGGTTTTGGGAAGCAAAAAGAAGTATGCAATGAAGAAGAGGCTGTTTTGATAGTCCAGGACAGCCATGAGCCAAGTGGCAATCAAGAAGAAGACAATGCTGCCCCCACTCCTTGCTGGACCCAAGGTATTATACACTTCTAGGCACAGGCCTATGCCCTCTGGAGATGAACAAGACCCAAAGGAGACACTTCAGATTGCAGGCTGTCCCGTATGCCATTGTTGATGGAGTTTTGTTCAAGAAAGATGTGAATGGAGTGCTGTTGAGATGCATTAGCACAAATCAGATTCAAAGGGTGTTGGAAGAGTTCCATGGTGGACCAGCTGGTGGTCATTTTGCACCAAGAGTGACAGCTCTAAAAATCATGAAGGCTGGTTATTATTGGCCTAAAATCTTCAGTGATTGCTATGCATGGATCAAGAGGTGTAAGAATTGTGCATTCTTCACAGGAAAAGAGAGACTTGCTGCCCTTCCATTACATCCAATCTCAGTTGACCAGCCATTCATGCAATGGGGTTTGGACTTCATTGGAGTCATTAATCCCAATTCAAGCCAAGGGCACAAATGGATTTTGACAGCCACGGACTACTTCACCAGATGGACAGAAGTAGTAGCACTCAAAGAGGCAAATGAGTCTAGCATCTTAGACTTTATGAGGGGATAACAACCAGATTTGGTGTACCTGCTACAATAATCTCAGATAATGCATTGGCATTCATTGGATCTAAGGTGATTGAGTGGGCTGTCAAGAATGGTATCTACCTAAGCACTTCATCAAACTATTACCCTCAAGGTAATGGCCAGGCCGAGTCTACAAACAAGAACTTGTTGAGGATCATTAGGAGGACTCTTGACGAGAATCAGAGGTCTTGGCATACCAAACTGAAATCAGCCTTATGGGCTGATAGGATAACTCCCAAAAGATCCACAGGTAACTCTCCATTCAAACTTGTCTATGGAAGAGAGCAATCTTGCCCATGTCACTTGAGTTGCCAACATTGGAACTCATGAAGCAGCTGGAGTTGCTAGAGTTTGAGCCCATGGAGGTGAGGTATGCAGAGTTGATGGAGCTGCGAGATCAGAAATCAGGCATCCCAAGCAATGGAAAAGGATCAAGCTTTGATCAAAAAGACCTTTGATAGGAAGGCCAAGGATAGATCTTTTCAAGTTGGAGATCTAGTGTTGAAATGGGATGTGGATAGAGCAAAACTGGGAAGGCATTCAAAATTTGATGCCATTTGGAGTGGCCCATACATGGTCACGAAGTGCAAGAACAACAATGCTTTCCAATTGGCCCCATTGGATGGTGAAGAACTATAGATTCCAGTAAATGGAATCTATCTCAAGCGTTGCTTCTAGAGGAAATTCACTACCTTGTAAATATTAGATTAGATTTTCATTCCTCCAAGTGCTTGTGCACATTGTTTTGCTGTAGGTTAGTTTTGTTTTCCCTAAGTGCTTTGGCACAACTTGCTTGTCCATGGAGATGTTTTGCAGTCCTTGCTTCCATCAGGTGATATTCCATCTTCCTCCTTACACATTCTAAGTCAGTTGGGGTTCTAAATAGAATATTTGATGACTCCATGCCCAATGGACTGCTTCAGGAAACTGGTATCTTCTACCTAGCAGGCAGATGACCCCATTGAGTCACCAAATTGTTATCCAAAATTCACCCCCAGGGTAATTTTGATAACATGCATTAAATTCTTCGGTCCCGAGCAAGATAGATTGATTCAAGGCAAAAATCATGTTTCAGGGTCCCCTCGGCTTTTTCTAACTCTCCTGTCCCGAAGAAAAGAGCAAGTTCTAAAAAGGGTGAAAAAGTTGCAAAAAAACAAGCTTGGGGCAGAAAAAATCATGAAAATCAGCTAAGTCCTAGTCCTCGCGGCCTTGGGACAGTTGGGACGTCGGGCGCGAATCGGCCGAAAAGCCTCCCGGGGTCCATCACATGCAACATTGGGACATCCGGGCCGTGGGGACGCGGGGATGTGGGGCGAAAAGGAAGAACGGCCGGCGAAGGTAAAAAAAAAATTGACTAAGCTGCTTTGTGCGAGAGCAGTTTGCAGGACATCACAGGGCCATGAGGACGCGAAGGACGTGAACCACCCGGATCGGCGGCGGCGAGGGAACTTTCATTGGGACATGAGTTGGGACAAAGGGACGCGTGGGACGCGAAAAGCCAGAAGAGCCGAGAGCCAATGAAATGTGCCACGTGTCTTCACCTCAAAGAGGGACGGGGAAGCCGAATCGGGTGGATCGGAGAATTTGTCCCAGAGATTTTGGGACATCCGGGCCAAAGTGACGCGAGGGGAGCGAAAAGCGAAAAGCCGACGATGAATCGGAATGTGCCACGTGTCTTCGTGGATTGGAGAGCGGAGGAAAGGGTGATTTTTACTTAATGTTTTGCCGAGTTTCAAGGGAGAGTTTGGAGCGTTGGCCTGAGCCAATAAAAAGAGGACACGTGTCCTAAGGAGAAGGGGAGTGCGGAGCTCGGGGAGGACTTGGAGAATTTGGCAAAAGTTTTGGCCAAAAAACTAAAAGGTAAAAGATGCCCCCACACCCCTGTCAACCAACCAAAGCGTGCCACGTGTCCCAAGTGGCGGGGCACGGGGAAAAAATGGAAAATTTTCCAAAGAGTTAAAAAGGTCAAAATTTCAAGGGAAAGCCCACGGAAAGGTGGAGGAGAGAGAATTGCTCAGCGAACCAGCACCTGACACGTGGCATCCGACCGGCGGAGCACGGAAATTTTTCAAAAAAATTCCAAAATGCAAAAAGTCAAAATTTAAAATTTTTGCCCGACATCCATTTTTTGGGCCGTTTTTCCCTAAAACTTCAGACCTTCATATCTTTTGATCCAGAGCTCGGATTTACATGTTCTTCATATCATTGGAAAGCTTATGAAATTCTCTACAAGATTTCATGGTCAATTTTGAATTTTGGTTCAGTTTCAAGAGAGAAAATTCAAAAAATGGCTCTGGTACGTGTCCATGGGCAGAAATGACCTTTCAGCGACCAAATTTAATGCAGGATGGGTCGCATTCTCCTCCAATTTGGTCAAAAATGATAGGGTATGGGTTTGTAAGGTCCCCCATGCCATTTTAATGCATTTGTAGTCAATGAGGAATGGGCTCCCATGTTTTGTATGTTTTCTCTCTCCTGGGCTCGACCCATGCAATGTAAAAGCCAGATTTGGCTCATTTCTTAAGGGGAACACTTTTGGCATAAAAAACTTCTTCTTTCACCTCCAGTAAGTGATTGTTGCAAGAATCAGACCTCTTCAAAGATTGTAACAGTTTTCTACCTCTCTGAGGTTGTAATGCAGTGGTTTTGACATTGGAAATGATAATGCAAGCTTTGTGAATGGGTTTCAATCCTTTGTTTGTATTATTTGCTTCATTTCAGATCCTAAATTATATCTTATCAGTTGTGTATGTTTTATGTTGCAATCTTTGGTTTGTGTCTATTTGCATGACAAAAATATTCACCACTCCTTTTGGTGCATCACCATCTTTAGTTAGTTTCAATTTTTGCATTTCTATCCCTGTCTCCTTGCAATTTAGAGTAGGATTAGGATCTGAACCTCTGTAGTTGTGCAAATATAGATCTAAATCAGAGGAGTTTGAGGAACCAGCCTCTAATCTGGAGATTCCTCTCTCAGTTTCACAAGTCCCACACTTGGAGAGAGGTTTCCATGTTGTGCAATCACACTGGATGCCTAAGACATCATTTAGAACCTTGATTTGCATCCAGGGGTGCTGTGATTTTGCACTAACATTCTGACACCTTAAGACCTTGTCATATCTAGATTTATTTGATGAAATGATTCCGAGATAGTTTGATGATATCATGGAGATGGAGAAATGCGATTAGAGTGTTTATGCCAAAAACATCACAAGTTTGTGATGAATTTCTTTGAGAACAAATTCCTTGATCACATTTCTTTGTACAAAACAAGCAGACAAAATGATCCTAATCTATATGAAGATGCAATGTAGATATAATTATAAATAGTGCTAGTTGCTTATGCGTAGAATCGTTTGAGGTGTAGGGAATTGACTGTTTCACCAAATTCCTCACCTTCCAGCGTACATAAGAGGTATGCACCATTTCCATAGTCCTTCATGACTCGGTATGGGCCCAACCATTTGGGCCGAACTTCCTTCCTTCACCGGTCTTTTTGTCAATCCGGCTGTCTAGCCTTAGAACTAGATCACCTTCATATATGTCGCGTTCATAGACTTTCTTGTTATACTACCGGCACATCTGGTTAGCATAGACTCTGTGCCACTGTTCAGCATCTAACCTAGCTTCATCTAGGCTTTCTAGTTGGGAAAGACGTGCTTCTCTATAAGCATCTTCATCCAGGATCCCTTGTAATGAAATGCGGCCGGGTATTTCAACTTCAAGTGGGAGAACTTCCTTCTACCCTCGAATACTAGTGAGAAAGGAGTCGCTCCTGTTGGTGTTCTTATTGAGGTTCGGTGGGCCCATAAGGCCGATATAACTTTAAATGCCAATCTCGTTTGTTTTCTTTCACTATTTTAAGGAGAATGGCTTTTAATGTTTTGTTTGTTGCCTCACCTATCCATTGGCTTGAGGGTAATATAATGAAGCCGTATGATGGTTTATTTTAAATTTATTACACAATTCACGAACTTTGTCATTCTTAAAAGAAGTTCTATTATCTGAGATAATGATTTTTGGGATACCATACCTGCAAAGATTTTGGTTCAAAATGAACTTGGCGATTACAGAACCAAATACACTAGTAAGAGGCATAGCCTCTACCCACTTGGTAAAATATTCGGTGGCTGTGATTATAAAATTATGGCCATCTGTAGACGAGGGAGATAATTTCCCTATTAAATCTAGGCCCCACATAGAAAAGGGCCAAGGAGTAGCGATTGGTTGTAGAGCTTGTGCTGGCATGTGAATCTCATGAGAGAATTCTTGGCATTTATGACACCTTCGTACAAACTCTACTGCGTCGTGTTCTAGAGTAGGCTAGAAATAGCCCATTCGATGTATTTTATGAGTGGTGGCATGGCCACCGAAGTGGCCTCCACACATCCCACTGTGAGATTCGTGGAGAATCTTCTTGGATTCTTCTGTGTCGACACATCTTAGAAGCATTCCATCGAATGCTTTTCGATAGAGAACTTGCTCTATAATGACATATTTAGCTACAATAATGTGTAACCACCTTCTTTGTTGTGGTGTAGCACCTTCTGGATATGTATGGTCCATGATATAATTAATAATATTAGTGTACCAAGGACACTCAGAGATAGAAGGTCGGGTTTCGACGTAGTATACGCACTCATCTGGAAAGTCCAGATCTACTAGATCACCTCCGTCTAATGGATTATCAGCTAACCAATCATGATGATTTGTCCTTTAACCGACTTCTGATTTATGAATGTTAATTCAAATTCACCCATTAAGGTTATAAAGCACCCAGCCTTTTTAGACAAGGACCCTTGCGTGAGGAAAGTTCGTAAATGGTTTGTTTTTACAATGACCTTTGTTTCTTGATTTAACATGTAATGTCTTAAGTGTTTTGTTGCAAAGACTATGGTGAGGCATTCTTGTTCCGCTTGTGTGTAGCATGTTTCATAATCAAGCAATGTTCAGCTAATGAAATAAATCACACGTTCTCTCTTGTCATCATCTTCTTAAGCCAGCATACAGGCTAACGAGACATTGGTAGCTTGCGAATATAAAATTAACAGGTGATCTAGCTTAGGTGGCATTAGCGTAGGTGGTGATAACAAGAAACGCTTAACTGTGTTGAAAGATTCATTGCAATCTTCGGTCCAATCAATGCTATAGTCTTTCTTGAGTAGATTGTTGATTGGATGAATGGCAAAACTTAAGTCCGGGATGAATCTCCGGATTGCACCAAGCTTTCCGAGAAATGACCTGATTCCAAATTCATCCGAAGGTGGGACCATTTCGAGGACAGCCCGAATTTTGGTTGGGTCAACATCAATCCCACGTGATGATATAATGTAACCTAGGAGCTTTCCTCCTATTACACCAAAGATGCATTTTTCTGGATTTAGCGTGACTCCATATTCTATCAGACGTGAAAGAATGATGTGAAGTACTTCCGGATGGTCACAACGCTTCTTGGCCTTAGCCAACAAGTCATCTACATAGGATTCCACAATTTTATGAATAAGATCATGAAATATATATGTCATAGCCCACTGGTATGTAGCACCAACGTTCTTGAGACCGAATGGCATAACAACATAGCAATAGGTTCCCCAAGGAGTTATAAATGTGGTTTTAGCTTGATCTTGTTCGGATATTCTGATTTGATTGTATCCTGAGAATCCATCCATGAGAGACAAAAGCTCAAATCTAGCTATTGCATCAACAATGACATCTATGGATGGTAATGGGAATTCATATTTAGGACATGCTTTGTTAATTTCTCGGAAGTTTGTGTAGATGCGTATCTTCCCATTCTTTTTGAGAATGGGAACGATATTAGATACCCACTAAGAGTAATCGACTGGTTTGATGAATCCTACTTGGAGGAGATTTATTACCTCCTCTTTTACCATGAGAGCTACCTTAGGTTTCATTGGTCTCGATTTTTGTTTAATCAGCTTTGCATCTGATTTAGTGACGAGGTTATGCACAATGTGCGGTGCAACTCCTGTCATTTCTTTGTAACTAAATGTGAAAGCCTTCTGATGTTCCTTGAGGATTCAAGTGTGTATTTCTACTTCTTCTGGGGTTAACGAGGATCCTAGTTTTAAGATCTTTGGTTCATCCTCTGTTCCAATGTTAACATCAATTATTTCTTCGATCAAAGAGGCGTTACCTTCTTCAAACTCAGGTGGGGCTGGAGGTAGTTCTAAATCGTCTCCATTCTCGACTGAGTATATGCTAGGTTCTTTTTGTGAAGGAAGCTCCATCGTGGGATTTCCGAAGTAGGAAGATGAATGTGGGATTAAGGACACATCTATCACGTGATGGGAGAGATGTAATGCCGCATAGGTGTTTAAGTAATTCAGAGTTGCCATATCACTATCAACGTGGTCTAGGATAGTAAATTTGTTCTCATCCTTGCTTGTTAACAGAGAATTTGACAACAATTTTTTTACCAATGGTTCGGTACGAAGGGACACCATGAAATGGGTATCTTGGAATTCATTGTTTGGAGTGAAGCGTGATGCTGAGGTTGCTATAGAATTGGCGAGAATATTTTGTTCTCGTGGGATTGCTTCAATTGATATGAAGTCAAACTCCTTGCTTAAATCTAATACAGCTGTTTTGTAAAGTTGCAGTGTGCTCACTTTGGTTTCATATATCTCGAGAGACTTGGTTTTCTATCAATTGTGAGTCTCCTAACACTCTGATGTTATCAACACCGATTCTCTTAGCTAAGATGAGGCCAAGGAGGAGGGCTTCGTACTCAGCGCCATTGTTTGTGCATTCAAATTTTAGCTTAAAGGAAAATGGTAGGACTTTTCCCTTGGGAGAAGTAAGGATTACACCTACCCCAGCTCCGTAATGACATCTAGCTCCATCAAAATGGAGAGTCCAATACTTAGTTGGGAATATGGGCACTGGGATATTTGTTGTGTTAACATCTTCTACTTCTACCATGCAGAGATCTACCCGGGAGAGAACCGACACCTAGGGTGCACCCTATGCCTACAAAATCAAATGGTAGGAACATTGGTAGATCATGTTCTAATAATTCAACAATTTTTGTAGTAGTTCCTAATGATACCATTTTTACAGTGTTAGCCTCATCTTTGGGGGCTGGGGTTGCCTTGGCTAGGCTCATAGTTTCAAGATTTGTCGTAGGTACCAACTTTTCTTCTGGTTTCACGTCGGTAGGTTTATTAAGTTGGTTTGTTGGGAGTTCAAACTCTGAGTGCATGCCTGGTCTTTTCTTTAAGTCAGATAAGTGTACATCGAATGGTTTTGGATCACCTTTGGCTATGAATATCTTTCCTAAATGTAAAAACCTTATATCTTGAAATAGCATAGAAGGGATTGCCTTCATGCGGTGTATCCATGGTCGTAGAGGATCATATTATAGTTAGTTTCCGATCTATAATATAGAACTCGGTCGGGATGTTTTTGGGTCCTAAGGTGACTGGTAATATTATAGTTCCAATCGAGGTGGCTTTAAAGCTATCATAGCCTCTTAGTGTGTTTCGAGTTGTGGAAAAATTTGTTTCTCCATACCCTAGCTTTTGAAGGAAAGAGAAGGGGACTATGTTGACCGCTGCCCCATCGTATACCATTGCACGCTTTATATAGTTGTTAGAAACCATACTTGCAAATGTAAGGTTGGATTGCCTCGGCGTGCGATCTCAGCATCTGTCGACATTTTTTTTATTTCGAATATGAATTCGACATCTTTATCCGCCTACCCTGGAGGATGAACATCAAAGTCTATGTGATTTACCTATGTTTCAGGAGGTGGGGTGATGTTAACTAAATGACCTAAACCTAATGCCTCTAAAAGAGCGGCCCTATGGGTAGGAGAGTTCTTTAGTAAGTCTAAAAATGAAATGTGCGAGAAGGTTTTTGTTAGGTCATTAATTAAATCATAGGCACCCACAGGTTTTGCTACTATTTGTTGGATGTTATCTATCCCTGGCAGGTGGCTTGGACTTGGCTGAGATAAATACTCTCATGTCCTTGTTACAGCTTCGATGGGTAGTTCAACGTCTAACTCTACTAAACCGACTATCTTGGGTCATGGCTGACTTCCTAATTGTGGCGCAACTAATGGATTTAGCGAAGTTGAAGCCTCATGATCATTTTTGCCTATCATTACACTCTTGTTTTCCCGCTTAGATTTATCCCATTATTATTTGTGATTTGGGAGCAGATCATTAAAGATCTAGAGGGGTGCGTTTTGAGGGGAAACCACCCCCGCACAAGTATTTGATCTTGGGTGACATAGGATCTGCCAAAAACATATCTATGAAAAGTTGTCTTTGTTCTTCGCAAGCGTTGGATGAATTTATTGTAGTCATGGCACGTTCTAGTGTCGTGGCCCGAATTTTTGGAAACCACAATACAAATTAGGATTGTAATTCCTAGTTTGTTGGTTTGGTGCGTATTGTGGCCCAAAACTTTGACCAAACCGTTGCCTATTAAAGTTTTACATTTGCTGTTTTTGATTTTGATTTTGATTTTGATTTTGATAACCAGTTGAGCTTTGGCTTGAACCCTGTAAGGTTTTTCCATCATTGTTGTTGTTGCTATGGATGATTAAAATCCACTGCATTGATTGTCGGGGTAAAGTTGTTGTTTCGTTGGTTGTTTATTTGTGATGGAGTATTGACAACATTTACCTTCTTAGGCTGATCGGTTACTCCATCCGTTGTTACGCCATGATTTTTATTAAGGATTTTAGGTCCTTGATTGACATTCATGGTAGTAGGATAAGTTGTAGTGTTCTGGTTGGAGGTGATTAACCTCCCGTTTGCTCCATATGTTTTGCGACCACTATCAATTGCCACTTGATCTATTCGAGAGAGACTTTGAAGTACTTCATCGTAAGTCTTTAGTGGAAACTTCTGGACTTCTTCCTTTACTTCTCTGCTGAGAGAATGAAAGAATAGATTGCATAGTTCCATCTGATCCATGTTCGAGCACTTGCCAAAGAATAGAGAACTATGCGCCACCTCTGGATGAAATGGGTGACAGATTCATTATGTTCCTGTTTAATGTGCAAGAATTCCCTGATTCCTGTCCTTAATAATTTGTTCATGTCAAAGGCCTTGATGAACTCTGATACGAGTTTCTTGAATGAATGGATGGAAGCCTCAGGTATTCTATAATACCAATCGAGAGCGATGCCCTCCAAAGTTTTGGGGAATATTTTAGCAACAACCCCATCCCATGGGAGTAGCTCTCGGATGGCTGTAGCGTAAGATTTGATATGTGCATTCGGATCTCCCTCACCTTTGTATTTGGGAAAATCGGGAAGAGGTCTTGGAAGCATGATGCTTCGTATGGTGAAATCTAAGGGATATTTCAAATATTCTCGAGTAAGTCCCTATCGCATAGGTTTCGACCATTGATGGTGCTGCTGAGGGAGCGGAGGTGGAATGGGTTGTTGATATGGCATTGCATATGCATTGGTAGGAGCATAAGGGAACCCCTGTGGTTGAGTAAAAATATCGGGAGAGGAGAACATATCCCCTTGTGGTGATTTGGAGTACATGTTTAAGTATGAAGGGGTATTGTCCAAGAATGGATTACTTTGTACTAGACCAGGAGGTATTGGAACGGCGTTAGAAGTGGTGGTTCTAATCGGCGTTTGTTATGAATACTGAGGGTCATACCCAATGTGCCTACTCCTGTGAGGAGGTCTACTTGGCTAGGATGGTGTGGAGGATTAGAATTTCCTATTTGTATGAATTGAGAATGGTGATTTACTTGAGCAAGTTCTAACCCTCTCACTTTTTCTACTAATGTTCAAATGACTTCATTTGGTGAAGTCACGGTGTTTTGCCATAGTGGCATTTGTTGTATATCATGGTGTTGTATAGGCATGTGATATCCCGCTATGAACTGATTGCTGCCCTGCCAAGTTTCCCCGAGGGTATTTCCTATATGTAGTGGCATGGAGGTATTTTATTGAAAGAGACCTCGGGTTGTGTTTGTAAACCTCCTATAGGTGGGTACATACTTCGAGAACATTGTTCATTCCTAACATAATGTACCAAATGTTCATCATCTAAACCTAGATATGGGTCTGATTTTCTACTAATTTGTGGTCTAAGTAGTACCTGAGGAGATGAACTGGATTCTCCTGTGAGCGTCATATTATTCAAGCCTGAAGGCTCTATTTACCGTGTTTGAGCAAAATGTTTCAACTATTCTATTTGGAAAGATGAGTTATATCTGATCCTTGGAGATGGAGTTTGTGTTGATAGTTGGTTATCTAAATATTTATCACCCCATACCGAGAGTGAGGGTGATGACCGCCCATTCGAGTTGAGAATAGTATGCCTCAAGACCTAAGAGAGGCCTACCATATGCATCGAATCCCAACATATTCGGGGTATATGAATACCCGCATGAATAATGGGAAGGAGTGAAGGTGATGGTGAAAGCTAATGAGCTAGTAAAGATGAAGGAGTCATTTCAATTTGAAAGAACTAGAAGAAATCGACTCAGCACTGAGAAAGTGGAAAGCGTTCACGTTGGGTTCACCAATTTTGTTGGTGAAGGCGATGTGAAGGCTAATGAAGTGGAATCGAATCGAAGCTTGCATTTTTATTCACGTCGGGTTCACCAATTTTGTATGACGGAAAAGTGACAAGCAAGCTTGGGAATCTACAAGTAACTCTTCCTCACACCCGACCTCCCGAGGTCGTGCCGAGACAGCTGGTGGGGATGAAATATGTGTGGGATGCAGAAAAACTAGTTAGGCAATCTAATGTCTTTGACACGCACTAGTGGAAATTATGAATCTAAGGCAAAGAAGGCCCTCCTAACTTGAACTAGTGTGATAGATCGATTAGTAAGGATGACTACTCGAAGGCTCCAATCAATATCGAGCTCTGGCGTGATTTGGTCTATAGGTTGTGGAATATGTGGAAAATGTCTTGGGATAGTTTCATGTATATCTCTAGATAAGGTCATGAGGCAGATGGTAAATATAATTGACTCTATGGGTGATTATGTGGCCTAGTCCATAACTCCTTAGCTTTGTTAGCTGCTATGTCTAACCAGGATAACTATTCGATGATGATAGGTGTAAGTGGAGTAGATCTAAATACTAGTGTACGTAGGCCAACATCTATGTCTGATTCACCTATGGATTCATTGGGCTGTGGGATTTGTGGGTCACAACTGTAGATTCGTATTTGTTGTGGTCCTACTATGGTCATGCGTGGAATCAATCCCTAATCCCTAGTATCCAATAGTCATATGCCTTTTTAGCTTCTATATTCAGAATCAATAATTGTGTGATCTTCTCAAAATATCTTACAGAATTTGTGCAACCTAAATTCTCAAGTTGGTATCTATATCTATGAGAGTGTCTCCTGTGTCTAGCTATGGGACCAAAGGATCACAACCAAAGGTCTGCTCTCTTTCAAACCCTTCTACAGTCATGTGGATATGAATCTAGGGTAATTTGTAGTTTGGTTGATTTGACCAAAATGTGTGTGCTTGGTCATCTTCTATGTTTAACCCATGCAGTTGGAAACTGATTTGTTGTAAGTTTACCGTTGTTTGGAAGACTTGGCTCCTAAGATTCTGATCTATATCAGTTATGGTTGTGACGAGATTGGGTTATGGCACGATTGGCTCAAATACGTATTCCCTGGGCTCTCTAGGTCTCGTGATTGTCATACAAAAGCAACAATGTAAATTAACTGTAGCAAAGTGAAATTTAACTACTTTAAGTATATCTATAGCATATATGATTTCTCTATTTTTGTATTTTCTGATGAACTATTCGAATGAATTTAAAAGAGTAACTTTTTAACATATCTAGAATTGACAACAAAATAACAAATTAAAACAAACAAGATAACCGAGTATAGCTATTTGTCTATGCAACTGTGGATCTATTCTAAATAATGAAATACTTGATCTAGTCTATTTGCAAGACTCTCAATCCTACCTCAGAAGTGAGGAATGAATCATAGTCTCTCAGAAACTATCAATCCCCACAACTTCCCTGGCAATATCAAAAGTAAAATTGACTGAAACAAAGTGATTAACTACTCTATTTGATATGTTTCTAATTTAGAACTTTGAAAGCTAGAACCTGGATTCTATAGAACAATGGCGAATCTGATGGTGTGTGTGGCTATGTCCCCTCGGTGTGATCTCCTCATTCCTTTGTGTGCATGTGGATCCGAAAAGTGTGTAATGCTAGCATCAATAGAAATAGATATTGGGACAAAGGAAGCTCAAGATATAGACTGAATACAATGCGAGTAGGAGAGGGATAGCGCAAGAGTACAGAGCTTGGCTTATGTAATTCCTAGCGGGATTTATTGCGAGTCATGCAACATAAATCATCCAGAACCTGAAACTATTCTATTTGAAGAGCAAAACCTACAACTTTAATGGCTTCCTATTGAAAATGAACTATTCTACTCCAATGGATTGGATGAAATATCAACAGCATTTGCACAAGATGGATATGTGGCTTACTAATAGCAAAACAACACTAACTAAGCATGCAATGAAGGAAACTAAGAATTCTAAGCAAAATGAAAGATTAATCTATTGCAATGAGAAATTTAGAGGAAAATTTGAGGGGGCATTTGCTTGAGCACAAGCCATCTATTCATACCATTTGGATTTACCCAAGGAAAAACCAAATAGAACTCTTAAACTATAAACAATGACAAAACACTATTCCAGGGAACTTAATCATTAATGCAAGCTTATGGTGGTAAAAAAGCTGGTGAATCATTGAAATTTACGTGAGTCGTGTTAAAAGATCTTTCTCGGAAAATGAGTAAGGACCACCGCCCGCAGAGGGGCGGCGGTTACGAGACCGCCACCTGTTCGGGCGGCGGTCACGAGATCGCCACCTGGGCAGGGTGGCGCTTTCATCATCAAGAGAAAAAGGCCAAGAAAATAGGGGAAAAGGGAAAAACAAAGCACACGGGGCTAAGCGGGGCATGCGGGATGTTAACGCACACTTGGAGATCTTTTTGGATCTCGAACACCTTACGCGGAGACTTGTATCATCGGGGGGTACTTGTTACATTGTTCCGGCAAGATAGTACCTTACAATTTTGGTTACGCACGGTGACCACCACAAATTCCATCATGGACCTCTTCGATTTCTTTACTTGATTCATGTGATTTGAGACAACGTAATAATATACCATCAAAATTACATTTGTAAAGGATACCTCCTATGATAACAAAGTAGGTGATGCTTTGAAGAAATGATCACTTAGAAGATTGTGATAGATCTGATGGGATTTTACATTCGGAGAGATATTCATATATCTGTGTGTACCATAGGTCTAGTGGATTGTTGTTAATGGTATTGATGGAAGGCAACTCATTTTGATGTGAAGGATGATCTAAGCATTGAATTACTATGGACATTTTAGTGTTATCTTTCGATTTTTCTATTTCAAAAGGGACAAGGGACTTGAGGGATGCCATAGTGTCTGAAAATATATTAGAAGATCATGGGATGGCTTGGATGGTGTAATGATCGAATGCGCTAAGGAGAAATTTGATGACGGCTTTATATTTTTGAAGGATTTAATTTTTACATTGATATTCTCCCTTGACTTGACAAATGAATTTTTTAATCTCCATAGATTTATAAGATGTGGAAACCTAAGAGAATGGCAGTAATAAGACCCATGATTAAGGATTCACATTCTTCCATGTTATTAGTGCACTTGAAGTTAAGTTTAAATGATAGAAAAAGCAGAATGTTCTAGGGTGGTATAATGACAACTCCTACTCCACCTCCTTCTTGACACTTATCACCGTAAAAGAAGAGGGTCATTTTAACAGGATGAAATCAATTTTTCTTTGATCGGACTCATTGATGTTGTTGATGGATTCATCAAGAAAATTTTCATGAGTTTTTTTATTATATGAAGGGGTGCATCAACGAGTTGATTTGCAATGGCCTGACCTTTGATAGATTTCTGAGATATGATTTTGAGATCAAATTCAGTCATGAGCATAAGCCATCAAGTTATGCAATCATTGTGATAAGGTTTAGCATGCATGGATTTGAGTAGATTAAAACTGGTGATGATGTATGTCTTATGATTAAGGAGGTAGTGTCAAATTTTAGAGGTGGAAAAATATAATGCACAACATAGCTTTTTTACTTTAGTGTAGCATGTTTCATATTCATGGAGTGTATGGATAATGTAATATACAACTTGTTTGTGACCTTGATTATCATGGTGGGTGAGCATTTCTCCTAGAGCATGCTCAAAAGAGTACATGTAAAGAAACAATGGATGCCATTCACAAGGTGGAGTAAGAACAACCAATGAAAATAGGTATTGTTCAATTTTATTCAAGGATTTTTGGCAATCAAAATCCCAATAAAATGTTATATCTTTACAAATAATATGGTGAAATGGTTGGAAACAGTTGGATAGTTCTAATATGAAACATCAAATGGACTACAATTTACCCTGAATATTACACAGTTGCTTAAGATTGAATGGAGGATGCATTTCTATAATTTCTCTTACTTTCCCTAGATCAACCTCAATACCTCGGATGGATATGATGAACCCTAAAAGCTTTCTAGTGAGGACATTGAAAATAATTTTTTTAGGATTAAGACAGATAAAACTGGATGAGATGAGAGAAGATTGATTAAAGGACTTTAAGGTGGTCTTTTCATGATTTTTATTTCCTAGGAACACATCAACATAGTATTCGATGATTTTGTGGATGAGATCATGGAAAATTTATGTCATGGCTCATTGGTAAGTGGCCCCCACATTCTTAAGATTGAATGGCATGACACGGTAACAAAATGTTCCCTAAGGGGTGATAAATGCAGTCTTATGTTGATCCTCAGTAGTGATGAGAATTTGGTTATAATAAGAAAATCCATACATGAGGGAAATCATTTCGTGGCCACCTGTTAGGTTGACAAGCTAATATATGTGTGGAAGAGGGAAGTCATCCTTTGAACAAGAAATATTGAGATCCTTGAAGTCTATGCAAATGCATATTTTTCTTGAGGCTTTGGTAATGGGGAAGACGTTAAAAACCCATTGTATATAATCAATGGGTATCATAAATTTAGTAGATAAAATGCGTTACAACTCTTCCTTAACAATGGAAGCTATATGAGGATGCAATTTTCATAGTTCTTGTTTAACTAGCTTAGTATTGGGGTATGTGACTATGTTGTGTACAAAAATGTTAGGGTCAATCTCGGGAATATCACTATATGACCATGTGAAGGCTTGATGATATTTTGTTAAGAATGTTGTGAAATCATGTAATTCTTGTGGACTCAAATATTGACCTACCTTAACAACAAGGGGATCATGTGGGGTTCCGAAGTTAACATCAATGGTTGATTCGTTGAGAAGAGTTGGTGTATCGAGAGGGTAGGGATTTCTGAAGAAAATGATCCTCAGCTCCCATGTGAGAAAGAATATCTTGGTCATCTTGACACTGAAGGATATATATAGAGGGTGAATCTTCCTCAACCATTTCTAGCCAAACAAGTGGTAGTGATTTGGTGGAGTGACCAAATTGATAAGCGAGTGGTCCTAAAGATACAATATTGATTAAAAAAATAGTTAGATGGGATGGGTACAATGTCATATGTGTCCATGGGATCTTCGATGTTTTTGACGATGTCGGTTTTAATTCAAAAATGGTTAGAGATTTGGAAATTTTGGATGTAGTGGCTTCACACATGTCAAAGGTGAAGATTTTATAACCTAGCTCCACTTTTATTGTGATATTTGAGTGTATGTAGGACAAGTTGATCATGAATTCCTTGTTCATAATGTCTTAGGCCAAAAAATTTCCATGTGCAACAATGGAAATATATGTGGGTGAATTTTGGGTTTTTAAGGGATTCAAAATTTGATGTGGATGGCATGACATGATGCGGGTTAATAGGATGGGATGGTGGATTATCGATTACACCATAAATAAGGTTTTTCTTGAGATAGGTTGGGCCATAGGAGATAACATCTCCAATATTAGGGTCATACATGGGTTTTTTGTTAGGGTGACCATACATTTTGGGAAAAGGGATAGAATTGAGCTTGAGGAGACGCTATTGCTCAAGTGTAAGTTAATTTATGGCCTCACCAAGAGAAGAATCATCTGGTAATCCAAAAGAGGGGATAGACGTAATAGTAGATACTTGGTTAGATGATTCGGGGTAGATTTTGGCACAAGGATGTCATTTGGATGATACATCATATAGCAGTAAACAAATGGATTTGGATTAGTGGGAACAATATACGTCCACCTTTATGTTCATATTTAAGAAAACGATGAAGAGTGGAAGGAACACAACGCATGGTGCATATCCAAGGGTGTCCTAATAAAATATTGTATTGAAACTCTCCTTCTATAATGTAGAATAGTTCTGTGAGGTTTTGACACCAACTTTGAGTGGCAGGATAACGGTACCTAATGTGGGTGTGATAGTGTCATTGAAAGATCAAAATAGGACTGGAGTTTGAGCAACAACCATGTTGGGTAACTTAAGTTGGTCAAAGGTGAGAGAGGATATGATATTAATGGTTGCACCACTATCAATCATGACTCTCTTGATAGAGATATCATTAATCTGAGTGGTAATGAAGAGTGGTAAGTTGTGATCCTCCAGTCTAAGAGAAGGAATTTTAGATGGTTTGAATGATATAGAGGTGGATGTTTTAATAACACCCATAAAGTTTCTAAATTGGACCAGTTGTTAGTTGGTACAAGTGATGGATTGAAGTGCTTCTATCATGGCTTATTTATGACTAGGTGATGTTTGGACAAGCTCATAAAGTGACATCCGGATAAGAGATTGATGTATTTTTTTATGACCACGTTTTGAATTACAATGGAAGGTGGTGTTGTTGTTTGTATAGAAATTTGTCTTTTGATGATGATGTTTGATTGGGTTCTTCAGGAGCTAAGGAAATGGACACTTTAGGCTTATTAGATGGAGTCAATAGCTCGAACATGGAGGTATGGTGACAGAAGACTTTTCTTTCTAGGCTTAGATGATCCTTTGTTATAATCCTAAAAGCAAGTGGTGATGTGGATGACATTGACTTTGCAAATTAACGTTTCGTGGATGCATTCTTCTAGTGAAGTTGAATTTGATTTTGATGTTGTATTTGAATCAGAAGGAAAGAAGAGTGAAATACCAATCTTTTGAACTTTCTGATGAAAGGCTCTTCAATCTTCTACAGAGTGGCCTCATGTTCTATGGTAATCATAGAAGGCATTAAAGTCATACTAGACATGTTTCCATCCATGATGATTTGACAGTTTAGGAGGTGGTAATGTGATGAGTTAATTTTGAAGGAGGTCATCTAAGATGGTGGTGTAATGGCCTTTAGGCCCAAATGTAAATGGAAATAAGGCCAGGATTTCATAACTTTTGGAAGGATGCAAGACATGTTGTTTAAAAAGGGTTTATTAATTTTTGTTCATGGAGGATTTCTAACTTTTACAACATATGGAGGACCAGGATTTTTTTATGGGTGGTGGTTACGAGAGAATAGTGGGATTGTGTAGGAGATGGAGGGCAAGGGTCTAGTGCGGATGATTTTTGTGAGATGATAAATGTAGAGTATGGACTCATTATGGGATCTTGGTAGATGGGATTTTCCCCTATAATAATAGGGTGATTAATCGGTATGAGAGATCAAGGATCATGCGTGGGAATTTTGATCCGAAGGGACATAATAAGGACCCTCCAATTCTTGAATAGTGTCTTATTTTGAAGGTCTTATAGGCCTCGGTCTTTTACATGACAAGAGGGTATCTAAAATTTAGAATGCACCTCATAGGAGGAGGTGAATAAAAATTTGGAGGACCACAAAAATGATATGTTTCATCACAATAAGGAAATTTAAAGACCTAAATAACACCTTGTCTATTAGGCCCCTTTGATTTTTGGATGAATTAGATGTATTTTTTGAATTTGATGCTAATGAAGGAAGAGGGGTTTGGATGATGCGATCAATGTATTCTAAATGATCTGTAGGTTTTGAATAGTTTTTTTTTGGATTGGGGATGACTACAGCCTATGGTTGGCTTAGGTGGAGGTGGTTGTGATAAGATCATTTTAAGAGGTATCATAGATATATTTGCAAATCTAGATGCAGGTGTAGGTAAGGTTGTACTAGAGGATGTGGGTATAGGTTTGGTAGTGGTGTGTGATGAGAGCATAGGAATGGTTTTAGTAACAAGTGGTGGTTCAACAACTTTGAGTTTGTTGATTCTTGTGTTGATTTTGTGGGTGTTGATTCATTAAGTGGAAAGGATGCAGGAAGGGTTTGAGTGATGGTTTCAATATAAGGAGGCTTTGTAGTAGAAATTTTAGGCTCGTACATTACTAGGTGTTGATTTTTTTATTTTTTTCATTAGGTGCAAGGGTGGACTAAGGAATAAGCTTAATTTTTTTATTGCGTTAATGATATGGATAACATTCATTTTTGGTTGGTTGGAAGATGAAGGATGGTTTGGGAAAGGTTGCTTAAATATGTCAAGGTTTTGATTTAGAGGTTCGTTTGGATTGTCCAAATAAAGGTCACCTTTTCAATTAAATCTTGGAGCACGTTGCGGAATGTATGACATATTTTGATGTCATGACCATTGACCCTATGGTACTTATAATAGTCATCATCCCAGTACCAAATGGGCTTGGATACTGATATGTCGATAGGTCGAATGGGAGGGAGAGATATCATGTTGGAAGCAAGTAGTTTGTCAAAATTGGGCTATAAGTCTCTCCTATAGTTGTGTAGTTACGTTGTTAACGGGGACGCTTGACGGAAGGTTTTTCCTTGGGAGCAAATATGACTACAATGGCTTTGGTAGATGTTTTTGACTTATAATTTTTGGATGGTGATTTAGGTGGGAATTCATCTTTTGGTTTCTTGGGATGAATATTTACCCATACATATACAGCTCGCAATTTCAATTTATAGGCCATAGTAAAATCTTCATCAAAAGTTTGAAATGACTGGATTTGTAATGTGGATGAGATGTGTTTAGCACATGCATGATAGAATACCTTGATTAACTCTTTTTATGGTAATGTAAATGAAATTTGATTGGTGATGGCCCTCTAATGGGTGAGGAAATCAGTGATGGACTCATCTTCAAATTTTCTAATGGCATACAGGTCATTGATGGTGACTTTATGGGATATGTTGATAGAAAAGTGGTCTAAGAAAAGTTTTGCAAGTTAGTGCAAAGGAAAATAGGGAGTGTTGTGGAATGTTGTTGTACCATTCTAAGGTGGGACCGGTGAGGGACATGGGGAAGGTCCTCAGCATCAGATCTTGATCATGAGCTATTAAATAACATGCGTGACAAAAAGCATGAATGTGTTGTTGGGGATCTTCTTTGCTGTAAAATTTGATAAGTTTAGGAAGTTCCCAGTGAGGTGGATACAGTTTTATGGTATTGATGGGTGAATGGGATCATTGAAAATTTTATCATAAGAGAGTGTATTCTTAGATGAGGATGAAGCAACTTCAAGACTAGATATGTAGCTTAAAAGGGCCTGGAGGGAATCTGATTGTGTTTTTTTCTGTGAGGATGAGCAAGACTAGAATAAGAGTGAGCTATGTTGTGAGTATGCTTGTAATGCTTCGATGTGGAATGTTTTTCTCGGTAGGGGTGTTCTATTGGGGGATGTTTTGTTGATACAAGGTGTTGTGCTTATAAGATTTATTTTATTGAGGGATATGGTATTGTGGAATATTTTGTTGAGATGTATATTGTTGAGGTACTCCATATTGAGGAATGTTGTGCTATGGTACATTTTGTTGATAAGGAATGTTTTGTTGAGGAATGTTTTGATGATAAGGGTTGTTTTGTTGTGGGATATTTTGATGGGATGAGAAACCTTGTTGTGAAGCCATAGGCTATGAGGTTTGAATATATTGATATTGTAATGGCATCATTATATATGTGAGTGGTTGAGAATACATGGGTGTTTTTGGGAGCTTCATAGACGAGGCGACGAGAAGATGGTGCCCGATGTGAAATGCTTTGTTGTGAAATACTATATTGTGGAATGTTTTTTTGAAGTGTGGATTGTGGCATGGAAATCAATGGTTGTGAAGGTTATGGTATGTATTACAAAACATGATGTGTACTAGCAATGGAACTGGTATTGACCAGTGGCATGGTTGTGGAATGGACATAGTGATATTCTGAATGGGACTAGTAACTTGTTGGGAAGATACAACAGTGGTAAAGGCCACAAAACTCAATAAAGATATGTTTTGTTGAGAAAATTTGTTTTGCGATGAGATCATGTGAAAGTAAAAATGGGGACTAAGGAGACATCAAACACTTTAGATTGGATGGTGAAGGATTGTTCATTCGATGTATCAAATGGGTTAGTGGAACTAAAAGATCTGAGGTTGACTATTGTTTGGTGTTTTGGGTTGATTTGAAGTGTATGGATATAATTGTTGGACAATAGGGTCCTGGTTTTGATCAATGAGTTATGCAATGGCAGATGAAGGGTTGTGAGTGTATGAAACAGATTGGGGTGTGAATGGTTGCATTTGGAAATTTCTTGCTACCAAATAAGCATTAAGAGAAATGGGATTTGAGTCTATCATTTCTTTAAAAAATGGTATCCTCTATTATAGAAAGGAGGTTCGGATGCTGTGGGAGAAAATGAATTTTCTAATTCTGGTGTATAAGAATTTTGTCCATGATATTGGTGTGGGGAATGAAATGATTGTTTCCATATTTTATTATTATGATTGATCCCAGATTCAGTCCAAGTTTGTTGCGTGTCAAAAAAGGGATTGGATGTGTTTGTTTGATAAAGAAATGCTTGTGGTTGCATGGTGAGGAAAATGGAACAGAAGTGGTGTAGTATGAAGTGGGGCTTGTTTTTGAAATGAAAATGGTGAGGTAGACATGTCTTCAAAAGGTTGATTACATGCTTGTTGTCTAGTAAGTACCATGATAAGAAAACACACACAAAACACCTAGAAAATGGAAAACAACTAGATGGGTTGATTTACAAACAACAAGCAAAGTGTTGTTTTGTATTTATCTTGATTAATTATGAAAAGTGAAATGTGTAAGATGACTAATGGGGGTCCTAGGATATGGGTGTTTACGGCTGGTTTTAGGTATGTTCAAGGGTGGAACCCTCGATATACTTTAACGTATTAGAGTCCCAACACCTTTGTCTTTGTTGTCGGTATGGGTGTCATATTGGGGCCTACCCCTCACTTCATGGTCCCACCATGATAAGGGAGATGGTTGTTGAGCCAATATATACCGATTGACAAGATATTATACTCATCTAGAACACTGAGTTGACTTCCTGTTGGGTTATGAAATCATAATCATTTTAACTGGGTAGGGATTGTTTGAACACGTTTTTGATTTTGGAGTGATTTGGTTGTGTGTGGGGGAGAATAAGTCGATGTAACAAATTTCACCTCCCTAATTAAAACTAGATGATCAAGAAGTATGCAATGGTTCGTTTTAAGACCCAAAACGAAATGGTAATTTCGATGAGGATAAAAAAAAAAAATGCAAAACGGAAATCAAATAAGATAATTTTTAGAACTCACCGTAAGAGCACTCCTATTTTATTTTATTTTATTCCAAATTTTAGAAATTTTCCATAACGTATGCTTAGCAAATGCATAAAGTACATTTATCGGATAAAAAACTCCCGAATCATATTAATAGAAACAAAAATAGAGAATAAGAAAAAAAAGGTTGATTATGAAATGATAAGAAAATAACACATGTGAATCACGGGTGATTGGGCTAATCGTGGGTGACTAAGATAATCACTAGCCATTGGCAATCAATGAAAAATAATGATAATTATAATGATAAAATGAAGGAATTAAAAAGAGACAAGTGTCCCACCGGGCATTCCATAATGTCGAGCATGGTTTTACCATGGGTTTTCTTGAATTCTCAAGGGGATAAAAAGCTAACTAAACCTTAGTATGGTAGGGTTTCTAAGATAAACATGGGTGTATGATGGTGTTTTTGCTCCATGAAGAAGATGCAAAAGGATTATTTTTCCTGCAAGCAAGACTAAAAGTCAAAGCACTTAAAAAAATGATGTTAGTAAAATAATGGGGTAGGTTGTCTAGCTAAAGCCAATCCCTAGAATCCCAAAGACTTCTTTTAACGGATATCAACTTGCTCATGAATCATTCAAGTTCTTTATTGATAATAATGTTGTAATACATCATGAAAAAATGAAAACTATGACCTGCTAATGTCATTTATTTAGGTGGATAGATACATAAAAGCATGATAACAAGTTTAGAACCAAATATCATATTCTTGATCTATACAAAATTTCTCAGAGAAATTATATACTACATACCCAACTAGGTATTCCTCTTTAGTGAAATAAGACTTGGGTTCAAAATCAAATCCTCGAAAAAGAATTTAGACACTTCTTCCTGAGTATCATAGAGATGTTCAAGTGTGGTGTTGGTGTCAGGGATTTTGATATAAATATTTGTTTCAACTTGGATGCAAAGTGTGGTAGTCCTCTGTATGTTTAAACTAGATTCATAGTTGTGTTCATATTGTGAAACATCTTCTGTAGCCTTTGAGCCTCGTAATACATGTCCCAAAATGCCTCATGTTTTTCTCGATATGTTGAGTTGATACAACAATGGCATATAAACAATCAAATGGTGTAGCCTAAATTGCCAAAGTTAAATGAAGCAGATCGTATTGCCCCAGTCTGAAAGGATGAGGTCATGGGAAAAGAGACAATGTTAGTAGTAGGGTAATTACTACCACCTAAGGCCATCTGAAATCACCATGTTGGGAAACATGTTAGAAAATGATAGAAAACAAACAAAAAAAGTTAGGCAGATTATGAGAAATAGGTAATAAAATAAATATTGAATAGGAATTTCCGACGATCAGGAAAATCATTGGCGATTGTTGTTAGTTTTAACAACCTAAAAAAATAGAGACAAAAACTTAATTAAGCTATGATTTAAAGAAATTCTCCGAACATATACGATATGATAATTGTAATATGAAAAAAATTACCTATAATTAGTGACCAAAAGCAAACAAAAATGAAATGATTACCTTGCGTGAGTAATCAAATGGATAAAAGAAAAACAAAGTTGATTGGACAATGAGAGTGGATGATATGAAAATCAAATTGACGATTCGGAGAAATGTAACAAGATGATGGACCTTGGTTTAAGATGATTGGAATCTGAAATGCTTGAAAAATAGAAAAATTTACCCACAACACATGAAAATCCCCCTAAAAGAGGTCTAGAAATTTTTTTATATAGATCATGAAGATCGTAAAATGTTTCAGCGATTACATAGAAATCTTAGTTAGGTGTCCAAAAGGAGTGATTTTCCTTCTATTTCATACTGGATTTTGGATGATTTTGAATTGGTTGAAATAAGAGATGGGAGATAATCAAGCTAATTTAATTTAGTTAAGATGTAGGTGAGGGCTTTTGTAGATAGTTGTTTTAGTTATGGTTAGTTAAGTGAGGAGAGGTGGTTAGGGATAAGTTAGGGGTGGTCTAGTGATATTTTTGGTAGGTTACTAAGTTGGTTGATTAGTTGAATTGGTGGGGGCATCCGAGTTATCATGGTGAGGTGTGAGGATATTTATTTATTTAATTTAATTAATTAATTAATTAGACTTTAGGGATGTGGTGGAGTGTTTATTAAATTAATCTAATTAAAAGGGACCAATGGGTCTTTTAACATTGTGGAGTGTCGTAAATGGGTCATTTTCGATCGTAAATGAGCTTGAGATAGGGAGTGTAGAATTTTGGTGTCTATAGTAGTATGAGTACATGGAACATTCTAATTGAAATTTAACTACAAATTCAAGGACTTGTGATACTCGTGAGCCTACATTAGGGTGAATATGGAACAATATGGTTATTGAACCTATTATATTTTCTTTGATTCCATATCAAATCTTAGTAGTGAATTGAAGGATCAAGGTGATGATACCTACAGGCTAGTTGATTTTTAATTTTTCTTCTTGTGTGTGTGTGTGTGTGTGTGTGTGTGTGTGTGTGTGTGTGTGTGTGTGTGTGTGTGTGTGTGTGTGTGTGTGTGTGTGTGTGTGTGTGTGTGTGTGTGTGTGTGTTCGTGCATGTGTGTGTGTGTGTGTGTGTGTGTGTGTGTGTGTGTGTGTGTGTGTGTGTGTGTGTGTGCGTGTTTTTTTAAAACATTTTTAAAAGTTTATTAATTTTTTTTTTTGAATTTCTTTTGTTAGTGTGAATTCAAATATGGCTTAGTATAAAAAAACCAATATCATTTCAAGTAGTATAAGTTTAGGGAAAATTCCAATTTAGTTTCAACTACATATTCAAGGCCCCATGATACTAAGAGCCTACGCAATCATAAATACATGCCAATTTGGTTTAATAAATAATTTGTTATATATTTTTCTATTTCATCTCAAAGCGCAACAATGAGTTGAAGGCTCAAAGGTGTTGATACCTATAGGTTAGTCGAGGGGTTCTATTTTTTCTTAATATATTTGTTTTTCCAAATTCTTTAAGGGGTTTATAATTTGTTTTCGGCTTGCTTTTGTTAGTTTGAAATAAAACCTAGCTTAATATCACAAAATCCAAATAATTTAATACCATAAACCCTTAGTAGGTAAATATCACAAACCCTATTAAGTGATTGAAATTCATAAAACATGAGTAGTTGAATATCATAAACCCCAAGCAATTGAATAACATAAAACTAGAGATAATCAATATTTTGAACACTATACAAAACATTGTGTTATTATTTTTCTTCCATTTTTTTATAAATAACACAAGTAGTATGAGTTCAGAGAAATTCCAATTTAGTTTTAACTACATATTCGAGGTTGTGATACTTGAGGATCCTATAGGTAGGTAAATATGGGCCAATATGGTTCAGTGACAAATTTGTTATATATTCTTTGATTGTATCTCAAAGTGTAATAACAAGTTTAATGCTCATAGGTGTTAACACCTATATGTTAGTTGAGGGTTTTTATTATTTTTTAATATATTTTTTTCCAAATTCTGTAAAGGTTTTACAATTTGTTTTCATCTTTCTTCTATTGGTGCAAATTTAAACCCGGATCAATATCACAAACCCTTAACAGGTCAATACTAAAAATCCCTAGGAAGGTAAATATCACAAATCCTATTAAGCGAGTTGAACATCATAAACCCCAAGAAATTAAATAACATAAAACCTAAGATACTCAATAATTTGAACGTTATACATGCTAAGCATATTATTATTTTCTTCACATTTTGATAAATAATAGGGTAAATGGAAAATTTTTGGAGGTTTGAATTCCCATACATGTTTCAAGAAGCGTGACTAAAGGAAAATGAAAATTTAGTTTTAACTATATATTTGACGTCCCGTGATACTCAAGAGCCTAAGGGAGGGTAAATATGGACCAATCTAGTTAACAAAATTGTTGTATTTTCTTTAATTCCATCTCAAAACACAAAAACAAGTTGAAGGATAAAATGTGCTAATACATGATGGCTAGTTAAGGGTTTCTATTGTTTCTTATTTTATATATATATATATATATATATATATATATATATATATATATATATATATATATATATATATATATATATATATATATATATATATATATATATGTTACCATAAAAATTTAATGGGTTTAAAATTTGTTTTTAGCTTGCTTACATTGGTGTGAATTCAAACCCGGCTTAGTATCACAAATGCCAAGCTTTTTTAATGCAATATAAATTCAAGGTAAATTAAAATTTAGTTTTAAATACATATTCTAGTCCCCACAATACTCAATAGCCTACGTGAGGGAAAATATGTGCCAATCTGTTTCATGACAAATTTGTTATATATTTTTATTTCATCTCAAATCGCAACAACGAGTTGAAGGTTGAAAGGTGTTGATACCTACTTGCTAGTTGAGGGTTTCTATTGTTTCATAATATATATTTTTGGCCAAAATATTTAAAGGATTTATATTTTCTTTTTGTCTTACTTCTACCGATGTAAATTCAAACTGTCTTCATATCAAAACCCCAAACATTTCAATACCACAAACCCTAGGTAGATAAATATCACAAAGCATATTAAGTGGTTAAAAGTCATAAACCATAAGAAGTTGAATATCATAAACCTTATGTAACTCAATAACATAAAATATTAGCTACTTAATATTTTGAATGCTATACATGGTAGTACATTATTATTTTCTTAAAGTTTGATAAATAATAGGGTAAATGGCACAACTTAGGGGAGGTGCAGAGCCCCATTCTTGTTTTAAGCAATATGAATTCAGGGCACATTCCAGTTTAGTTTTAACTACAAATTTGAGGCCCCATGATACTTAGGAGCCTATAAGAAGGTAAACATGAGCCAATATAGTTTAGTGATGAAATTTTTATATTTTTTATTCATCTCAAAGCACAATAGTGATTTGAAGGATTAAAGGTGATGATACTTGTAGGCTAGTTGAGGTTTTTTATTGTTTCTAAATATATATTTTTTCCAAACTATTTAAAGGGTTTGTAATTTTTTTGGATTACTTCGATGGTTCGAATTCAAATCTATCTCGATGTATCAAACACCCCTTTATTTCAATACTAGAAACCCTAGGTAGGTAAATATCACAAACAATGTTAATCAATTGAACATCACAAACCATGAGAAATTAAATATCATAAACCTAGAGAAATTGAATAGCATAAAACCCGAGCTACTAAATATTTTGAACACTATACGGGGTAGTACATTATTATTTTTCTTTAATTTTTGATAAATAAGAGGGTAAATGGCACAACTTGGGGGATTTGCAGAGCCCCATGCTTGTTTCCAGTAATATGAGTATAAAGAAAATTACATTTTATTTTTAGCTACGATTGAGGCCCCGTGATACTTAGGAGCATTTGGGAGGGTAAATATGGGCCAATCAAGTTCATGAATTTGATATATTTTCTTTGATTCTAGATAAAAGTGCAAACAAGTTGAAGGATCATAGGTGATTATACCTTTAAGCTAGGTGAGGGTTTATATTATTTCTTAATGTTATATTATATATTTTAACCAAAAAATTTAGGGTTTACAATTTATTTTCAACTTTCTATTTCAAATGAAAATTTAAACTTGTCTCGAGTATCACAAACCCCAAGTAGTTAAATACTATAAACCCTAGGCAACACCTTCTAAATCACTTTCATTTTCCTCTTCCACCTCAAACACAACAAGAACATCAATATGACTGATCTAGAGGAAAAAGCATGTGTTCAAAGCACAATCAACTAAGGGGTGAATCAATCCTTCAAAACCTTATACAATTTAAAATTACCTTTTATACACCATTAACATTAAACCATGCATTAATGTGATCATAACAATAAGCAACAACCATACACCATAGCATAAAAATGAGTCTACAAGAACACACTATGTAAGTAGGAAAACCTCAAGGGAATAAAACCCACTAAATTTTTTTCTCAAATTACACATAGTAAATGCTCAAGTGAATATTACACATCACAGAGATTTCTTTAGTGAGGCACCAATGCCAAAAGGAGCACTAACCCCTAAACACTTGTTTATATTACTCACAACAAAAAAAAATTCCATGAATATGAATCATCACACAATATTTTGATAAGAATATTACTAAATATATGTTGCAACAAATCAGCTAATGGTGATGACAAGATTCAACTCCAAACTCTTTCAAACCCTACTTCAAACACCCTCCTATCTCGATCAAACTTGGGCAAACATGACTTATTTTGATCTCAAAATCTTACACACATGCTCTCAAACATCCATCGGCATTTGAATCCCATTATCATCTTTCAATATATTCCTTCATACCTATTTCAAACACACACATGGGTCGCACATTTTCCCTCTCACTCAACTAGTGTAAATTTGAATTCAAACATGCACTTTATAACTTTATCAAATCTCAAACAAAAAACAAGTCGGTATACCTCCTTTATTTCAACCAATATAACTTAAAAACATAAAAAAAAATTCATAATGGACTCATGTAGGTTGGCCATTCTCAAATGCATTAAATAAGCTCAAAATCAACTCAAAATCCCATCACATCGATGAGCTAAAACCACAAACATGATTACCATGTGTGATTATTCAAGATCCCTAATTCATAAGACATGTAAAATATGAAATAAAAACATCATTCATGGTTGTTAATTGTCTTTCACCAATCAAATTAACCATAACAATAATAAGAAGTCTCATATCCTTCTCAAAATAGTTGTTTCTAGGAGCATGTATTCACCTTTGTGCCTCAAGACCATCCAATAACACCTCAACTATATCATGTAGCCACTAATTATAATCCTATAGAATTTTATATCACATAAATGATTTCTAGAGCTCATGAAATGTCCATATGTGTAAACCACACCAACTTTCCTCTTCACCAAATTATACTAACCAGAAATCCATTTTACAAAATCAACTAGTTTGCACCCTTACTACCACTTTTAAGACCTAAAAGTCCTTCAAGAGGAATCAAATTCATCTCTCTTCACTATAAAAATAATATCAAGATCAAAAAATCCATCACATGCCTCTTCTACCTCAATCTTCTATCCCAATCAATCTTTTCCCGAGACACAAGTAATCTGCTTCTCCACATATCAAGTTAGATGACCCATAAATTCTCATCACCATGACACAAAACTTATACCATTGGAAATCCATATGAATATAATTTATATAACATCTTAAATTTCCTTCCAACTCCAATTGGAAGGCCTTCAACTAGTTCCATCTCTGAAACTACTCATTTAGCCTTCTAGGACTCAAAAACTAGTCTTGAGGTCAACTTGCTCCATCACCTCCAAAATTACTTCCAAGATTAACCAAAGCATGGAAAACCATTAGAAATGTATTTTAAGAACTTAGAAACATTTAACCATAATGAACAAATCATATCAATCACTTACCTCATGAAGATACTTGAGACCCTACTAGATTAAACATCCTTCGATTTTACCTTCAAAGATCATGTCATAAATTACTCATACCATATCAAAAACACAATTTTGATACATCATTGGAAATATCTATGAAATATGATCACAACAAAAAATTAACCAAATCATAACTCCATATGTAGCTCTTGTAATTCCATTTTTACCAGAAGCTACTCCAAACTACCACAAAAACTAGTCCTCATAAATATGGCACACTTTTCCATCCAAAAGCCCAAACATGATCTGAAACCATCACAAAAAATCAATTAAAAATTCCATAATGAAAACAACATCAATTTATTTTGTAACTCCTTTGGACAACCTTGTTTCAAACTAGAATTCTTTAGAAAACATGAATTTTAAGGTGGGGTCCACTCATCACCACATTCTATATCTTGTTAGGATAATTAATTATGTATTGTATAATTAATTATTTAACTATTTTTATTAATTAATTATTACATTATATTAATTAGTTTTATAATGTTATATGGTTTTATTAACCATATTTTTCTTGTTATATTCATGGGTATAATTGTTATGTTGTTATAACAATTATGTCTTTATTCATTTGTGCTTCCTAGATGTATTTTGGAAGCTATTGTATTTTAGTTTGTTGTTGCATAGTTGTAACTTCATATTTGTTTGTATCTAGGCTATCCAATATGTATAAATATTATAGCCTGCTCTATTGTATTCTAATTTTGTTGATTAATATAATTTACAAGCTTTCGTCCCTGTTCTACAATTGGTACCAAAGTGAGAATCTAGACCTGTGAAGTAGCAAAGGGTTGAAGAGAGGTTGCAGTAGGAAGAGAAGAGTCTTGGAGAAGAATTTGCTTTCCAGGAGAGCCTGTGTTGCCTCCAGCAACTTCCTAGACATCCCTGCATCTCCACAACCCCCTCTTCCATTCTAGGTGTTTGGAATGCAAATGTTTTTTGCACTAGTGCGGGAAAAATTTTTCTCGTAGAGATATAGAAATTTAAAAATAAAAATAAAAAAATTCCCCATTTAGGGGTTTTACCTCTAATTTAGAGGTGTTTTTGGTTACTACTACATTTAGTAGTATGCTAAATTTAGAGGAACCAATTTGCATTATAGAGTAAGCTAAATCAAGTTGTTTGAGCAAACTACCAAGCCCCTAACCACCATTTTGTTTGAATCATTGGAGGATGAGCTATCAAGTCTTGATTGATCCATCAACCAACTATGGTTTGCATTGATCAAGTCTTGCATTGATATTATTGTGTATTTGTGAGTTGATCCTTACAAATTGAGCTCTAAGATGAAGTATAAAAATCCTTCATCGGGTCTCCTATCCTTTGATGAATGAACAATCAACAACCAATAGCCGTTTGCTCCATTGCCAAACTGCATTAAACAAAAACTCATCTACAAGTGAATACCTCCGCCACCTCCATGCCAAATTTGTCCTCCATAAGAACTATGTGACTTGCCCCCAACGACATCTATGTTCCTCATTTTCCTCAACAAATCCACAAAAATGGATAAAGAAACACCTCCACGCAGACCTACACAAGCCAAAAACTATGAGTAATACAAAAACCACGACTTGCGTAAGCATATAGGTAGTGAAAGAAAAATCTAATAAGGCGATTAAATAAATTGAAATCAAAGGAAATAACATTCGGGAGATTGCATATCCATTTTTTTGGTATGCATAGTAAAACCGTGTTCCTTCACACCACCACATAAGCTCCACTTTAGCCAAGTCGACATTTTCAAAAGGTGAGTTGCACTTCATCTTTATTAAATATTATTTGCTTCAATTTATATGCATAGCGCATTGAGCACCTCAATGGATAGAGTGAAAGCTTTGGGAGAATGAGGTTTGGGGTTTAAACCCCACCCCAACACAAGATTTTGAATTTTGAATTTTGGCAGAAATTTTGGAGAAACTACCAACTATGGAGGAATTGTTTTGGAAAACCCACCACTAAACAACTAGTTATAACTAAAACCACCTCTAAATTTTTTAGTGAGAAAAACCCTAATTTAGGTAAATTTTATTTTCTCCGATTAGGCCTATTTTTTCATTCTGGACAACATTTTCCAAAAGAATATTGTCTAAAAACTTCATTTTGAGCTAATTTTTAATGGTTTTTTGAATTGAGTGTCGTATTGGGCTCCGAGGCCACTAGGGCCCGCAAAACAAAATTCTTTTTTTCCTTTCATTCAATTTTTTCCAAAATTTTTAATGTAATTACATGCTTTAGTATATTGTACTAATTTGTAGGTTTCATAGTCAATCACAAATATTATAAATTACTCATAAACTGGTAAAGAGTTGTAATCAAACACAGTAAAAATTGGTTCTAAAACACTCACGAGATCCTAGATCTCATTCATAGCATTTGGTATATATAGTTCCTTTAGGAAACACTTATGGGTAAAGCCATCATGACTACTACTACACTTAACACCTAATATAGCTGCAACAACATCGTCTGGGCATCGACCCTTTAAATCGACGGGGAGTAATAAGGTCACAGTGCACACACTATGAGCCATCCCATCCATCTGTGAATGATTTCATGACATAAATTTGGACTGAGAAATTATCCAAGTATATAGTGAAGTTACACGCATGTATGAGGATATTTCTTTGAGCCAGTGTCAATAATCACAACCCCTTTTAGTATTTTCTTGGTACCACGTATTTAATTATTTCACATATGTTAACACCTCTTTCACATACTGCTAGGTATATAGAAAGGGTGAGATTCTTCCACATACCACCGGGTATATCGAAGGGCACATATATAGAAAGGTTTGGTATATCAGACTGATGATATATAGATTGGGAGACCTTATACCTAGAGTGATAAGAGCCAAACCTTGTCAGTGATTTCTGTAAAATGGGCACCAATGCCCCCAAATGTTTTCTTCTAGATTCAAAACTACTTAGAGGAAACAACTATGCTGCATGGAAGACTAAAATCAAGACACAACTTGAGTTTGAAGAGATCTGGACTATTGTGAATGGTACTCTAACTAGATCAACCACTAATACAACACAACAATGGTAGTTTGATGAAGTAGATAAGAAGTCCAAACTCATCATCTTGTTTGGAGTGTCCAACATGTGTAACCCCACATTCGAGATGTTAAAATAGCCAAATAAGCATGGGATAAATTACACATAATATATGAGGCCAAAAACAAGAATTTCATACTAAATTTATAGAGTTAGTTACACACACTAAAGTTCAAGTAGAATGATAAAATTGAATATTTCTTAAGAAGAGTTGTAGATTTGAGGGCTTCACTTCTAGCCCTGGGAGAAGTGGTCATAGATGATGCTCTTGTTCCATTGTTCTGAGAGCATTCCCCTCTTCTTACCACATTTTTGTCATAACACTAAATGTGTCGATATGACATGATTAGTTTTGACAAGTCTGAAACCTACTATAAAAGAGGAATCCATGCACAATAAGGATGATGAAGAGGAGAAAGAACTTTCTTCACATCAAAAATGGAAAGGAAAAGGTAAAGGAAAACCTAATTCCTATCAAAAGTCCCAACATCAGAATCAATATCAACATCAAGGGGACAAACAATAGAAGAAGAAATGTCCAATTTGTAAAAGAGGACATGACTTAAAATATTGTTGGTATAATACTTACAAGAAAGGTTAATCCAGTAACTCTAGACCTGCACAACAACAATCTTAAAAGGGACATTCTAACCAAAATCAAGGGCAGAAAAAGGGGAACTTGAAAAGAAGACCCCATCAGCAAGGTAACATTGCTGAGTAAGAAGAACATTTAGATAATGAATACTTCTTGTACACTTCTCAATCAAGTGAACCATCCATGTCATCTAGTGATTTCTGGTATGTTCGGTATGTCTAGTTTACCTTAATGAGGACATGCCTTTGAAAAACCATGTTTTTTGGGTGATGATTCTTCATATACAGTTCAGAGGATTGGGAACATTTCTCTACCCCTTGGTTCACGTAAACAAAATATCACATGTCTTATATGTCCCTTGGTTGAAAAATAATCTACTTTTAGTTAGTCAACTCCTAGTTCACAACCTAAAAATTGAATTGGTACTCATTCTAGCAAGAAAACATGTTTGATTCAAAATAAATCACGAGGCTCAAATATAGTTGTAAAAGCCTCCAATGTGAGACGCATGTTCAAGCTTGATTTTTTCCACATAGATGATCGGGAACTTGTGGCTAAGAACTCTATCTCAAAGCACAGTTGTGGCATCGATACTTGTTCATGTTAGTTTCAATTATCTCGAGACACTACATCGGTTTAATATGGTATATGGGATACCATCTCTTTAGAAGGATACAAAAAAGTGTCCTCACTACGTAGTAAGAAAACAACACAGAGCTTCATTCTAGAAGAGTACATATCAAGCTCATGGTAAGCTTGATCTAGTTCATACCAATCTTTGTGGTCCGATGCAACCAAGTCATTCTAGATTTCATTACTTTATGCTATGTGTTGATGACTATTCAAAGAAAATGTGGATTTTTTTCTTTGCAAGAAAAGTGAAGCTTTTGAAACTTTCAAGAAGTTCAAAGTAGTAGTTGAGAATGAAACTGGTCATCACATCAGAAATCTCCACTCGAGATTGAGGGGGGGAATTATCCAAAGAATGAGTTCAAAGACCGCCTACAAACTCACGGGTTTTTCGACAAATTCCTCCTCCACACACACCATCGCAGCAGAATGGTATTTTGAGAGAAGAAATTGTACTATCATGGAAATGGTGTGATGCATGATCGATGACTCTAGACTTGTAAAGACATTCTGGAAGAAGCAACAAAGAAAAAGTGTATTTTTTTAACAGAGTTCCCATAGTTGATCTTGATGGAGTAACACCACAAGAAGCATGTTCAAATTGGAAACCATCTATTACACACCTTAGAGTATTTGGGTGCAAAGAAATCATGCACATACCCAAGTAGAATAGAAATAAGTTGGACAAGAAGTCACAGAAACTCATCTTTATTGGGTATAATGAAGATACTCTTGGGTACAAATCTATGGATCCAAAGACTAGAAAAGTATACACCAGAAGAGATGTTGAGTTTTTTGAGAAGAAGGAAGAAGAGTCTCCTCCTCCAGACTCACCTGATGTAGATTCTTCACCAGTTGTATAAATTGAAACTGATGATGAGAGTGATTATGGGCATGATGGTGTTGATATGATAGAACCATGACCCATGGGAACAATTCAATGTATTCCCAAGTGGTGTACTAGCACATTATGAGATGTAAGAATGGATGCTCCACCGGATACATCCACCCCTAGACCATGGAATCATAGTAAAGAAAGATAAGAAGTTAAATTTTCTTTGATGAGTAGATTTATTGAGTTTGATGAGCCCTCTATACAGTCTAGGAAGCCCTATAGTCAAAATCTTGGAAAGATGCCATGGACTTTGAATATCAATCAATAATGAAAAATAACACTTGGCAGCTTGTTGATCTTCCACCAAGGAAGAAACCCATTGGATGCAGATGGATATTCAAAACAAAGTACAAAGCAGATGGGACAATGGAAAAGTATAAAGAAATACTAGTAACAAAGGGGTATGCACAAAAGAAGGCATTGACTATGAGGAGACATTTTCTCCCATACACAACTAAGATCAAGATGTTCAGATGATCTTTACTCTAGCTACACAATTTGGTTTGGTTAAAAGTCCATCGATGGACATAAAAATTGCCTTCCTGAATGGAGATTTATAAGAAGAAGTCTACATGACTCAACCTGAGGGATATGTTGTACCTAGTCAAGAAGAAAAGGTATGAAGACTCAGGAAATCTCTGTATGGTCTCAAACAGGCACCCCGGGCATGGTACATCAAGATTGATGAGCATCTTTTATGACATGGATTTGTTAGAAATCTATACGATCCCAATCTTTACCTTAAAAATAAAGGGGGAGATTGTGATTATTGTTGTTTATGTCAAAGATCTAGTCACACTAGCAGTTTAGTGAGGATGATCGATGCAACAAAGAAATATCTTAATCAATCATTCAACATGACAAATCTTGGGCTAATGCACTATTGTCTGATTGGAAAAATGGTAGAAAGATAATCACATTTTGTTTCTCGGATGAAATATACCAAGACAACACTCAAGAAATTTAGGATGATGGATTGCACACCAATTTTTACACCTATGGAGAAATGCAGATTGTAGTTATCTCATTTAGATCCATCTCCTCGGGTAAGTTCCACTCTCTATTGGTAGTTAATTGGGAGTCTCATTTACCTAACCTACACTAGACCGGATATCAACTTTGCAAAGTAAGCTATCTATCCCGGTTCATGAAAGAACCCAAAGTTTGTCTTTGGAAAGAAGCAAGTTTCATCTTGAGATATCTCAAAGGATTGGTGGATCTTGGTGTAGAATACAAGAAGAATGAGAAATTCTTCTTGCCAGGATATTCAGATTCAGATCATGCAGGCAATATTGATGACATAAAATCCACTTTAGGATTTTTATTATTTATGGGATCTTGACCAATATCATGGGGAAGCAAGAAACAACACTTTGTTTCTCATTCTTCCATATATGCCGATTATCATTTTGCAGGAGAAAGTGTTTGTGAATCGATTTGGCTACGTCGTATACTCGAAGGAATTGGAATACCATAGGAAAAACTGACCACCATGTATGTTGACAATGAAGGTGTTCTTAAAATTGTCCACAATCTAGTTTTTCACAAAATAAAAAAAGCACATTGAGGTACAAGTTTATTTCACATACAAGCATGTGTTGAAGCACAATATACAACTTCGCTTATGTGGACACTAAACAAAGTAGATATCTTCACGAAGTCACTTGCACGTGACAAGTTTGAGTTGTTCAGAGAGTTCCTCTCCTCATCCCTTGAGACAATGCACAATTAAGGGGGAATTTTAGGATAATTAATTATGCATTGTATAATTAATTATTTAAATATTGTTATTAATTAATTATTACATTATATTAATTAGTTGTATAATGTTATATGGTTTTATTAACCATATTTATCTTGTTATATTCACGGGTATAATTTTTATGTTTTTATAACAATTATGTCTCTATTCATTTGTCCTTCCCGAATGTATTTTGGAATCTATTTTATTTTAGCTTTGTTTCATAGTTAACTTCATATATGTTTGTATTTAGGCTATCCTATATGTATAAATATTGTAGTCTAGTCTATTGTATTCTAATTTTGTTGATTAATATAATTTACAAGATTCTATCCTTGTTCTACATATCTCACCTTTATGGAAATATATGGGAGTATTATATAACATATAATGATCATAATATCATAAGAAATAAATTTTGGGCACTTATGATCAATATTTATCCTACCACTTTTAAGCTAGGGTTCAAACTCATAAAATTTTTTACCTTCTTAACATTCGTTCATAAAAACTTGAAGATGAAATGACCTCATTATTTTTGTGAAACCTTCTTAACTCAATGAAAAATCATCCCTGAAATCCAAAAGGTCAAATTAAAATCACACAATTCATGATGATTATCAAAAGGTACAATTAGAGCTGGAAAATGCTCTTTCTTAGACCCTGTTTCACACAAAAAACATAACATACAAAATATTCTTTAGAATGACTCCAAAAATTTCTCAAACCTATTGTAAAACCCTATAAACCATCTCTAATCATCAACATGTCTCAAATAGGTCTTCATATTCTCAACCCATCTTGGTTGCATGACTAGCCCTTGGGGTTTTGCATGGTTTAGGCTAAGATCAACATAACCAACACTATAAATCATCATGAAACCTCTCCAAAAGGATATAACATGCCTAAAACAACATTTATGAAATACATACATCATTCCATGAGATCTCATGGATTTATAACTCATCCTGATTCCTCCAAGAACCTAGACTGGGTCTAGATGAGCACTTGAAACTAGCTCTCAAATTGTACCTAAACCCTAAAAATCATGTGAGTTCCTAAAAACTCCTAAACATTCTCTCCATGCTACTATTATTCTCCTAGAGCCACCAAGAAACTAAAACCATCATGTTCCATCACCTAGGCTAGCTATGTCACCTGACTAGGATTGCTAGAACAAACCAATCTCACTTTGAATTAACTCGTGCATCATGCAAAAACCTAAAACTCCATGTCATCATCCTACTAAGCATGCTATGAAAAAAATCCATCCCTTTTATCATTAATTATCTTTTACATCAATGAAAACACCTAGAACTCAATATGCCAATAGTATGAATGGTTCAAAGCTAGAATTATAAATAATTTGGAGCTAGAAGTATGAATGGTCTGGAGTTGGAAGTATTTTCTATTATGGATGAAGGAATTTACAGGAATAATACCAAGGATTTTGGCTGGTTTTTTATATTACAAATCTCATTTTACCAATTTACCATGATGCGGGAGATACAAGTACATGTGTAGGTGCGGTTGTTGGGAAGCCCTTGAATGATATCGGTGTTGTTATTGAGTTTGAGGAGAAGGATGAGGATGATGAAAATGATTTAGATCAAGTGTGTGAAAATAGTGATACCAAGGATCATGATGATGGTAGGATGCCAACAATTTTGTAGTTATGAAAATTGGTGGTATTGATGATGACGATGTGGAAGAAGTAGTAGATGAGGGATTAAATGTCCATGAAATAGATGCCTATAATTGGCTTCATTGAAAAATATAAAAATATTTTGATGCGATGGACCCTCACCATAGCCATAGACTTGTTGAATATTTTTTGAAGAAACTAGTAGAGGGTGATGATTGAGATGTGGATAATAAGATCGTGAAGGTTTTTACTTATGAAAATTTTGATCTCATTAAATTCCTAGCATGTAACAAGGTTAAAATAATTTGGTGTACTCATTTGGCAAGAGAAAAAGATAAAAAATAAATGAATAGTAATTAAATATGAATTGATGATGGGAGAACTTACTCTTAATGTTTTCTTTTAAGAAATGACAGAATAATATTCCGCTTAGTTCTAAATTGATGATGGGAGAACTACATGCTACAATAACCATTGAAAGAAATGAAAAATAATATTCCGCTTAGTGTCACTAAAGAAGCTAGGAAATTAAGAGATGAGGTTAGAGATGGAAATGGTGGGAGGAAGTGGCATGGAGATGTAGAAATGGAAAATAGTTTGTTAAAAAATTGCATCAAATGTTGGATCTAGATAAAATTTCATTACACCATAAGGAATTAATCAAATAGTTCATGTCCCTTCTTTGAAGCCAACACCCTCTGCAGAAGGGAAAGAATTAGTCTAATTATTGGACATGCAAGAACTTGTTAAGACTTAAAACTTAGCACAAATCTTCCATATCTTGTCAATACACAAATTTTGGACTGATTTCCCTAAACCATTCCTTCATTTTTTTTGAAACCAACTTTTCCTTGTTCTAAGATCTCAAACATAACATGAAACTCTTACTTATCACTTCCCATGTGTTAAAGACATCCCTTTATAATATAAAACACACAAATTAATCTTATTACTTTTTTATTGGTCATGGGGATAAACAAAACACATTGGCCAACCCCGAAGAACTTCCTCGGTCATTCATAGTCTTTCTTCAATATTTTACAACCTTTTTGAGTTATAAGCTCCTTTACCTTTGAAGTAGATCCACAATAATTTTTAATATACCTACGAAAACCTTCTTAGCACCATCCATTCCTAATTTATGACCAAAATATGCTCCCCTAATTTGATGAGCTAAACCAGACCTGTAACATGTCATCTTTTGTCCACTAACCAACTTGGAATCTAAAGTTTTCATTTTTCAACTTTAACTCTGACTTCCACACATGTTAACCTTTATTTTTCCAAGATATAGACTCCAATAGTCCTCCTCAACATATTCTATAAATAATTCTTGATCTTCCACACCTAGCCATTTACATGCTCTTGAAAACATTGTAAGAACTTAAGAAAGACATAGTTTTCAATCATACCTTTAGTCTTCTAAACATCATTTCTAATAATAAAAATTTATTTTACAATGCTTAGATTTCCTTGACACTTAGGACACCTAGATCTAAGTCATTAATGAATCCATTGTCTTATATGCTTCCTCACACCAGTAGAATGTCATTTTACACCCTTATTATCTTGATACATGCCAAGATTGCTTATACCATCACTTAACTTACTTGACAACTCTTGTTCTTGCACATCTCACTATTGCACTTATCTTCACAACATTCATGGAATCTATGACCCCAATATACTTTCTTTAAATCATTCCATAGTCATCAAACCTTTGAAAAACATCATCACAGACCTTTCCTTATTGTTCTTGTACTGACTTGATAATACTATGTCACACAGAAAAATCTACCATGCAAATTAGCACTTTTCATATTCCTTGACCTGATATACTACTTTTTTTAGTTAAGAATACCCTTTTATAGTATTCAAATGGTCATACCTTTAACTGATTATTTTTCTAGGCCCAAAAAGAACCTTCTACATACTACTAGAAACCCTAATTTTCCATTGAAAGACACATTTTGATCTACCATTATACCTTGTTATTTCATGTTCCTCTTCACCATATGAGCTATGTGAACCAAAATTTGGAGGTTAAGGATCATGTAATCCATATTATCTTCCCTTAATATTGATCAAGAAACTATCTCAAACATTGACATACCATGCATGCAGATTTCTTCTAGTTTATAAACATAGATATCACTCATTACTTAGGTGAATGTCACCATCAATCTTCTCTAAATCTTAGAATCTCCATTAAAGTATAGATAATTCATGAGAAACTTCATATTTGAGTAAATACATTAAGATACACCATATGTATTGTGATATTCCAAAAACATACCTAAAATTATATACCTACTCTCTGCTTTGAAGTTCTAATGCATGGTGATTAACTTTCTTCATGCATTCGACACATTTATATGTATGACACCTATATAATATTCTTTAGGAGCATTTGACCACATATCTCGATGATTATAACTAAATATATCAAGACACATTGCCTTTGTGTAAAATGCTAGGAACATAACCTTTACAAATATAGAAGAGACTATCTTCTTGACTTTACCTGTATAATCCTTTTGGAGAAAATTCCATTACTCATTAACAATTCTTAATAGTTCTTTGTGCTCTGTATATTTTTATTTTCAAGTTTACACACAAAGAAAATAATTGAACTTGTGTCCTTGTGATGACAAAAATTTTCTCCCCTAGGCGAGCATCTCTTCATACTTATTTCATTAATATCCTTGTAGATATTTAGGTCAAACAATGTTTCTTTGTGTTATATTTCTCTATTTTTTTCTAGAGTGAATGAAATTTGAATTCCCTTGTATGTCAAATCATATGAACTCAAGACATTGAAATTGACACTAAAATATAAATTTTTACAAATCTTCATGACTTACAACTATGTTCTTTAATGTCAACTCATAATCAACAAGAGACTTCAACCATTAAGACTCCATGACAAACTTAAGACCTGACTGTGCACCTCAAGGACCTTTTGATAATGATCATACCATTTTCACTACTGAACAACCAAGGAAGAAAACAAGACATACTTTTAAGTTATGATAACATACCTTGACAAATTGGAGGCATACCTCATGCTTTGACATCATAACAAAATCTCCACAACAACATACTTCAATCAACTAGCTCCCCCTCTTCTCAATGCTTCATATGAACCATTATACCTCTAAGAAGCCTAGTAGAGGTATGACACATCTTGATCAATCTAGAAGAGAGACCTAAAGAGGTTCCCAATCCATCTTAGATACTTGTACCTTACCATTTTCATTTTTTTTTATGATCAACACTTCATGACACACCTTGTTTCATCCATCTCAAGTCTTGGTGAACCATAATTGGCCCTTCTAGGTTCCCATGATCTATTTTTCCTTCTAGCTTGCATATTAGGACTTTGATAGTTCCTTCATTTCCTTTTAGGCCCATAAAAATTCCTAGCAATATGTCCAAACTTATTACAATTGAAACACACAACTCTACTCCTTCCCTTGTAGCCTCCATTACTCCAATTCTGACTTGAAGATTCATATAAGAAATACTTAGCAACATGACCTCTTTCATGAAAATTGTAGCATACCACACTCTTTGTTTTCTCACTCCTACTATCCCTCCAAGGGTGATCATCTCTATAAAAATTCTACACTCCTTATATATATAAACAAAACCATTACAAGTGAAACAATAACCATTAAATGATATCTCATACCTTGACCATTTGGCATTTACTAATTTTGTTTTCACATTATATTTGGTGGAGTTCTCCTTCTTTCCATCCTTATTGCATGGTTCTTCATCCTTCTTGCTTGAAACACTATCATCTTGCATCTTTTCTTTGCCCTTGAGGTCACCCCAAACCTTCTCTATCACTTGTTAATCTTTGTTTTCCAAGAATATCATCAAGATCCTTGGTGTTTTTCTCAAATTTCTAAAAGGATTTAGCCATTTTACTAAAATATAACAAAATTTCCCTCAAAACTCTATATCCTCTTCAAATTTGGTGCATTTACTCTCTTTGTCTTACAAACTAGTGACTAGAAACTTTACCTTTTCTTCTAGCATTCTAATTGTCTCATTTAGCTTGCTTGTTTTAGACCAATGCTTCTCTTCTAGATCATGAATCTTATCTTTAAATCCTTTGAATTGAGATATCAAATTCTTTTTCTTCTTTTTTAGCATGCCTTAACTCATTTTGGATACACACAATATCATCTTCAACATCATCTTATTCTTCCTTAGAATCTCTGCAAGAACCTTATATGAAATCACCTAATAATGAAGAACCACCACTAGTATATCTCATTGCATATTTAGTCATGAAAAACACCACATATCCAACATATTCTTGAGTCTATTCGGACTCAAAGTTTAAAACACCACTACTAGCATCAGATAAGATATCATATTCCTTTGTATAAAATATCTTCTTCTTGTTGCCAATTTTTTTAAAACTCTTATTTCCTTTACCATACTTGTGATACTTCTTGTCATGATATCCATCATAATCATGTTCATCATGATCTTCCTTCTTGTGCTTATGAGGAAAATTGATATAAAAATGACCTACTTTACCAAAATTAAAACATTTATAAGGAATCTTACCTTTGTATTTTCTAGAACCAACCTTCAATCTCCTAGAAACCATGGAAAATAAATCATCATCATCCATATCATGAGCATCATTATCATCCTTAGTCTTCATTTTCTTTGTCTTCTTTTCATCCTTAAAGGATATCTCCTTCTTGATAGGTTTTTCATTCTAAATTCTCATCTCATATATAGTTAGGGTTCCATGCAACTCATCCATTTTCAAGAGAGTCAAATCCTTGGCTTATTCAATGGTAGAAACTTTGGAATCAAACCTAGGTGTTATAGATCTCAAAACCTTTTGAACTACAACCTCTTCCTTCACTTCTTCACCTAGACCTTTCATGGTGTTGACAACCTTGTCAACCCTAAGAAAGTATGTAACAATAGGCTCATCATCACTCATTTTCAACCCTTCAAACTAATTTTTGAAATTCTGAAGCTTAGCTATCCTTACCTTGGAATATTTTTCATACAAGAGCTAAATTTTCTCCCACATTGTTTTTTCTAACTTGCAATGCATCACCTTCACAAGCTTGTATTCACCTAGACCAATCATGATAGCATTCATAGCCTTTGAATTATCACTTTATATATTATTAACTACATTACTTGTTGGAGGAGTAGTTAGAAAAATATAGCCATATTCCACAAATTGAAAAATATCAAATCCTAGGGACATGATTGAGTCCTCATACTTATACTCCAAAAGGCATAGTTTACTCCATCAGAAATGGTTCCTTGTTGGTAGAAAAAACACTCTACCTGACTCACCATTTTTGGGATTCAAAGGATTCATGAGGGTCATCAATCCTCTCCATTAATAATTTCAATCTAGGGCTGGTGTCTAATGGTTGTATGCATTAAGAAAAAATGATCTTTGGAAAACAACTTTGTTAAACACAATCCAAACTTGCATAAAATAAATCACACATGTGAAAATGTAAAGGCACACTTGCAGAAATAAAAATTACATGAAATAAAACACAATTACATAAATAAAATTGCTAAATTAAAATAAATGAAAGATAAATAAGACACCTACAGGTTCACAATAGAAATTGTATGAAAAGAAAGATCACATAACATGAAATCAGAAGTTCACAACAAAAGGAAAATAGAATAAAGAAAGGAACATAAAACATTGAAAGAAAAGAACATAAAACATTGATCCTTCTTCCTTAGAATGAGTGGCTAGCTCATTCCTTGGAAGAGGACTTAATTCATACTTTCAAACTTAATTCAAAACCTACATAACAATTTCACTCAGAAGATTGAGAAAGAACAAATCTATTATTCTTGGTAGGGAAAAATTACATATAAGAGTGTGGGAGGTTGCATTTATAATTCATGCATCCAACCAACTCCTTATTTTGGGAAATACAATCTGATCTTATCTTTATTCCAATCCTAACAACTAAGATCTCCATCTCCACAAAATATGGAGAGAGATATATTATTGGAGTCAAAGTATTATCTCATTATTTTAGGAAGATTTTCTCTCAAATCTTCTCCTTGCTTTTTGGTAACAAGAATCACAATGATTTTATTATCCTACTTTATTGGAAGGAGGTTTTTCCTCAACATAATTACTTTGACCAAATACCTCTCTCGTATTTTCCATTTGACTTTGCTATTTCGCTATGGAAATTTTGGTGCTCGTCGACACACTTTTTCCTTAGACTCCAACTCACTAAAAGTTAGATTTCTCCTTATTGGTAAAACCTGTTGCAAATCTGAATGATGTTTTTGTTAAATAAATTGATATGAAAAAAATAATATCTCATATTTTTCATTTTATTTTTATTTTTCTATTTGTGGAAATTTTAGTGCTTGGTCGATACAATTTTTCCTTTAAATGTAACTCTCAAAAAAGTTAGATTTCTCTTTAATAGTAAAACCTATAGCAAATCTAAATGATGTTTTATTAAACACATTTCTATGAACAAAAACCTCTCTCAAATTTCATATTGGATTATTTGATTATTCACAATTCTTCATTTTATGTAGGTTCCAAAACTAAAAATGCTATGATGCGGGAGCATAACTTGCAGAGGCCATAACTTTTGATCCGACCCAATTGGATCATCCCGAAATTACAAGGTGGTAGATATACATTAGTACTATGCTTTGGGGACAACTTAGCAAGAAGGTTGTGCTCATTTTGCACGTTTTCGGGCTCGGATTCCTTCATCTAGTGGCCTAAAATTGGCTCTGAATGTTTTTTCCGCTTTTGACTAGGTCTTAGAACTTTAATAACTTTTGTTGTGCTTGTCAGAATAAGTCCAAATTTTGCGTGAGCCCTAATTTATGAATGCATATTTGGCACACAAATTTTGGGGTCAATCCAAGTTGTTTTGCATTTTAGGGTTTTTTGGCATTTTAGGGTTTTGGCATTTTAGGGTTTTAGAGTAGTCTTGAAATAAAAGGAGAATTGTAATGATGTAATAGATCAGTGTGAATTCCAGAATGAGAAGTAAGCTATTTTGAAACTCCTGGTTTTATTTGCAAAGTTTTTATGTGTGTTTTTGGAGGTATTTCAACCTCTTGTAGCTGGATTCACATCAATTGGTATCAGAGCTGGATTTTGATCTTGCAGAAATAGTTAAGGTAACATATTACATTTTTATGTGTAGTTTTTACCTTTGTTTTATATAACCATGGCTAGACGCGGGAGGGGAGGTTATACCCGGATGAATAGGCATATGCCTACTGAGAGACAAGTTCTTGAGCTCACGGGGAAGTTACCCACCTTAGAAGGAGACATGCAAATGGGGATGCAAACCCAGATAGTGATATTGAAGAAGAGCCTCCATTAATGAATGAAGGAGGAGATGAAGAAGAAAATGAGAGAGACAAAGAAACCTTGAATGAGAGACCATTTGAGGAGAGATTGATCAAGGCTTTAGAGGGAAAGAATGACGACATCAAGATTAATGTTCCTTATAGTGGAGGGTTACGACCAGGAGGAGTTGATTGATTGGTTAAATCGCATGGAAAAATTCTTTGAGTGGAAAACCTTTGAGGAGAAGAAGAAGTTAAGTTTGCATGCACTAAGTTAGCCAGATGACATGCATTGATCTCGGTGGGATCACCTACAAAATGAAAGACAAAGGAATGGAAAGGGCATGATCCAAACTGGAATAAAATGGTAAAGAAGGCTGAAAGAAAAGTTTCTTCCATAGATTATGCTCAAACACTCTTTCAAAGGTTCCAAAACCTAAGGCAAAAAGGATCTCAAAGATTGAGGAGTATACCAATAAATTTTACAAGTTATTAATCAGGGTGGAACAGGAGAGTCTTGTTTTCAAAAGGCTACACGGTACATAAATGGGTTGAGTTACACCATACAAGATGAGTAGTATGCTCCGATCCATAACCTAGATGATGCTTATCAACTTGCATTAAAGGCAAGAGGAAAAGAACAAGAGGAGTAATTTTAGAAGAGGTGTGAAGAGAGGTCCATCATCATCTCCAATGAGGGCGGGGGTAGATTTGAATCTCAAAAGGTGAATCCTCTAATATAGAATGGCATGAAGATTCTGGTCAAAGCCATGGTAACTACCAAAGAGGTAGGGGATTTCGGAGGAAGAGTTTATAATGGAGGACGGGGCTTGAATAGCCCCAAAGGCAATACACATGTTACGTAGATGTGGTGAAGAGGGGCACAGAGCTTTTGAGTGTCCGCACTATCCTACCTGCAAGATAGATGACAAGGAGAAAAACCACGAGTAAATCAGTTTGAGGTCAAGAGGAAGAAGAAATGGAGGTTGCTCTTTGGGTGAAACCCTCATGATAAGGAGGATGATGATTGTCCCAAGGAAGGAGAAAGAATGTGATGTTGGAGCTGATTCGTGGCTTTCGAACAAATATATTTCAATAAGATGCACCTCTCGAGGAGGAAGGTATGTAAAATTAGTATTGATGGTGGTAGTTGTGAAAATATGGTTTCAATTGTAATGGTTGATAAACTGAATCTGAGCTGTGACAAGCACCCATATCCCTATCGTATATCATGGTTCAAGAAAGGAAATGAAGTAACCATAGATAAAAGATGCCTTATAAAGTTTTCAATTGGGAATACCTATAGGGATGAGGTGTGGTGTGATGTTATCCCAATGGATGCATGTCATATATTACTAGGTAGGCCTTGGCAATATGATAGAAAGGTTACACATGATGGAGGGAAAAATACATATACCTTTTGGAAGGATGGTGTAAAGGTGGTCTTATTACCCTTCAAGGAAGAAGAGAAGAGTGAGGGCTTATTGGCTACAAAAGAGTTTGTTCTGAGTAAATGGAAGAAGTTGGATGTTGTTATGCACTAATGTCAAAGAAGCTCGAGAAAGAAGGCTTTAATATACCTATTGCAGCAGAAAAGATACTAAAAGAATACAAAGATGTCATACCAGATGAGCTACCTGGGTTACCCCAAAGCGAGATATTCAACACCATATTGATTTGATCCTGGATCGGCCCTTCCAAACCGTGCAGCCTATCGATGAGTCCGACACAGCAGTGAAGAGTTGAATGGACAAGTGACGGATCTAATACGAAAGGGTTAGTGAGAGAAAGCATGAGTCCATGTGCAACTCAGGTTTATTGACTCCCAAAACGATGGAGACTGTGTGTAGACAAGAGCCATAAACAAGATCACAATTAGGTATCGGTTCCATTACGCGATTGGATGATATGATGGATGTGCTAGCGGGAGCCCGATATTTTAGCAAGATTGACCTACGGAGTGGGTACTACCAGATCCAAATCCGTGAAGGGGATGAATGGAAAACGATTTTAAAACAAAAGATGGATTATACGAGTGGATGGTGATGTCATTTGGGCTATCTAATGCACCCAGTACATTCATGAGGTTGATGAACAGAGTACTCTGAGAATACAATGGTAAGTTTGTTGTTGTTTATTTTGATGATATTTTGATATTCAAGTTGGGTGGTGCTAGAAATGTTACGTAAAGAGAGTCTATATGCAAACTTAAAGAAGTGTAGATTCCTTCAAAAGAGTCTTGTTTTTTTGGGATTTGTCATATCGGGGATGGAGTGAGGATGGATGAGGAAAAAGTAAAGGCAATTTTGGAATGGCCTATTCCAAGGAATGTGACAGAGGTTCGTAGTTTTCATGGATTGGAAACTTTTTATAGGAAGTTCATCAAGAATTTCAGTAGCATTTTTGCACCCATAACAGAGTGTACAAAAGGGAGGGAGTTTGTATGGACCAAGGTAACAACAGATAGTTTTGAATTGTTGAAGAAGAAAGTATCAGAAGCACTTGTTTTGGTATTGATAGATTTTAGCAAGGTCTTTGAGGTTGACTATGATGCCTCACATGTTGGGATTGGAGTCTGTATTGAGTCAAGAAGGACGACCAGTGGCATTCTTCAGTGAAAAGCTAAATGAAGTCAGGAGGAAATATTCTACTTATGATGTGGAATTTTACGCTATTGTTCAAGCATTAAGGAACTGGAGACATTACTTGGTAGCAAAGGAATTTGTACTCTTCACTGACCATGAAGCCTTGAGGTATGTAAACACACAGAAGAAACTAAATAGTAGGCATGTAAAATGGGTTTCATTTTTGCAAGAATATACTTTTGTTTTAAAGCATAAGTCTGGTAAGCAGAATCAAGTTGCTGATGCCTTGAGTAGGCATGTAGCCCTTTTTGACAACAATGGAAAATAAAGTCCTAGGGTTTGAGGCGATTAAGGAATTATATGAAGGTGATCTTGATTTTGGTGATGTTGTTAGAAAGCTTAAGGAGCCTACAGTAGGTAGTGATTCTTTTGATTATTTGATACAGGATGGTTATTTGTTTAGGGGGAAACAATTGTGCATCCCTGCTGGTTCAATGAGAGAAAATATTATAAGAGAATTGCATAGTGGAGGGTTGGTTGGACACTTTGGTATAAGTAAGACAATTTCTCTTGTCGTAGAAAAGTATTATTGGCCAAAGGTAAAGAGGGACATCAGTAGGGTTGTAGCAAGATGTAGAGTGTGTCAAATGGCTAAGGGTCATGCACAGAATACTGGGTTATATATGCCATTGCCTATCCCTACAGGGCCATGGGTTGATCTGAGTATGGATTTTGTGTTAGGGCTTCCTAACACACAACTGAGGAATGATTCTATCTTTGTTGTTGTTGATAGATTCTCTAAGATGGCACATTTTATTTCTTGTAAAAAAACTAATGATGCTTCCTTCATCCTGCAGATTTGTTTTTTTGAAGTGGTTCGATTGCATGGAATTCCAAAACGATCACTTCAGATCGGGACACAAAGTTTTTGAGTTACTTTTGGAAGACTCTGTACAGGAAGAAATTGGGGACATAACTATTCGGTAGTGCATATCACCCCAGCATGATGGGCATCAAGTAGTGAACAAAATCTTGGGAAATCTCCTACGTTGTATAGTTGGAGAAAAGCCAAAACAATGGGACTTAGCTTTACCTCAAGCTGAGTTTGCATATAATAGCTCTAAATAGGTCAACAGGGAGGTCTCCTTTCTAGATTGTATATGGTAGGAATCCAAAGGGGGTCCTTGATCTAATTGTTCTACCAGGTGAAGATGAAACTAGTGATGATGCAGAAGCATTTGCAGAACACATTCTACCAATTTGCCTGAAGATGAAGTGAGGGAAAAGCTAAAAGTGAGTAATGCACATTATAAAACAAATGGTGCAGATGCATGTAGGAGAGTAAGTGTATTTGAAGAAGGAGATATGGTGATGGTTCATCTCAGAAAGGAGAGGTTTCCAAAGGGAACATATAATAAACTAAAGTATAAGAAGATTTGGCCATGTAGGATTCTCCCAAAAAATGAGTGATAATGCCTACGAGGTGGAGCTACTTTCCAAACTTTGCTATCTCACCAATTTTTAATGTTTCTAACTTATATAAGTTTCTAGGTCATGATGAAAATGTTGAGGAGGAGGAAGAAATAAACTGGAAGAAACAGATTAAGGAGAAAAGGAGAGGGTAATGCGTGTCTTATTCTTTGCTGGACCAAAGACAATCACTACTAGACATGGGAGCTACAACAGATATTTGAGTACAAATGGGAAGGTTTGTAGCAAGAAGAAAACACTTGGATTCCTAAGTGGGAGTTGAGGAAAATTGATAGTGCAAAATTAGATGAGTTCCATCAACGAATTCGCAGGAGCTGAATTCTTTTCAACTGGGGAGAATGATGCGGGAGAGCATAACTTGCAAGGCCATAACTTTTGATCCGACCATTGGATCATCCCGAAATTTTACACGTGGTGGTAGATATACATTAGTACTATGTTGGGAAAACTTAGCCTGCAAGGTTGTGCTAATTTTGGCACGTTTTTGGGCTCGGATTTTGTCATCTAGTGGCCTAAAATTGGTTCCAGATGTTTTTTCCGCTTTTGACTAGGTCTTAGAACTTTAATAACTTTTGTTGTGCTTGTCAAAATAAGTCAAATTTCACGTGAGCCCTAATTTATGAATGCATATTTGGCACACAATTTTGGGGTCAATCAACTTATTTTGAATTTTATGGTTTTTTTGGCATTTTATGGTTTTTGGCATTTTAGGGTTTTAGAGTAGTCTTGAAATAAAAGGAGAATTGTAATGATGTAATAGATCCTCCACCAATTACTGGAGCATGAGAAGTAAGCTATTTTGAAACTCCTGGTTTTATTTGCAAAGTTGTTTATGTGTGTTTTTGGAGGTACTTCAACCGGTTGCAAAATGGATTCACATCATGCTAGTTCGGTGACTAAAATTACAGTTCCTATAGCTAACTCTAATTGTTCTAGAGCTAACTAAAAACAACTATAACTTTTACAAACAATCTTGGATTGAGATGATTTTTTTTTAACTTGCATAATTTTTCAAGAGGAATCCGGATATGAAATCATATTTTATTTTAGATATACTATCCACGATCAATTCCACTTTTCCCAGAACTAGCATTATCTTTCCTTTATGGCATGCATACACAAGACTTTGCATATTTCCTAAATAATCAATAGGATTAGTCAAAAAATAGATAACAAAATACTTCTAAATAATGAACAAGATATATATCCTATATTCTATCTCAAGAAAACTATAAGTTCCAAGACTACATTTAAATAAATTTCAAAGGTAACTTGGAAGGACAAAATAGTGGTAATTTATGGCCTCATGGGGCCTCATCATTGCCCCACACCTAATCTTATGCATGTCCTCATGCTTTAGATTATTATCTCAACTTCTTATAGTCTTCTCCGCATTGATCTTATGAATGTATACATTCAATATATAGTTTCAAGGATAGGTTCTTGTGGATCTCCTTCGTTGTTTTTATTTCGTTTCTTTTACAGGTTCTTATGTGGATCTCCTTTTTCTATTTTTATTTCCTTTCTTTTATAGTAGGTTATTGTGTAGATGTAATTCTGTTGTTATTTATTTCCTTTCTTTTATGTAGGTTCTTGTGTGGATCTCCTTTTCTTTACTTTTGATTTCCTTTCTTTTATAAAGTAGGTTCTTGTGTGGATCTCTTTTTTTGTTTTTATTTCCTTTCTTTTATAGCAGAGTTCTTGTGTGGATCTCCTTCTATTGTTTTTCCTTTCATTTCTTTTTTTCATGTTTTACAACATGTTCTTGTGTGGATCTCCTTCACATTGGCCTCATATTTAAAATCAAAATGCATACCTCGTGTTTCTCCTTCTCTCCTCCACCTAAACTCATGCATGTTCTCATGCATGTTGTTTATTCATGGTTTCCCATAAATTAGACTCCAAAATTTTGATTGCAAAGAGGTGCACATATTTTTCATATTTGTAAGTAGGGGAGATATGAATTTTATCTTGCCTTCCTTGGAGATCTTAAAAGTGGATCTAGTTGTAGTAAAAAAACTTACAAGAAAGCTTAAAAATAAAATAGTAAAACAAAATAACTTGATCATACCTCTAGTTGTCCTTTCCATACTATTGTTAACATGGTCAAATAGTGCTAAGAAGGAAGCCACCAGGTAACATTTGATTTCCTTTGAAGAAGAGTCGCCCCTTTTGCCTTTGATTGACTAGTAAGTTGATTTTCCAATCAATTTTTTTTCTTTAATTGCTGAAAAAGCTCTTGGTTTTCCAATCAAAAATTTTGATTTTTTTGCCTTTGATTGGCCAACAAGCTGGTTTTCCAATCAAAGTTTTTTTTTTTCTGAAATGATAGCATGAGAAGGATTAGAGAAAAATTTGATCCATCATCATACTATATTCATTAAAGTGCAACATGTGTAAAATAGGAAACAATGTCCGAGATCTCCTAAAAACCTCTCTGCATACTTGATAACTCCAGAATATTTCTAAAATTGTATAAACAATTTTTAGGTCTTCAAAGCCCAACTTGAATTTTCTATTATCGGAATCACCACATTAATCTTCAAATCCAAAACTAGTGATCTCGGGAGATGGATTATGTTATGTATCCATGGGTCCCTCCAAACTCCTCATTGGTTGATCATTTTAGTGTTTGAAAATATGCATGATGGTATCAAGAACAACTCTGGAAATTCTTACGGATGTTAGCATGATAAAAAAAAATTTCCTTGATATTCACAATAATTGTTTCTTAATGTTATATAAGCATATACAAAAATGAATAAATTGAAAGACATGATTTTTTTTTCAAATGGATATGGTTTGGAGATTGAATTTTATTATGGGGTGAAAAACTAATTTCGATGGGTGAAGTTATTATGAGTGGATTTTTATTTTAGCTCTAATCAAGTCCTCGAATATGGATGGAGTTAATTAGAAATGCTACCACATCATTATTACAAACTGGATAAGCTAGTTTTTGTACTAAGGTTATGTGTAATAAGATCACTAAGTCATTAGTTTATACAAGTGGGAATGGTGGTAGTTGTCAACAATAGAACTCATATTTTCCATTTAATTTTATGTTTCTATTTGTGGAACTTTTAGTGCTCGACTGATACACTTTTTCCTTGGATTGTAGCTCACTAAAAGTTAGATTTCTCTTTATTGGTAAAACCTGTAGAAAATATGAATGAGGTTTTTGTTAAACACATTACTATGAACAAAACCTCTCTCATATTTCCCATTATATTCTTTGATTATTCACAATTCCTCATTTTATGTAGGTTTTGAAACTAAAACTACAAGTTCCGAAACTAAATCTGCAAGTTCTAGAACTAAAACTGTAGGTTCCAGAGCTAACTCCAATTGTTTTGGAGCTAACTAAAAACAACTATAACTTTTGTAAATGATATTATATTGAGATGATAGTTTTTTGAACTTGTATACATTCCAAAAGGAATCTGGATATAAAATCATATTTGAGTTTAGATATACTATTCATTATCAATTCCACTTTTCCTAGAACTAGAATTATATTTTCTTTATGGCATGTATATACAAGAATTTGCATCTTTCCTAAATAATCAATAGGATTATTCAATAAAATAGATAACAAAAGACTTCTAAAGAATGAACAAGATATATATCCTATATTATAACTCAAGCAAACTATAAGTTCCAAGATTACATTTAAATCCACTTTCAAAGGTAACTTGGAAAGACAAAATAATGATAATTTATGGCCTCATGAAGGATATCTTTTCAAGTGATCAAACTTCTCCAAAAGGACCTACTCCGATACAAATTTTTGGAAGCTCAATGGACTGAGAGGGGGGGTAAATCATTCCTTCAAAACACTTATACAATTTCAATTTATCTTTCATACACCATTAACATTCAACCATGAATTAATGTGATCATAACAATAAACAACAACCATACACCATAGCATAAAAAAAGAGTACACAAGAACACAAGATGTAAGTGGGAAACTCTCAATGGGAAGAAAACCCATGAATTATTTTTTGATATTACATACAACAAAGATTTAATTGAATATTACACATCACAAGAGATTTATGTAGTGAGACACTAATCCCATAAGGAGAACTTCCCTAAAACCTTGTTGATATTACTCAAAACAAGATACTTGCATGAATATAATGTTGGTGTGAGTCATTTTCCATGCCACATGGTAGGTCATCTCACTTAGGTGAGGTCATAGGTCTAGGTGTCATTTAGGGTCATTATGAGATTCCCTTATATATCAATGAATCAAGTAAATCATATGTGTCATATGGGAGTTACTTCTCATTCCAAGAATGTAACTCCCCTTCTCCACTGAGAGGTCATGACTACAACACTAGAGATTACACAACAACCTTTATATGTACACTGCCCTTCATCTAGATGTATGAGAAGGTAATGAGATTCTCCCCCATTTTCAAATCCTTTTATGCACATTATGGTTTATGCTCACTCATTCATGGGACCCCATAACACTATTGGATTCCAACTCAGTCAATGTTCATGTAATCTCGCATGATCCTCATGTTTTTTATTTTTACATTATCCCTCATGGTACTAGAGCACATGTTTTGGGATTCATGTAACTCACTTTTCTCTACTACTTCTCTCATCTTTTATTCATGACATACATGTTTCACATGTAATTTTCATAATGGAATATTATGTTCATGCTCTACTTGCACTTGATTTAGGGTTTCAATCTCATTTGTGTGTGTTTATTCATGTTTGTGTTCTTTGAGGTTTTTCAATTTTCCAAGGTTGCATGCATGTTTTGAGGTTTTTAGTTTACATGTTTAGAGGTTCGAGATCTAGTTTTAGTGTTGTATTTGTGTGGTTTTTAAGGTTTGCAGGAGATTCCTTAAGGCCCAACTTAGCCCCATGATGAAGCTAGAAACAAAGCAAGCCTCCCCAACTTTCAACCTCTTTCTTTTGGATTTCTACACATCGGTTTGAACTCGGTCTTCACTAGTTATTTGGCTCACATTCTACTTCAAGTATTTTTATTCTAGTCTTTGAATTAAGCATCCATTAGATCTTAGTACGAACTTGTATTTAGAATTTACTCCCAATGTTTTTCTCATGATCTTCTCCTCTACATCCGACTTCATCCCTCAACTATGTCTTGTTCCTAGTCATTATGCCTCTACATTTCTCCCATGTATGGAGTTGTGTCCTCACCTCTAGTTTGTGCCCATATCTCGAGAACTCTTGGTAACATTTTACACTTACTTTCCTGCAGACCTAGGCTCCTTGCATTTTTCTTGCTACATACTAGTTCACCCAGACCTATTCTTTCTTCACTCGTTATTCCTTGGTTTTTTCTCCTCCACTTCCTCCCGACCTACCTTAGTGGTTACACATGTTTCTCTAGGATTCTCACTAAGTTGATGTGCCATTACATCTCTAACTCGGTGACACTGGGCTCTAAGCACAAAAATTCTTTGACACTCCATGCAACTCACCCTTAAATCTAACTCACCGAGTTATTTGACCTTGGCCCACCACCATCCTCCATGCACATGTCTCTAAAATCCGGCTCTAGCTCACTCCCAATGACTCGGTGTCCATGCCATTGACCTAACTCATCGACCTCTTGAGCCACCTCTATGTTCCATCTGAGGCTCCCTCATACACCGAGCTACGTCCCCACCCATCCAGGGTTGCTCACCACCATGCTTTCACCTAAGTCATTCCTCCCAACTCACCAAACTAAGCTACTCATCTATCTCATCGAGCTGCTCAAGCTATCTTTCCAAGATGCCTACCCATTCACACCCTCTGAGGCCCCATGACCTACTCTTTAATCCTATTTTTTTTTTTTAAAATTTTTTCCCACTTTTAGAATTATGGCCAATCTAATTAAAGGAAAATAATAAAAATTAATTGTACTTAAGGGGGAGTATATTTTTCTAGGACTCTTTATAGGTTATTGGGATTTCCGAGCCACTTTTTTGGGATCATCTATTATAGTGATTTTATTTACCTAGTGAATAATGAGAATGTCCACCATAGCCTTGTGGAAAGAGATCCTTCTATTTTTAATTTGAGAAACCTTTTCTCTCACGGAGTAGTGCCCCCTATTCTTTGTTTTTCCTTTTTTGTTTTATTGTTTTTCGCTCCTCTACTTCTAACTAGGACTTCATTATGGCCTTCTTGCATGACTCATCGTCACCTATGAGGTGAGTGGCCAATTGCTATGATGTTACATGAACACACCTTATTGTAATCACACACTACTTATAAAGTATTGTAGATAGGGGCTTATCATTGTTCTTCTCAGGTGTTGTATTGCTTGCAGACACATTCTTGGTTGAGTCTGACATCTTGCCTTCTTGAACCCTCTTCTTCTTGTGCATTTTTCACTTCTTGCTTCTACTTATTCTTGATGGAGGATACTCTTTCTAGACTTGAGTGTTGCAAGTATTTCCTTATAGAGTCCACCACTTACTCTTGGGAGAGAGAACTACACATCATGGTGTGCTTCTATGGAACACTATTTTTCCTACGAGGGACTTACATACTTATTTATTGGTCTAGTTCCTACACCCACTGATCATCATCATCTTGAGGAATTTCTTGACACTTTTGACCATGTTATCTCAATTGATGTTATCTGTCACCTCTCTAGATTCATGTGAGATATTTAGATCCTCCCCACCACATCTGGAGCATATTTAAGTTTTTATTTAGAGACCCTTCACATATTGTTGTTGTTACTTTTGTTGATCCATTGGTATGCTCTTCTTCTTCATGTGATGGTAGTTACATTGACACAAAATCACTTGATTCTACTTCGATGATGAGGATGGTGATTCTAGTTCGATGTTGAGAGTACTACATATGACTCTTCTCCTCCTCCTATCACCTTTCAAGAGAGTGTTAAAACCCCTCCCATTTCATCGACATCAAATATTCCCATTATAAGCCTCATACCTTCATTACACTCACCTCCTTTCGAATTCTAATATGTGATGCCCTTTCCAATCCTCTTCCTTCATGCATGGATGACTCATACCTATCCAACATCACTCTTATATTTGTCAAGCCCTCTCATTAAGAAAAGTATGCATGACCTTGTCATATTTTCACAATATCCACTTGTGATGTAGATAAGTTCCTCATCCTTCTACAAGTGTTTCACAGATTCCACCATCTCCTTTGTTGGGAGTTCCCATTCAAGGAATCTAATCACTTCCACTCTTTAGTATATCTTCATTGATCCACCCTTGCTTGTGGATCCTCTTTCTATGATGGGGTTTAGTTCATTTCCTTCACTTTACTTGGGCATCCTTTCAGTGGATGTTCCTCATATTCACTTTGATAGTTCTATACATGTGGCATTACCTTTGGTTATTTGGCACTCCATTGCTAGACCTATGTCACACTTTCATGGACCAGACTCAAAGTTCTCCATGTTGCTGCCTTTGTTTTCCTTCACGAAGTGGGAAGACTTCAACACTCCATTTTTTTTTCCTTCCTAAGGGTAGGCACATAGTTTAGTGAGGGTGGATCTTCTTTAGTCTAGAGGAAGAGGACCACATCATCAAAACTCTTCTAGGAGACTTAATAGAGTTATAGAGTTCGGATACATCCATGACATCTTCGTGTTTCTCTTTTTCCTTCTTCTCCTCTCTTCTTAATCTTTCTCGATAGATTTCCCATTTTTTCATGGGTACCTTATCGTGCTCCTCGGTTAGTGCTTTGAGACCCATCTTTGGCATCTTTCTTAGATTAGGGAGTGTTATTATCTCTTATAGTGGATGTTTTTCCCACTGGTTTTTCCTCCATTACTTGAGATCCTTGTTGTTCATGGGTACCTCATTATGCTTTAGTCTCGGGACCCATCTCTCATTTTTTACTTCCTCATCCTAACTTATGATAAAGGGGAGGTGTTGGTGTGAGTCATTTTCCACGCTACATGGCAGGTCATCTCACTTAGGTGAATTCATAGGTCTAGGTGTCATTTAGGGTCATTATGAGATTCCCTTATGTGTTAGTGCATCATATGTGTCATATGAGAGTTACTTCCCATTTAAGGAATGTAACTCCTCTTATACACTTGAGAGTGTTGGGGTGATAATGTGCGGTCGGATATCTACCAATGCAATACGCCTCAAATTTATTATGAAGATATTCTACAAATATCTTCCACATTTAAGAGTGAAGTGGCTTGACTGATTTACCCACCTTATTTATTATGGTGACCCCTCTTGGGATTGGCTATGAGAAACAAATATTTTAGTACTAGATTGATATATAGAAAGAGATATCAGACTAGAATTTTATCTTTAATGTGTGTATTGTATTGATTGAGTGTGAGACGTTGTTTTGCAATCATTTTGTACAAATAAGAAAGAGATAAGTGGAAGTGTTGGGTAAAATTTGTATAAGAAATTATTAATAACAGAAAATGCTCTATTTAGTGGTGTTTTTACCTTTTGGTTTTCCCCACTTAAATATGGTGTTTTAATCTCTTAACTTGAATGTTATTTTCTTTCATCTCGTGTTATTACATTTTGTAATCTATTGTAATCTATAATATTTGGCATTTATTTTTTGGATCTATAATCAATTGATTATGTATTCCCTCTAAATCCTAACATGGTATCGAGATCTAATTAATATGCGTGTGCAGGATCGATCCTAGAGCTTTTGATTTGAAAAGGTGAAAAATCTTTAAGTTTATATATTTGTAAAATCCTAAAAGTTCAACAATCATATTCAAGCTAACCAGGTTTAAGATTCCAATTCCTGCCTAAATTATGTTTGAAATATTGGCTAAATGGTTGTTTAGATCATGTTTCAGAAATTATATCCTTAGATCTTTGTTTCTCGCATCTTTTTAAGTTTTTATGGTTTAAATTTGTCATCTCGTGAGCTTGTTTTTTTTTAAGTTTTCACGCCATTTATATCTCATTAGTGCTATTTTTTTCTATAGATCCAGAAAATCTCTTTAGATCTAGTAATTTCAGAGTTTTAAGTCTATTCTAACTTTAAATTCTTTATTTTTTGCTAGATCTACTTTTACAAATCTCGATCCAATAATTTTATTTTCATTTTTATGTCATTTTTTTGATATAGATCCTACTAGTTTTGTGAAACTTGATCTAATAATGTTACTCCAAATACATTCTATGTTGTTCTTTTCATATTTGTGAATATCGATCCAATCTTATAGTGCCATCCGACTTCACTCTATCAAGTATTATTTGACTTTTTAATTTTACTTTCAAAGTTCTTTTATTGATCGCGAAGCTTGAGCCAATAATTTTTCTCCAGCTAGCTTCACATTTTCAGTCTTCTAAATATACCTCATGTTTTTGTGAAGCTAGATCCAATCATAAGGCTCCATCTTGCTTCTTTTTTTTTGTAGTCATATTTTTATTTGATTGTCAGTTGTGAAACATGATCCAATAAGGGATTTACACATTTCTTTGCATTGTTAGGCTTTTCTTCACTTTCCTTTGTCATTTGCAAAATCTGACTCAATCAAGAAGCTCCATGTTGCTTAATATTTCAAGTCATATATTTTGTTGCTTGTTTCTATCTTTGAAAATACAGACCAATAAAATTGTTCCATATTTCACATTGTCATTCCTTGTTATCTATTTAAGACATTTGTGAAATTTGAGATAATAATATTTTCCATATTTCTCTTTGTCAGTATTTTGGTTGTGTTGTTTTTTGTTGTGAAATATGAGCCAATAGGATTGCTCCAAGTAGCTATGTATTTTGCAGTTTCGAGTATTTGGTTTGTTTTCTTTTGACATATGTGAAGGTTGTGCAAATATATTTTCTCTAAGTATATTATTAATTCTCATTTGTAAGTCATTTTTTTACATGTGTTTAGTGGTTATCCAATAAAAATTAACCACCTTTTCAAATTTTTCATTCTTTGTTAAACTTGTGAAGTGCGAACCAATTGTCTATGGACACGTTTATTAATCCTCATTGTGCCACTCTTCACATGTGTATATTATTTATCCATTAGATTTTTGACGAACTGGATCTATTTGACTAAGACTTTATCAGTCTCCATTAGTTGCAAAAAAATTAAACGTGTCTGTGTTCCTTTGTATTTTGTTTGTATTGTGTCAGAGTGTGAAAAAGTGAACCAATTAATTAATGGCATGTCGTTTCAATCAATTTTCTTCTATCTTAGTTGTTGCACTAGTGAAGTGTGAGCTAATTAAAAAGTGTCATTTTGCATTTACGGATGTTTCTATTTTTTTACCATGGGTTTCTAATTTTCTTCATTCTGTGGGTTTTCAAAGTCTGTGTCCTGCGCGTTTTCTACGTTTCTTTGTCTCACGAATTCTAAATTTTGAAAACCTTAAACCTTTTTTACCTTGTGGCCTTCTACGGCATGTTATTTTTTTTTAACTAAATCCATTTAATAATAGCATATAACTATTTTTTTGTAGCCTATTTTTTGTCTCTATTTAGCTCTCCTAGTTCATTTTTAGTTGTATTTGTCTTCATTTCTATCGAGCATTAAAAATGGCTAGTTCTGCTAGTTTTTCATTAGATAAGTCTCAATTATTGAATGGAACTAGTTATAGCATTTGGAGAGTTTGATTAAAAGTATTTTTATGGATAAGAATATATGGGATCTTGTGATTGGTGTTGAAAAACAACCCAATGGAAGACAAGATACCCTCATGAAAACCTTATCTCCTTTTATCAAAAATCTCCGTCCAAGCGTCCATCCTTTTGCAAAGCATAAAAGATGAATTTTTAATGCATATAGGACATATGGACTCACTGTGTATATGCATGTAAGCTTGGAAACAATGCATGAATGAAGATGTACCGTAAAAAAAATTAAGCTTATTATGGAATTGTTTACAACTCCTATGAAAGGGGGTGAAAAAATAGTTAATTATCTAGCTAAAATTATGAAACATAAAGCTCAATTAGATGGTTTTAATTGTAAATTGTTTCAAGATAAGCTTCTATATTTCATTATTCAGATAAATATTCATGAGAAATTCAGAAATTACATCTCAATTCTTAACTCTAAGTATCAAAATGAGAATGATCTTCACGATTTATACACTTTTTCTTTTTGTTGATTCAAGAAAAGAAATTCATAGATAATTTTGATTCAAAAGAGATTACTTCTCAAGCCTTATTCTCTCATAACCATAAGGAAACTAAAAAAATCTTAATAACAATCTAAATCAGAAGTATAATTTCATATGTGGATTTAAATCAAATCCTAAGGCTAGTTTTTCTAAAAATAGTTAGAATTTTAAAGTCAAGCTCAATGGAACTTGTCACAAGTGTGGAAAATTTGGGCATGAAGAGGCTGATCGTAAAGTAAAAATAACAATTTTGTTAATAATGATAAGAACAACAAGTTTAATAATAAAAATAAAAGTCAAAATCATAAGCAAAATCAAGAAAAGATAGTTGAGCGAGTCTATTGCCTATATACTATCATTTTAACTTCAAATGATAATGAATGGATTCTTAATAGTGGTGCATCTAGGCACATGACCTGTACTCCTGGTATCCTTTCAGATGTTATCAATTGTGAGGAAAATATCTATCTAGGAGATAAATCCATAATTAGATCTAAAGCTTGTGGCAATGTCAAGTTGTCAAATGGAGTAATTAGGAATGTTTTTGTATGATTGTCAACTGAAAAATAGTCTTTTTTTCTCACTCTTGGCATTACTAACTAAAGAAAAATTTAAAGTTTTTCCTACTTCAAGATAAGTGGTATGTAAAAGATAAGTTTGGTAATATTATTGCTTATCCACCATTATATTCAAAAAAATGGCTTGTATATATTTGATGGTTTTTGTCTCTCTCTTTCTTCCTATATGAATCTTGTTTTTATTCCTCTTCTAGGAATGATATTTAACTTTGCATGAAATAGTTGGTCATGTAAATTTAAAAATATTGTATGAAATATCTATACTTAATTGTCTTGTTGGTCTCCTAAGATAAAATCAAATCATGAAACATGTGAAAGTTAGCTACGTATGTATGTTTAACATGTTGAACCATGTGAAAGAACTAATTCATAGTGATGTGAGAGGTCCACTTGAGGTTCCTTCTCTTAGTGGTTCCTTGTATGTTTTTTATTTATTAATGACTTCTCTAGAATGAATCGGTCTTATTTTATTAAGAAGAAGTCTGATGTCCTATCTAAGTTTCAAGAATTTAAATCTTTGGTTGAAAATTCTTCTAATCTAAAAATAAAAAAATAGGATTGATAATGGAGGAGAATATGTTAGCAAAAGTTTGATGAATTTTGTGTGTCATGTGGAATTCAAAGAGAATTGATGACTCCCTATCCCCTCAACAAAATGGCATTGTAGAAAGAAAAAATAGGATTGTTTTAGAAATGGCTAGGACCATGATTCATGCTGCAAATGTGCCTAAATTTCTATGGGCTGAAGCCATGAATACTGCAGTCTATATCCTAAATAGAGTACCTACTAAATATCTTCATCAAACTACTCCTCATGAAGTATGGACAAAGCAAAAATAGATATTTCCCACTTAAGAATATTTGGTAGCCCTGCCTCTATCTTTATTCCTAAATTTAATAGGAAGAATCTTGATCCAACCTCCTATTATTTTATTTTTGTTGGATATGGTTGTAGAAATAAAGTTTTAAGATTCTATGACCCTTTCAAACATGACATAATAGAAAAAGGTAATTTTCTTGTCCTAGAAAATACATTATGTGATGCCTCTCATGGATCCTCCTCTAGTTGTATAGAGATAGAGCTTGATAATTCTTCTCATAACAATATGGAAATAAATTTCAAGGGGTTGAGTATCCTGATCTAGACATAATGGAGATTGAGGGGGAGTCATCTCAAGTTGTATTGCATCCTAAGATTCCTAAATGGGCTCAAAATCTTGTTCAAGACTCTTATCCTACTAATATTAGAAAGGTAACTCATAGTCAACATTCTTATCATGCCTTGATGACCCTCTATGAGGTTGAACCACAATCTTTTGAATAATTATGTCATGATGATAGATGGATTCAAGCTATGAAAGATGAATACAATGCTTTGATTAAAAATAACACTTGGGAACTTGTCCCTCCTCCTTCTAAGAGAAGCATTGTAGGATCTAAGTGGTTATATAAGATCAAATATAACTCTATAGGAGAAATTGAAAAGTTCAAGGCAAGGCTGGTAGCTCGTGGTTTCACTCAGAAACCTGGTCTTGACTATGTCGAGACATTTTCCTTGTAGCTAAGATGAGCACGTGATAATTCTTCTTACATTGGTCATCCAATATGATTGGAAAATTCACCAAATGGAAGTTAAAAGTGCATTTCTTAACGGTGATCTAAAATAACTATACATGCCTAGTAAAGAGCTATATGTCTATAAGCTCAAAAAGTACTTGTATGGTCTTAAACAAGCTCCTAGCACTTGGTATGTTAAAATTAATAGTTTTTTTCAGGAGCTTGGTTTTTCTAATTATTGTTATTATAATGATTTGTTTGTCAAATTTGAAAACAAACATATTGTCATTATTTTCTTTTATATTAATGATATTTTTATTACTATCAATGATAGAAATTTAATTGTTAGATTCAAAGTAAGATTAAAACAATGTTTTGAAATTTCTGACTTAGGATTGCTAAATCATTTTCTTGGAATGGTTATATTTCAAAATCATAAGTCTATTATTGCATCTCAATCTCATTATGTTATGAATTTTCTTAAAATATTTAGCATGATTGAATGTAAACTTATTTCCATTCCTATTGAAGTTGATGTTAAGTTAGAACTTAAACCAAATTGTGCTAAATTTAATCTTACTCTGTATAGACAACTAGTTAGTAGTCTAATTTATTTAACTATTACTAGACCTATATTTCTTACGTAGTAGGATTTTTTTAAGATTTATGCAAGAACCTTATGAGGATCATTAGAAAATGGGAAAATGAATTTTGAAATATATTAAAGGAATAATTAATTATGGTATATTTTATTCTTCTTGTAATGATGAAAAATTATTTAGCTATTGTGATTCTGTTCATGTTGGTGATGCTACAGATAGAAAGTATACTTCTAGATATGTTTTCAAGTTTGGTGAAGGTGCCATCACTTGGTAGTAAGAAGAAACCAACAGTGTCTATCTCTTCTATTGAAGCAAAATATAGAAGTGTTATGGAAGCTGTAAAGGAAGCTATGTGGCTGAAAATAATGTTGGATGAACTACATATAGGTGTTAAAGGAAGAACTACTCTTCTATGTGATAACCAGATTTTCATTTATCTTGCAAAGAATCTAGTAGCATCAAAGGACCAAGCATATTAATGTTCATTTTCACTTTATTAGAAATAAATTATTGAATGGTGATATAGATCTCAAGTTTATGTTTAATCAAGATCAAGTTGCAAATATCTTCACAAAACTAATGTATTTTGTAAAGTTCTACAAATTTCATGCCTTATTGATCCTATCGAGTTTCCACTAGAGGGGAGTGGGTATGAAAATGCCACCTCTGTTGAAAATTTTCAATAATTCCTCCATTTTATAATAAGTAAATGTGTCACACTATGTGAAGTTACTTGTAAATCCTAGTGAAGAATTATTTATGGGAATTCCTTGTGTTATAAAATGCTCTATAATTTGATATAAGTCTTCATATGTAAAGCACTTTTCCTTATAATTTCTTTTGTATATGTTCCTTTGTATCACGGATTTTATAGGATCCTTGGAACACTATTTTGAACCACAAAAATATGTGTCTCATGGTCTTGATAAAATTTGCAATATGTTTTAGTTGTTTGTGGCTTGCACAAGTCCGTGGAACACTGCGATATTGTACTATGGAATTAAAAAACCCATGAGACTCTACTTTAGTGTACCATGAAACTAAAACCCACGGAAAAGTTGTGCATGCCTTGTATAAGTCCATGAGACACTGTGGTAGTATACTATGGAGTTGAAAAACCCACAAAACTCTACTTTAGTGTACTACAAAACTACAAACCCACCAATAGTGTAATGGGGAGTTGAAAACCCATGGAAAATATGTGTTTTTGGATGCCAACCATCTTGGCATAAGGAAAATATGTCAACATGATTTTTTCATGTTCTTCCCCACTTAACATTAAGGGGGAGTGTTAGGGTGATAATGTCAAGTGGGATATCTACCACTACAGTACACCCCAATTTTATTATGAAGATATTCCACATTGAAGAGTGAAGTGGTAGGTTGATTCCTCTTGAGATTGGCTATGAAAAATGAATAGATTAGTACCAGATTGATATCTAGAAAGAGATATCAGACTGGAATCTATCTTTAATGTGTGTATTGTATTAAATGAGTATGAGATGTTGTTTTGCAATCATTCTATAAAAATAACAAGGAGAGAAGTGGAAGTGTTACGTAAAATTTGTGTCATAAATTCTTAATAATAGATAATGCTCTATTCGGTGGGGTTTTTACCTTCAGTTTTCCCCACTTAAATCTAGTGTTAATGTCTCTTACCTTGACTATTTTTTTTCATCTTGTGTTATTACATTTTGTAATATGCATACTGTAATCTATAATCTTTGGCATTTATTTTGTGGATCTATAATCAGTTGATTATGTATTCCCTATAAATCCTAATAGAGAGATCATGATTATAGCACTAGGGATTACACAACACCCTCTATATGTACACCACTCTTCATTCAAATCTATGAGAAGGTAATGAGATTCTTCCCCTTTTCCAAATCCTTTTATACACATTATGGTTGATGCTCTCTCCTTCATGGGAACTTGTCACGTTATCGGATTACAACTCGGTTGATGTTCACACCATTTCACATCATCCTCGTGATTTACAATGGAGAAGTAGCTAGAATAGTATAACCATCTTCCACATATTGAAAAATATTAAACCCTAGGGAAATGATGTGATTCCTCATCCTTGGATTCCATAATGTATATTTTACTCCATCAAATAATGGTGCCTTGCTAGTAGAAAAACCACTCTATTGACTCACCATTTTTAGGCTTCAAAGGATCTCCTTTCAAGTGACCAAACTTCTCCAAAAGGACATGCTCTGATATAAATGATTAGAATCATAATGGACTAAGGGGGGTGAATCATTTCTTCAAAACCATTATACAATTTCAAATTACATTTCATACACCATTAACATTTAACCATCCATTAATGTGATCATAACAATAAGTGACAACCATACACCATATCATAAACAAGGAGTACAAAAAACACAAGATGTAAGTGGAAACCCTTAATGGGAAGAAAACCCACTCAAAATGTTTATGATATTACACATAACAAAGACTCAAGTTAATATTACACATCACAATATATTTCTTTAGTGAGGCACCAACCCCACAAGGAGCACCAACCCCTAAACCCTTGTTGATATTACTAACAACAAGATAATTTCATGAATATTACTCATCACAAAATATTTTGATAAAAATATCACTAAATATATAATGTAACAACTCAGCTGATGGTGATCACAAGATTCATCTCCAAACACCTTAAAACCCTACTTCAAACAAACCTCCTTCTAGCTTTCTCAAACTTGGACAAACATGACTTGTTTTGATCTCAAATATTTCACAAATTCTCTATAACATTCATTAACCTTTGACCCACTTTCTCATCTTTGAATATATGCCTTCATACCTACTTCAAACACACACATGTGTCGCACTTTTACCTCTCACTCAACTAATGTAAATTTGAATTCAAACATGCAATGTATACCATTATCATCTCTCAAACATGAAACAAGTTTGTCTCCCTCATTTATTTATACTAATAAAACTTAAAAATCCAAACACATTCATATTGGACCCATGTAGGTCGTCCATGCCCAAATGCACTAAACAAGCTCAAAATTAACTCAAAACCCCATCACCTAGATGACATAAAACCACAAACACCATAACAATGATTAGTAAAGATCCTTAATTAATCAAACATGTAAAATATGACATAAAAAAATCATCCATGGTCATTAATTGTCTTTCAAAATCAAAGTTATCATAACACTAACAAGAAGGATCATATCCTTCTCAAAATTGTTGTTTCAGGACCTATCATCACCTTTGTGCCTCAATACCACCAAATAACACTTAAATTATGACATGTAAAAACTCATTGGAATCCTCTAGACCTTTTGATCACATCCATGATTTATATATCTCATGAACCATCCATATGTAAAAGCCACGCCAACTTTCTCTTCACCAAATTGAACTACCTAGAAAGAAGTTTTAAAAACTAAACCCATTTGCACCTTTAATACAACTTTCAAGACCTCCAAAGGCCTTAAATAGGAAAAAAACATCACCCCTCTTCACTCTAATACTTATATAAAGCATCAACCAATCCATCTCATTCTTCTTCTATCGTAATCTTCTAGCCCGAGAAATCTTTTCTTGAGACACAAGCAATCTTATTCTCCACAAATCAAGTTAGATGATTCATAAAATATCATCATCATGACATAAAATTTATACCATTTTAAATCCTATAAATATAAATTCCATAACATCTTACATTTCCTTCCAAATCCAAGTGTAATGCCTTTAACCAAGTCAATATCTAGAAACTACTCATTTAGCCTTCTAAGACTCAATAACTAGTCTTGAGGTCAACTTGCTCCATTACCTCCAAGATTACTTCCAATCTTAACCAAAGCATGTACACCCTTATACATGTTTTCTAATAACTCATAAACCTTCAACCAACATTAATAACTCATATCAATCACTTACCTCATGAAGCTACTTGAGACCCTATTAGACCAAACATCCTCCATATTTGACCTTCAAAGATTAGGTCATAACTTCCTCATACCATATAAAAACACAAGTTTTATATATCATTGGAAATATATAAACTAGGATAAAATTTAATTTTTAACCAAATCCTAACTTTACATGTAGCTCTGAAATTCCATTTTTACCACAAGCTACTCCAAAATGCCCCAAAAACTAGTCATCATAAATAAGGTACACTTTTCCATTTAAAAGATAAACCATGATATGAAACCATCATGGAAATCAAGTAAAAATTCCATACTAAAATATATGTGAATTTATTTTACAACTCCTTTGGACAACTTTGTCCCAAACTAGACTTCTTCATAAAATTACATTTTTAGGTGGGGTCCACTCATCACCACATTCTCTATCTTACCTTTATAGAAATATGAAGGAGTATTATACAACATCCAATCATCATACTATAAAAATCAATCAATTATGGGAACTTATGACTAATATCTCTCCTACCACTTTTGAGTTAGGGTTTCAAACTCATAAAATGTTATTTACCTTCTTAACATTCGTTCATAAAAACATGATGATGAAATTACCTCATTATTTTTGTGAAACCTTATTAAATCAATGAAAAATAATCCTTGAAATACACAAGGTCCCATGCAAATCACACAATTCATGGTGAGCATCAAAAGGTACAATTCGAAAGCTTGAAAATGCTCTTTCTTGGATCATGTTTCACACAAAACAACATAACTTACAATATATTCTTGGAATGACTCAATTTTTTATCAAACCTATAGGAAAACACTATGCATATTCTCCAATAATAAACATGGCTCAAATAGGTCTCCATCTTCTCATCCCATCTTATTTGCATGACTAGCCCTTTGTGTTTTACATGGTTTAGGCTAAGGTCAATAGAACCAACAATATAAATAGTCATGAAACCTCTCAAAAATGCCCTAACTTACCTAGAACAATGTGTATGACATCCTTGACTGATTTCATGAGATATCATGACTCTGTAACTCATCTTGATGCCTCCAAGCACCTAGACTAGGTTTAGATGAGCACCTGAAATTGGGTCTTGAACCTGTACCTACACCATTAAACTCATGTCGAAATGCCTAAAAATCCATAAAAATTCTCTCCATGATACTAACATGCTCCTCAAACCACCATTTTCCATCACCTAGGCTAGCTAGGTCACCTAACTAGGCTTACTAGACCAAGCCAATCTCACTGAATCAACTCATGTTATCATGCCAACACTTGAAACTCCATGTAATCATCCTACTAAGCGTACTCCGACACAAATCCATCAACCTCTTTATCATTAATGAGATTTTACATCAATGGAAACACCTAGAACTCAATATGCCAATAGTATGAATGATATGGAGCTTGAAGTATAAATAATTAGGAGCCGAAGTATCAATGGTTTGCAGCTAGAAGTATTTTATATTGTGGGTGATGGAATTTATGGGCCTAGGACCAAGGATTTTGGTCGGTTTGTTTCTATTGGAAATATCATTTTACCTATTTACTAGGATGGAGGTGATATGAGTACAAGTGTAAGTACAGCTATTGAGGAATCCCTTGATGATATCGATGTTGCTATTGATTTTAAGGAGAAGGAAGAGGATGATGAAAATGATTTCAATCAATTACATGAAGATAGTGATACTTGAGGATGGTGATGATGGTAGGATGCCAATAATTTGGAATCTATGAAAATGGGTGGTATTAATGACGATGATATGGAAGAAGTATATGAGGGATTGAATGTCCATGCCATAGATGCCTAATATTGATTCAACAAAAAGTGTTGCAATATTTTAATGTGATGGGCCCTCACCATAGCCATAGACTTGTTAAATATGTTTTGAAGAAAATAGTATAGGGTAATGATCAAGATGTGGATAATAAGATAGTGTAGCTTTTAAATTATGAAAATTTTGATCTTATTAAATTGGTTATATGTAAGAGGCTCAAAATTGTTTAGCGTACTTGTCTCAAAGCAAGGAAAAAGATCAGAAATAAATGAAGATGATTGAAGATGAATTGATAATTGGAGATTTTTCCCATATTGTTTTCCTTTAGCAACTACATGCTACAATGGCCATTGAAAAGGAATGATATAATAATTGTTCTCTTAGTGTCAATGAAAAAGCTAGAAATTAAGAGATGAGGTTGAAGATGGTGATGGTGGGAGGAAATGGTGTGGAGATATAGAAATGGAAAATATTTGGTTAAAAGGATTGTGCATCTCTTGGATCTAGATAAAATTTTATTACACCAAAATGAATTAGTCAATTAGTTTATGTACCTACTTTGAAGCCAACAACCTCTACAGAAGAGCAAGAATTAGTCTAATTATCAGACATCATAATGAGAAGATCTTGCATTCTGAGGAATGAAGCAATTGAATAGAGTGTAGAGAATTATGTATGAAATTGCACTATCTAGTAATGAGAATTTTCTTTTATACACACCCAAAGGTGCTAGTAATACCAATGTTGCCATGTTAACCAAACTTCAACAAATTTCTCTCAATAGAAGTGTAAATAGTTCCATATATGGAGGAAATACAAATAATTTTAGCCACTCCTAAAAACTAGATATCATTACCTAAAGTCTGGGGATTGAATTTACACTCAACTTTTGATACTTCTTATTATTGATTGGATTCATCCTCTACATGTTAATAGAGGATCAGTGATGAATGTATTGTTTCTAGAAATTTAGAAAATTGAGAATACCCAAGAAATTATATGGTTACTTGGATTATTAGCAATATTTCCAAATTTTTATGATGTTTCTCTATTCTTAATGGTCGAAAGTTAGAAGAGATTTTTATTTTGATAATGGTTATAGAAAAATTTTGGTTGGTTGGATTGTTTGCAACATTTCCAAATTATGAGGATGTTTCCTATTCTTAATGGTTGACAAATTGAAAGGGATGTTCTATTTCGATAATAGTTATAGATCGTGTTATAAATTAAAAAAATGGTATCACTATGTCCTCCTAATGAATGATGTATGTTATGAAAAGGTGATGCCATTTTCTAAAAAGCATCAACTTTTGATATTTTTTTATTCTAGGAATGAAACAACAACAAGTGTCCATATCGTAAGGGACCTTGCTCTTGTAAATGGCACTCTTTGATGATGTCTTAATTAAGATAGTTCCGAGATGATAAATTCTTTTGATATAAATGGAATCATTGAAAAATAAATATTTAAGACACCTTTTGACTTATGTATTTTCAATTCATCATGTAGTAATGGCGAGGAGAGATAGGGCTCTAATACAATTTTTTTCTTGATTGGCATGTTATCACAATTTTAGTATCAACTGCCACTCTCTCATGGGAGTAAATTTACCTTCTCATACAATCATATTTCTCATTCCTTCTATTTTTCCTTTATGATAATGGACATATTCCCATTCTATTTATTCTCATATAAACATATTTCTCATTCCTTCTATATTTCCTAAATGTTCAAAATGGAAATTTGCATATGATGAGGGTCAATCACATAAAAACCCTACGAGATTTTGTGTTGATGCCAATATTAAGCATCTATGTCTTGAACATTCAATCCATCGTATGCTTCTTCTATGTCATTTTCATCAATACCACCCATTTACATAGCTTCTGACTTGTTGGCATCCTACCCATCATCATCATCCTCGTATCACTATCATCATGAACTTGATCTAAATCATTGTCATCATCCTCTTCCTTCTCCTCAAACTAAACATCAACACCAATATCATAATCAAGGGATTCCCTAACAACTACACCTATATCACTCACTTAATCTGGGAAATATATAATTTATAATCTCTCTAATCAAAACAAGATGAATGAACTCATTGGTCCTAGGCCCATAAATTTCATCAACCACAATAGATTAGACTATTTTCTATAGTTTAGGGAACTTCCCATGGTAAAATGTTACCAAATTTCTTGAGGTCTATCTTACCCCATAAATATTCAAGTTCTCATTGTAGGCTCATGTGAGTATCACAAGGATTTGAATCTATAGTTAAAACTAAATGGTAATTTTCCCAGTACTCATACTTCATGAAATGAGCACGGTCTTCCCTACCCATAAGATATGCCATTTTATCAAAAATTAAAATAAAAGCAATAATGCAATGTCATGTATATCATTGAAAATATTTATTATCTTAGGTTGTATGCTATTTAGTTTCTCAGATTATATGAGAATGAACATCTTCCCATTCTCATATAACCATCTTTCTTGTCCTATCTATATTTCTTGAATGTTTATAATGGACATCCATCAATTCTATCCACTCACATATAATCATCTTTCTCATTCATTTTATATTTAACCTAAATGAGAATGGGTAATTTCCAATTCTTTTCATTCTAATACACTCATATTTCTCATTCCTTATATATTGTACGAATGTTCAAAATGGACATATTATGCCCATTCTCTTCAATATCATACAATCATATTTGTGATTCATTATAAATTTAACCTAAATGTGAATGGAAAAATGTCCCTTCTATTCTTTCTCATAGAATCATATTTCTCATTCCTTTAGGTTGAATGAGAATGGGAAGTTACCCATACTATTCATTCTCATACAACTATATTTCTCATTCCTTTAGGTTAAACGTGAATGGGAACCTAACCATTCTATTCACTCTCAACAATAAATTTCTCATTCATTCTATGTTTAACCTGAATGAGAATGATCAACTACCCATTTTTTCATTCTCATACAACCATATTTGAATCCTTATTCCTTCTATATTGCTTGAATGTTCAAAATAGACATATGCCAATTCAAATAATTTCCTATAATATGAGAATGGACATCTTCCCATTCTATTCATTTTCATACAATCATATTTTTCATTCATTCTATATTTAACCTGAATGTGAATGGAAATCTTCCCATTCTATTCATTCTCATACAACCATATTTATCATTCCTTTAGGAAGAATGAGATAGAGAAACTACTCATTTTATTCACATGCATACAATCATTTTTATCATTCATTTTATATTTAACCTGAATGAGAATGAGCAACAACCCATTCTTTTCATTATCATACAACCATATTTCTCACTCCTATATTGCATGAATGTTCAGAATGGACATATTATGCCTATTTTAATCATTTTCTATAATATTATAATTTTTACATCTTCCTATTCTATTCATTCTCATATAGTCATATTTCTCATTCATTCTATATTCAATTTTAATATGAATGGATAGCTACAAATTCTATTCTTTTTATAAAATAATCTTTCTCATTCCTTGAGGATGAATGAGAATGGGAAGCTTCATTCTATTTATTCTCATACAATCATTTTCTCATTCATTCTATATTTAACTTGAATGTGAATGGAAAACTACACATTCCATTCTTTATCATCCAACCATATTTTAATTCTCATTCCCTCTATATTTCCTAAATGTTCATGATGGAAATATTATTCTCATTATTATCATTTCCTATAATATGAAAAATTTTGAGATCTTCCCATTCTATTTATTCTCATAGAATCATCTTTCTCATTCATTCTATATTTAACCTATATGTGAATGGAAAACTACCCATTCTATTCTTTCTCATACAATCATATTTCTCATTCCTTCAAGATGAATGATAATGGGAAACTATCCATTCAATTCATTCTCATACAATCATTTTTCTCATTCATTTTATTTTTAAGCTCAATTTAATGGAAAATTTCCCATTCTATTCTTTATCATACAACCATATTTAAATTATCATTCCTTTTATATTTCCTGAATGTTAAGAATGGACATATTGTTCCCATTGTAATCATTTCCTATAATACAATAATTTTTAAATCTTCCCATTCTATTCATTCTCATACAATCATATTTCTCATTTATTCTATATTTAAAATGAATGTCAATAGATAATTAACCATTCTATTCCCTGTTCATAAAATAATCTTTCTCATTCGTTTAGGATGAATGAAAATGGATTTCTACCCATTCTATTCATTCTCATACAATCATTTTTCTCATTCATTCTATATTTAATATGAATGTGAATGGACATCTTCCCATTCTATTCTTTATCATACAACCATCTTTGAATTCTCAGTCCTTTAGGATGAATGAAAATGGGTAGTTACCCATTTTATTCACTGTCATACAATCATCTTTCTCATTCATTCAATGTTTAACCTGAATGAAAATGATAATCTTCCATTATTTTCATTCTCATACAACCATCATTCTCATTCCTTCAGGATGAATGATAAATTATGGGAAACTTCCCATTCTATTCACTCTCATACAATCATCTTTCACATTAATTTTATATTTAACTTGAATGTAAATGAGTAGCTACTCATTCTATTATTTATCATACAATCATATTTCTCATTCCTTCAGGATGATTGAGAATGGGTAGCTTCCCATTTTATTCACTTTCATATAATCATATTTTTCATTCATTCTATATTTAACATGAATGATAATGAGTAGATTCCCATTATTTTCATTCTCATACAACCATATTTCTCATTCCTTCTATATTACTTGAATGTTCAAACAAGGCATTTGAGCATTCTAATAATTTCCTATAATATTATAATGGACATCTACCCATTCTATTAATTCTCATACAATCATCTTTCTCATTCATTATATATTTAACTTGAATTTGAATGGACAACTTCCCATTCTATTCTTTCTCATACAACCATATTTCTCATTCCTTTGGGTTGAATGAGAATGGGCATCTGCCCATTCATTTACTCTCATACAATAATATTTCTCATTGAGTCTATATTTAACCTAAATATGAATGAACAACTTTCCATTCTATTATTTATCATACAACCTTCTTTAAATTAGCATTCCTTCTATATTGTTTGGATGTTCAAAATAGAAATATTGTGCCCATTCTAATCATTTCCTATAATATTATAATTTTGACATATTCCCATTCTATTTATTCTCATACAATCATATTTCTCATTCATTATATATTTAACCTGAATGTGAATGGACAACTTCCCATTTTATTCTTTCTCATGAATGAGTGAAATTAGAAACTTCCAATTCTATTCATTCTCATACAATAAATTTTCTCATTCATTCTATATTTAATCTGAATGTGAATGGATAACTTCACATTCTATTCTTTACCATACAACCATCTTTGAATTCTCATTCCTTCTATATTTCTTGAATGTTCTGAATTGACATATTATGCCCATTCTAATCATTTCCTATAGTATGATAATTTTGACATATAATCATTCTATTCATTCCCATATAATCATATTCTCATTAATTATATATTTAATATGAATATGAATGGAAAAATTCCCATTCTATTCTTTCTCATATATTTATAGTTCTTATTCTTTCAGGATGAATGAGAATGGTCAACTTTCCATTTTATTCATTCTCATATAATCATTTATATCATTCATTCTATATTCACCATAAATGTGATAGTGGGTATCAACAAACCTAATATGTTTAAATTTCATGTCATGGATGGCATACCAATGATGGAGTATAAAGCTACAATAATGGATGTTCAGTGGCATCATCTAATCTATAAATGGTGTACAAAGGATAATAGTGAACCAACCTTTCCATAAGGGAAACCTCCTTTGGCACCTTTCAAAGAAATCAAAGAAATGGAATATCTAAAAAAGGGAATAAAAGCATATATTGAAAATTGAAAAGCACAACAGGTGAAGGTAGTGAATATTGGATTCCAAATATTACGTATTAGGAAAATGTTTTGTGTGCTTTGGATAGACCATTTGTAAATTGTAGTAGGAGTTTAGATGCTTATTTTTTCCACAAACAGTACATGACAAAGACATATATGACCAAATAATATGAGCCATACATATTCATAGAGAAGACTACATTATTCAACATATCCCAAGTAATAATGATATTTACATTGGTATTATTTTTGGAAGATATAAACAAGAATTCGATCTATTGAAGGATGTGTGCAAGGGACAAATGCTTCTTATATGACCAGGAAGTAATAGTGAAAATATATGTATGGGGAAAGATGATATGGATATTTTCCTTTAACAAGAAGGAAATGATGTATATAAAAAGTTGAGAGTTCAATATCAGAAACCTACATGGAGAGGAGAAGGTGCAACATTGTATTGGGATTGTTTAAGTCCAAATAAAACATGGACTATCTCGATGAACTTAAAGAACATATTTATGTAGATAACATCATCCAGGTATGGACACCAAAATTAATTGGAAAATTTCCTTATAAAGATACTAGATAAAGGACATAAGTCCATTAAATCATAGCTTGTAATACTAGAACATGTTAATGAATGTTAACTTGGAGAAACTATTAAGGTCATAAATCTCTTTGTGAGATCATCTTGGATGGGGATGTGGGTTTTTGAAAAAATTATTGCAAAAGCATGTTTTAATAAAACATTACACTTGTACTATTATTTTATATTTAAATAGAAGATTGAATATTCAATTTATATTATCTCGAAAGATTTTCCATTCAATTCTATAATTATATACGTTTGTCATAATGCTTTGGTTTTCAAGGAATTGGCCATGTTTTATGATTTCATTACAACCAAAAAATTAAATTCTCTTTACCTAAAATTTTGTGCATAACACATAACTTATGTTTGTAACCCATTAATTAAGCTTCAACACTAATTAAGCTAATAATAAACAAATCCATGAGACTTATAATTGTAAAAACACCAATCGTGCTCTTACCATTGATGTATTATACTTGGTGAATTGATGCGGGAGCATAATCTTGAGTGCTCAATTCCTACAAAACTTCATCTTGAACATGTTGATAAAGTGTTCACAAGGTCTTTGGTGGTTTGATGATCCTTAAATTTCTCTTAGAATTCAAATTCTTGATAGTCTAGTAATTTCTCGCCTTTTTCAAACTCATATCTTCTAAGTTTGTAAAAGTGGAATTTGGACTTGTTAATTGATTGAAGGGAGTCTTGATGCGTTGAAGTGTGTGTTAGGTGTCTATAAATGTTGTTAATAGGTCTTAAGTAGTCAATAAATGTACTAAAGTAGTAAATTACTTTTCTAGTGATAAAAGTGTCAAGAGACATAAGTAAAGTTAGTTAGATTTTCAAAATAAGTTGTAATAAAGTGAGATGATTCGTGAAAAGAGGGAATTTATCCTCCTTAGGAAGGTAAGTAGTTAGTGGTGAGAACATTCTCATGAAGTAAAATAGAGAAGGAATGTAAATGGAGGAGGAGGATATAGATAGAGCTATGAAAGAAACTATATTTTTCTTGAAAATGACTATCTATAGATGTTATATCTTCTCAAGATTTTGTATTTATAAAAGAGAATAATTTATTATAGTTTTATCCACCTTATAATGTTTTAAATAAAATATTTTAATTTTTGTTTGTAGGATATTTTGCATGATTGGAGAATATATGCTTTTTTGGTGATTCAAGAAAGGAAAAACTTTGTTTATTGTTAAAATATTGTATTTTTGTAGGAGGTTGACTTATATTGGCTTGAAATTTCAATTTTGAATTGATATTAGTGATAATGGGCCTATATTAGGTGAAGGAGTTTCCTTTCCATGAGAATTTAGGTATTATAATCATTAATACTATGGAAGAACTTTGTTTTGTTTAGAATCAACTAATGATTTCTCTTGGTGGTTTCTTATATGAAGAATAGGTTTGATAATCTGATGATGAGGTTCAATATAGTGAGTTACTTATAAATAACAAAAAAGTTGATTAAGAGATGACAATGTAAATATGAAGGCATATAATGTGTTTTGCTTTTGAGAATTGTTGGAATTTTTGAAACTCTATTGTCTTGCTACAATACATGTGAAGAATGGTCCATTTTTAGGATTGGGTTCCTAATTTATACCTTACTATCAACCCATGAGTGTTAAGGAGGGATCAAAGTATCTCTAGGTGAAATTTCAAACCTTGGTATTGAATATAAATCATCTTATAATATTTTCAATACACTTGGGCTTAGGAAAAACCTACCTAGGGTTAAGGAGGAGATAGTTATTTGAGGGCTCTAAAACTCTCATCTAGAATTGAAAATTTAAATAAATCATCAATAGGTTGTGTACTTACATATTCTATAAGTTTGGAAGTAACACTAAGTTCCTAAAGTTCACATTTTATCACAGTCTCATAAGGAGACCAAATTGAAGAAATAAGGGGTTTCACTTGGAGAAGGACTATGAATCTATACTAGCATCAAGAATAGCCAAATTTTTATCCTTAAAACCTCTCAATTTTTTTAGAATCCTTATATAGTAAATTTTATGTTGGAAAGTCTAAGTTTATAGGGCTATAAGGAGTGAAACCAATCATAGAAATGAAAAGAGTAAAAAAAGGTGTTATCTTGGAAATTGGGACAAGAAACTTGCACACACCTTAAGAGCCTAAAATGGTATTAGGAATTTTTTTATTTTTGTCTTTGGTGTTTATATGTGTTTCTAAACATGAACCCACCAAGAGCAAGTTTGTAATAAACCTAGTAAAGTCAATTTTTTTTCTTGCTATATTTTTTATAACATTTGAGGTATTAAAAAGGATCCATTGATTTTAAGTGGCAATTAGGACCAAAAGATACTAAATTTTATTATTTGAGCCATGTTCTTGAAGAGCTACTAAAAGGTTGTTTACGAAAGATAAAGATCTTTGAGATTTATTCTCATTTATGATCATTATTGAAGGTTTAATTTACATTGAATAAGTGTTAAAAGAGTAGTTTCCATTGAATTGAGGTGTAAATTAAGACTTGGAGTACAAATTTGTTGATGTTGAGCCATCTTGGCTAATATGGAGTACATCAAGAATACAATCTGAGAGAAGAGAGAACAAGGTTCGATAATTTCTTTTGTTAAGAACATTACAACATTTATTTGATCTCTCAAATAGAGTACATTTATACTTAAGTGTCAAACAATTCCATAAAGACTAAAATTTGCATATTATAGTCTATTCCAACTTGAGAAATTGAATTGTTTTCAGTGTATAAGGGTAGTTTTAGAGTTACTTATTAAATGCATTGGTTGCATGTAGATCTTCTCTACGAATCATGAATTGATGTAGCATAATGCATATGTTGGACCCTCCATATCAATCCTTATATTAAAAATATTCTAAAGTTTCTTGTTCGAATGGGAAAATTCCCATTCATAATTAAATTTATTTTATATTACTCTAATAACTTTATAAAGTGCACAAATTTCAAGTATCGATATTAAATTATATTCTTTGAATCCCCTAATTCTTGAATTAAAAACTATAAAATATATATGCATGATTATCCATTAATTAAGTTTGGATATTGATAAACCTTAATAAAGGAAGCGATAGAATCTTTCAATTAAAAATATACATAAGTTTTTAGAATGGGAAAATGCCCATTTTAAATTATCTTAGATAATATTGTTCTAATATTTTCTATATAAAGTGAAAACCTTTCAAGCATACAATGGGATGATTTTGTTGATAAAAAGGGTTTTTAATTAGTCTTTTTAACATAATGTAAATATTTGAATATGATATTACACTACCTAAAAACCAATAATTGCAATATTTGGAATCGGATATCAAACTAGATAAAAACCAATTATGGCAATTTTAGAGTCCAATTTCAACAATTATGAAACCAGAAATGATGATATTATAAGTTTAGATTCTTAGACATATGTCCAAATTTAATGAAATATTGGTTATTTTATGACTATGTTATATTTTGAGCTAACATGACTAACATATGTGTCTTTTTAACACTAACCTTCCTTGTTATATCTATTTCTACTATCGAGTGTGTGTTACACTTTCCTTATTATAATACTTTCATTACTTGATAATGTGGACTACTTGAATTGTTATTATATATAACATGAGTGTTTTTATTGTCATATGATATCATGGGTGTCCCATTCTCTTAGCTCTATGATTATCTTATGTATATACACTTACTTATTTCTTATGTGGTCTATATTGTTTTCTATTTCTATTGTATTATGACACTGGGTGTCCCATGTTTTGTGGTTCTATGACTTAGTGTAAGTACATTTCTATACTACTATTTATTTTAGCTTTATTTATGAATTAATCACTACCATTTCTACTTCTATACAAATTTACTATTTCTATTCTTACCTTTTTCATGTTTCAAATTGAATATTTTCTATGATATTACTCAATTGTTCTTGATTAAATATCTCTATACTATTGTTTCTACTTCTATACTATGTACTCTTTCTTTATAGACCATTGTATCCACCAAGCGTAACCTATTTTATAGGTATAGGCTCTCAATGGTGTCCACGATTCCATATTTATATGCGATCCAACATAGATGATCAAACTTATCTAACTTGGGTACACTTATTCTCGTTTTGAGGAACATACTCACAAACTTAATCAAACATACCTTAAAAGAGGGGAATTCATTAGGATATATTCTACATATAAAATTGGTAGATGCATATCATAGGAAATAGTAAAATGTGTTTACAAGATTAAATTCCTTAGAGATAGGTACATATACTAAAAAGTGCTAGAAATCAATTCTAGTAATAAATTTAATGTTTAGAAAGACTACGGTACAGATATCGATCCTATTAGATGTTCCCCAAAAGGGGTATATACTCATAAATTTTCAATAGTCTAAGATTCTCTAAGATATTTATAGAATTATTATTCAATATCAAACACATATTAGTTAGTTCGAGCATTATACATGGGGAATACATACTTCATTTTTCTCCTTTACACTACTTAGACATAACTACAAGAAATAGGGTTTGGGGGCATGATCACTCTTCTTCTATGTGTTAGTCTATAATTTATACATCCAGGGTCATATATACTCAATATATAGTTGGGGCATGGTGTATCCATTCCTTTTTATTGTGTGGTTTACTTACCAAATTGTACCTAGATTTTTCTACAATAGTGTGTGTCCATGGGGTTATGGAAGGTATTAAAGTAGATAGGTTATTGTTATGTTTTCCTTCCTCTCCTCTTACAAAATTGAAAGGGAAGATATTATTTTCAATAAATATTTCTGCATTCTCTCTTAATGGGGTAATTTAGTTACTATCTCTCTTTGGTGTTGGCTTACTTGTGCTCAACACTCTAATTTCTCCTTAGACATAATTATGTATTGATCACCCCCAATCCTTTGGCATTTCAGCAATAAATCCAAATATCAAAAGTAAATGAGATATCCCTCTCCATAGAATGAACATGTGTATTCCTTTCAAGTTTTGCATATACTTTATTTTACTTTGTGTAAGTTCAATTTTATGAAATTTATAAGAATTATTTACATTTTGAGTTATAGTTCAGTTTCTATAATAGAAATTGACTACAATAGGTGTTTCAAGTTTCACCATGAATCATGCCAACAAAAATAAATCAAAATAAAAACTATCGAGTGAATAAATCATGTGTGTACACAATTAGGTTTTTTTTTAAGAATGTAATTTTAAATTACACACTTAAAGGGGGAAATTTAGACACTCAAATTTGGTAACTTATCCTTTAGCAATGAAAATTTTAGCTTTAGTCCTTGCTAAGAAAAATTATCACAAATCTCGGTCAAATTAGTACATATATTTAACTCTTTCTTGACTTGATAATCTCTACACTCTACTTGTTTTGTAAACTTAAAAATTATTAATTGAGAAAAATAGTAAATCATCTTCATGCATCATTTTAATATCTTTGTTATTTCATTACAAGCTCCTATCCAAAATTGTAAATCTTAGTAAGGATATGATGTATGGGCCTAGCTGACTTGTATGGTCCTTCATTATTATATATTTTGACATTAATGTCAAGTTGAATATCTTTATTTCATTGTTTCATCTTCCTAATTCCAACCTTATCATAACATTTCAATTACAAAAGGATATATCTGCAGGTTAATATTACTTTATAACTCACTTGACTCTTTCATAATCTCATATTAAAAAACATCAATCCAAAAGTAATCAAGGGTCTCTAAATATTCCAAAGGAAGTTGTAAATAATTTATAATAGTAACTATTATAGGCATGAAGAACTTAATCAGGTCAAAGAGTCTAGCTTCCTCAATTTTAAAACATGAAAAGGTCCTAGAGCCATGTCTTACAAAGAGCAAAGTGTTGGAGGACATAGGAGGTGGCCTGCTATAATTTTATTAATGAGGAAAAATAGAGTTATAATTCAAAAATGGGCTGAAATATTTATACATATTGGATAGCCATGTATAGAAAAAAACTCATGGTTTTAGAGGTGTAACAACCCAACCAAAAATACAACAAATAAAAAAACTATACGAGAATTCAAACCGAGAAATATTGTTATAAAATGCATAACAAAATAAAATATACAATTAACCACCTAAGTAACTACTAATTACCACAATAACTTAGTAATAACTAATTACTAATTGTAAACAAAATACAATGCTAAATTACCTATGTAAAATGTTTTACCTAACACAAAGTCACTCCAAATGTTTTAAAGGGGTTTTAAGGGAAATGGGTTTAGTCTAACAATCTGAAACACACTTTGGATCACACTACTACATTAGTAAATTATATATTGTATAGTTAGCTCACTATATTTGTGTTAAGATACATGAGGCAATTCAGCGGGGTTGGTTGGCTTAGATAAAACTCAAACTTGTGCAAGACTAATGAGAACTACATGAGACATGATCCCACTTAAGGGAATGTAGTGCATCATTTGGATTGGTTTGGTATGGTTTGATTATAAAGGGTAGTCTAGCCTCACCACACTCTAATTTTTCATTTTGCTATCTAATTCTTTGATGAAGGGTATTTTAGGTATTTAGGACTTCCAATTTTTATAGGTGTATAGGTTTTTCGATGTTTTGTGAACAAGAGTAACTTAAAATAAATCTCATTTAAAGAAAATAGAATCACATAGGAAATTAGAGAAGCTAAAAATAGAAGGATCCAAGACCATAAAAACACTAGGAAATATTATACAAAATTAGGACAAGGACATATAGCTATTTTATGGTCTTGTACTAGGCCATTTTTTCTTTCTAGTCTTTGGAATGAATCATATACAATATTTGATATTCCTTTTCCACCTATCTACACACCTAGATATCTTATATTCCATTATATAAAACTAAGTATTCATCTCCTCTTATTTTTTGGGCTATCATTCTATTGTTATATCATTTTTCAATCATTAATGCATTATTCTAATCATGTAAGATTAATTATGAATTAATTAAATCATAACAATATCTTGTAACAATACCCTTGCATTATTAATATATTTTAGGGTGTAAAACATTGGTCAGTGGGTATGTGCATGGACATGGGGAACCAAAATGGTGTAATATTTGGCCACATTGTTTTGTATATCAACAAAATTTGAACTTCAATGAGTAATTTGGCATTCCTATGCTCAAATATTGACAATTTGATATGAATAAGAATTTTAGTGCTTGGAATATAGTTTCTAAATTACTATTGTTTTTGAAGAGATTAAGAGAATCCAATATGGTGTGCACACAAAAGAGGTATTTTGTTTCTAAAAATATAACATAATTTCACAAATGTGCCCTCCATTTCTTGATTTTCGTAAATTATTTTACTAATCACTTCTATAAGAATTTATCTAAAATCGTGTACTAGGTCCCACTATTTTTTCAATGAATGTATTATTATTTATTTTGATAGTGGACGCATCTCAAAAAAAAGAAATAAATGTGTGTACACAACCCTAATTATTAGAAAAATAATCAAAAATAATTTTTTGAATGTGTAGAATGGAATATAGATTGGTTTGATGTAATTTTTTTGAAATTTAAATTAGTGGATCAAAAGCTACATAGGAAAAATAATACATGTGTTTTTAGGAAAAATGAAGATAATACACTAATGAATTAAGGATTAAAACCTAAAACTATTCATATTTTATAAATAAATACATTGATATGAAGCTAATAAAGAGCTTGATGTCATAGTCATGTTTTTGGAATATTGTTGTAAAATATTTGGGCTTATGGGGAGTGCACTCCAAATTTGTATGTTTTATTAAAAGACATGTATTCAAACATACAATATATAGTCTAGCCCTTAGGATTAGATATACAATACAAAGGGTGGGTACTTTTAAGCCAAAAAAAAAAACATGCACATATTATAATGCATTAGCATTATAACACACTAGTGTTATTTTCTTAATGAAAAATAATTTGTACATAGTAAAATGGGATCATATTATAAATAGATCGCATCATAACATTCTTACATTATGGATCGATCACATTATAACATGATTGATTCATATCACGAGTGTGTTATGTTCAAAATTTCTCTAAAATGTGTTTTTAGCCCTTTTTGGTCCCCCATTTCTATGCAAACGCTTGAATTTATGTTCAAAATTCCTATCAAATGTGTTTTAGCCAATTTTGGTCCCCTATTTCCATGAAAATGCTCCAACTTGACGTTGGACTCAAATCTATCACTTTTCTCTAACTCCTAGTTACCATAGGGTTCCTCCTTCCTCTCTCGGTTTCAAATTTATCAATATTCTAGGGTTTGAATTTAGATTCCCATCAATTGTATGTCATAAATATATTTTTTTTAAAAATTCCTAAGGTCTCATGGTTGGTCCTCTTCTTTGGGTCTCTCTCTAGGGATTCTTATTGGACAACACACCATTTTTTACATATCTAATAATTAAGGACTCCATTTTACAATACCTCAAAGGTTTTCATTATTTTTATAAATTCAATATTCTATTTGTTTGGAAAAATTATAAGCACAATTTGTGGAAATTCAAAACTACCTTTTTAGTAATAAGGAGTAATCATAAATGTATACTATTTTAAAAAATTCATTGGAAATTTTTATTTCATACTTTAGGACTATAAAATACTTTCCTGTTAAATTCACTTTTTATTTCTACAAATGGTAATTTTAGTAATTTTACAACAAATGATTTTTTTAAGCATCACTTTTGGGCACGCCTTCATTAATAATTTTGGGATTACTCTTCTTCATCTCTACTAATAGTTTTTAGTTCCATCTTATATGATTCTATGATCTATTTCATTTTGGACTTTCTTAGTCTATATGGTATTTTTATGTGTGCATCACTCACCGAAGGTTACTATCTCAAAAGACTCTTTTATGCCATATCATATGGATTCTTCATCACTATATGGTTATAAAATTGACAATGTTTACAAGTATATATTATAATCTATTCAAGAACTATAATTTCATTTGAAAGAACAAATTCAAGCTTTGAGTAATAAAATCCAATATCTCAAGGATGAGAGGGCACATCTAAATGATTCCTCAAATTCCCATGTCAATTATGTCTCTACGCATCAAAATCAATCTAGTTATAAGGATAAAAGAAAAAAATGTGATACAAATGATATGCATGATACTTGTGATCATTCAAAGGAAGATAAATTCTTACATAGATGCAACAATTTGTGTGCTCAAAAATCAATATCAAATACTAATGCACCCATATCAACAAACACCTATTTGGTTTGACAAGATTTTTAAATAAAATAATATTCTATATGAGTTACTTGATAAGCGATTAATCAATTTGTTGCCTAGTCATTATTATCCCATCTATAGTATTGAACAAGTCAAGGGACAGCCATTTTTTAGTTATCATGGAATCAATGTACATCATGCAAATGATTTTTATGTCTTATATTGAAGAATCCAATAATTTGAGTATAAGGGTGTTATTTCATTTGATACGTAACATGTTGATAGATATCTTATGCATTCATCTCAAATCCCTAAATCTAAATGGGAAGCTAAAGCTATAAAAACTATATTATATGAGCATATTGTGATAATAAGTGATACAAATTCATTTATAATAAAATATCAATATAATCACAAGAAAAATATGAAATCCACACATCCTTTGAAAGAGTCAATCTCAATCCAAGAATCACCTCCTAATATTATGCAACTAGAAAAAGAAGTTATACAACAATATGAAGAGAAATGTTCCAATATAAATTGAACATGAAAAATTGAACATGGCCTTAGATAACATAGAGTATCTAAAAGCATAGTCATTGATAGCATGCGAGATGATCATAAACTCAAAAAATCATTATTATTATGAAATTCACAAAAACATGTAATTCTTCTAGGCTTCTCGATATCCATAATGTGTCCAGAAGGCCACAACTATGCAATTACTTGTTTTCATTGTATCTTCAATGTTAAATCACTTTATTATATGAGAAAAAATTCATCAATAACATTCAAAAAGGTTTTAAGACCTCATTTTCTCATACTCTCTCTCACAAGAAATACTATGCTTCTAGCCCTTAAAACAAGAGAATCCTATGGTATAGATCATTACACAAACCTTCATCAAGGTATGAACACACTTTTAACATCCTGCTATAGCCTTAGAGGTTCTCGAAAAATCTTAGATTCCATTTCTCACTTCATCAGCTCTAAATAATACAAAATATTTTCTTAACTAGGCCTAATTTAGTAGCCATTCCACCATAGGAATCCAACTATTGGGAGAAACTCAAAAATATTCTTATAAAACTAAACACAATTCCAAGTACCCATTATGGAACTTACTCTTCATGAAAAGTTTTGTTTCTTAACTCTTTATTTGGACACTTCAATCTCCCACCTATCATTTGTAATTTAGGTCCTTATGTATTCTCTTGGTCTTCTATGGCTGAGTTTTTAAAATTATGTTAAATTTGAATTATGTATTAGGTATAGACTCCTGAAGTTGATCTGCTAGGGTTTCTCATTTGCATGTCATACCGCGACCACTTTGGGTGTTATGGGATTGTAATTTTCCTTTCAATGTCTAGATTTTATTTCCCTCTAGATCTTCTACATAATAACCCCTCCACTTTGAGCCCAAGTATTGATTCTGAGGATGGATCTAGTGGAGCTACGAGAAATGGTGTTTCCATAAAACATCCCCAGAAATTCATTCTGAAGGGTTTTCATGAGGTAATGTTTATTCTCCTAATGTTGTATTACCATTTTCTTAATTTAATGTTACGTGCCAATGGCTCGATCAATTTTTCCTTATCGGCTATTTTTTGGGTTGTATTCCCTCCCAAAGAATTCTTAAGTCTTATGTTAGCCCACTCTAGGCCACTCATGGCATCAGGATGGAAAGTGTTTAAAACATGAATAAAATATTTTTCCTTTTCCACTTCTCTGACCCTTCGTATGCCCCCACTATCCTGAACCCATCAACTACCTAGTATGTTTGCAACTCTCTGTTGATCCTTTCCCCTTGGACTAAGGACTTGTGGTGTTTGAGCTTGTGGATCTTAAAGTATTGATCTAGGTGGAATTCCCTAGGTTGTCTTTGTCATTTGTGAATTTTCTTCACCAAATGACCTCGCTTTATTGGGCTAGTTGTTCACATGGAACCATAATGCTTTTACAATGCCCATCCATAGAAATAGATCTTCATTGAAGTAGACCTCTCATGAGAATTGAAATAATTCATGGAGATCCAAATGGGTGACACTCATTATTCTCGGTGAGTTCTTTCCATCAACCTACCTAACACATGTTTTCATTGTCAGGCCTCTGATCACAAGATCAAGGACTGCACACTCTATGTGTCATTAAATCACCCAATTCCCAAGGCATATTCTAAATATGTTAAATCCCCACAAAAAAAAGGGTGGAAAATTTTCGAGGATAGAAAAATAAGAAAAAATCAGGTTCGAACCAAGGCGATCGGTACTAATAGTTATAAAGATCCAACTCTTAAGGAACATACTTCTAGTCCATGTCACTCCTTAGAGCTGATCTCTGAGGATTCTCCACTCCCCTTACCTATGTTCTCGAGTAGAACCAAAGTGGCTACGGTTCTCATGGATTCATCAAACTCCATTCGAAATTCCTCACCACCTTCGAATTCACGGTTTATTGACAATTGGGTCACAAGGCCCATCCAAAAGGGCTTGAAGTCCCTCTCAACACCACATGGTAAGTTACAAACATATCCCATCTCACAACTTGGAGTCAAAAATGAGGATTATAACATTGAGTATGTCATACAAAATAAATTAGAGTTGTAGAATTTATTGAATCATAATAATGGTCAATTCTGCAAAACCGGTTTGATGCATCAAGTGGCTTGGATGTTGATGGTATGGCCCTTGATCGACGTTTCTCATGAATTGTATGTCATGGAATGTGTAGGATCTTATAGACTCCAATCTTAAGTAATTTTTTTGCAATTCTTTCTAAAATATTTCCAACCTAGATGTTTTGTGTCTTTAAGAAGTTAAATTGCATGTTTTCAGATGTTAATGGTTTATAAATTCATTTGGTCGATACCTTGGATTTTACTACTAATCTTGATGGAATATGTGGTGGTTGAATTTATTTTTCAATCCTAAATGGTGGCCCTTCTTAATGGATCATGGCATAGACCCCACCATTTAAGCCATTTAGGCCCTCTTTAATGTTGAAATCTACCCTTTTGGATTCATTAACATTTATGCTTCTAATGATACAAAAAAAAAGACCCGATATTTGGCAGGTGTATTGCTAATGAAATACCTTATGGCTATTGGGTCATATGTGTTAACCTCAATATGGTTTATTAACCCTTAAATACGTGTAAGAATTTACCTCTGTGATGGACAACCGATGAAAGAGAGGCAATGGTTTTATATGTGTAATTGAATTTTAAAAAATAGAATTTTAATCAAACCGTAATTGTAGAGTAATTGATGTAACTATGATATACAACTACTAATTACAATATGACGAAAGAAAATAAGTAAGTATGAAACCCTAAGAAAGAGATATAGAAAGAATGACTTATATTATTTACGCTTGATCTAGGAAGTTCTTTGGATTGGGAAAACTATAGAACAAGAGGTGAACAATGTCATAAATACTTAGGATAAATTATGGAGCTCACGAATGATGTTGGACATAGGCACCCATAGAAGTAAAATGAAACTTGGGTGATAGAAATTGATACTTGGCACCCATGACTATGCAAATAGTCATAACATAGTTTTTATTGTGTCGCATAAGTTTCATAAACATTCCTTGTTGATCGCATGTCTGTCATTATTCGATTAGTGAGGGTACCTATAACCTAGAAAACAATTATGACCTACAAAATCCCACAAACCACATCAAATCAGAAAAATAAAGATGCGAGAATGGGGTGTCAAACTAACCTTGTCAGTCACCACGTAAAGTGAACTTATGACCAAGTGTTTCACTACATCTTAGACTCCATGTATTTCTAGTGTGTGTGTGCATGAATTGTGCTCTAGGATGCCCTTATGCAAGTGAACTTGATAGTGCTTTATAGATAGATATAGAAATGTAATAGAATATTTTGATGGAAATATGAACTTCCCCTTCCTATGATGTGTATGAAGATTTTATGCAGTCTTGTATCCCTTAAATAGATGCTAGATGGATTCTTAAGAGTGCTTTAGGTGCCTTTAGATCCAAGATTAGGTGATGATAATATATGCTTAGTGTTTTTTCTTTTATTTTGAACAATAACTATGTATTTATATGATTCCCTTGTTTGAATTTTTTAATTGACAACGATAACGCCAACCCATAAGTGAAAAAAATTCCCAAAAGATAAAATTAAGGTGAAAAGGGATTAGGGGCACCTAGAGGGGACATGGGTGCATGGACTCTTCCATGTCATGTCCGAGTGCTAGTGTTTGGAACCATAAAATATAAATAATACAAATACTTGATTATGATGTAGGGTGTGTAATACCAAATAGAAAACAATAAATAAATCGAAGAGGCCAAAGACAATAGTATATTACTAGTTTTCTTTCTTGAATCTTGTGAATGCTAGTATGTGTTTAGGACCTATAAGTGTACCCAAGTGCGTGATTTAGTGTCTACACCAATAAATTAAGGTTTTATGACCCTAATTCCTCATCTAAGCCCACCTCTGAAGCATTGTTTACTTGGTCCAATCTCCACGATGGATCAGATTGGGTTCTTAAATGGCGTGATAGGGCCATGTTGTATACTCAAGATGTTTTTGATTTTGACAAAATTTATTCCTTTCTTGTGGAAGTGATTATATATTTCTTCCTTTTTTACCACTCCCCTATTAGATTTTGTATCACTTGAAAAACTAAGAGGGATTTTAATCATAAACGCCAATTCTTTCTCAACACAACCTTGATGGAACATGGACCCAAACTCAATCATATCAAGTGAGTGTGGAACTTAATGACATAGCCATGTCACCTGTAAAATTATCATCCACCTTTGTTGTCCAGCTGGAGTAAATGGTGGGAGGATGCAATGACTAGGAAAACTAGATTCCTTAGAATCTATGGTTAATAGTTGGCTAGCATCTAGCGCCACTCCTACTATGGTACCTCCTCTACTCTCGAGTCAATTGATGGTGGCACCTCTAAATTCTTGTAACTCTAAGTTGGAGGACTTTGATAGAAAATTAAAATTACAAAAAACTATAATGTTAGGGGTGCAAAATTTGTGCCCATCTTCACCGCTCAAGGTTGGGTATAGATTCTTGAAGGAATTATTTCATTCCCTCAAAGAAAACATTCCTTTTAAAAAATCCATGTTATCTGTGAAAATGGATCTCAAATTTCTAATGCCCAACTCATGTTGCAATACTTTGTCAATAATTACAATCAAGTCTTCTAAGCTCAAGCACCTTTGGAGGAGAAACAAGCTTCCTTGGATCAATTCTTGGTTGTGGTGCTATGCAAACTCTCTTAGGAATAAATAATTACTTGTGATCACTTACTCTCTCTTGAATATTGATAGGAAGTGGTCATGAAAATGGCCAATGATAAGGCTCTAGGATGCGATGGCTTCCCCTAGAAATTTTACAAATTATTATGGGATAGGTTTGGCCCAGACCTATTTTATGTTTCAGTGGAAGGATTTAATAACTAGTCACTTGGAACCTTCATTAAAAAAGGGAAGATCAAGTTCATCCCCAATCTTGGATATTATGAGATGATAAATAATTGGTGTCCCATAACCTTACTTAATGTGTCTTACAAAGTTATTTCCAAATATCTTGCCATTCGGTGCGACACATTATTCCTTCCATTATCTAGCTAGAGAAAACCGGTTTCATCCAAGGACATTATATCCTTTAAAATATCATCCCAATTCAGAAGGCATGGAATGGGCACGTAGATCCAATGAATAAAACCTTTTCATTAAAATTTACTTTGAGAAAGCATATGACCAAATAGAGTGTCCTTTCATCATTTTCATACTTCAAGCTTTTGGTTTTGGTCCATATTTCATTCAATATGTTAATATTTTTTTTTCTCATGCTTCCGCCTAGATCACCATTAATGTAAATATATCATCTCCTTTTGGTAATTTTAGATCCATCCGATATGGATACCCACTAGCTCCCATCCTTTATGTCCTTATGGCTAAAGGGTTATGTTATCTACTTGCCAAAGAGAAATATCAAGGGGGTTTGTCGGGTGAATTACCTTACCTTCTCCCGATAACTCCCAACTTCTTAATGGCCACTTTGTGGTTGACTCCTTCTTGACACTCATTGAAGAAGAAAATAACATTAACAATGTTATGCATTGTCTTGAAACTTTATGTTTAGAATCAGGATCTTCCATTCAATGGCTTAAAACTCAATGGTACATGAATTTGTTCCTCTCCTCATCCCTTTGGATTGATAGATACATCTGGAAAATTCTAATCCATGGTGAAATGTTTAAATTTCTTGGTATTCCTTTTTCTTTTCAATATTCACCTATAGATCTTTGGTAGTATGTCATTCAATGGGTGGCTCAAAAACTATACTACTAGATTACTTATCCTCTATCTTCAGCAAGAAAATTATAGTTATGTTCCAAGGTGATAGCATCCACACACATTTATTACTCCTCCTATTGGGTTCCCTCCAAAATTTTGTGCAAAATTTGGAAAGGGTGCTCAAAGCTTTCCTCTAGACCAATTCCTCTTCTAGAAAATGTTTCACAAAGTTTCATAGAGACTTGTTTCCTTCCCAAAGGTTTTGGAGGGTTACTTCTTATCAAAATTCTATGAAAAGGTCAATCTCTTTGCACTAAACGGATAATTCAAAACACGAAGAATTAGAAGAATCAGGAAGGTTTTGTTGCGAAATGGAAGTGTTGAAAGCTCCCCATATGGCCATTTATCTTGTAAAGGAATTGGATTTTCCAACCTCCTTATTACCCTTATGCCTATCAAAGTGGTTGGCACTTTTGTGCTCAAAATTATATGGAAATCCTAGGAGTAGATCAAACCATGGCTTCGTGGAAGGGCAATGGCTTCCATGATGGAATTTCATTCAATCATCACTCTATATGGTGGTATTATGTCATTCAATTCCATGATCATTGTCTTACAGAGGTTTCTTTGATGAACATGTGCTCTACCTTTTAAAGAAAGGAATTCACACTATCAAATACATCTTCTGTAATAAACTCAATCTTGGCGTCCTTGGCATGAGCTCAAGGTTCAATTCAAATTCACCCTATCGGATTGCACTATCATCAATGATATCATTTCCTTTGTGCCAGATTACATGATCCATAAGATCTATGTGCTTCCATCTCGTCCTTAGTGGACAAACTAGAAGTGGTATGTGGACACCCCTTTTGGAGTTACACAACTAGCTATGGCTATGCCTAGATTTCACCTCACTTTCCCATGGTGGGAAAGCTTAATTCAAGGTGGGGATTACATTCCTCTCCATCAAACTATAGAAGTAAATTCGATACTATCTATTCCACCTATGTGGAAGCCAAAATTTCTCACTTTATTTGGCACATTCTTCATTAGGGCCTTCTAATGGGTGCTCATTTGGTTCACCTTGGTGTTTTAACCCCAAGTATCCCTTTTATGGCCACTGGAAGCTATTTATCATATTTTATGGTACTTTCATAAATCCCAAAAAGGCCTGGAATAGATTCACTCTTTCTTCCATCCCTTCCATCTGAATGTATCACTTAGAAGAAAATTATTCTAGGAGACAATCCTCAAATGCATCACAATTTTTCCCATATTTGGTATGATTTTAGAGGGGAAATTATTTTCTATATTTGAAAGAAAGGAATTCTTTTTTATTTTCTAATGTTGAAGTTGATCAACAATTATCTATTTATAACAAGTTTGTGGTTATCGTGAATGTATTGTTGTAGATTCAAGTTCAATCGAACAAGGTGGCACTTATCGTGGAGAACCTCCAAACTCTTCTTCAGATTTGGCAAAACTTGCAATGTTTCTTATGAATTGACATTCCCCTCTTTCCACTCTTTATTTCCGTGATTTGCTAGTAGCTATCCCGAGAGGTTGTAGTCATCGATTTTCTCTCGGTGTCGCTCATATAATCGGGCCATTCGGTCACCGCATGGTCAACCTCCATAGAGGAGCTTCTCCATTCCATCATCATCCCACAATATGCGATGGGATGCCCCTCCACCACCCATTCAACTTAGGTGGGGCTTGCTAGATGCCTCTAAGCCACATACTCATGATGGTTAGAACCTTCCGTCCTCACTGAAAATTTTCCTAGGCTTTCTCTTTCCATTTCACCCACTTGGACCACTTCCTAAGACACCAAAGAAGGAATCTAACTCCGGGTCTTGTTTGGACATGCTAGATAGTAGAAAGGACCTACCTATATCTGGTTGGCATGATCAAGATCTCCCCCTAGTTAAATATTTACAAAAGATGCTTAACTTATTTTTATTCTTGGTTTTATGATGTTTTTTAATTGTATATACTCCTAGGATTTATATTTTCCTATTTTAAACTTGTGGCTTTGGGGCATGCTTTCATACCGCCATTTTTTGTGAATAATCTTGTATCTTTTTACTTGTTGATATAATAAAAGATCATATTCATCAAAATTTTGATAAAAATTTATGGTTTAACCATTTCAAAACCTTAAACACATTCAACAAGGTTTCTATAATCGCTTACCTTGGTTCACTTTTTTACTTTTCCCAAACATCATCATCTCAAAAATTTTACCATCTCTTGAACCCTTTCCTAAATAGGATCTTGGTATGGGTTTCTTGATATTTGTATGTATACTTTAGTGCTTCCTTTCTATGACTTTATCTCCACATTTTTCAAGCTTCCTTCCACTTGGTAAATAAGTCTCTATAAAAGACAAGACACCCTTTCTATGAGTTTATCCTTCTCACAAGATCTTGATATTTTTAAAACATGGCATATGATTATTAACCTTCATTTTAATCCCTAAATTATTTGTGGACTCTAATTTCACACTTGTCTATCTCTTCTTCTAGTATCAATCAATCACTAATGCAATATTTTATAGTATTTAACAAGAATTCTTTGAATTCTTAGACACTTACCTCTCTTAAACCCTCTAAACTATACCTTCACACACTGTCAGAATATACTTTTGCATTTTTTATCTACTAAAGCTCATTCATGTGCTTTTAAACTTCATCACAACATTTATAAAGATAATATTATTCTTTTCACCAATTAGTAGTTCTTGACTCTAAGTACAAAACAAGTTTTGTTGAGTTTCCTCCTTGAAACCCTAAAAATAGGGTATTAGAGTACAATCTACTGATTTAATCACGTTTTAAATTAGAAAATCTCAACCCGAACATTTGAAAATTTGTAAAATCCTTCTAAATGTATAGATATCACTTTCAACCAAGTGTGCATTTTCATTGGTGGAAAAGAAATTTACCTTTATTTTCTACTCTAAACCCTAGACTAGGTTTTCTCATGCCGAGACATGGTGATTTAGATTTATTTTCATTTGGAAGAGTTTTCAATATTTCTAAAACTTATATTTACCTTCACAATATTATACCTACTCCCCTCAAAATTCTAAATTTTCATTGTTCATCATAACAAGGGTATTTCGTTTTAAGACTTGAGTTGTTAGAGTTAAGAGGATTGTATACACAATCCAAAATTTTTATAACTTGAATTGTGCTCTGTAGGACTCCTTCAAAATTTCAACAACCATATAGACCTTGCTCTAACTCCATAACATCTATAATACCTTTCTTTACACTATTTTATTATTTAGGATTCAAGAACATGTTGAATTTTCAAGTCCCCTTTCCAATTTTCCTTCTTTTGAAATACTTCCTTGCAAAAATTTCCTTTTTTACCAAAATGTTATTTTTAGAGAAATTGAGAAAATTTCCTAAGTGTCAAAATTTTCTTTATATTTTAGATTTTAGGCTCAAGAAATCAATTTGCAATTCACATGCAAAGTATTTCTCAAAATGTGAAACCTAAAGTAGAAAGGAAATTAGTGTATTTTGGGAATCAGGGATCGGATTGCAATTTGCATGCAAATTACAAGTTAAGTTTTGAAACCCAAACCTAAAACACCATTATGCATTTCAGGTATTGGAATCCAATTCCAACTTTACATGTAAATTTACAACATGAATTTTGAAACTTAACCCAACCGATTACACAAGTGTATTTTAGGTTTCAAATCGATTTGTAATTTTCATGCATATTGTAAGTTGACTTCAAACCCAACATACAAAGGTAGAAAACCATTTCAGGTTTTAGGTTTTGATTCTAAATTACATGTAATGTGTACATCAAATTTCAAACCCGAAACCCAACAAATTTTTAAAAGGGGATCCAAGTTCTGACGCCTAGTCAATGCATTAATTGCCACCTACCCACATGTGTCACCTATGTGGTAATTAATTCACCCTTTCTATTTAAGGTCAATATTTACACATCATTTTCATCTAACATTTTGTATGCCAACTTGTTAAAACCCCTAAACCTCTGAATGTACTCGTGTGTGTTTTTTGAGTAATTTTTGTGATTTTATTTTCAACCCACTTAATATTTTGGTAAGATCTAATGTTTTAATTGTTTTTGAAAGGATTTTTGTTTTTATTTTGGGAATTTTATCCATATTTTATCTAGCATTATGGGTTTTCTTGATAGTTTTGTTTTTGGTTTGTTTTTAGGGTTTCTTTCCTTGTTTTTTGGTTTAATGTCTTTGTTTTTCCTTTTTCTTCACTTGTGAATTTAGTGAAGCTTAGGCTTAAAATTATTAATTTTCTTGAAAATGGAAGGAATTTTTAATTGGCAACCATCAAATCGGAATTTGGAGTTGTAAAGCGAGGTTGTGATCCCTAACAAGAGACCAAATCAAAATTTCATACTTATAAAACAAGTTCCAACCTCCACCTGAGACCATTTCATGTATCAAGAGTTACAAAGAAAGTCTTCACTTCCGATCGGAAGTTGAGGATTGGAAAGCAAGGGTCAATTTCCATCCATTGACCAAATCGAAGTTTGGAGATGAAAAACAAGCCCCGACTCCGAATGTACATTTTAGAGGTCCTTAGTTTCTTTCAAGGTTCTATTTCCGCCTCTTATTTTTAGAGACCTTCATAGAGTTATCGAGAGACTTCTTCCTAAAGTAAATGTCTGAGTCATCATCAAATGGTAAAGGGAAAATGAATTATAGCTTCCAAGGGGTGTCTCCCCTTCAAGTATCACATCGACCTTGACATTATTGGGATACCAACCTTATCCACATTAACTTGCCGAATTTTTGGGATAAAGTCAGTAACCCCATCCAAGACTTCTTGGATCAAAGTATCTATTAAAGTGGAATTCCTTGGCTGCTAATTTTATGGCTTCACTTTAATTTCCTAAATTTGTACTTGCAACCACAACACATTACGATGCAGAGTTTCAAATAATGAAATATGAAGATGGGATAGTTGTGATCAAGTTAGATATCAACTACTTAAAGATTTTCTTAATATTCTTGATGTTGAGGGTTATGCCTCAATCTCTCCCAATTCTTCTCTCGAGCACTAGAAAGTGAACTATAATACTTATGTTAAGTCCTTAATAAGAGCTATCTAGAAAAGCTTAAACCATCAATAACCATATTTCCAAATATCATCCCTCACTCATATTTCATATAATAATAAAATGATATAATCACATTGTTGAGTATAGTAACAAGGCTCCAGTATTCCTTCAAAAGATTTTCAAGAATGGATGTATTTGTATATTTACACTATTCACAAAAATGCCGATCTAATTCGATGGGAAGACATATTAGTAACACCACAAACACTTAGATACTATAATTCCAAACCTCATGTAACTTTTATATGAATTCTAATCTAGTGTACATCATTGCAGGAATGAGAAACTATCTGGTATTGACATTCATCGAGGAAAGGAATGCATCAGATTTATGATTTCTATCCTCAAATAACAATGAAAGAAGGGTCAAGCCACTTCAGGAGAGTAAATGATGCCTTTTTCTTTTCCTCATATGTGTCTTTGATAAATAACTCTATAATTGAAGAATATCGATATCGCTTGGAATGTAGTTAGGATTTGGAGATGCATATTCCTACAATCCCCAACTTTACGTATCTCATAGTGGGAGGATTTTTGGGTGCTCCTAAAAATTACCAATGTTTCCCATGGATAATAGGGTGTTAATGGAATTGCTTCACCTCCAAAATATTTAGAAAATAAGGCATAAAGAAGGAGTTCAATTTCCATTGACTTTGGGTAGATACATTTATGCATCATCATATAAAGATAAGAATGTCAAGGTGAGATGCAGAAAATTATAATAAAACCTATAACCCATGAGTTATCTTTGATTATTAGGGCATGGTCAGAAATCGACCAATTGGTTTCCACATACCATACTTGGAAGATATTTGGATCAATTACAGAGATGAGATAGTGTTACAAAAAATACACTATTACAGTTGACTTTAGAAGAGGTATCCAAGTATGGAATCACCGATATACCTAAGGGCCTCCATGATGATGGAGAAGTTTTAGACCCTATCTACACACATAGAAAATGTGAAGGATCAACTACTTCCATGGATTAATTAGTCACTTTAGGAATGTACCATTCTAAGGAGTGTGCACCAAATATTCTCAATCGGACCCACCAATGGTTGATTTCATTAAAATTCACACCAAAAGTGTTAGAATAGGTCCATATTGTTACAAATTAGGTAAAAACAGGTGGTAGTATCCCACTACTAAAAAAGGAGTGAATCCCACTCCCAAGCCTCATAAAATCACAATTATGTGTAGGGGTCTAGTTCTTCTTCTAAAGTCCCTTCCACAAAAGTCATCGATCTGAGTATTTCCCCACCATCCACCACCCAAGTGTTGCAGTCACCTCTTCCACCTCCTCTTCCTTCTTCCCCATTTTCATCTCCTCCATCTCCTCTACCTCTCACTCTTCCTTTTCTCACATCTTCCATTTCTTCTCCTCCCATTTCCCCTACTCCCACTTTCACCACTTCATCTCCTACCATGGCTCAAGTATTTTCCTCTCTTCCCTCTCTCTCATAGGGATGTTCTAGATTTGGGTTCCCCTCTAAGGAATCCTCTTCCTCAATCTCCTTCCCACTTCCTCTCTCACCACCCTTCCCATTTCATCCATCCCTTCAACTATCCTTTCCACCCCTTCCCCGCTTGTCACCACTTCGTTACCACTTGTGAATTGCTACAACAACTTCCTTTTCATCACCCATCCATGCTACTATCATGATGTCCTTACCTTTATCATCCTCTGAATAGTTAATTTCTTCTTCTTCTACTCCTTCATGGCTGAATACAAAAATCCAAAGAAGAAGAAGAAGATACCTATTGGAGATGATTTCGATCTTAGCACCTTAGATCTAACTCCTCGGTGCCAGGTAAAGAGACCAAGGGTTATTTCTCACCTATCATAGACCAGATAGGGGGAAAGGTTTGTTGAGATAGAACCCCAACTATTGATAAATCAAAGGAAGATATCACTACAGTGGATTATCAAATTTCTAAGTTCTCTCTTGGGAAAGGATACCCATGAAGGTGCCAAACAAGATGTTCAAATTGCCCTCTTGAAACCTTTTAGAAAAATTTGATAAGGATAAGATCACTAAAGATGATATGAAGAGTAAGGTAGAAAAATTGAAACCATCCTCCATAAAATCACATAGCTAACCCATTCAACTGCTCTTGCAATATCCACAAGCTTTGATGATACTTCTTTCTCTCAAGAAGTTGGAGGAAGGGGCGAGCACGGGGCTTGGATCGAGAGTCTAGATCTAAGAAGGAAAATAAGTTGAGGATGTTCATAACCTTATATAATGACCTTGATCAGAGAGAAGGACATGGTTACTAAAATGTATGGTATCTTGATAGAATAATGTGATAACTTGAACTCACATTAGAGACTGAAAAGAGATTCAAGTGTCAAATCCGATCTACTCCTCGAGAGAAGGGATCATTGATGACTCTTTGAAATTGTTTGAGTACAACAAGACCATGGAAGTTCGTATCTAGATTATTGTAAGGAGGTAATGTTCTAAGTTAATGAAGGAATAAATAAAGGAATCAATGGCCTTGATGATATTTCTTATGATTTTGATAAGATCCATTATATGTTCCAAGATGAGGATCTTAATGTGCTTCTAGCGGAACACATTGTTACAAATTTCAAGAGCCTATTTGAGGAATATATTGAGATAAAAAAATCTTCAACCTTGAATCCATTAACAAGCTAGTGACATATCAAAACTTCTTGAGCCAACTCCAAAAGATCATGAATCAAGTCAAGAAGTTTCCTATGAAGTTTGAACCGAACAACTAAATCTGAGAGTCATGAATCACTATGTATGCAAACCTGATGAAAAATAGGTACAAGAAATCATCAAATGATTTCTTGATTATTGGAATAATCAGGTTGGAGAATAAATGGAGAAAATTGATACCAATCAGGTAAAGGGTGGTGCCAGTCCTATCTGATTTTCACTACTATTTTTGTACATTCTCTAGCCACAGTCCACCATTTGAGTTACATGTTTGACTTAGTCAAATTTGCATAACTACCTGGCTATTTTTGTGGGATACTTTTTCATAAATGTAAATGCATCCTATTTTTGGAATGTAATAGTTAAGAAGAGTAGCTAAAATTTCTCAACCTTCTTAATCTATAAATAGGAGGATGCATTATGTATTCAAGGAATTTTTGATCAATTGTATAAGGAGGATATGCCCTTTTGAGTACTTGTATACAAGCTTAAGCCTCAATATTATTATACATAATTGATATTTAGCCTTCTTTCACTTCTATGTGTTGTGTATTTTAGTGGTGAATTTTGTACTTGTGAATTCTTCTTTCCTAGTACTTGATAATCTATTTTACCTTCACATTAAGTTATCTCTTCTCTAGCAAATTGTATGTTGTGATTAATAAAACTTATTTATAATAGTTGTGGAATTGATATAAATCCCTTCTGTTATTATTAAAGTTTTACCTTCATACAAAAAATGATTCTATTAAGAGGGAATAGTAGGAAGTTGTGCACATTATCATCTTTTTCTATTAAATAGTATTTGTTTGTAGGAGCTGATCATTTTGTTCCTTATCTATATCACATGTTTCTTTATTTTTCATTCACCTCTACCCCTTTTCTTAGAAATATTTGAATAGTTGTAGGCTATTTTTATCATCATAGGTTTTATAGCCTATTATTTTATTATATGCATGTAGTTTAGTAGGAATCTAGCCTTCTCCAAGATTCATCCCAAGGATCTAAGGTCCCACACCTTGGGGATGTTCCCATGTTGCACTATATCATCTAACGATTTAGCGGGTGCACGATCCAAGTGAAAATTATTTTTGGCATGCCTAGTGGTACGAGAGATAATATTTAGTACTTATCTTAACAATGTTCTAATTAAAGGTACCTTACAACTCCATATCTCTAAGTTTCAATAGCTTGCACATGAACATATGCAAGGGATTCAAATAAGGGCCTCTTCATAGAAAGGAAACCAATAGATCACTAAAATTTCTTTATCTCCACCTAGGAGAAGAAAATCGGAACTTGCATCATCTTCTTGCAGAGCACAAACAACTCCTCCATTTGGAATATTTCCCTGCCAAAGAGACATTAACTTCTCATCATTATGGCATTGAGGAATCAATTATTCCCCACTTTCAATGGAGGTATCTCTTTTATGCTCACTCAATGAGATTTCATACATGTACCCATTTCAATTCATGATATCCCCTAGGAAAAAATCTTTACACAATTTGTGCACTTTGGCTCAATTATCTTTGCAATTTCTAGTTTAGACTAGTAATCACCAATTATCACCTCCTTAGGCATGTTTTCGTTCAATTTTCACTTTCTTAGTATTTAAAGGCACATGGTATGTGTGTGCTGCTCATGCATACAGTACAACACTTTTCATGCACCCTTTGTGTGCTTAATATCTACATCTTCTACTTCCTCATCATCTATGAGGTAGAAAGTCTTTCTCTCTCTTTTTCCTTCCAAGTGTGCCCCAACTATATCTCTTTTGTTTCATTATTTGTCTCATCAAATAGCCAAATCTTAATCTCCTCATCCTTCTCGTTATCCCCAACGTAATGCACCTCATAATATAAAACACTTTTTCATTTGTTCACTTAGTAGAATAATAATACAAATTATGATAAATACCTTCATTCAGGTCACACAAACTCATTGTCTCCTACTTTAACTCGGCATGTGTATTTACCAAACATGCATGCATCTGCACAAAGTAGAGTAAAAATGTTTACCCATAAATATGGTGGCAAATATTCTTACTTCTACATCAAATTCTTCTCAAAAATGTCAACATGTACCAAAGGAGGGGTCTTCCCATTAAAATCATGTACCACTAAAGTGATATTATTCCTTGTAAACCTTCCCGAGAAGGATTCCCTAATCTTACACCACCGAAATTAAACTATCTATGTGTGTCTCCCACCATCTCACTACTATACCATGTAATATATTTACCATCATGTTTCTCATATCCCCTTCATTATGCCATTATTCCTCCATCACATGCAAGAATGACTCAGGATTCTCTTCTCTAGTATACTTCAGAAAATTGGTTTTACCCAACCACTGTAGACACAAAATCATGCACTTGGGTACTTTTATAGGTCATAATCACATAATAATATTCATATGATTCCTAACAAATAAAACTAGTAATTGACATCTATCTTTGGCCTCTTTTTTATCTTTCTGGTTTCCTCTTTGGTCTTACACACCCCACAACCTAGTCTAATCTTCATTTCTTTATCTTTATTGACTCTAGACACCAGGTTCCTAGGCACCCTAACCTCTTTGTATCTTACTCTCCTCTTTTGGGCTTCTTTTATCTTTTGGGCATATTGTTTTCTTATGGGTCATCCTTTTAATTGTCAATTACGAAATTCAAATAAGGGAATCATATAAATACAAAGCTATGTGATCATAATAAAGGACCAATATCTAAGCATCTACTATAACCACCTAGGGTTGAATCCAAAGGCATTCTATAATTTCAAAGCATCCATATAGTATTCACTCAAGGACAAAGGACTACATTTTCTACATAAATGCATAGAAGGGGAAGTTCATTTTTCCATCCACACATTTATTTACATTTCTACTTCTAGCTATTTCTCGCTATCAAGTACATCTTACAAAAGAGATTCATAAGGCATGATTTCTACACATATGCATAAGAAATACATGGAGTCTGAAATGTAGTGAAATTCTCGATCATAAGTTCACTCATAGATGACCTCTCGGGTTCAGTCTAAATCACCATTTACATCTTTTTCATTTAAGGATTTGATGTGTTTTGCGGTTTTGTAGGTTATCTCCCTCTTTGCGGTTACAGAGAATACATCGATCATCTAGTGACTTACAAGTGACTAAAAACAAAGGTTAGCGACCATCTTGCAACACAAGAAGAATAATTTTATGATAAATTTCATAGTCATGAGAGCCTAATAGAGGTCTCTAATTCTCAAGATGCCCCCGACCTAGTCCAGGTTCCCTAGTCTAGGCATATTTGGCAATTATAGAATTTTCTGGTATAGTTATGATAGTCTACTCCTCCTTTTTACTATTTTTTTAGTATAACTTTCTTCGGGGTTTATTTAGAAATTAATTAAGTCTTGTATTTCCTCTATTGCACTTAGGGTTTCAATTTTCATTAGCTTATTTATTTTGTTAGATATATACTTTAGTATTTTATTTATCATATGTGACTTTGAAATATCTAGGGTTTTACAAAAATCTATTTTGTTAAATCATTTTGTGAACCCCTCTCTTAGAACTCCTTTCCCTAGGATCCACAAAACCTTCATGGCTAAAAATAAATCCTCCTCTCCTAGGAAAGTTATGCATCATGTTAGTGTGAATCATATCCTTGATGATATTGTTGAGGATGAACTTAATTCCTGTATCACAATGCTCAATTTGATAAAAAATTTAATGACTGCTTATTTCTCATGAACACAATATTCATACTAGTTTCTACAACTCTAGCATTAGCATCCTTTCACCTGACCAAAACTTCACTCAATGCTTTGTTATCTCATTTTAGTGATTTCAGCTAAAATTGAGATAACCATAGGAAAATTTTGGAAAAATCTCTTAAATTTCCCCTTTGGAGGAGATTTTTGGGGTTTCAGGTTTTTAGTGCATGAAAGCATGTTTCTTGCTTGTTACATGTCCCATGTTCCCCAAAACCTAAAACCCAATGGTCTTGTCAGTATGTCAGGTTTTGAACCCCTTGAGCATCGAGAACATGCATTATCAAATGCATGCTTCATGTCATGTGTTTTTGAAACCTAAAACCCAATCATCACCTTTGTGTCAAGTTTTTAGAACTTGGAAGCATCTCAACATCTCATGCTTCATGCCTCATGTTTCCCAAAACCTGAAACCCGAAATGAACCAAATTCTTTGTGTCAGGTTTTCGGGGACTCTAAGCATGATGACATGGCATTAATGTCAAGTTTTCTAGTAGTTGGCACATGTGTCGATGAGGTGTAATTAATGCCAGGGATTTATAAATAGTTTGATTTTACATGTCATTTTTACCTGGTATATTTTCACTACGTGGATTTTTCGTGCATGTTCCTTCGACCTCCAAACCTGACTGAACCTCTTGATTGATTTTGTGATCCATCTTTGACCATTTTTCAAATTTATTGAAGGCATTTTTCTCTTCTTACTACTTTAAGGTCTTTGGGTTTGTTTTTGAGGTGTTCATTTGGTGTTTTCCTCTTTTCTTTTTCTTCCCTATAGGTTTAGGGTTTTGGGTTGTTTTCTTCATTTTCTGTTGTATTCCCATGAAACCTCTTGTTTGGAATTCATCCTTTGGTTGTTTTTAAATTTTTTCCATGGGACATACTCTTTTTATTTTTGAGAAGAATCCAAAAATCCTAACTTACGAACTTGGTGGGAATTTGACATGTTCTGACATCCCAGAAACCTAACGCCTTTGTTTCAGGTTTTACAGGGTGCTCAACATCCTCCAAATTCCAAAAGTATCAGGTTTCTCTAAGTTCTCAACATCCCTAGATTTTTGCCTTTGTATCAGGTTTTACAGGGTGTCTGCCATCCTCTGAACTCTACCAGTGTTGCGGGTCTTGACCGGTGTTAGTCACTCTTCTTGTTCTCGCTATGTGTCGAGAGATTATCACCTGCTCGACATCCTCAAATTTTATCAATCCTTCAAGTTTTTCAAGGTGTTCAACACATTATATTTCCCGACACACATAATCCAATCTGTTATGTTTCCAAGGTTACTTTGCAAGTTTCAACATCCGAATAGTAAGGCGGGTCTATTCACTTGTTCAACAAACATCGAGACTCGATTTTTTTTTCAGTCATTTTCAAGACTCCTCATGTCAGAAATAACCCCTTCTAAGTTTGGAAAGATGAAGTAAAAATATCAAAAGATAGATTCTTCTTCTTATATAAGTTACAATTATGACATCCAGGACACAGAGCTCGGTAATATAGACATGGAAGACTTCTGGAAAAGGATCGAGGATTCTTCTCAGAATTCATGGATGAATTCAATAGCCGATAGTGGTCTCCCACTCAGAAAGGTTTCTAGTATCATCCCAATGCCTTGAATTTATCTGCATGTGCTTCTCACTATGACTCAACCTCCCGCTCAGTGAGAAATCAAGCAGGAGAGTCTATAGTAAAATTAGATGGAGATTACTTCGATCAACTCCTAAAGTTGCCCAACTTTACAAAATATGTTGATTTAAATCTTAAGTTAGCACAGAAATCCTAGGACAAAGATCAAGAAGACTGCATCAAGCACGTGAACAAGAAATTCTTGATCAAGGCTAAGCCATTGTTTCTAGGTTTCCTAAGACATGGTTCTAGAAGTGATTTTATACTTGAAGTTAGTGATATCATCACCCTATTGAGCTAGTTATTTGGGCTCCTAGAGTCAAAATAATTCCAAGGGTGGATGTATCAGTTCATGGTCATCATAAAGAAGAATGACCAAGGGATTGATTGGGGCACCTTAATAAGTGATGAGATAGACTCTCAAATGAAAATGGTCTTGTCTACTGGCAAGTTCTACATGATGTCGTACGTCACCTATGCAGCAGTAGGTATGAGAAACTACCCAAGGTTGGATGAAAAAGGGAACTAAAAACTGATCACATATATCGGTACTTCCCTCAGTGATGAATAAAAGGATTTGAAGATCAGTTTAGGAGAGTGAATGATGCCTTATTTTATGAAAATATTTGTAGGCTGGACCTTGAGCTGAGAAAGAGAAGAGTTTCTAATGAGGCATGGGCGGAGGTGTCAAAATGGGGCTACATCTTCTTGCAATTCAATAAGTTTACCTATCTCTAGGTGGTAAGGTTCCATGGTACTCCTTTCCATTTACCCAGGTTTCCAGGTGACAAACTCATCCTTATGGATTTGGTCAAACAACTGTTGGATTTCCAAAAGTTCCAACAAAGTAGACACAAGGCCATTATCTCCTTCCCAATTTCCATGGAAGGTACACATGTTCTATAGTGGTGAAGGCCAAGAATGTGGTGCATGAACTTCAGGAAAAATTGAAGAAGCATATGAAGTTCAGAGAGGGATTCAATATTTGAGGAGTCCTTAAGTTGTATGGAACCTTGTATCTGCATGTGCCCCATGTAGAGGACATCTGGGTTGATCTTGGGATGAGGTTACCATCCAAAGAAAAGACAATAGTAGATTAACTCTTGAAGAAATCCAAGCATTAGATCTGGTTGATATCCTAAAAGGCACCACAGATAATGAAAGTGTCTTGGAACCTAGGTATGAATAGTCAGATGGAGATCAACTTGGATTCCCAGCCATTGATTGGTCCATTGCTGAAAAGGATTCTATCACCGAGAGAGCTACTCAAACCCTTGTTCACACTAAGGCATGGCTCATTTCTTGGGGAATGAGTTATAAAGAAAAGAGCTTTTCAAAGATAGCTACTCTAGAAGCGGGACCCTCCAAGGGAGAAAAGGAAAAGGATAAAAGCCCTACTAAGAGAAAAATAAAGTTTAAATTTGTTAGAAGAGAAGAAAAGTAGGGGCTGAATCATCTACTCCCACACAAATAGTTGAGGTATTGGATTCTCCTCCTCAACCAGAGACAGGAGGAATTCTCCTAGAAGTTGAGATTGCTCAACCTCTCATTTCTCCTTTTGATGATTGCTCATCGGAGGTAAGCCTTTCCCTTACTTCTCAAGCTTTGGCCTTAGATTCTTTACCTCCTCTCCCCCAATCTTCCTCATCACATTTTTCAACGCCACTTTCATCATCCATGACCAGCATTTTCTCTGATCTTTCACCTCTCTCTGTTGGGCCTACGTTGGCTATAGAAATTCCTCCTCCTTCCACACCTTCATTCCCTCAGTCTATTCCCACAGTCACTACACTTGCAGTCATCATGACTCCATAAGAAAATATTCCTCCACCCATAGATACAACCATGACACCTCCAATAGGAGAAAATTCTTCCACTATACCTCAATGGTTGGTCGACCAAACTCTGAGGAAGAGGAAGGTGGTAGTTCCCCTACCAACCTTTGATTTCAGTTCACTCAAGGTCTCTCCTACCAAATCTACTAAGAAACCTAAAATAGTTTCAAGGGTTTTAGTAGATGCCTCAGGACATAAGTTTGCAGAGATTGCCACTCCTGTGGTGAAAAAACCAAGGAGAACATAGTAGCTTCTGATTATCAGATTACAAGGGTGGATCTGGGAAAGGTAACAATAGAAGGGGCACAACAAGATGCACAAGATGCCATGAATGTGCTATGCCAAAAGCTGAAGGAAACAAAGGTGAGTAGGGATGAGCTAAAAGAGAAAGTGGAATAGTTTACAGAAGTATTGCTTAAGCTCTCAAAGCCCTCTCAATCAACCCTATCATCTTCTACTCCCACTCCTATCAGGTTTGACTTCTCATCAGTGCCTATTATTGAGAAGATCAATGAGAAGGGGAGAATAGTGGATGAATGGATTCAGAGGTTACTCCTTCAAAGGAAGGTCATTGATGATACAATAGAGGTGTATAAATCCTTGGAGGAAATGAAAAAGGATGGTGACAAGATGAATGATGAATTTTCACAGGAGGCTGGAAACCTCAAACTAAATTTGGAGGCCCTCAATGCACTGAAGAAAATTCCATCTTGGGTCTTAGTGGAAGAATGAGTCATTCCACATGGGGACAAACACTTCTAGCTAACCAAGGCTATCAAGTTCAAGATAAAGATTCTCAGTGAAGCTTATAGCAAGTTGAGAGAATCCAGAGATCAGTTGATTGACGCCACCAGTGATATCGAAGAAGATCTTGTTCAAGATCTTTCCCAAAGTATTGGATGAAGGCTCAACCATTCTACCTGTTGATGGTTTCTATAAACAAATTCAAGAATCGATTGAGTAGAACTAGCTTCCATCTTTGATCTGAGCGTCATTGATAAATTTATAAAGATCGAGAATGTTTTGGAATCTCTGAGAAAACTTAATAAGAGATTGAAGAAACTTCCTGGAAATGTAAGTGACACACAGGAAACTTGCGAGGTTCTAAGTGATTATTCTAGTGCACCAGATGAAGCTGAAATGCAAGACATAATCCAAAGTTTCAAGAGTTTCGAGACAAGAAGGTGTCATTGGAAGAAGACAAGGATGAGGAAATAGAATAAGAAATGATGTTACATGTCATTTCCTTCCAGAAATTGACATGTCTTTTTCATTTCCGTTTTGTCACATAGGAAGAAAATTTTGACTTGTTCTCCTACGTGAGAGTCAAGCAAAATAGGACTCTTATTAAATGGCTATTTTCTAGGATTTTATCCTATTTTCTCTCTGCCCTTTTTATTATAAATAATGGATGCTTGTGCATTCCAAAAGGTTGAGATTTTTTGGAATATTGAGAACTATTGTAAAGAAGAAAAACTTTGTGTTTTCTTTTAATCATTTGAGGAATAGAAACCGATGCTATTTTACAAAACTTTGTGTTGTGAGATTCATCTCTCTTAAGATATTGTTCTTATGTTCAGAATCTTAAGCTATTCTTTGTTTAGTACTCTTGATTATTTTAATTGTTTCAAACATTACATTTGTTATCTAAAACATGTATGATTATTTCGTGATCTGTGTTTGCTCAAAATAAAATATGTTCCTCTCATTTCCTTTCCATTGTGTTTCTTCCATAATAATAATTTCCTTTCCAATCCATTCCATTTCTAAAACAACAACATCTTCACCTTGTGTGGATATGGATTTCAAGATTCTATCCCAACCCCAATGGTTAGAATAGTGTGAATATTGTATATATTATTTTTGTTGTGTTTTAGATTAGTAATAAACATGTAGCCTCACCTATCTTTGAGGAGGGATTTAATCCCATGTACTGTGGTTGAACCTCATATTTTGGCTTGAAAAAATATCCAACCAACAATTTTTGGTGACTTCACTGGGGATATACAGATTGATAATACTAAGCTTATCATGTTGGTGTCTGCGACTCTGTATTTGCATTATTTTTCAAAGATCCATTTTCCAAGTTCAAGTTGGCCAAAAATATCTTCACTCGGTCAAGCCAAGCTAGGGGTGAAACTGATCCATTCTTTGATTTTCTTCAACAACATAATTTCAAACTTTCACCCAATAGTGTTACATCTAGCCGAGTGAGAAGTTCTTCACCTATCTAAGAACTCGGGTTCGTCAAGAATAAGAAGTTTTCTACAACCTACGCATGCGTTATTCTTATCTGATACTCAAATTCCTATATGCACTTCATTCAGAATAATGGTAGCACAACCTGTGCCTTGGGGTGTGGCTATTGGTCCTCTTTCCCTAACTCCACCATTGCATGATCTACCACATGGATCATGTAAGAATATTCCTAAGTTCAATGGTGATGGGAAGTAGCACCCTGATGAACACATCACTTCATTCTTTGTCGCATGTGGCATTCTTGGAGTTTCTCATGAAGACATCTCTATTTGACTCTTTGTTGAGACATTGCATGGTGTAGTAGTAGAATGGTTCTACCATCTTCCGAATGCATGCATTACCAACTGGACTACCATGCGGTCTGTATTTGAAGCAAGGTTCAAACCGGCTAAAGACTCTCACACCTTGTTAGCACAACTTACACACATGAAGAAGGAGTCTTATGAACCCATGTGGGATTTCATAGCCAAATTCAACAAGCTGATTCATAAGATTCTAGAGCTAGTTGTTCCCACTCTTGAAAATAAAAGTGTTTCTTCATCAATGCTCAGCCCCCTGATGTGAGCTTCTTGTTGAGAAGATCTGTTATCCCCGATTTGGCCACTAGTCAAGCTACAACCACTAAAATAGAAGACAATCTTATTCTAGTCAGAAAGATTAGGAGAGAATCATCTAAGCCCAAAAATTAGAGTTCTTCTCAGAGTACTATTGATCCTATGATTCAAAATATGGCCAATGACTTGATCTCTTTAAAGAAGAAAATGTCTCAACAAGCAACCAACATTCCTTATCGGATATTCCTAGATGGAATTTCAACAATGCCAATGGCACTCCCACAAGAGATAGGAATCGGTTGATCGCTGCTCCCACCAAGCTGGCCATTGAAGCTCCTCCTATCAATGCAATAGTTGAAATAGTTGAGGAGGGTGAAGAACTAGAAGATCAAGATTCTCATGAAGCTTTCAAGCTTCAGGATATGTTGATGAGTCTTTTGACGATTCAGCTAGTGACTCCAGCATTGGGTACTTAGAGTATGAGGAAGATGAAGGTGAGCATGATGGCCAATCATTTGCAGTCTTCACTTGATCCCAATCTTAGAACCCCAAAATCCGGTTGAAGGCTCTAAGGAGAAAAGTAAAGAAGCTCCCATGGTTATGGCTAAAAGAGGCTCTCCCATCTCAACACAAACTGAAAAGGAGACAACTAAAAAGGTAACTTCATCTTCTAACTCTTTTTCTCCTTCCCTCAAGGCCGTACCTCAACTCAGACTAGTGTAACTAGAACTGATCCCACCATCATTCCCTCATATACCACTTTCGACATTATTGATCATGCAAAAAAAACCAAAATCCAAATGTCAGAAGCCGAGTACTTGCAGTCCAACCCTGAGTAATTTGAGAAACTTGCCAAATTCATTAGAAGTAAGGTTGTTATTCCTTCATCTTCAAAAGGCATTATGCCTATCCCCACTCGAGCCTTTACATCGAGTAATATGACCTTTCTGCTTCTTTAGAAATATTGAACCATTTTATTTGTCCCTACTTATAAATGGTTTTAAACTCAACAATTGCATAATTGACTCAGAGCCTCTGATAATGTAATGCCTATAAAAGTAGCTCATGCCCTTGGACTCACCCTGACTAAATCTTATGGGCAGTGTTATTCCATGGAAACCAAACAAGTCCCCTTGATTGGCCAAATCAAGGATGCACAATTTGCATTTGTTGCCTTCCCTAAAAAGAGAGTGAAAATGACTATCCTGGTTGCTGATATCCCAGCTGCTTATGGTATTCTCTTAGGAAGAGGTTTTTGCAAAGATGTTGGAGGAGAAATCAACATGGATTAGACCAAAGCTAAAATTCCAGTGAATGGAGTTTCTCATGTCCTTCACCCCGAAGCACAAGCAAAGTACCTGGTTACTAAATCAGATGATCCTAAGGCTCAAATTCTCTTTGAAGATGCAGGCTTGGGTAATTATTTCATGACATCTGAGGTGCCCTCTATAGAATTCAAAGAAGAAGATCCTAACGCTGTTTGGACCCTCGAGTTCGACAGGAGCTGTTCAACTACTGGTTAAGTGTTGGTGTGGTTCTTATATCTCCATATTTCGAGATTTTTCTTTTTATTTCAAGTTGTAGTTTGATAATACTAATAACATAGCCAAATACGAAGATTTTTTATTAGGATTAGAAATGGCAAGACAAAAAAGGAATCTGAAATCTTAAAGTGTAGGGAGATGTCGAGTTGATTGTGAATCAAGTAAGGGGGACCTATCAGGTAAAAAATGATCACCTAAGACATTACAGGAATAAGGTTTGGGACAACATAGAATGCTTTGATGATTTTTCCATTAAGGCAGTCTTAAGAGACTACAATGATAAAGCTGATTCTTTAGCCGTATCTGCATCTCTTCTCCTTCCTCACCCAAAGTTCAAACAGACACGTATACCATTGAGATTGTGTATCGTCCAAGTGTTCTAGATAATTCAGCACATTGGCAAGTGTTTAATGATGATCAACATGTATTATCTTTTCTTGAGAAAGCTGATAATTTTAGTGAGCTTTATTTTGAAGGATCAGAATCAGCTTTCCATGAGTCCATTTCAAATTCATATCAAGAGATCGATGGTGAATTCATCTAGCTCAAAGGTAATAAGATTCCAAGGGATTAGTTTCTCTGAAGGTCTATTTGACAAGCATGACCATTTCATTTAGGATAAAAGGCAAGCAAGCTGAAGGTGCTTCCTCATCGTGAGGTAGATCACATTAATCTAGGCTCTTCGACCAACCACGGATGGTAAACATTGGGAAATGTTGTTTTCGGAGGAGAAAGAAAGATTCACTTCACTCCTGAAAGATATATATGGACGTCTTAGCATGGTCATATGCAGATTTGAAGTCTTTCAAGCCCAAGGAATGCAACATAGCATTCCTTTAAATCTTGAGGTTAAACCCTATAGGTAGAAGAATCAAAGGCATTACAACCCAAAGATCTCGGGGACTATCCTTGCAGAAATTCAAAAGATGTTAGACTTGAGGATTATTTTTCCAATCCATCATTCCACCAGGTTGCTAACATTGTCCTATCGAGATCAAAGGAAGAATGGGTGAAATCCATATTTGTGTTGACTTCTGGAACCTCAATCAGTCTTCATTGAAAGACAATTATCCATTTCCCATCATGGACCAAGTATTACAGAATGTCACTGGATCAGAAATGTTATCCATGCTTGATGGATTTTCGGGATATAATCAGGTTGAGGTAGTTGCTGAAGATCAACATAAAACAACATTCACCACCCCATGGGGAACCTTTTCTTATAGGAGGATGCCTTTTGGTTTGATTAACTCTAGAGCCATGTTTCAAAGAGCTATGGACTTAGCTTTTAGATATTTGATGGGCAAGGTCATAGTTGTGTATTTGGATGACTTGACGGTCTTCTCTAAAAAGTGAAGTGATCATTATGATCATTTGGAGTAGGTACTCTTAAGGTGTAGGCATTATGGGATTTCATTAAATCCTAAAAATACATGTTCAAAGTAATAGAAGGAAATTTTCTGGGTCATATCATGACTAAAAAGGAACCAAGATCGACCGAGAGGGTGAAGGCCATCCAAATCTTACCTTACCTTAACCACAAGTAAAACTGGGTGCACTCCTTTTCGGGGAGGTCAATTTCCTAAGAAGATTTATACTTGAATTTACAATAAAACCAAGGATATCCTTGGGATGATGAAAGGTAAGACTGCATTAGTGTAAAATCACAGCACCCCTGGATGTTGGTCAGGTTTCTAGGTTGACCATACTATCATCCAGTGTGATTGCATAACATTGAATCCTTTCTCCAAGTGTGGGACTTGAAAAAGTGAGAAAGGATTCTCCAGAGAAGGATGGTTCCTATTCCTGATGCACACAAAATATGCAGAGGGTTTGCTTGAAACCTAATCTAATCTGCCAAGGAGACAGGGTAAGAAGATGCATAAAAATAAATCTAAGCTAATAGAGGTGATGCACCGAGGAATGAAGAACACCTATCTTGCCAGTAAACACAGACCATTCAAATGTGATATAAGATCATGCACAGATAACAAAACTTGCAGTGAAAGACCAGGAGGATGCAAAATGAACACAGAGAGGGTTGAGAATCATCCATAGACATGTATTACTTGCTCCAAAGATTGATACAATACACTACAAAATGCCAAGAGGTAGAGTCATATTACAGTTTCAAATAGAGGTTCGAACTCCACAAATTCACCTGATAGGAGAAGAAGGGAGGAGCAAAACAGAAAAATGTTCAACCTTTTTTAAGAAGCCCCTCTTTACAATATATAGAAATAATGAGAGAGGGAAGAGAGAGGAAATCTAGAATCTACCCCAACCACTTCTAGGTCGCATTTAAAATCATCTCATTATGGTAGAAGTGGTGGATCCTAGCAAACGTGTAGTCTGGCTATTTAACAAAAACGGCAAACTCGTCACGAATTAAAGCTGGTTGTTGAAGCATTACTTCTGTCTATTATTACGTGCTGAGGCATTTTCTCAATTTTATCTCTCCAGCATCGCACCAAAATGCAAGATTGATCCTATAATCATGTAGATAATTTCAACAGCTTTTCGTTGATATAAAGAACGTGCAAATCCGAGCTCTGGATCGAAAGATACGATGATCTGAAGATTTAGGGCACAAAAAGCAGCAAAAACGTGTTTTGAAAATCTTTTCCCGCGCTCTGCCACCTGGACGACACGTGTCAAGCACTGATTGGATGCGTAATTCTCTCTCCTTCCCTGCTCCACATTCCTTGCTCCATAGGACACGTGTCCTCTTCTGATTGGCTCAGGTTGACCCTTCAAAACTCGCCCTTTGACTTTTGGACCTTTTCCCTTGTGACACGTGTCGTGATTTGATTGGTCCGCGGGTCTACTTTGGCTCTTTCGCATCCTTCGCTTACATTTTTTTCGGATGTCCCAAACTATTTGGGACAAAACTCCCGATCCACCCAAATGGGCTTCCTTGTCCCTCATTCGGCCGATGACACGTGGCGTTGCTTGATTGGCTTTCGGCTCCTTCAACTATCCACATCCCACGCGTCCTTTGTCCCAATGCTCCAAAGGTCAAGCTCCCCATTTCGGAATCGGCCGGTTCAAGCGTCCTTCGTGTCCTCATGGCCCATATGTCCCAAATGCTCCAACTTTTGCGAGGACTAGGACTTAGCCAATTTTCATGATTTTCCCCGTCCCAAGCTTGTTTTTGTCACTTTTTCACCTTTCCTCGTGAGCTTTCTCTTTCCTTCTTCAGCCAGGGGAGTTAGAAAAATCGAGGGGACCCTAAAACATGATTTTTGCCTAATCAATCCATTTGCAGGACTTGAGAATTTCGATGCATGTTATCAAATTAACCCCGGGGTGAATTTTGGATAACAATTTGGTAACTTTTCGAGGTCACCCGCCCTTAGGTAGAAGATCGTGGCCTTTTAGCGATCCATTGGGCATGGAGTCATAAGCAATAACTCAAATGAGCTCGACATCGCAACTCCTCTTTACAAGAGCATGCTGAACTGTAAAAACTCAACCTAGGAGCAACAAAAACTATGCCAAAGCACTTAGGGAAACTAAAACCTAACTACAACAAGACAATGTGCAAAGCACTTGGAGGAATGAAAATCTAATCTAATATTTACAAAGGTAGTGAACTTTCCTCTAGAAGTAACGCTTGAGATAGATTCCATTGACTGAATCAGAGTTCTTCACCATCCAATGAGGCCAATTGGAAAGCATTGTTGTTCTTGCACTTTGTGACCATGTATGGGCCACTCCAAATGGCATCAAATTTTGAATGCCTTCCCGGTTTCTGCTCGTCCATATCCCATTTCAACACTAGATCTCTAACTTGAAAATATCTATCCTTGGCCTTTCTATCAAAGGTCTTCTTGATCAAAGCTTGATCCTTTTCCATTACTTGGGATGCCTGGTTTCGATCTCTTGCAGACTCCATCAACTCGCATACCTCACCTCCATGGGCTCAAATTCAAGCAACTCCAGGTACTGCTTCATGAGTTCCAATGTTGGCAACTCAAGTGACATGGGCAAGATTGCCTCTCTTTCATAGACAAGCTGAATGGAGAATTACTGTGGATCTTTTGGGAGTGATCCTATCACCCATAAGGCTGATTTCAATTTGGTATGCCAAGCCCTCGATTCTCATCAAGATTCCTCCTAATGACCCTTAACAAGTTCTTGTTTGTAGACTCGGCCTAGTCATTACCTTGAGGGTAATAGTTTGATGAAGTGCTTAGGTAGATCCCGTTCTTGATAGCCCACTCAGTCACCTTAGATCCAATGAATGCCAATGTATTATCAGAGATTATTGTATCAAGTATGCCAAATCTGGTAGTTATCCCCTCATAAAAGTCTAAGATGCTAGACTCATTTGCCTCTTTGAGTGCTACTGCTTCTGTCCATCTGGTGAAGTAGTCCGTGGCTGTCAAAATCCATTTGTGCCCTTGGCTTGAATTGGGATTAATGACTCCAATTAAGTCCAAACCCCATTGCATGAATGGATGGTCAATCGAGATTGTATGTAATGGAAGGGCAGTAAGTCTTTCTTTTCCTGTGAAGAATGCACAATTCTTACACCTCTTGATCCATGCATAGCAATCACTGAAGATTTTAGGCCAATAATAACCAGCCTTCATGATTTTTAGAGCTGTCACTCTTGGTGCAAAATGACCACCAGCTGGTCCACCATGAAACTCTTCCAACACCCTTTGAATCTGATTTGTGCTAATGCATCTCAGCAACACTCCATTCACATCTTTCTTGAACAAAACTCCATCAACAATGGCATATGGAACAGCCTGCAACCTGAAGTATCTCCTCTTCACTTTGCTCATTTCTGGAGGGCATAGGCCTGTCTGTAGGAAGTGTATCATACTCTGAGTCCAACAGGGAGTGGGCACATTATCATTTTCCTATTCTTGACCATCCTGTAGTACCAAGACAACATCTTCTTCATTACCTGCTTCAACTTGTTGACTCAAGGCTAGTTGTTCGCATAGTCCCTTCCCACGTACTAGTTTGGTGACCTTGATCTCGATGTCATATTCCATGACACGAGTTATCCATCCTGCATGTTTCTCATTCAGATCCTTGTTTAGAAGGAAGTCCCTGACTCCCGCATGAGAGACCAATAATTGGATCTTGTTGTTTGAGACTAGGTGCTTGAATTTATTTAAACTCCCGATCACCGCAAGTACATGCTTTTCAATGAAAGAGTACCTAGTTTCATATTCCTCCAAGCCTTGATCAAGAAAGCAAATCGGTTTTTCGATCCTTCTTTGTTTTGTTGTGCCAAGATTGCAGAAATTGTATCTCTACCACCAAGGCGTATAGCATGAAATCCTTGGAGAAGTTTGGATTGACGAGAGTTGGAGCTTGAGATATAGCCTCTTTTATTACTTCAAAACTTGCCTTACCCTCAGTTTTCCACTTAAATTCCATGCTCTTCTTCAACATCAAAGTGTTATTGGCTTTACGAGAGCCGCAAAGTTTGGAACAAACTCTGCATGGACAAAATTGATCCTCCTAAGAAGCTTTGAAGAGCCTTCTTATGACTTGGCAAGGGCAATGCTCAAATTGCTTCAACTCTTTCTGGTCAATCATCAATCCCTCCTTTGAAACAATATGGCCAATAAGTTTTCCCTCATGAGCCAAGAATATGAATTTTTAGGATTCAATGATACCCCAAATCTTCTACACTCTCAAATACCCTCCCGATGAAAGAGGTGATCCACACATTTTGGAGAATACGGTGATGTCATCAAGGTATATCAAAACTATTTTATTGATCAACCCTTGAATACCATATCCATTGCCCTTTGGAAAGTGGCTCCGGCATTTGATAGCCCAAATGGCATCTTTTTGTAGGCATAGGTCCCCCATTTGGTGGTGAAAGCCATCTTGAATCAAGTTATCTTCCTTCACCATTACTTGATTATACCCTGACTAGCCATCTAGGAGAGAGAATCTCTCCGAACCGGATACTACTTGCAATATTTGTTCCATTGAAGGAAGTGGGTAATGGTCTTTGAGAGATTCACTGTTTAGGTCTTGGAAATCTACACACAACCTGATTTCTTTGCTTTTCTTCCTGACTGGAACCAAGTTTGCGACCCAGCTTGAGTGCTTGATCGGGAATATAATGCTTGCCTCTATTAGCTTATTTAGCTCTTTCTTCATTAGAGGCTCAATGTGAGGGTTGACTGGTCTCTGCTTCTGCCTGATGGGCTTAGCATCTGGATCCAATTCTATGGTATGCTGAGCCAGGTTGGGATTGAAACCTTTCAAGTCTTCATAGCTCCAAGTGAAGACATCTGGAAATTCTTGGCAAAGTTGTATGAAATCTGATTTCTCCTGTTCAGTGGCTACCTTGCCAATTTGAAGTGTTTTGTTTTCCCCAACCGGAATTGGCTCTGAATCTTCTCTTTTGACCTGTATGTTAGCCTTTTCCTTACGGAACTGGTCATTAGGGTTGAAGATAGACTCCAATGTTACTAAACCCCTAGGAAGCTTGTTTGTCCGTAGCTACACTACTTGATCCCCATCTTTGCTGCTATAATCTATCCCGATTCCTAAATTCTGAGAATTCAACCTCTTCTTGTAAGAAATTGACAATCTGTTGATCATTCTCAAACACCCTGGTGTTATTATCTGGAATCCGGCCTCACAATCACATGGACATGTGGCATGTGTTTTTCCTTTGATGTTGTCAACCACATCAAACATTGCTCCAACAGCTATGATCCTATCCGCGAATTTTTTCTTCCTAGGTATGGATGCGATATTGAAAGCTTCAAAATCCTCAACGAGGTCCCATACCCTGTTCTTGTATTTCTTAGCAGCTTCATTCTTTGTAGCATGTTGTCCCTGACTTGATTGACGATTAGTTCACTATCACCAAATACTTGTAAATTATTGATGCCTTTCTTCTTTTCCCAAAGGCAATCCATGAATTAAGGCTTCATATTCAAGCGAAGTGTATTTGAAGGGAAAACTGAAACGGAAGGTGAGTAATACATTATACCTTGTGGTGAAACGAGCATAGCTCCTCCTCCCCGCACTTGTGATTCTTCTCATAAGTTTTCGGCCTACACTCATCGAAACCAGTTGATTTTTCCCTTGGGGTCGCCAGATATGCAAATAATAGCTCTTTTTAAGAAAGAAAATGTAGTAGATGCACATCAACCCTCAAGCTTTATAAAAATGAGACCTCTAGGTCCCACATCTGGCTTCGCTGCAAAATAGTTAGTGCAAAATCACAAAGCACCCACGGATGCTTTGGTCGTTTCTAGGTTGACCATACTATCATCCAGTGTGATTGCATAACATTGAATCCTTTCTCCAAGTGTGGGACTTGAAAAAGTGAGAAAGGATTCTCCAGAGAAGGTTGGTTCCTATTCCTCTGTTCAGATGCACATGAAATATGCAGAGGGTTTGCTCAAAACCTAATCTAATCTGCCAAGGAGACAGGGTAAGAAGATGCATAAAAATAAATCTAAGCTAATAGAGGTGATGCACCGAGGAATGAAGAACACCTATCTTGCCAGTAAACACAGACCATTCAAATGTGATATAAGATCATGCACAGATAACAAAACTTGCAGTGAAAGACCAGGAGGATTCAAAATGAACACAGAGAGGGTTGAGAATCATCCACAGACATGTATTACTTGCTCCAAAGATTGATACAATACACTACAGAATGCCAAGAGGCAGAGTCATATTACAGTTTCAAATGGGAGGTTTGAACTCCACAAATTCACCTGATAGGAGAAGAAGGGAGGAGCAAAAAAAAAAATGTTCGACCTTTTTTAAGAAGCCCCTCTTTACAATATATAGAAAGAATGAGAGAGGGAAGAGAGAGGAAATCTAGAATCTACCCCAACCACTTCTAGGTCGCATTTAAAATCATCTCATTATGGCAGAAGCGGCGGATCCTGGAAAAATGGTGGGTTGTCTAACAGAAATGGCAAACCGTATGCATTGCATTAAAGCCGGTTGTTGAGCGTTACTTATCTATTATTACGTGCGCAGAGAATTTTTCTCAAATTTATCTCTCTAGACTACACCGAAATGCAAGATTGATCCCAATCATGTAGAGAATTTCAACAGCTTTCCGATGATATAAAGAACTTGAAAATCTGAGCTCTAGATCGAAAGATACGATGATCTCGAAGATTTAGGGCACAAAACAAAGCGTAAACATGTTTTGAAAATCTTTTCCCGCACTCGCCACCGGACGACGTGTCGGCGCTGATTGATGCGTAATTCTCTCTCTTCCCTACTCCGCATTCCTTGCTCCATAGGACACGTGTCCTCTTCGATTGGCTCTGGCCGACCCTTCAAAACTCACCCTTTGACTTTTGGACCTTTTCCTTGTGACACGTGTCGTGATTTGATTGTCCGCGGTCTCACAACTCTTTTGCGTCCTTCGCATACATTTGTTCCGGATGTCCCAAACTATTTGGGACAAAAACTCCCAATCTGCCCAAAATGGGCTTCCTTGTCCCTCATTCACCGATGACACGTGTCGTTGCTTGATTGGCTTTTGGCTCCTTCTCGCTATCCGCATCCCACGCGCCTTTGTCCCAACTCGTCCCAAAGTCTAAAGTTCCCCATTTCGCCAAACCAGGTGGTTCACATCCTTCACGCCGCCGCCGATGTCCCAAATGCTCCAACTTTTGCGAGGACTAGGACTTAGCCAATTTTCATGATTTTTCCTGTCCCAAGCTTGTTTTTGCCACTTTTTCACCTTTCCTCAGAGCTTGCTCTTTCCTTCTTTAGCCAGGGGAGTTAGAAAAAATCTGAGGGGACCCTAGAAACATGATTTTTGCCCTGAATCAATCCATTTTCCTGGGACTTGAGAATTCTGATGCATGTTATCAAATTAACCCTGGGGGGTGAATTTTGGATAACACTCAATTTCGATGGAACATCAAGGGAAGCTTGCTTTCAAAAGTCAAAAGAGCAATTGTTCATGCTCCTATTCTAGTATGCCTAGACTTCAAGAAGGATTTCATCATGTACAGCTATGCTTCTGCACATATAGTATCAGCCATCCTGATGCAGGAGAATGAAGAAGTAATCAAATCTCCCATTGCTTTCATGAGCTGCCCCTAAAGGAACATGAATTGAAGATGTCATAAATTGAAAAGCATGTTTATGCAATGGTGAGAGCAATGAAACATTTCAAGTATTGTGTTGAGTTCCCACACTCTCGTTTCGTTTCGATACTATAGTTAAGTCTATTTTGACTCAACAAGAGATGGGTAGTCAACGGTAAATCGGATTGCCAAAGTCAAGGAATATGAATTTGACATCGAGACCTACCAAATTGGTATGAGGAATAGGTTTGTGCCAATTGATTACGCAGAAATAAGTCTCGAGATATAATGCAAAGAAACTAAAAATATTTCTTCGACTGCCCATGGTGCTTTTTTAAGCACAACTGATTAATGGTATGCAAATATCACTTTCTTTTTAACTTATGGAAAATGCCCTCTCATTTAAGCCAAAAAGAAAAGAGGACAAGTTAGGTTAAGGTCCTGTAAGATACATTATGTGGTATAATGGTATATACAAGAAGGGTATTGATGGTGTATTCCTGTGCTGTGTTGATAACCCTCAGTAGGTAAGGTTGTTAGAGTCCTTCCACAACCTAGCATGTAGAGGAAATTTCTCTTCCTCTATAATGGCTTACAAGATCTTATGGGCCAAGTACTATTGGCCTACTCTCTTTCGAGACTCAACTGAATGGGTAGCCAAGTGTGAAGCTTGTCAACATTTCATTGGTCATCCTAAGATGGGAGCTCTTCCCTTGAAACCTATGGTGATTGAAGAACCTTTTCACTAATGGGGAATTGATTTCATAGGAGTGTTGAATCCTTCCTCTAGTTTCGGTCATAATTATGTGCTCACCACCATAGACTATTTCACCAAGTGGGTGGAAGTTGCGCTAATCAAGCAAGCAACCTCCGAAGCTATGTGTAACTTTCTCAAGGAGAATATAATTGTTAGATTCGGTGTGCCTCACAAGATCATTACTGAAAATGCTTCCAATTTATCATCCCATGAGTTGATAGAATTTTTTTATGGCTTTGGGATCACATTGGCTCATTCATCTAATTATTACCCCCAAGGAAATGGTCAGGCTGAATCAAGCAACAAGAACCTGGTGACCATAATCAGAAATTTGGTTGATGAGAATTAGAGGACATGGCACAAAGCATTATATGATGCATTATGGGTAGATCAGATTACTCCTAAGTGAGCTATTGGATTTTCCCATTCCAAATATTTTATGGGATTGATGTTGATATTCCTATCTCTCGTAGAATTGCCAGCCTTACAATTGGATAAAGCAATTATGGATGAAACTTTTATAAGTTCCATTGAGAAAAGGATAATGTACCTAGCCAAGCTAAAAGAAGAATAGAGCAAGGTGGTAGACCACATTGAATATCATCAGAGAAAATTCAAAAGGATATTTGACAAGAAATCAAAGCAACTTGATTTCTAGATTGAAGACCTAGTACTTCTCTGGGACAAGAGAAGAGAGTAGAAAAGGGATGCATGGCAAGTTTGACTCCTTATGGAAAGGTCCTTTCAAAATACATCAATCAATGGTGAAAATAGCTTGTCTATCATATCTGGATGGAGAGTTGCTCCTCTACCTTTCAAAGGGTCAACATCTGAAGTTGTTCCATCGTAATGCAAGATGCCTCGCACTATATTATAATTTATTTTTTTATGTGTTTTCTCTCTTTTCTTTCTTTCCTTGTTTTTTTCATTTTTTCTTCTTCCAAATCTTAGCCCAATGGATAAAACTTCTTGATTCTGAGTTATCTTCCTTTGATGTCTCAAAGAAAGTCCCCAACTAGCTAGTTATCTCATTTTAGTGATTTTAGCTAAAATTGAGATAACCATAGGAAAATTTTGAAAAATCTCTTAAATTTCCCTTTGAGGATATTTTTAGGTTTTCAAAGTGCATGAAAGCATGTTTCTTTTTATTACATGTCTCATGTTCCCCAAAACCCAAAACCCAATGGTCTTGTTAGTATGTCAGGTTTTCGGAACCCCTGAGCATCGAAACATGCGTTATCAAATGCATGCTTCATGTCATGTGTTTTCTGAAACTCGAAACCCGATCGTCACCTTTGTGTCAGTTTTCGGAACTTGAAGCATCTCAACATCTCATGCTTCATGCCTCATGTTTCCCAAAACCCAAACTCAAAATGAACCAAATTCTTTGTGTCGTCTTTTCGGGCACTCTCAAAGATGATGACATGGCATTAATGTCAAGTTGTCTAGTGTTGTCACACTTGTCGAATGAGGTGTAATTAATGCTAGGGCTTTATAAATAGTTCAATTTTACATGTCATTTTTACCTGGTATATTTTTGCATTTGGATTTTTCGTGCACGTTCCTTTGACCTCCAAACTCGATCAACCCCTATATCAATTTCGTGATCTGTCTTCGACCATTTTTCAAATTTATTGAAGGTATTTTTCTCTTCTTACTACTTTGAGGTCTTTGGGTTTGTTTTTAAGGTGTTCATTTGGTGTTTTTCCCTCTTTTCTTTTTCTTCCCTCTAGGTTTAGGGTTTTGGGTTATTTTCTTTGTTTTCTGTTGTATTCCCATGAAACCTCTTGTTTGGAATTCATCCTTTGGGTTTTTTCTTATTTTTCCATGGGACATACTCTTTTGATTTTTGAGAAGAATCCAAAAATCCTAACTTACGAACTTGGTGGGAATTTGACATGTTCTGACATCCCATAAACCCGACGCATTTGTTTTTTGTTTTACAGGGTGCTCAACATCCTCTGACTTCCACAGAGTATCAGGTTTCTCCATGTGCTCAACATCTCCAGATTTCCACCTTTGTATCAGGTTTTATAGGGTGTCTGACATCCTCCAAACTTTATCGATTGCAGTCTTGACTGGTGTTAGACACTCTTCCGGTTCCACAGTGTGTCAGAGATTATCACCTACTCGACATCATCCAAATTCTGCAAGTCCTTTGAGTTTTTCAAGGTGTTCGACATGTTTTGTTTCCCAACATAAACAATCTAGTCTTTCAGTTTTCGAGGCTGCTTTGCAAGTTTCAACATCTAAATAATAAGGTGGGTCTATTCACTTGTTCAACAAACATCCAGACATGATTTCTCTTTCAATCATTTTCAAGATTCCTCATGTCGACCTCACCCCTTATAAGTCTAGAAATATGAAGCACCAATATCGAAGACAAATTCTTCTTCTTATATAAGTTTCAATTATGACATCTCGGGACACAGAGCTTGGCAATATAGACATGGAAGACTTAGAAAAGGATTAAGGATTCTTCTCAGAATTCATGGATGAAGTCAATAGCTGGCAGTGGTCTCCCACTCATAGCAGGGTTTCCAGTATCAGCCCAATGCCCTGAATTCATTCTGGCATGTGCTTCTCACTATGACTCAGCCTCCCGCTCAGTGAGAAATCAAGCAGGAGAGTCTATAGTAAAATTAGACAGAGATTACTTCGATCAACTCCTAAAGTTGCCCAAATTTATGAAATATGTTGATTTAAATCTTAAGTCAACATAAAAATCCTGGGATAAAGATCAAGAAGACTGCATCAAGCACGTGAACAAGAAATTCTTGATCAAGGCTAAGCTAGTTGTTTCTAGGTTTCCTAAGACGGTCCCTAGAAGTGATTTTATACTTGAAGTTAGTGATATCATCACCCCGCTAAGTTCGGTTATTTGGGGTCCCGAGTCAAAAGAATTCCAAGAGTGGATGTATCACCATGGTCTTCATTAATAAGAATGACGAAGGGATTGATTGGGGCACCTTAATAAGTGAGGAGATAGACTCTCAAATGAAAATGGTCTTATCTATTGGCAAGTTCTACATGATGTCGTATGTCACCTATGTAGCAAAGATGTATGAGAAACTACCTGGGTTAGATGCAAAAGGGAACCAAACAACTGATCACATATATTAGTACTTCCCTTAGCTGACAATAAAAGGATCTAAAGATTAGTTTAGGAGAGTGAATGATGCCTTCTTTTATGAAAATATTTACAGTGGACCCTGAGCTGAGAAAGAGAAGAGTTTCTGATGAGGCATGGGTGGAGGTGTCAAAATGGGGCTGCATCTTCTTGCAATTCAATAAGTTTACCTATCTCTGGGTGGTAAGGTTCCACGGTACTCCTTTCCATTTTCCTAGGTTTCCAGGTGACAAACTCATCCTTATGGAGTTGGTTAGACAACTATTGGATTTCCACAAGTTCCAACAAAGTAGACACAAGGTCGCTGTCTCCTTCCCAATTTCCATTGGAAGGTATACATATTCTACAGTGGTGAAGGCCAAGAATGTGGTGCACAAACTTTAGGATAAACTAAAGAAGCATATGAAGTTCATAGAAGGATTCGATATTTGAGGAGTCCTTAAGTCATATGGAACCTTGTATCTGCATGTGCCCCATGTAGAGGACATCTGGGTTGATCTTCGGATGAGGTTTTCATCCAAAGAAAAGACAATAGCAAGTTGACTCTTGAAGAAATCCAAGCATTAGATCTGGCTGATATCCTAAAAGGCACCACAGATAATGAAAGTGTCTTGCAACATAGATATGAACAGTCAGATGCAGATCAACTTGGATTCCTAGCCATCGACTGGTATGTTGCTGAAAAGGATTATATCGCCGAGAGAGCTACTCAAACACTTATTTTGACTAAGGCATGGCTCATTTATTGGGAATGAGTTATAAAGAAAATATATTTTAAAAGATACCTACTCTAGAAGTGGGACCCTAAAAGGAGAAAAGGAAAAAGATAAAATTCCTACTAAGAGAAAATAAAGTTTAAATTTGTCAGAAGAGAAGAAAAGCAAGGGGCTGAATCATCTACTCCCACACAAAGTTGAGGTATTGGATTCTCCTCCTCCACCGAGACAGGAGGAATTATCCTAGAAGTCGAGATTGCTCAACCTCTCATTTCTCCTTTTGATGATTGCTCATCGAGGTAAGCCTTGCCTTGCTTCTCAAGCTTTGGCCTTAGATCCTTTACCTCCTCTCCCAAATCTTCCTCATTACATTTTTCAATGCCACTTTTATCACCATGACCATAATTTTCTCGATCTTTCACCTCTCTCTTGGGCCTATGTTGGCTATATAAATGCCTCCTCCTTCTATACCTTCGTTCCTCTCGTCTATTCCCATAGTCACTACACTTGCAGTCATCACGAATCTGCAAGCAAATCTTCCTCCACCCACAGATACAACCATGACACCTCCATAGAGTGACTTCTTCCACTCAGTAACTCAATGTTTTGTCGACCAAACTCGAGGAAGAGGAAGGTGGTAGTTCCCCTACTAGCCTTTTATTTCAATTCACTCAAGGTCTCTCCTACCAAATCTACTAAGAAACCTAAAATAGTTTCAAGGGTTTTAGTAGATTCCTTAGGACATAAGTTTGCAAAGAATTCCACTCCTGCGAGTGACAAAACCAAGGATAACATAACATCTTCTCGATTATCGATTACAAGGGTGGATTTGGTAAGGTAATAATGTGAAGCGGCATAGCAAGATGCACAAGATGCCATGAATGTGCTATGTCAAAAGCTGAAGGAAATAAAGGTGAGTAGGGATGAGCTAAAAGAGAAAGTGGAACAGTTGATAGAAGTATTGCTTAAGATCTCAAAGCCCTCTCAGTCAACCCCATCATCTTCTACTCCCACTCCTATCAGGTTCGACTTCTCATCAGTTCCTATTATTGAGAAGATCAATGAGAAGGGGAGAACGGTGGATGAATGGATTCAGAGGTTACTCCTTCAAGGAAGGAAGGTCATTGATGATATAGTAGAGGTGTATAAATCCTTAGAGGAAATGAAAAAGGATGGTGACAAGATGAATGATGAATTTTCACAGGAGGCTGGAAACCTCAAAATAACTTTAGAGTCCCTCAATGCATTGAAGCAAATTCCATCTCAGGTCTTAGTGGAAGAAGGAGTCATTCCACATGGGGACAAACACTTCCAAAGCTAACCAAGGATATCATGTTCAAGTGAAATATTCTCGAGTGAAGCTTTTAGCAAGTTGAGAGAATCCAGATTAGTTAATTGATTGACGCCACCAGTGATATCGAAGAAGAGCTATTTAAGACCTTTCCCAAATTATTGGATAAAGGATCAACCATTCTACATGCTGATGGTTTCTATAAACAAATTTAGGAATCGATCGAGCAAGAACCAGCTTCCATCTTTGATCTGAGCATCATTGATAAATTTATAAAGATCAAGAATGTTTTGGAATCACTGAGAAAAATTAATAAGAGATTGAAGAAACTTCCTAGAAATGCAAGTGACACACAGGAAACTTGTGAGGTTCTAAGTGATTATTCTAGTGTACCAGATGAAGCTGAAATGCAAGACATAATCCGAAAGTTTCAAGAGTTTTGAGACAAGTAGGCGTTGCTGGAAGAAGACAAGGATGAGGAAACAGAATAAGCAATGATGTTACATGTCATTTCCTTCCAGAAATTGACATGTCTTTTTCATTTCTTTTTTTCACATAGGAAGCAAATTTTGACTTGTTCTCCTAGCGAGAGTCAAGCAAAATAGGACTCTTATTAAATGGCTATTTTCTAGGATTTTATCCTATTTTCTCTCTACCCTTTTTATTATAAATAATGGATGCTTGTGCATTCCAAAAGGTTGAGATTTTTTTAATATTGAGAACTATTGTAAAGAAGAAAAATTGTGTGTTTTCTTTTAATCATTTGAGGAATAGAAACGATGCTATTTTACAAACTTTGTGTTGTGAGATTCATATCTCTTAATATACTATTTTTATGTTCTGAATCTTAAGCTATTCTTTGTTTAGCACTCTCGATTATTTTAATTGTTTCAAACATTACATTTTTTTAATCTAAAACTCATATGATTATTTTGTGATCTGTGTTTGCTCGAAAGAAAATATGTTCCTCTCATTTCCTTTCCATTGTGTTTCTTCCATAATAATAATTTCCTTTCCAATCCATTCCATTTCTAAAACTGCAACATCTTCACCTTGTGTGGATATGGATTTTAGGATTCTATCCCAACCCCAATGGTTAGAATAGTGTGAATATTGTATATATTATTTCTGTTGTGTTTTAGATTAGTAATAAACAGAAGCCTCACCTGTCTTTGAGGAGGGATTTAATCCCATGTACTGTGGTTGAACCTCATATTTTGGCTTGAAAAAATATCTAACCAACATGCTCTCTATTTTCTTCTATAGTCACGGAGACTTCTCCACCTTTTTCTATTCTTGTTACATCATAGGATGATGCTCTTATCGATTATATTATTTGTCTTGATTGGAAACTATAGATGCAAATAATGTTATTTCCAATGTTGAGCATGTACATGTGCAAAATGATTTTTATTATAATATTTAAGATGAATGAAAGGTTTAATCTCATGTTTCTTATAATTATAAACTATTTCCAATGATTATAAACATATACCTTATGATATTTCTCCTCATACTTCTCTATATGTTGATGAATCTCTTGATAAAATACTTGCATGTGAAACATTGTCTGATAGCAATGTTGATTATATTTCTTATCATTAACGAGGATGTTACTTCTCTTAAGACTGTTGAATGTGAATTTTCCACTTCACTTTCTACCACTTCTAAGGTTTTTTCCAATAACATCCATCACTCCCACTACTTCACCTCTTATCATTTCCTATGAACTTATTCCTATCATTTCAGCCGATATTCCATGTTCCTCTCATCCTCTTCCACCTATTTCTTCTTCTTCTATAGATGTTATTCATGTTGATTCTCACATTCCTACTAGTACACCTCTTATTTATTTTGCATCTACATCTAGAATTCCCATAGAGCCTTCATCTTCCACTTCTTCTTCTCACATTCCCATGATCACTCACAATGGAAAACTTTAACCTCTTCATGTGCCTCTCACTTCTTCTATGATTCCTTCACATGATATTTTATCACTCATGCATGTTTTTGGCCATTTGAAATCTCAAGTTCAATCTCTCACTCTCAAAAGAAAATCCTACTATGCTTCCATTGACAATAACTCTCTTCATGGAAATCCCATTCTAAATAAAATTCACAATTCATCTTTTCCTAAGGATTTTATCATGCCTACCTTTTCATGTTTTAATGGCATGGGAAATCCATATTTTCATCTTAAGCATTATCGTTTAGATTTGGCCTCTTATTTAAATGATTGATTGTTACTAAATGCTTTTTGTCATAGTCTTATTGATGATGTTCTTCAATGGTACACTCATTTTCCTTAGGGATCTATTAGTACATAATGTGAAATGGAATATGATTTTCTCAGACAATTTATACTTAACAAAGGTCCTAGAGTTACACATGATCGTTTACCTAGATTTCATCAAGGAAAGAAATAACCCATTCTAGATTACAATTTATGCTTCAATGGTAGCATGCATCAACTATTATTTCAACCTATTGATTTAGACGAGAAACTTATCTTTTTCTGATTCCTTCATTCAAAGAAACATTACAATATGATATATGTGAATCGTTAACGATTTTTTGTTATAACTGATATCGAACATGATTTAATTAATGAAAATGTTATAGGACCTCCTTTTATTCATTCTACTACTACATCATCTTCAATTCTTCTCCTTTCCATATGTTAAGCATCCACTTTAGGTATCCATATCCTCCTACTCACAAGCATGTTCCATCCCCTCCACCACATAAGCATCCTCCTCCACCAAATCGCTTTCCACATAATTATTCTCCATATCTTACTTGGGATCCATTACATTTCTCACATACTACTAAGCCTCATGATGTTTTGCATGCTTTTATTTATAAGTGTTTAATTCACTTACCCTCTAATAAACATCATCTTCCTCATCACTTCTATCTCAAGCGTGATCACCCTTATTACAATTTCCACTACATCAATAACCACTGTGATGAATGATGGTTATGCCCTTCATGACAAGTTGAAATTTAGAAGATAAGGAAATGTCATTTCCTTTGGCTCTCACTCTCATGAGTGGTTTTTTTCTCAAATTCCGCATAAGCGTACTTCCACTTCGCTCACTTGTATCCTCCACTCACTTCTAAGTTTTTCATTCATCCATATCCTAAGATCATTAGCTATCAATTCCTCCACCTAACTCATTCATTGCATAAAGGTACATCTCACCCACCTCATAGTGCTACTACTTCACATTGGCTTCCTAAGCTATACGACATTTGTGCTTCCTACCACCACTTCTTCCATCATTGACACCATTTCATAGACATTTAGTTTGGATCTTATGACCATGTTGTCACTATTTCACATGCTCCCACCATCCCTTGCAGGTCAATTCATCTTTGGTAGGTGATTTCTATATGATTACCTCATTAGTGTATGATGCACACACATGCTAAGGTTCACACTTTCTTCTGTCTGAGGGAATAATACGTTCATGAACCTCACACACTACACATTTCATGCTCCATTCTTCACGATAGAATGTTCTAGCATTTTCTTCTCACAAATCATAATATAATCTTCTACAATCTATGCTCTACACTTCATTGATCTATCTTTCTAGCAAGACATGTTCAAACCATTTCGAATGATGCACTCTTATTCTATGGTTTACTCTTGACTATCGAATAGTGTTTTATAAATGAACCACATATCATAAATATCCATACACATTCATTCATCTGGGGTCAATGCTACTCCTATCACATTCACATTACATTTTATTCCATCTCACTCATTCACAACATGTTGCATATCTTGGTTGCAATTAGTCTTGCTTGTTTATACTTACATGTAAACTTTGTTTCCATGCTAGATGGATACTTAGAATGTCATTATCTTTCTATATATACACATGCTCATTCACTTTATCTTTAGTTGTGAATGTAGAATTCCAGGCAGTATCATTACATGAAACATGGATGTTTGGCGTTGTACCTTTGAAGATTGAGAAACATGGATGGAAGCTTTGATCAATTTTATTAATCTCAATCAATCAACCATTACAGAGAATGGGCTGTAATATTTATAGATATTGCACACCAAATACAAAAAAATTTAAGTTACACAGGAACCAAATTCCTAAATATACAGGCTTCCAATAACATCCGGGAAGCACAAATGAATAAATACAAATATATTGTTCAAAACAATATAACAGTATGAATAAAAGACAAATATGGTTTATGAACCATATAACAAAATAACCATTATTATTTAATTAATAAAATTAATTAAATAATTAAACTATGCATAATTAAATATTAGGATAATAATATTTTATCCTAACATTCCCCCCCTTAATTGTGCATTGTCTGAAGAGATGAGGAGAGAAACTCTCTGAACAACTCGAACTTGTCACGTGCAAGTGACTTTGTGAAAATATCTGCTCGTTGTTCAGCAGTTGGACAAAATTGAAGCTGGATGTTGTGCTTCAACACATGTTCACGTATGAAATGAACTTGAACCTCAATGTGCTTTGTTCTCTCGTGAAAACTGGATTGCGAACAAGTTTGAGAACACCTTCATTGTCAACATACATGGTGGTCGGTTTGTCCTGTGGTATTCCAAGTCCTTCCAGTATGCGACGTAGCCAAATCACTTCACAGACAGCTTCTCCTGTAGAACGATACTCGGCTTCTATGGAAGAGTGAGAAACAAAGTGTTGTTTCTTACTTCCCCATGATATTGGTCTAGATCCCATAAAGAATACAAATCTAGAAGTGGATTTTCTATCATCAATGTTACTTGCATGATCTGAATCCGAATATCCAATCAAGAAGAAGTTTTCATTCTTCTTGTATTCTAGACCAAGATCCACTGATCCTTTAAGATATCTCAAAATGTGCTTTCACGCTTTCCAATGACAAAATTTGGGTTCTGCATGAACCTGGATAGATAACTTACTCGCAAAGCTGATATTTGGTCTAGTGTAGGTCGGGTAAATGAGACTCCCAATCAATCCGATAGAGAGTGGCACTTACCTCAGGAGATGGATCTGAATGAGATAACTGTAATCTGTTCTCCATAGGTGTAGCAATTGGTGTGAAATCCATCATCCTAAACTTCTCGAGCGTTGTCTTGGTATATTTCATCTAAGAAACAAAGATGTGATTCTCTTTCTACCATACTTCTAGTCCAAGACAATGTAGTGCATAAGCCGAGATCTGTCATGTCGAATGATTGCTTAAGATATTTCTTCGTTTCATCAATCATCTTCACTAAACTGCCAGTGATGACTAGATCATCGACATAAACTACAACAATCACCATCTCCCCCCCTTGATTTTTGAGGTAGAGATTGGGATCATATGGATTTCTAACGAATCCATGTTGTACGAGATGCTCATCAATCTTGATGTACCATGCCCGGGTGCTTGTTTGAGACCATACGAGATTTCTTGAGTCTGCATACCTTTTCTTCTTGACCAAGTACAACATATCCCTCAAGTTGAGTCATGTAGACTTCTTCTTGTAAATCTCCATTCAGAAGGAAATTTTTACATCCATTTGGTGAACTTTCCATCCAAATTGAGCAAGCTAGAGAAAAGATCATCCTGATCGTTTTGATCTTAGTTGTGGGAGAAAATGTCTCCTCATAGTCAATGCCTTCTTTTTGTGCATACCCCTTTGCTACAAGTCTTGCTTTGCACTTGTCCACTGTCCCATCTGCTTTGTACTTAGTTTTGAATATCCATCTACATCCAATGGGTTTCTTCCCTAGTGGAAGATCAACAAGTTGCCAAGTGTTATTCTTCATCACTGATTGATATTTAGAATCCATGGCATCTTTCCAAGCTTTTGACTGTAGGGGCTTCCTCTGACTGTAGAGGGCTCATCTCGATTCAATAACTCTACTCATCAAAGAAAATTTGACTTCTTCTCTTGCTTTACTGTGAGTCCATGGTCCAGGGGTGGATGTATCCGGTGGAACATCCATTCTTGCATCTCGTAATGTACTAGTACACCACTTGGGCATATGCTGAAGCTATTCTTGTGGGTCGTGGTTCTATCATATCACCACCATCATCCCCATCATCACTTTCATTATCTGAGGGAACATCAACTTCAATTTTTATAACGGGTGAAAAATCTACATCTTGCGAGTCCGGAGAAGGAGACTCTGCTTCCTTCTTCTCAAAAAACTCAACATCTCTGCTTGTGTAGACTTTTCTGGTCTTAGGATCCATCAATCTATACCCAAGAGTCTCTTCACTGTATCCAATGAAGATGATATTTTGTGACTTCATGTCCAATTTCTTTCTGTTCTGTTTGGGTATGTGCATGCTTGCTTTGCACCCGAATACTCTAACGTGTGCAATGGATGGTTTCCTTTTTGACCATGCTTCTTGTGGTGTGATTCCATCAAGAGTAGTTGTGGGTGCTCTGTTAACAAATACACTTTGTTTTTTTTGCTGCTTCTGCCCAAAATGTCTTTGCAAGTCCGGAATCATCAATCATGCATCACACCATTTCCATGATAGTACGATTTCTTCTCTCGACAACACCATTTTGCTGCGGTGTGTGTGGAGGAGGCATTTATCGACAAATCCCGTGAGTTTGTAGGTAGTCTCTAAACTCATCACTGGTGAATTCCCCCTCGATCTCGAGTGAAGAGTTCTCAATGTGTGACTGACGCGATTTCTTTCTCAACTAACTTTGAACTTTTTGAATGTTTCAAAGGCTTCACTTTTCTTGCGAAGACAAAAATCCACATTTTCCATGAATAGTCATCAACACAAAGCATGAAGTACTAGAACCCAGAATGACTTGGCTGCATCAGACCGCAAAGATCGGTATGAACCAGGTCAAGTTTACCATGAGCTCGAAAAGTACTCTTTTGGAATGAAACTCTATGTTGTTTTCCTGCTAAGCAGTGAGGACACTTGTCTGTATCCTTCTGAAGAGATGGTAGCCCATGTACCATATTACACCGGTGAAGTGTTTTGAGATATTTGAAACTTACATGACCAAATCTCTGATGCCACAACTGGGCTGAGGTGGAGTTTTTAGCCACAAGTGCTTGATCATTTTTGTGAATGAAATCAAGTTGAAACATACGTCCCACATTTGAGGCTTTTGCAATTATTTTCGAGCCTCTGATTTATCTCGAATCAAACACATTTTCTTGTCGGATTGACTATCAAAGTCAATTTTCAGGTTGTGATCTAGGAGTTGACTACCGAAAGAAGATTCTTTGTCAACCCAGGGACATATAGAACATCTAATAGTCTGCATTTGCGTAAACCAAGGGGTAGAGAAATGTTTCCAATCCCCAAACTATATATAAAGAATCATCTCCCAACGAAACATGATTTTTCGATGGTGTGTCCCTCATTGAAATAAACCAGTCTCTGTGGCCAGTCATGTGTCGAGTGGCTCCCGAATCAACATACCAGACATCACTAGATGACGTGGATGGTTCACTTGATCGAGCAGTGAACAAGAAGTCTTCATTGTCTGACTGTTCTTGTTGCTCAGCAATATTACCTTGCTGGTGGGGTCTTCTTTTCCAGTTCCCCTTTTTCTACGCCCGTGATAGTTGTTAGAATGTCCCTTGTAAGATTGTTGTTGTTGTGGTCCAGAATTGCTTGATGAACCTTTCTTATAAGTGTTATACCAACAATCTTGTAAGTCATGTCCTCTTTTGCAAATTGGACATCGCTTCTTCTGTTGATTGTCCCCATGATACTGATTCTGATGTTGGGACTTCTGATAGGATTTAGGTTTTCCTTTACCTTTTCCTTTCCATTTTTGATGTGAAGACAGTGCCTGCTCCTCTTCATCATCCTTATTGTGCATTGCTTCCTCTTGTTGCAGTAGGTTTACTAGCTTGTCAAAACTAATTGTCATATCTAACAAGTTTAGAGTTGTGACAAAAATGCGGTAAGAAGAAGGGAGAGCTCTCAGAACAATGGGAATGAGAGATTCATCTTTGACCTCTTCTCCTAGGGCTAGAAGTGAAGCCCTCAACTCTGCAACTCTTCTTAGGAAAGCTTCAATTTTCTCATTTTGCTTGAACTTCAATGTATGTAACTGACTCTGCAAATTTAGTATGACATTCTTGTTCTTGGCCTCATATATTGTGCTCAGCTTATCCCACGCTTCTTTTGTTGTTGTGGCATCTCGAATGTGGGCTTGCACATCGTCGGACACTCCAAACAAGATGATGAGTTTTGCTTTCTGATCTGCTCTATCAAACTGTCGTTGTGTTGCATCAGTTGGTGATCTGGTTAGAGTACCAGTCACAATAGGCCAAATTTCTTCAAACTCAAGTTGTGTCTTTATTTTTTCTTCCATGCAAAGCATAGTTGCTTCCTCTCGAGCAATTGTGAATCCGTAAGAAAAAAATTTGGGGGCATTGTGCCCATTTTGCAGAGATCACTAACAGGGTTTGGCTCTTATCACTCCAGGTATTAGGTCTCCCAATCTATATACCGTCATCGATATACCGAACCTTTCTATATACGCGCCCTTCCGATATACCCATCGGTACGTGGAAGAAGCTTGCCCTTTCTATATACCCGATAGTACGTGAAAGAGGCATTAATGTACGTGAAAGAATTCAATACGTGGTACCAAGACAATACTGATGGGGTCTGTGTGATTATTGACACCGGCTCAAAGAAATATCCTCATACGCATGCGTAAATTTGCTATATACTTGGATAATTTCTCATTCTCGGATTTATGTCTTGCAATCGTTCACAGATGGATGGGATGGTTCATAGTGTGTGCACTGTGACCTTATTACTCCCTGTCGATTTATAGGGACGATGCCCAGATGATGTTGTTGCAGCTATATTAGGCGTTAAGTGCAGTAGTAGTTGCGATGGCTTTACCCGTAAGTGCTTCCCATAGGCACCGTATATAGAATGCTTTGTGAATGAGATCTAGGATCTCGTGAGTGTTACGAACCAATTTTTTTATTGTTTTTATTACAATTCTACCATTTTTTTTTTTGCGCTACAAATTTTTGCAATTGACTATGGCAACCTACAAATTAGTACAATATGCAAAGCGATACAATTTTCATTCAAAAAAACCGAACAATTTAAATGGCAGTAAAAAAATTTCTGCTTCATGGGACTGTGGCCTCCCGAGCCCAATACGACCCAAAATTGCAAAAAAGAAGTTGAAGATGCAATTTTAGATGGACCTCCTTTGTAAAAATGTCCAAATGAAAAAAGCAGACTCAAATGGGAGAAAAAAAAAATTTACCCTAACTTAGGGATTCCTCCGCTAAATTTAGTTAGTTATAACTAAATTCAAAAATCTGCTAAATTTAGTAGTTCCGCCAAAAATTCCACCAAATTTCAAAAAGTGAGTTTTTGAGTGTTGGGGCAGGATTCGACCCCCACACCTCTCACTCCCAAGGTGCATTCACTAACCAACTTGGCCTCTTAGGGCGCTTGTGATAAAATGAACAAACTTGTATTTATTTAAAGGTAAAATCGACTTACCTTTTGAAAATACGACATGGCAAGAGGGGAAAAGTCCACGTGGCTGCAAAGGAGAGGAATTCGATTTAGGGTTTCCTCCTTAAACGCATCTCGAGGCGTTTTATTTCTTTATCTCCTTGTTTGATTTTCCTTTTGTTTTGGCCGCTTTTTTTTGTTTTCTTATGCAATTGCAGTATGCTAGTCCTAAGGTGCATGGATTTGGAGATAGATGACTAGTTTTTGACTTGTGTTTCCTTCTACCCCACCGCCTTAGTTCCTTTCCATACATTGTTTTTGTTTGCTATGTCTTGTTTTTGTGAAGCGAGGTCATAGCAATATCATATCCCTTCGGGAATCTTTCTAAACTCCCGGGCCGAAGAAGGAGGAGCGAAGCTTTGAGAAAGTGCGGAGAAGGTTGCGAAAGCAAGTAGTTTGGGCGGTAAAAATTGTGAAAATCGGCTAAGTCTGGTCCCGGCCTGAGGTGGGGCGAGTGGGACAAAGGTCGCGAACCGCCGAACCAGGCGAAATGAGTCGGGGCGGCCTGAAAGCAAATGGGACAAGTGGGACGAAAAATCTGCGCGGCGGGCGCGCCGAAGCCGATCGGTAGGAAAATCAGGTAGAAAAAATTGGCTAGCTGGCTTTGAAGAGGGTAGCATTCGGGACGAGTGGAACAAATGGGCGCGAAATGCCGAACCGGCCGGATCGCGCAAAACAGATCTGAGAGCCCAAAAGCAATTGGGGCCTTGGGGGCGAAATGCCGAACGGAGCGAACCGGCCGAAAAAGAGTCAAATCGATCCAGAAGCAAAGTGGGACAAGCGGGCCAAAAATGCCCGAAGCTGCCGAACCGGCCGAAATGAGCCTGAAAGGGCCCAAAATCAAATGGGACATCAGGGACAAATGGAGCGAAATGCGCGTAGGGCCGAATCAGCCGAGGACCATCGAAGGCTGCCACGTGTCCTCCTGAGAGAAAAGTCAAAAAGTCAATGGGCGAGTTTTGAGCACCGTCCGAACCAATGGGATAGTGCCACGTGTCCCGGCTAGGGCCTGAGGAAAATTCAAAAGACAGCCGCGAAAAGAGAAGAGAGAGAATTATTCAGCGAATCGAGCATGCCACGTGGCATCCAGTGGCGATCGCGGGAAAATATTTCAAAATCCGTTTTCGCTTTGTTAGTGCCTAAATCTTGAGATCGACATATCTTTCGATCGAGCTTCTCGGATTTGCGTTCTTGATATCAGCGGAAAGCTTATGAGATTCTCTACACGTTTCCAAGTCAATCTTGCATTTTGGTTCAGTTTGGAGGATGAAAATTGAGAAACGCCTCGGCGCGAAAATAACAAGCGAGAGGTAATGCTTGGCAACCACTTTAATGCAGCAAACAACCCGCCGCTTCAGTTAGACAAACCGCCGCTTTGCCAGAACCCGCCGCTTCTGCCATGATGGATGAATTAAATGCAACCTAGAGGTGGTTGGGGCAGATTTCGAATTCCTCTCTCTTTGCTCTCCCATTCTTCCTATAAATTGTAAGGAGGGGTTTTTCTAAGGTGGGACATTTCCGCTTTGCACCCTCCCTTCTCTCCTGTTCATAAGAAGATTTGTGGAGTTTTCAAACCTCCCATATAGACTGTAACACCGTTTTTGCCTTTTGGCCATTGCAATGTATTGAATCTATCCTTGAGCAATATATATATATGTCTGTGGTTACTTCTAAACCCTCTTACATATTTATTACTGTCATTCTTGATCTTTCATTGCATTTTTGCTATCAGTGCATGATGTTGTGTTACATCTACATGATCTGTGTTAAATTTGGCAAAGCATATGTTCTTCATTCCTTGGTGCATCACCTCTATTAGCTTAGATTTATTTTATGCATCTTCTTTCCTTGTCTCCTTGGCAAATTAGATTAGATTTTGAGGAAAACCCTCTGCATATTTCGTATGCACCTGAACAGAGGAATAGGAACCAGCCTTTCTCTGGAGATTCCTTTCTCACTCTTGAGTCCCACACTTGGAGAAAGGATTGATGTTGATCACAATCTGCTTTGGATATTAGTAATCAACCTAGAAACACGATCAATACCCGAAGTGTCTTTGTGATTTTGCACTAACAGTTTTGGCACGCCCGGTGGGACAGAGGTCTCATTTCTATTTGCAGTAAGGTTGATATGCATCTGCTGCTGCATTTTCTTGCTTGAAAAGAGCTATTATTTGCATATCTGGCGACTCGAGGGGAGAATCAAGCTGGTTCCAGTGATCAGCCCTAAAAGCTTATGAGAAGAATCACAAGATCAAGAGGCTGGAGAAGAGGAAGTCTTTGTTTGAATACCTGCTGACTATCTCGAAGAAGGCAAAGAGGAAGAAGGATTGAAAGGTCTCCATCTCCACCAAACAGAACTCTCTCAACTCCTCCACAGGCGGCCTTTCTTTGATATCTGAGGATTTTAAGACCAATCGAATGGCGCGACCGGTGAACCCCTATGTCAACTTCACGGGCGCGACCCACTTGCTCTCAATGCACAAAATCCAATCCCGATGCGCAGACTTTGAAGAACATTCCATACTTTCTTGGAGAAAATCAGACCACTCTGGCGATCATGTCGAGGACATTGCTAACATTTGTGCGATCCATGAGATCGGCGAGATGCGTAGTATTTTGTCAAATTCTTTGGCGTCTTCATTCGAGGAAAGCATTGCGATGGTTTAGGAGCCTTGGAAGTGGCTCTATCACAAAGCTGGAATCAGTGTGTATTGCACTTCATAATCAATTCGGAGAGAAGGAGACAACTTGTCTCTTTTGGAGCAGTGACAACCATCGAGAGCTTCGATGAGCGGCTAAGCGATTTCAACTTCAGATTTCAAAGATCTTGGGATAGAATTCCGATGCGATCAGGACCAACGTGAAGGTGCTTTTCTATACTACCTTAAAGCTTTAAATTCTGATATTTCTATATTGATTCAATCCATGGGAGGCACATCCTATCCTGCTGCTTATAATATTGCCATTAGAGCTGAAAATTATCTGATTCAAGCTGGCAAGCTATCTCCTAGGCCTCCAATGCCATTATATCCAAGCTTAGAGAGCCCAAGTACTAGTCAGGCACCTGTCTTAGCTCCTTCTCCCATTCCTAGAAATCAGAGTTCAAATGAAGCTTCCACTTCATCTCCAAGTGCCCCAAATGAGCTTCAAGAAGTCATGAAGCAACTGCAAAATTTAGGTAATGAGCTGGTCACACTCAAGAGGCAGCAAGCTCAAGGTTTTAGACCTTCGTATCAGCCTCAAGCTCAACCGAATAGGCAGCCATATCAGCCTCAAAGACCACCTAATCCAGCCACAAATATGAATCAAACAAGGCCTCCTGCCAATAGACCATTCCAGCCCTATAATCCAAATGCCATATCTGCCTCTAAGGCATTAGTACCAGCACAAAACAACATTGCCCAGGAGTATGATTGGTGTTTTCCATGTAATGAACCCCATAATCAATCCATGTGCTATAATGGTGCTCTAACCCAAGCTTTAATGGTAACAAGTGCTGGTGTGGAGGGTGAGAGTAGTCGAAAAAACAACCAACAACAAGAAACATTCCAACAGCAATCAGCCCCAAATGATACCACGTTGGTAAATTGGCAAGCAGAGGATTTCTGTGGCATGAATCAGATAGTTTCTCAGGGTGTTGCTGCCAACACAAGGTCAAAAAGGAGAAATTTGGGTGAAGAACAGCCATTAGTCCCAGCCAATCCTCAACCTCCCACAGCTCCACAAATGATTGGCAAGCAAAACCCAGTTTCAAATGCACAAGGGCAGACAAAAACAGCCCCTAGGCCAAATCAAATGCCAGCTGTTGCTGCCCATATTCAAGGGGCAAATGTGCAAACCAAGGGACAGCAGAGAGATCCTTCATCACCATTCAGTATCATTGATCAGATGAAGAAGACAAACGTCAATATATCTATGTGGGAATCCCTATCCATCCCAGGCCAAAGAAATCTGCTGCAAGCTGCCATAAAGGATTGGCCAACTTCAAATCAGCAGGTTCAAAGGCAAGACAAAGTGCTTACAAATGCTGCCCAGCCTGAAGGAAATCATGGAACACAACAAGGTAGAATCTTTGAAGCCCCCTTTACATGTTTCGTTAATTATTGGAAATCAGCTAGTGCATAAGCTGCATGATGATAGACTGCAGGGGGCAAGTAGCTCGGTAATGCCTAAGCAGATAGGCGATCGGCTAGGGCTCCGGTATGAAATAACATCTAAGGGAGTAGTGCAGGTGGATGGGACAGCAATAGCAATGATTGGAGTGATTAGAAATTTGAGTCTTACCTTGCATGCATGTCCAAATGTTGTTGTCTTACAAGATATATCAGTCATAGACCTTCCACCACTCTTTGCCCTCTGTTTGTCAAGGGACTTTACTGCCAAGATTGGGGGATATTTGTCCGCTGATTGGTCACACATGCTGTTCAGAACGAGGTATGGAACTAAAGCTACAATTAGGTCAGAACCTATTGCAGATTTCCACATTGAGCCCTATACTCCAAGTCATATTAATACCAATTGCTCAGCATTTGATCAAGAAGATCACCTTGGCACTGATGAAGCCGACACTAAGGTTGGAAGTATCCCAGATTTGACTCTTGATGAATGGGCAAGCAAGGTGCATGCTTTTGATCCTTATCAAGAAGTAGAAGAATCTGAGCTAGGGGTCTATTGTATACACGAAGAAAGTCAACCTATTCCTAACATCACCAAGCCAAGCCACAAGGATGACAATGAGGTATGGCAACTGTTTTTTGATGGATCAAGGAGTAGACAAGGCGCAGGAGGTGGAGCCATGCTTATTTCACCTCAAGGAGTAAAGTATTATTCAGCTTTTAGATTTCAATTTGCATGCTCCAATAACACTGCTGAATATGAAGCCTTGGTGCAAGGGATGCATTGGGCAATAAAGAGAAAAATAAATAACTTGCAAGTGTTTGGGGACAGTGAGCTGATTGTAAATCAGGTCAAGGGACAGCATGCTGCCAAAAATGATCTACTCAGATGCTACAAAAACAGGGTGTGGGACCTCATGGAAGATTTTGAGGCTTTCAGCATCAAGGCCATTCCCAGAAAAGAGAATCAAGCTGCTGACAGGCTTGCAGCAGTGGGGGCAACCTTTGACATTGTAGAAAACATTCAACAAGACAAGGTACAGCCAAACATCCACGTGATTGTGAGGCCTTCAGTGCCGGATAACGATGTCAATTGGCAAGTATTTGAGAATGACCAGCAAATCATCCACTTCTTGCAAGAAGAAGCTGAGTTCTCAGCTAAAAATCAAGAGAAGTTGAAACAGCAATATGGTGACCAGGTGATCTGGTGAGAAGCCCGACAAGCTGCCCAGGGACTTGTCACCTTGGAGTCCATTTTTAACTTGATGATCGGTTTAGAAAGGAGAAAGCAAATATTCGGTCAAGAGGAAGATTCGGTATCCATCTTGGTAAAGAGAACAAGCCATTGCAAATTGGAAAAATGACAAGTGAGCAAGAGATATGAGTTCATACTGACTTTGTCAAGAATTCCCACTGACGTGTTTGCTTGGAGCTATGAAGACTTGAAGGGCTTGATCCCACTTAGCTCGGCATACCATCGAGTTGGATCCAAATACTAAGCTGTCGGGCGAAAGCAGAGACCGATCAATCCACACATGGAGCCTCTCATGAGGAAAGAATTGGACAAGCTGATTGAGTCAGCAATTATATTCCCAATCAAGCATTCTAGTTGGGTTGCCAACTTAGTTCGATCGAGAAAGAAAAGTGGAGAGATCGGGCTATGTGTTGACTTGAGAGATTTGAATAGAGCCTCTCTCGAGGACCATTATCCACTCCCTTCCATGGAGCAAATATTGCAGGGTTGTAGGCTTGGGTCGAAAGGTTTTATTTGCTTGATGGATACTCGGGCTTGAATCAAATTATGGTGAAGGAGGAAGACCGATTCAAGACAGCCTTCACAACCAAATGGGGCACATATGCTTACTGAAGATGCCATTTGGGTATCGAGCAGCGGAGCAACATTCCAGTGAGCTATGGATATGGCATTGAAAGGCTTGATTAACAAGATAGTCTTTGGTATACCTAGATGATATCACTTTGTCTTCTCAAGAATCTTTGCGAGACCATCTCTTTCACCTCAGGCAAGTATTTCAGAGGTGTAGAAAGTTTGGAGTGTCTTTAAATCCTAAGAAGTGCATCTTTCTTGCACATGAAGGGAAACTTCTTGGCCATATTGTCTCCAAGGAAGGATTAGCAATTGATCCAGAAAGGGTTGAAGCCATAAGAGCTCTGCCATTGCCAAGTCACAAAAAGGCTCTTCAAAGTTTCCTGGGAAGGATAAACTTTGTTCGGAGGTTTGTCCCAAATTTTGCAGCCCTTGTCAAGCCCATCACCAAAATGTTAAGAAAAAACATGGCTTTCAAATGGACGGCAGAAGGCAAGGAGAGTTTTGAAGCAATCAAAGAAGCCATCTCCCAGGCACCCACTCTCATCAACCCGGACTTTTCCAAGGATTTCATCCTCTATGCATTTGGGGGTGATGACACTATTTCTGCCATTTTGGTGCAACAGAATAAAGATAATGATGAACAGCCAATTGCCTTCTTTAGCCAAAGCCTAAATGACTGTGAATTGAGGTACTCTTTTATTGAAAAACATGTGCTTGCAGTAGTCAGGAGCTTGAAGAAGTTCAAGCATTTAATCTCAAACAACAAGGTCCAGTTGCTGGTCTCACATGCTGGGGTTAAGGACTTCCTCCTCAACAAGGATTTGAATGAGAAAAGGGCAGGATGGATCACCGTGTCATGGAGTATGACATTGAGATCAAGATCACCAAGCTGGTAAGAGGCAAGGTTTGTGTGAGCAGCTCGCTTCCAAACAACTAAACAACCCAGAAGATAAAGAAGGCATGACATCTGCTTTTACAAAATGATCAAAAACAGGAAAATGATGATGAGTCCATTCCCTGTTGGACTCAAAATATGATACATTTCCTACTGAGACGGGCATGTGCCCTCTAGAAATGAGCAAAGCAAAAGAAGACACTTGGGTTGCGAGGCTATTCCATATACCATCATTGATGGAGTTTTGTTCAAGAAGGATGTCGATGGAGTCTTTCTTGAGATGCATTAACACGAGTCGATTCAAAGGGTATTAAAGGAGTTTCATGATGGACCAGTGGTGGCCATTTTGCACCAAGTGGCACTCTGAAAATCATGAAGGCTGGTTATTATTGGCCTAAAATCTTTAGTGATTGCTATGCATGGATCAAGAAATGTAAGAATTGTGCATTCTTCACGGGAAAGAGAGACTTGCAGCCCTCCCATTGCATCCAGATCTCGGTTGACCAGCCATTCATGCAATGGGGTTTGGACTTCATTGGAATCATCAATCCCAATTCGAGCGAGGGCACAAATGGATTTTGTGACCACGAGACTACTTCACCGGATGGACGAGACGTGGCACTCAAAGAGCGAATGAGTCTAGCATCTTGGACTTTTACGAGGGATAACTACCGAGATTTGGTGTGCACTGCTTCTGAATAGTCTCGATAATGCATTGGCATTCATTGGATCTAAAATTCTTGAGTGGGCTGTCGAAGCAGGGATCTACCTCGGCACTTCATCAAACTATTACCCTCGAGGTAATGGCCGGGCCGAGTCTCTGAAACAAAAACTTGCTTGAGGATCATTAGGAGGACTCTTGATGAGAATCGAAAGGCTTGGCATACCAAGCTGAAGTCAGCCTTATGGGCTGATAGGATAACTCCCAAAGGTCCACGGGTAACTCTCCATTTAGGCTTGTCTACGGAAGAGAGGCAATCTTGCCCTGTCACTTGAGTTGCCAACGTTGGAACTCATGAAACAAGCTGGAATTGCTAGAGTTTGGACCCATGAAGGTGAGATATGCGAGAATTGATGGAGCTGCGAAAATCGGAGATCGGGCATTCAAGCGATGGAAAGGATCGGGCTTTGATCAAGAAGACCTTTGATAGGAAGGCCAAAGATAGATCTTTTCAAGTAGGAGATCTAGTATTGAAATGGGATGTGGACAGAGCAAAACCAGGAAGGCATTCAAAATTTGATGCCATTTGGAGTGGCCCATACATGGTCACAAAGTGCAAGAACAACAATGCTTTCCAATTGGCCTCATTGGATGGTGAAGAAGCTGCAGATTCGATAAATGGAATCTATCTCAAGCGTTACTTCTAGAGGGAGTTTCACTACATCTGTAAATACTAGATTAGATTTTCTTTCCTCCAAGTGCTTGTGCACATTGTTTTGCTGTAGATTAGTTTTGTTTTCCCTAAGTGCCTTGGCACAGCTTACTGTCTATGGAGATGATGCATGTCTTTGCTAAATCAGGTCACATTCCATCTTTCCCTTTGCACATTCTAAGTCAGTTTGGATTCTAACAGAATATTTGATGACTCCATGCCCAATGGATGGCTTCAGGAAACTGGCCTTTTCATCTAGCAGGCAGATGATCCCGCTGAGTCGCCAAATTGTTATCCAAAATTCACCCCCCCAGGGTAAATTTGATAACATGCATCAGGATGTCCAAATTCCAAGAAAAATGACTGATTCAGAGCAAAATCAGGTTTCTAGGGTCCCTTCAGGAATCTTTCTAAACTCCCGAGGCCGAAGAAGGGGGAGCAAGCTTTGAGAAAGTGCGGAGAAGGTTGCAGAAAGCAAGTAGTTTGGGCGAGTAAAAATTGTGAAAATCGGCTAAGTCTGGTCCCGGCCTGAGGTGGGGCGAGTGGGACAAAGGTACGCGAACCGCCGGACCGGCGAAATGAGTCGGGCGGCCCAAAGCAAATGGGACAAGTGGGACGAGTGCGGCGGGCGCGAAAAGCCGATCCGGTAGGAGAAAAATTGGCTAGCTAGCTTTGAAGAGGGTAGCATTCGGGACGAGTGGAACAAATGGACGCGAAAATGCCCGAACCAGCCGGATCGCGTGAAAAGCGATCTGAGCCCAAAAGCAATTGGGGCGCGCGGGCAGAAATGCCGAACAATGAACCGGCCGAAAAAGTCAAATCGGTCCAAGCAAAGTGGGACAAGCGGGCCAAAAATGCCCGAAGCTGCCGAACCGGCGAAATGAGCACAAAGGGCCCAAAATCAAATGGGACATCGGGACAAATGGAGGCGAAGTACGCGTAGGGCCGAATCAGCCGAGGACCAATCGAAGGCTGCCACGTGTCCTCACAGAGAAAAGTCAAAAAGTCAATGGGCGAGTTTTGAGCACCGATCCGAACCAATGGGATAGTGCCACGTGTCCCGGCTTTAGGGCCTGAGGAAAATTCAAAAGACAGCCCGCGAAAAGTAGAAGAGAGAGAGAATTATTCAGCGAATCGAGCATGCCACGTGGCATCCAGTGGCGATCTTGCGGGAAAATATTTCAAAATCCGTTTTACTTTGTTAGTGCCTAAATCTTGAGATCGACATATCTTTCGATCGAGCTCGGTTTGCGTTCTTGATATCAGCGGAAAGCTTATGAGATTCTCTACACGTTTCCAAGGTCAATCTTGCATTTTGGTTCAGTTTGGAGGATGAAAATTGAGAAACGCCTCGGCGCGAAATAACAAGCGAGAGGTAATGCTTGGCAACCACTTTAATGCAGCAAACAACCCGCCGCTTCTGTTAGACAAACCGCCGCTTTGCCAGAACCCGCCGCTTCTGCCATGATGGACGAATTAAATGCAACCTAGAGGTGGTTGGGGCAGATTTCGAATTCCTCTCTCTTTGCTCTCCCATTCTTCCTATAAATTGTAAGGAGGGGTTTCTTTCTAAGGTGGGACATTTCCGCTTTGCACCCTCCCTTCTCTCCTGTTCATAAGAAGATTTGTGGAGTTTTCAAACCTCCCATATAGACTGTAACACCGTTTTTTGCCTTTTGGCCATTGCAATGTATTGAATCTATCCTTGAGCAATATATATATGTGTCTGTGGTTACTTCTAAACCCTCTTACATATTTATTACTGTCATTCTTGATCTTTCATTGCATTTTTGCTATCTGTGCATGATGTTGTGTTACATCTACATGATCTGTGTTAAATTTGGCAAAGCATATGTTCTTCATTCCTTGGTGCATCACCTCTATTAGCTTAGATTTATTTTATGCATCTTCTTTCCTTGTCTCCTTGGCAAATTAGATTAGATTTTGAGGAAAACCCTCTGCATATTTCGTATGCACACAGAGAGGAATAGGAACCACCTTTCTCTGGAGATTCCTTTCTCACTCTTGAGTCCCACACTTGGAGAAAGGATTCAATGTTGATAATGTGTTATTATTTCATTTTATACTAATTCATCTTCTTATTATCACACTTTCTATCAATACATACATGTATTAACATAATTTTTATCTTTCTAACATGATAATGGTTGCTTCATGTGCAACATTTATTTGTAGTAGCTTCATGGTTGTCGGATACTTTGCATGATATTGTTTTCCATTATTTTCCATTGTATGTTATGATTTACGAGCTATGCCATTTTTCTTTTGTGCACATTGTATGCTTTTGGCCACTTCAGCCTGATTATATTTTGACATTGTGAGAGATGCCCCATATATGAAACCCACTTTTCGTGGTCTCTCTTTTGTATGAACATTTTCTTACTACACTATTTTTCTATTACATGCTTGTTAATTTTCTACTAACACCATGCATCTAGCCATGTTTTTCACATATGCCTTGGTTTCTACCATGCACATTCCCTCCCCTACAGGTATCAATTTCAGATCAACATCTAGTCCTCTCCTTTGGGCCACATCCTCCTAATGACATCACATGCACCTCAAATGAGGGGGAATACATTGGGTGAATCAGTCACCCCATACAATAGATCATAGCTTCAATACAGGCCTACAAAGTACATGAACATAATAGAGATACAAACACAAAATGACTCATATTCTAACTTAGGTCCTCGGTTTAGCACAAATGCCAATGCCCAAATAGAGACATGAGCACCTGCACACTTCGACCTTTCTGGTGCATATGACAAGGGAGAAGTTATAGTTACTTTCTCATATTGACACAACTCTTAGCGGTTTACGAGTATTTTTCATAGTATAGGAACATACCTCTAACAATCATAATGCATTCTATCTTCTTTTTCTACTTAGATCGACTGGATCATATACGGAACAAAGCATGATCACAACATCTCGTAGTGGTGCATAAATATCAAGAAGAAGTCGGGATGGAGAATAACACTATACCTTTCTCCCCAAAACTCTTCTATCATGGTGTGAGATCTCCCAAAAACCTCATTCTTGGTGTGAGATTGCCTAAAAAACTTACTCTTTTACAACATTTCAGGACACTTTCTATCCTTTTCACTCATCACAAATTAGGTGCACATGTTCCTTTTACTAATTTTTCACTTTCTTACATAATTTTACATGATTTTAACAAAATTATCATAAAACATGAGTTCGACTATTCTTTTGCTCTTATTTTGTAGGTTCATCCTTAATATGCAACAATAAGAATCCCTTCATCAAGCAAAAATGAAAATAGGAACAACACGACACAAGACATATGCTTCACCCCTAGGGTCACTTCCCTCTCTTAGCTTCCATGCTTCATTTCTATTATTCCACGCTTTCACCATCAATCTACATGGTTATTAGGTACACATCTCTTTTCTACTTTATGTTATCAAGTATTCACAAAACAACATAAATTGGTGGAAAATGTAGACACAAAATCATGCACTTTGGTACATTTTAGGTCATAATCACATACTACTATTCATATGATTTCTAAGCAAGAAAACTAGTAATTGACGTCTATCTTTAGCCTATTTTCTATCTTTTTGTTTTCCTCTTTTGTCTTGCACACCCCACATCCTAGTTTGATCTTTGTTGTTTTATCTTTATTGACTCTAGACACCATTACCCAAGTGTCCTCATCCCCTTTGGGCACCTCTAAAATATTTGTATCTTACTCACCTCTTTTAGGACTCTTTTATCTTTTTGGAATCTTATTTTCTTATGGGTCATCCTTTTAGTTGTCAATTACGAAACTCCAAAAAAGAAATCATATAAATACAAAGCTATGTGACCATAATAAAGGACCAAGCTCTAACCATCTACCATCACCACCTAAGGATGCATCCAAAGGCATTCTAAGAGTATTAAAGAATACATCTAGCACTTACTCAAGGTACAAGAGGACTACATTTTCTACATACACACACGAAGGGAAGTTAATTTTTCCCTCCACATATCTATTTACATTGCTGCATCTATATTTTTCTTTCTATCAAGTACATCATGCACAATATCTTGTTAGGGAACAATTTATAAACACACACAAAAGAACTACATGTATTCTAAGATGTAGTGTAGTGCTCGATCATAAGTTCACTTTGTTGTGTGACTATTGGGGTCATTTTGACTCCCCATTTGCATCTTTTTATTTTTAGGATTTGATGTGTTTTGGGTTTTGCAGGTTATCTCCCTCTTTACAAGTTAGAAGTGAATACAAAAATCATCCAATGAGTTATAGGAGATCAATAGCGAAGGTTACTCACCATATTGTGACACAAGAAGAATCAATTTCTGACCATTTTTGCATTCACATGTGTCCAACGAGAGATATCCAATGTAAACAAACCTTTGACGCAATATAGGTTCCCTAGTCTAGTCTTATTTAGGAGTTATAGAATTTTCCTCAAAGACACGGTTGCGATGGTCTTCTCTTCCTATCTACCGGTTTTTAGTCCATCTCACTTTGGGGTTTATTGTGAAATCAACTAAGTCTTTTATTCACTTTATTTCACTTAGGGTTTCAATTTTCATTAGCTTATTTCTTATGTCATATCTATACATTATAATTTTATTTATCATAGGTGACTTTGAAATATTTAAAGTTTTACAAAAATATAATTTTTTAAATCAACCACTTGATTGTGCATACCTTATTATTCTAGTACTGCATACCTTATGCACGACCATTTCTTATGTGTCCGGGACTCAATTATCACAAGCCACACTAGTAGTATCACTAATGGACTAAGCATCTTCCCAATGAAGTATGTCATCCTTTGATGGATCCATCTTCTCAGGGTCACACACCATATGCATGTAGATTATGTTGAGATCATCCTCATTAATAGGCTTTGTATAAGGTGCATCATCTAAGGGTATAATAACACACCCATCCTTATTCTCAAAACTTATATTCCTCTTAGTTAAGTGCAATTTTGTGTTATTATCATAGCATTAGGGATTTCCAAGTAGTGTAGGGAATTTATATTCTTCTTCCAACCAACTCAAAACCTCAAAGTCACCCTTGAACATGGATCCCGATTAGTGATAGAATCATCCTTTAATACTCCAATGGGAATGAGTCTTATCTTATCATCCATATAAAACACATTTGAAGATGGATGAAATTGTGTCCTTCCCATTTGGTTCCAAACATCAAGGGTGAGAACATTAACCTTTATGTCTGGGTCTATAAGAATATTACTTACCAACCATCCATTAATCACTACATCCAGTGTGATCTCCATGTCGTACTCATGGTCCTGCGGTGGTAAATTAGCAAGGAGGATCTGGAAATCCCTCTTTATACTGTGTAAATCATTTTATCAAGGAAACATTCTCCCAAAAAAGGTATGATATTATCCTATCTAAGCATTTTACATGCCTCCATAATATCATCAACATAATTTTGTGGTTGCTTTGTATTCCTCGAGCATTCCTCTTGTATGTTTTCTCTTTCAAGCACTATATCTCTCCTGTAACTCCCTAATGATTCCCATGGTCTCCTGATAAAATTCATTCTATTGGGTTGTGTCTGGATACTTCACATGTACCACCTCTTCCTATTTGATGAGAGGTCTCACCTTACCCTTCTCACATGTGTGTTACCTCTATGTGCATAGTGATTAATATAGGTTGGATTTTAGGTTTAAAAATCTTCTTAGGTTCCCATTTCTCCTACTTGGTACACTCTATTTTAATCATATCCATATCATTATCCTTCTTTTATTTTTACACATGTGTACATATAGATCTAGACAATCCTCTACCTCGTGCACCTTTCCAAAATATGCATGAACCTAGTTATTTAGACACTCATGTTGATAATAATTAGGTGATCCACATGCATAACATGTCCCTTGTGTAAAAATTTCATGTCCATTATGGTATATGCTTCGAATCCACCTCTAAAACCTCCATTACCGTTGTTTCATGCTTCACTATTTTAGCCTTCTTACACCTTCGAGTACTTGTCACATTAGTTTGCTACAAACCTATTTCATCTGTCTCGTGAATATGATCAATCAAAAAAACTTGGTTATGTCATTGGTATGCATATACCATATTTTGCAATGATACATTCTTCGCATCGTGCACTATAAAAGTGAACAATTTTTAACATTATAATCTTATGAAAGATCTCATAAGCTATTAAAAATTCACATATGTTTTACGTATGAATAGTTATCCTTTAAATTTCCTTCCACCTCAAAATTAGTGCACCATAATCCACTTGTGCATCTCATGTGTTAAATTGGAAGAAACCTTCTTGAACTAAGTATCCATTACTGCAATCTATGATTCAAGGAATGGAATTACCCTTGTGTCAACACTTTTAAAATCTTCAGACATGTAGTTCTTCTTCCAAGGCTTCACATGGGCCATTAAATATTTTTACGTGATAGCGCTCTATGAAAAGGTGTTAGCAAGCCTCCTAGAAACCATTGTGCATGTTTCCTCGATGAGTATCATATGAAAGATTGGACAAAAATTATTGAAATCAGTGTCATATTCTCTAACACTCTTAGACGAGACCCTTCTTGATATCCTTCTGTGCACTAATGCTTTGTTGCTTGAACTCAAGTATGTGAAACTCAACTAAGAAGGTGGTGCACAATGCATCATAGTCCATTTTTTTCTGATGTGGATCATATTTTTAATACCATCTTTATGCATTCCCTTTAAGTGTGGTTAAAAATTTACTTTTCTTCCTATCAAGATTTTTTATTCCTTTATCTCTCCATAATAGCTCACACTAATGCATCTTCCACGCCTCTATATTCTCGGTATATGTAAAGACATCTCACGAGAAGATCCGAGGGGTCTACTACTAAGGTTGTTGATGTTTTTGTAATGGATTGTTTTCCCTTGTGCTAGAGTGGGGCCAAATCCTAAACTTGATCCTCTACTAATATTTCCTCCACGCGGTGGCTTACCTAAACCTCCTAATCCTTGGATTGTGACACGGGACCTATTGAAGAACTTCCTTGTTTCCCTATGGTGGTGATAAAATGCACACCAACTATATGTCCTATAGCTCCACCAATAGTAATACTTCTAACAGTAGTGCTCCACTACTTTTTCCTAACAACACACCTATCAAATGGGTCCCAAAAACTTTATCCAAACATGGGAACCTTTTGCACTACCATATGCACATCCTTTATCTATTGCACCTCTTAAGTTGATACTAATATGTGATTATCTACACCCCCTACCTAGCATGGTGATACTTGAGTGCATTCTTGTTCACCTTCACTATGATGATCTTCTATAGAAACTTTTGGATTCCAAGCACTTGGTGCAAGGCCTAGGTGACCAAGTTTTGTTAGATACACACCAATGGTTCTCATTCTATCCTTAGACTCACTGTCATATGATGTCGGTCATTCTATTTTTATTCCCAATAACTAGAAAGATAAGATCTTGTGGCCCCTTGCCTTCCTGTAGGGATCACATTACTACCTCTAGTCATCATTATGCCTCAGTCTCAAATGCCTCTTCAACTTCCCTCCTGGTGCATCATTATACCTACGTAGTATTTCTTATTTCTCCCTTTCCCCCACTTTCACAATGCCATCCTTCCCAAACCTATTTTCTTCCCCTGTGTACAATGGTTTTATCCTACCATTAGTAGGTTTTCCATCCCAAGCTCAATCATCAAGATCTTAATAGCTAAAGGTGGCGTGCATAAATATGATCCCCTGGCTTGCATAAAATCTAGTAATATTTTTCCTCGGGGCATGAGTATGTCCAAATTGTGTACTACAAGAGTATAAATATGCAAAAATCCTTCCCACATGTGATCTACATCTCTAGTCCATGACACGTAAAAATCATAGTGTTTGATAGTCATCCTAGATCCACACTTGCTTTATTCCAATCCAGATACCCCTATTTTGTGTGTAAGATGTTAACCACTAGTACAACTATAGTGCAAAGAAGATGAACATTTTCTAATATAATAAATCATATAGGTTTTCCTCCACCTACTTGTGGATAAATCATTTATGTTCTTAAAAATCATTAGACTAAAATAGTATGGTTATCAAGAATTCATTTTCACTTTGGAAAGGTGAGTTGCAATCTGGCTTTAAGAGTTGCAGACTTATTTCTTCTTCTGACTCATCCTTGGATCAATTTCAGTGATCCAAGGAATGTTTCAAATCTTCTTCATAGACTAAATGAATGGTAAATTGACATTCAGTAGTTTGAGGGACATAGAAGACTGAACTTTGTATGTTACAAATTCTTTGGTCTTATGTGAACGTGTTTTCATTCAACTTTGTATGTTTGTGCTTGGGTCTTTGGTGATTGATCTTGGCAGGACATTAAGGACGTAAGAAAAATTCAATTTATTTCACAATAGAGGAGGAGTTCGAGTCCTAAAACCTAAGGATTATCCTAACAGTATCCTAAGCTAGGTAAGAACACCTATGTTCTAGCTACGTTTACTTATTTGGATTTTATTCTAACCTAAGCCTCTTATTCTATTTTGTTGGGTTGGCATCCTAACCTAAGCATTGTGCTAAATGAATAAGGGAAGGATTACTAAAGTAATGTTAGGCTATTTTTAACTAATACCTAATACTAAATGGTTATGAATTGAATCTAACCTAAGGTGGGAATTACTATTGGAAAATGTTTTAAGACCTAAGGTGGTTATTGCTAGACTAACCTAAGTTTTATGGGATCCATCCTAAACTATTAAAAGGGAACCTAAGGGTCGCATGTCTCTAAGGTGATGGTTCCAATGGCATTTAAGTGAGTTGATAGGGTTTAATGGATGGTGGTACTACCTAGTTTTGGCAGGGGCTAGTTAACTTTAGTGGAGGCATACGTGGAAGCTCCACTAAAGATGGAATTGTATTTTTGGATGGAATTGGCATTCACCAGATTTAGGAGGTGGTGGAAAGGAAAGATAAGTGGGAAATTTGGAATTAATGGCATTAATGGCATTAATGGGCCTCATTTTGTGTGTAACCATCTTGGAAACTTGGAAGGTGGGTTTGTAGGAGGTTATTTGGTTTTGCATGCATTGCAGGATTTTTCTCTGCATGGAGCTATCTAGTTCTTCAAACCAGTAGTTTGACCTTCACTTCAAAGCTATTTTTGGTTTCTACGGTCTATTTTTGATCGAAGGAAAGTATATGAGGCATAGGAAGAAAAGATGTTTGATTGTTGATCTTTCGTGGAGGAGAAAAAGAGTTGGAAGCTCAGCTGGAAGTCTCCTTCGATTTGGCAAAAGCACTATCAGGCATGATAGGCTCTAACCATTAAGATTCTTTTCTTTCTTCTAAATGATTCATTAGAACAACTCTTCTCTCATGAGATTCATGTTTTCATGTTTGACTAGTTATTTTCTTGTTGGGTTTTATGAATCTTTGTGATGTTTGGATATGAATCCATGGAAAAAATAATGTTGTTTTGGAAACTTTCTCTCTGTGCAAGTTCTATGACAACATGCATGTGAAGCTTGTATGTGAAACTTGTTTTATAGCTCTTTTTTTCATTCTGGAACTTGTATTCAGGTTGTTGTGCTTTGAACTAACCTTCATTGCAATATAGGGTTCTGAACTTTATGGGAACCTTGAGTTCCATTTGATTTTGTTTTTGGGCTTCGTGTTTTGATATAAACTTGTGTTGGAGCTTCGTGTTGTTCGAACCAGTGTTTGGAAACTTATGCAATGTTGAGTTATTTGCTTGAAGTTCATATTTGGCACTGTACTTGTATTTTATTACTTGTGAAGTTCTAACTTTTGTGTGAAGCTCGTGTTTGACACTGTACTCTTATTTGACACTTGAGTGTTATGAGATTTTATTTGGATCGATGTATTCGATTATGTTATAGTATTTTTGTGTTGGGTTATTCTTGTATTAAAATTTTAAAGCTTATAATTCTTTTATTGAGAAACTTACTCACCAGAAAACTAGGTGATAGCTTGATTGAGTCATTTTGAAATCTCTTCGAGATTTGGAACTGAAACGTCTTGTTTAAAAGAATGTGGAACTTCTATTTTTATGACTGTATCATCTTCTCTGAGATGGTAATGGCATGAGATTTGGGGGGGTGTTCTTTCCCCTCTATTTTGAGGAAACCCATTCTGGGTTGACTGTTTTGTTTGAAACTAAGTCACCTCTTGTCAAAATTTTGTGGTTGTGAAAGTTTTGTTTTGGATTTTTGTTTATTTGCTTTGGAGATAAGAATGAGACATCTTCTGACTTAGACATTTTTGGGTTCTTGCTCTCTCTTCTGATTCTTTAAAATAATTTTGGGTCTCAGTGGAAGGTTGAGTTATTACCCTTGGACACTAAATTTATACGGGAAGGATACTTTCTCCGTTCAGTTGTTTTGTGTTTAGTTCTTTTGAATCACAAACTACTTACTCTTCGTATTAAGTGGTGAAGCATTTGTGAGTCTTCAGTCTTGAGTTCATGGATAATTCTGAACTTGTTAGTTTACTTGTTTTGGGATTCTATTCTTGTTGATACAATGAATGAGTCCTTGGACTTCTTTTAAAGAGAAAATATATATATTCTCTTGGGATCATATATGTTGTTTTTTGGGACTGTAATATGTTTTTCATTCTGATTTGATTTGAAACTAGAAATTCATTTGTTCAGTTTAATGAAATGATTGATTATTTGGACCTTTCCTTATAGAGATTCCTTTTCTCTATCTTTTGGATAAGCTCATTGATTGAACTTCTCTGCACTCGATTCTCTTATGAGATGGTGATTTCTTTATGGCTTGTTGGTCTACTTTGTTTGAATCATTTGTTGTAATGATGTAGAAAGATAGTAGCTAAGTTAGTTCTACTGATAAGTGAATGCATACTTGTTTGATCGATTGTTGACTAAGCCTTGCTTTTATTTGGATGGATAGGAGTAGGTTTTGTCTCTTGTACTCTATCTTTTTGGGTGAACTCAGTAGAGATTAACTCCTTTATGGGACTACTTTGATTTGTGAACGTTGGTTTCAGATCTTTGATTGATAACTTCTAACATGCAGAATTAGAATTAGAATTGTAGTTAGACTTTTTGATTTTCTATACCTTCTTGGATTGTTATGAAATTCTGTTTAGATGTATATCTTTAATGTTGAATTTATAAGATTGTTATCCTGGAAAGGAAATAATAATTCATGTTATGAACCTGATCTATTTTTTTTAGATGTTATAAGTTTGGGTATGGTACGTAATGGTTCTTCTTATTCTTTCTTAAGATTTAGATGAATCATCCTAGAATGAACCATGTTGTAAACACTTCTTTTGTCTTATATAAAAGATAAATGTTGTATTCTATTAGGATAGAATTATGAAATAATGGGATGGCAAGATCTATTGTTTGTTTAAAAGTTATTGATAGGATCAATTGAACTTTAAGTTTTTAGGCAGATGTTGTGGATTATATTCTTCTCTTCTCTTAAAAGTGGATCTAGATTTATTATTGTACTTCTTTTCTGTTTGGTATCACTTATGCTTATTGTATGATATATTAATTATCTCATTAAAGCAAGTGTTGCTTTAATGAAACAATTAGTGGAATGCACTTCATTTTAATGCTTAGTGCTTATCATGCTCAGTTCATTGAACTGACCCATGCTAGCAATTTTTGTAGATGGACATCGTAAGTGATAAAAGAAGGAAAAAACTTATATGATGCATTGGCTGATATAAGTCTGATTCTTTGTAAAGAATTCTGATTCATTCTTTAGTTGTATTGAAAAAAAAAAAGTTGTATACTTTATAGAATGAAGGTTGTTGTTATGCAGTACACCTAAAGTGCATAGTCTTGTAAATTTATAAGTTATAATGATGAATTGTGAGTTGTGATTTATTTGCATTGGTTGTGTAAATTATCTCGTACTTTTATGAAGGAGATGGAAGTTCTATCTTGTTGATATTCTTCATATTATATTATGCTTATCTTGTTATCTTTGATAAGATGGATAAAGGGAATTAGTTCAATTTCCCTTATAATGATGCAACTTGTTAAGTTGCATAAGATGATGTGTATTATCTAAACAATTTAACATAGTAATGTGATGCGTAATGAACATGCAGTAAGAACTATGGATATTGTGAATGATAAACCCTAACACTTAATCATGTAGAGGAAGACTCTTCCTCTCTCTCAAATGAATGTAAACCAAAAAGGATTGGAGATATGATTATTAATCATTAGACTTCATTTTGTATGAAGTCTACTTTAGTTGGACCTATGTGGTTGTTAAACCTTCCTGAATGTTAAAATACATTTTATTGAAACTTATGATATTGTTGTCTTGTTTTGGTTAACTGCTTGTTAAAAAGTAGTAAAAAACATTAAAAGCAATCATAAGTTAAGGAAGTTCTTCAATGACTAAATGAATCAAAATTTAGAAAAGAACTTATGGAGTGTTGGATTAGGGTTTAGCAGGGTTGTTGTAATCAAGTATAATCCAAATTAACAATGTATTAATAACCTCCTAGGGGTATGTACATCTCGATGAGGGTAGTTTTACATAGGATGTTGGCACACACCAACTATAGGGGGTTGTACTTTCAAGAAGACTTGGGTCTTCTCGAGAATACAACATTGCAGTTGACATGTGGCAACACCCTTCTGCATTGATCATCTAGATCTACACACAAATAAGGACTTGAACTTAGTTTCTCTCTAGGTCAAGTTAGTGGCATATTTAGGATAGGTAGTAGCTTTCAATGGCTCAGGGTACCTTGGCACATCTAGTTGACTTAGGTCAACCGAGTATGCCCATATACCCTAAGTCATTGTGAGCATCTTCCTATAATAATTTATGTTTCTAACTAGGGCTAGGGTTAAACCTTGGGCAAGTGGACTGACGGTAGTCAGTAAAGACCATTCTTGATAACAAAAGAGTGAGGTGAAGGATGTATTCCAAAATGATGAGTATGTCATCTAGGAATAGTGACATACATAGTATGTTGAAAATCTTTGGCCAAAGTATCACAAGCTTTTGGTTGTGTTGTCCTATGTCACCAAGTTTAAAGCAACATGATATCAGATGAATATTAGTAACAAATATTTAGATATGTTCTTTAAATAGATCACTCAGTACCCAGTTTAGGGTAGGAAAACCAAGTATATGAAGTATACGATAAGTATTCAATACTTAAAGTTAACATAAATAGATCGGTAGATCACCGAGTTATGAAATAAATAGATCGGTAGATCACCGAGTTATGAAATGAATAGATCGGTGGATCACCGAGTCATTTATAGCTGCATATGGTTATCTATTTGAGATTGATTGGCATGGAATGTTTGTTCTAAATAATGCTTTATTTAGAATAGAGAACATTATGTAAAAAAAAAAAAATTTTCCTTGTTTCTAAAGTCTTAAAATGGGAATGTTACATCTTGGTATCAGAGCTGAAGGTTACAGCTCTTGGACCTACTGTGTCCATAATCTGATGAAACTTAAATTTTCTTGTTAACAAAAATGGTTAGAACAAGAGGAAATGTTGCAAATAATCCTCCACTTGCCAGAGGAAGGAGCAACAACTACCTAGAAAAAACTAGATGAGATCCTTGCTTCCCTTGTTGGACACAAGAGATCATTTGGCTGTACTTGAACAACAAGTAATGGGAAATGAGGAGGAAGAAGATGCTGATAACAATAATCAGCCACCTCCTGGGACAACACCAATGAAGGTGTTGATAATAACAATGTGAACATACATGTTCAACTTGAGAACAAAAAGGCTAGGCTGGGCAGCTATGTAAACTCACTAATGATATAAAAAGGATAAGTCCACCCAAGTTTGATGGCACCACATTAGGAGATGGGGCTGAGAATTGGCTCAAAATGGAGAAATACTTTGCAATAAGGAATTTCTCAGAAGAAACAAAGGTGATATGGGGAGCATATCAGCTTTCTCATGAAGCATCTTCATGGTGGGACAACTTATAAGGATGAGTTGAATATTGATGAAGCTAATATCACTTGGGATCAATTTAAAGGATACTTCAGGCAATGATGGCTGCCACAACTTTACTATGATCAAAAATGATTGAATTCTAGAACTTAGCTCAAGGAAAGCTAATCAGAATTGAGTACTGGGAATGGTTTACAAAACTCCTTAAGTATGTACCTCAATACCAAACTGATGAGAAGTTCAGGATATGAAAATTCATCATGGGATTGAATCCCATTATAGGAGGAGAGGTGGATGTTCACAGCCCAACCATGATGGAAGGGGTTGTTGAAAAATCCATAAGGTAGGAACAAAATTAAAGGCAATTTCTGCTCATAAGGAGGAAGTAAGGAAGAAAGTTCCCAACTCCTCTACATCATCTCTTGCACCTAAGAAAGGACCATGGAAGAAATTTGGAATGAAAAGTAAGAAAGAAGCAACAAACAAGTTTGTTGGTAATGCACGAAACAACCTTGCTAAGAACAATAATAATAGACAAAAGTCCTATGGGGGTCAGAATGATAACTCTAAGGCTGGAAATAAACCCGAGCCTAGGAAGGGACCTGTAGGAGGCTGTTATAACTATGGAAAAGATCATTACGTGAATCAATGTCCTTTGAAGAAGGATGATCATAATCAACAACACAAGATACACACTGCTGCAGTAGCTGATAAGCAAGCTGAGAAATAGGCCACACCCATAGAAGTTTCGGGTAAGTTATTTGGCTTACCTATAACTATTATTTTTGATACTAGAGCTATTGAATGTTTTATTTCTAGTAAATTAGCATCAAAACTAAAAATAAAAGCTAGAAACATGGATAAAACATGGATTGTATAGTATGGGAACAATGTTGTTCATACGGTTAGTATGTGTCTTTTTGGAGCAGTCCTTGATTTACCTAACTTTTCCACTAAAGTTGATCTTTATGTTGCACCTTTGGGGTCTTATGATGTAATCATAGGTGTTAATTGGTTAGCAGAACATAAGGCTAAAGTGGACTATTTTGAAAAACACATTAGTTGTTTAGATGACTTGTAAAAACAAAGATTTAGGGTGTGAAACGTGAGATTTCTGTTAGAAAACTATCAGCTATGCAACTTAAAAAGGCCAAAAATAAAGGTTGTACCTTATATGTAGTAAAAATTACTGAATCAACAAAAGAGAACAATGATGTTATGGAATGATATCCATTGTTACGAGACTTCAATGACGTATTTCTAGAAGAATTGCTAGGTCTTCCACCCAAAAGGGAGTTTGATTTCACGATTGAGATCAAGCCTGGAACTGAACCTATTTCTAAAGCACCGTATCAAATGACTACTATAGAATTAGTAGAGCTTAAGGCTCGTTGCAAGAAAATTTTTCTAAAGGTTTGATTAGACCAAGTGTTTCACCTTGGGGAGCACCTATAATTTTTTGAAAAAGAAGGATGGAACCCTTAGATGCATTGATTATTAAAAATGTTAAACAAAGCAACAATCAAGAATAGATACCCACTCCCTAGGATTGATGATTTATTTGATCAGATGCGTGGAGCATCGGTATATTCTAAGATAGATCTTTGATCTGGATATCATCAATTGTGAATTAAGGATGAGGATATTCATAAAACAACTTTCAGAACAAGGTATGGACATTATGAGTTCACGGTTTTACCTTTTGGATTAACTAATGCACCTACACATTTATGAATTTAATGAATAATATCTTTCAAGAATACTTGGACAAATTTGTGCTCGTATTCTTGGATGACATTCTCATATATTCTAAAAGTATTGAGGAACACCATGAGCATTTGAAGATAGTTTTGGAAATATTAAGAAAGAGACGGTTATTTGGTAAGTTGTCTAAATGTTCTTTCTATGACACAAAAGTACACTATTTGGGACATGTAATAAGTAAGAATGGAATTGTTGTAGATCCTTCAAAAATTGTAGCTATAATGGAGTGGCCTACACCTAAGAATGTACATGAAGTTAGAAGCTTCATGGGACTTGTTGGCTACTATAGGAAATTTGTAAAAGATTTTTCTAAGGTGGTTGCACCAATAACTTCTTTACAAAGAAAGATAAAAAGTTTGTTTGGAGTGAGAAATGTGAAATTGCATTCAAAACCTTGAAGGAACAGTTAACTTCAACACCTATTCTTGCAGTACCAGATCCTAATGGAGATTTTATGGTGGTAATGATAATGCTTCTGGTGAAGGTTTAGGAGGCATTTTGTTACACAAATGAATGGTCATCATGTCAGCTTACTTAAAAGTAGAAAACTTAAGTTACATGAGTTGAATTATGCTCCACATGATTTAGAGCTTGCTGCCATTGTTCATGCACTACAAGTTTGGAGGCATTACCTGCTTGGTAAACCTTTTGAATTGAAAATGATCACCTTGGACTGAAGTATATCTTCACTCAGCCAAATCTTAATGCAAGACAATGAAGGTGGTTAGAGTTTTTGTCTCAATATGATTTTGACATCAGTTATATAAAGGGTAAAGAAAATAGAGTGGTTGATGCTCTAAGTCATAGGAAGCACATTTCTGCTCTTATAACGTTAAGAACTCAATTTAAGGATGAAGTAAAAAGTGTTATGGAATCTGACTCTTACTTTCAGCAAGTAAAAGTAGCACTTGCTGTATTCAATGATTTGAGGTATAAAGGTTTTCACTTTGATAATGAAGGAATCTTACGATTTGAAAACAGAGTATATGTACCTTTGCTAAATGATTTGAGAAAGAAATTGTTAGCAAAATTTCACAATTCACCTTTTTCTGGACACCCTGGCATTACAAAAATGCTTGCTGATATAAAACAACAATATTTCTGGAAAGGAATGAAAAAGGATGTTATAGACTTTGTGACACATTGCCTTGAATGTCAACGTGTTAAAGTGGAACATATGCACCCAACCGGTTTGTTGTATCCTCATAGCATACCACAATACAAGTGGCAAGTAATAAGCATGGATTTTGTACAAGGGTTACCTATGTCAAGAAATAAACATGATGTTATTTTGTAGTTGTTGATAAACTAACAAAGGTAGCACATTTTATTGTTGGAAATCTGAAGGATGATTCTCCTATTTTGGCTAAAATATTTGTACATGAGATTTTCAGATTACATGGAGTACTTGAACTAATCATATCTGATAGAGATCCTAGAATGACATCAAGGTTTTGGAAAACACTTAATGCAGCTCTAGGAACTAAGCTGAATTTCAGTTCTACGTGTATCATCAAAATGGATGGATAGACTGAAAGAGTAAATCAAGTTTTAGAAGATATGTTACGGATGTATTGTATGGATCAACAATATAAGTGGGAAGAGTATCTTCCATTAGTTGAATTTGCATACAATAATACATATCATGCTTCTCTTAAGATGGCACCTTTCAAAGCATTATACGGAAGAAAATGTAGAACCCCTATTAGTTGGGACAACATGGAGGATAGAGAGGTAATTGGACCTAAAATTCTTACTGAAATGGAACAACAAGTTAAATTGATTCGTGAACACTTGAAAGAAGCAACAGATAGGAAAAAGAGTTATGCTGACTTAAAGAGGGTTGATAGGAAATTTGAACTTGGTGAGAAAGTCTTTCTTCGGGTTAAACCAAAAAGAGTTCTATAACTTTTGGCAAGGCTGCCAAGTTATCACCTCATTATGTGGGACCTTTTGAGATAGTTGAAGTAATCAACCCTGTAGCTTATCATTTAGCATTACCTCCTATGTCACACGAATGCATGATGTTTTCCATATTTCTTTGCTTAAGAAATATGTATCAGATTTATCACATGTGTTAAATTAGAATTCATTGCAGGTCCAGGACCCAGAATAATCATGGTTAAACCCACACGAGTGTTGGAAACTCACCAGTTGCATTTAAGAAATCATGAAATAAGACAATGTAAGGTCCAGTGGGACCAGTTTAATGAAGAGAGTGCAACTTGGGAAAACCTTGAGGATATGAAAACTACTTTTCCATATCTATTTGAATAGAATTGATTCTGTTGATAAAAAATTTGTGATTTTATCTTTATATTACAATAAGTATGCCATAGTTTTGGGTAGATATTTATTTGTTTTGAATAAACAACTATGTAATGCTTGATTTCTAGAACTTAAAAATTCTTATATGTTTTTGACATATGGTAAGAAAAGTGAATAAGTTGATTTTCCTTGATGCAAACTATTAAAAAAATGAGATAATCATCGGGATGATGATTCTTTTTTTTAGAGGGAAGCATGTATGTAACACCTCGACAACTGTTATATTCCTCTTTTGCATTTCAAGTGTTGACATGTGATTTTCTAGATAAAGATGTGTTCTTTTGACTATTGAAGATCATGCTTGATAAGGATAAATCATTTCTGTTCTTAAAAATCATTAGACTAAAATAGTATGGTTATCAAGAATTCATTTTCACTTTGGAAAGGTGAGTTGCAATCTGGCTTTAAGAGTTGCAGACTTATTCCTTCTTCTGACTCATCCTTGGATCAATTTCAGTGATCCAAGGAATGTTTCAAATCTTCTTCATAGATTGAATGGTAAATTGACATTCAGTAGTTTGAGGGACATAGAGGACTAAACTTTGTATGTTACAAATTCTTTGGTCTTATGTGAACATGTTTTCGTCAGCTTGTATGTTTGTGCTTGGGTCTTTGGTGATTGATCTTGGTAGGACATTAAGGACGTAAGAAAAATTCAATTCATTTCACAGAGAGGAGGAGTTCGAGTCCTAAAACCTAAGGATTATCCTAACAATATCCTAAGCTAGGTAAGAACACCTATGTTCTAGCTACGTTTACTTATTTGGATTTTATTCTAACCTAAGCCTCTTATTCTATTTTGTTGGGTTGGCATCCTAACCTAAGCATTGTGCTAAATGAATAAGGGAAGGATTACTAAAGTAATGTTAGGCTATTTTTAACTAATACCTAATACTAAATGGTTATGAATTGAATCTAACCTAAGGTGGGAATTACTATTGGCAAATGTTTTAAGACCTAAGGTGGTTATTGCTAGACTAACCTAAGTTTTATGGGATCCATCCTAAACTATTAAAAGGGAACCTAAGGGTCACATGTCTCTAAGGTGATGGTTCCAATGGCATTTAAGTGAGTTGATAGGGTTTAATGGATGGTGGTACTACCAGTTTTGGTAGGGGCTAGTTAACTTTAGTGGAGGCATATGGAAGCTCCACTAAAGATGGAATTGTATTTTGGATGGAATTGGCATTCGCCAGATTTAGGAGGTGGTGGTGGAAAGGAAAGATAAGTGGGAAATTTGGAATTAATGGCATTAATGGGCATTAATGGGCCTTGGTTTTTGTGTGTAAACCATCTTGGAAACTTGGAAGGTGGGTTTGTAGGAGGTTATTTGGTTTTGCATGCATTGCAGATTTTTCTCTGCATGGAGCTATCTGGTTCTTCAACCAGTAGTTCGACCTTCACTTCAAAGCTATTTTTGGTTTCTATGGTCTATTTTTGATCGAAGGAAAGTATATGAGGCATAGGAAGAAAATATGTTTGATTGTTGATCTTTCATGGAGGAGAAAAAGAGTTGGAAGCTCGGTTGGAAGTCTCCTTCGATTTGGTAGAAGCACTATCAGGCATGATAGGCTCTAACCATTAAGATTCTTTTCTTTCTTCTAAATGATTCATTAGAACAACTCTACTCTCATGAGATTCATGTTTTCATGTTTGACTGGTTATTTTCTTGTTGGGTTTTATGAATCTTTGTGATGTTTGGATATGAATCCATGGCAAAAAAATAATGTTGTTTTGGAAACTTTCTCTCTGTGCAAGTTCTATGACAACATGCATGTGAAGCTTGTATGTGAAAACTTGTTTTTGTAGCTCTATTTTTTCATTCTGAACTTGTATTCAGGTTGTTGTGCTTTGAACTGACCTTCATTGCAATATAGGGTTCTAAACTTTATGGGAACCTTGAGTTCCATTTGATTTTGTTTTTGGGCTTCATGTTTTGATATAAAACTTGTGTTGGAGCTTCGTTGTTTTAGAACCGGTGTTTGGAAACTTATGCAATGCTGAGTTGTTGCTTGAAGTTCATATTTGGCACTGTACTCATATTTTATTACTTGTGAAGTTCTAAACTTTTGTGTGAAGCTCGTGTTCGACATTGTACTCTTATTTGACACTTGAGTGTTATGAGCTTTTATTTGGATCGATGTATTTGATTATGTTCTAGTATTTTTGTGTTGGGTTATTCTTATATTAAAATTTTAAGCTTATAATTCTTTTTTTGAGAAACTTACTCACTACGAAAAACTGGGTGATAGCTTGATTGAGTCATTTTGAAATCTCTTCGAGATTTGGAACTGGAAACATCTTGTTTAAAAGAATGTGGAACTTCTTTTTTTATGATTGTATCATCTTCTCTGAGATGGTAATGGCATGAGATTTGGGGGGGTGTTCTTTCCCCTCTGTTTTGAGGAACCCACATTCTGGGTTGACTTGTTTTGTTTGAAACTAAGTCACCTCTGTCACAATTTTGTGGTTGTGGAAGTTTGTTTTGGATTTTGTTTCTATTTGCATTGGAGATAAGATTGAGACATCTTCTTGACTTAGACATTTTTGGGTTCTTGCTCTCTCTTCTATTCTTTAAAATAATTTTGGGTCTCAGTGGAAGGTTGAGTTATTACCCTTGGACACTGAATTTATACGGGAAGGATACTTTCTCCATTCAGTTGTTTTGTGTTTAGTTCTTTTGAATCACGAACTACTTACTCTTCATATTAAGTGGTGAAGCATTTGTGAGTCTTCATCTTGAGTTCGTGGATAATTATTGAACTTGTTAGTTTACTTGTTTTGGATTCTATTCTTGTTGATACAATGAATGAGTCCTTGGGATTCTTTTAAGAGAGAAAATATATATATTCTCTTGGGATCAATATGTTGTTTTTGGGACTATAATATGTTTTTCATTCTGATTTGATTTGAAACTAGAAATTCATTTGTTTAGTTTAATGAAATGATTGATTATTGGACCTTTCCTTATAGAGTTTCCTTTTCTCTGTCTTTTGGATAAGCTCATTGATTGAACTTCTCTGCACTCGATTCTCTTATGAGATGGTGATTTCTTTATGGCTTGTTGGTCTACTTTTTTGAATCATTTGTTGTAATGATGTAGAAAGATAGTAGCTAAGTTGGTTCTATTGATAAGTGAATGCATACTTGTTTGATCGATTGTTGTTGACTAAGCCTTGCTTTATTTGGATGGATAGGAGTAGGTTTTGTCTCTTGTACTCTATCTTTTTGGGTGAACTTGAGTAGAGATTAACTCCTTTATGGGACTACTTTGATTTGTGAACGTTGGTTTCAGATCTTTGATTGATAACTTCTAACATGCAAAATTAGAATTAGAATTGCAGTTAGACTATTTTTTGAGTTCTATACCTTCTTGGATTGTTATGAAATTTTGTTTAGATATATCTTAAATGTTGAATTTATAAGATTGTTATCCCGAAAAAGGAAATAGATAATTCATGTTATGAACCTTGATCTATTTTTCGATGTTATGAGTTTGGGTATGGTACGTAATGGTTCTTCTTATTCTTGCTTAAGATTTAGATGAATCATCCTAGAATGAACCATGTTGTAAACACTTCTTTTGTCTTATATAAAAGATAAATGTTGTATTCTATTAGGATAGAATTATGAAATAATGGGATGGCAAGATCTATTGTTTGTTTAAAAGTTATTGATAGGATCAATTGAACTTTAAGTTTTTAGGTAGATGTTGTGGATTATATTCTTCTCTTCTCTTAAAAGTGGATCTAGATTTATTATTGTACTTCTTTTCTATTTGGTATCACTTATGCTTATTGTATGATATATTAATTATCTCATTAAAGCAGTGTTGCTTTAATGAAACAATTAGTGGAATGCACTTCATTTTAATGCTTAGTGCTTATCATGCTCAGTTCATTGAACTGACCCATGCTAGCAATTTTTGTAGATGGACATCGTAAGTGATAAAAGAAGGAAAAAAATTATATGATGCATTGGCTGATATAAGTCTGATTCTTTGTAAAGAATTCTGATTCATTCTTTAGTTGTATTGAAAAATAAAAGTTGTATACTTTATAGAATGAAGGTTGTTGTTATGCAGTATGCCTAAAGTGCATAGTCTTGTAAATTTATAAGTTATAATGATGAATTGTGAGTTGTGATTTATTTGCATTGGTTGTGTAAATTATCTCATACTTTTATGAAGGAGATGGAAGTTCTATCTTGTTGATATTCTTCATATTATATTATGCTTATCTTGTTATCTTTGATAAGATGGATAAAGGGAATTAGTTCAATTTCCCTTATAATGATGCAACTTGTTAAGTTGCATAAGATGATGTGTATTATCTAAACAATTTAACATAGTAATGTGATGCGTAATGAACATGCAATAAGAACTATGGATATTGTGAATGATAAACCTAACACTTAATCATGTAGAGGAAGACTCTTCCTCTCTCAAATGAATGTAAACCAAAAAGGATTGGAGATATGATTATTAATCATTAGACTTCATTTTGTATGAAGTCTACTTTAGTTGGACCTATGTGGTTGTTAAACCTTCTTGAATGTTAAAGTACATTTTATTGAAACTTATGATATTGTTGTCTTGTTTTGGTTAACTACTTGTTAAACTAAGTAAACAAACATTAAAAGCAATCATAAGTTAAGGAAGTTCTTCAATGACTAAATGAATTAAATTTAGAAAAGAACTTATGGAGTGTTGGATTAGGGTTTAGCAGGGTTGTTATAATCAAGGCATAATCCAAATTAACAATGTATTAATAACCTCCTAGGGGTATGTACATCTCGATGAGGTAGTTTCTGTAGGATGTTGGCACACACCAACTATAGGGTTGTACTTTCGAGAAGACTTGGGTCTTCTCGAGAATACAACATTGTAGTTGACATGTGGTAACACCCTTCTGCATTGATCATCTAGATCTACACACAAATAAGGACTTGAACTTAGTTTCTCTCTAGGTCAAGTTAGTGGCATGTTTAGGATAGGTAGTAGCTTCAATGGCTCAGGTACCTTGGCACATCCGGTTGACTTAGGTCAACCGAGTATGCCCATATACCCTAAGTCATTGTGAGCGTCTTCCTATAATAATTTATGTTTCTAACTAGGGCTAGGGTTAAACCTTGGGCAAGTGGACTGACGGTAGTCAGTAAAGACCATTCTTGATAACAGAGGAGTGAGGTGAAGGACGTATTCCAAATGAGTATGTCATCTAGGAATAGTGACATACACAGTATGTTGAAAATATTTGGCCAAAGTATCACAAGCTACTGGTTGTGTTGTCCTATGTCACCAAGTTTAAAGCAACGTGATATCAGATGAATATTAGTAACAAATATTCAGATATGTTCTTTAAATAGATCACTCAGTACCCGGTTTAGGGTAGGAAAACCAAGTATATGAAGTAAATGATAAGTATTCAATACTTAAGTTTACATAGCAACTCTAACTCTCTTACTTATAAGACTACATTACCTATTTATACATGGTGGGGACTTGCCCTTCACCCCTTATATGCACTTTTCCTAAATATAGGTGAGATAACAATAGACCGCATTATTTTACAAATCTTCTTTAACTCTAGATTGAGATATAAATATCTTCACTTTATCATGCTTTAATCCTATATTTAGCTTGTCTCCATGCACCATATTTATCCTTGTCTACATGTGCTTTCTTATTTATAGACCTTTCTTGTGAGAAATGCCATCTTTTTCTTTCTTTCCTATTTTTATCCTTTTTTTGAAATTGGCTAAGTCATGAATCCATGTCTATGCATACACCCCCTTTCGTGCTAGTTTACTCATCCTTGGTGCATGCACCTTTGCACACTTCCCTATCTTTAACCACTACCCTTTACGTGCACTCCTTTGCATGCCCACTTGCATGAAATATCCAACTTTTGCATTGGCTAACACTAAGCCATTTTCTCAAACCAACATTTACCTCACAATATGAGTATTGTTCCTCCTCATAAATAATTAAACCAAATAATAACTTCTCCAAATAATTAAATAATGATGAAGTTAAAAATAAAGAAAATGATCCCTTACTCAAGTAACAAATCAAATAATATTCCTACGCATGCCCAAAATCCTTAAGACTTAAGTGGTTGGAGAAGCTCTAGAAACTCCCTATTTAATACATTCTCTAACCCCTTCCACCTCTTAAGCTATTGGGCCACCTTATCTAGAACTGAATTAACAATACTGGTATTTACTCAAGGGCCAACTCATCACCTTATCCTTCAATTATTTTACCACAACCTCTAAGTCTGAGGTCACACCTTCTAGTGCATCTATCTTGCATAATACCTCTAGGTGGATCTCCTTAAGTATTTCAGAAAGGGTGTCCTTTATGGCCTTTATCAATTCCCTTTTCTTAGTGATGTATGTTATGACCTTCTCCCACTCTACCTTATTATCCTTCATAGTGGTTTGGATTTTCTTTAGATCCTCCTCTTCCTTGGTAGTATGCACACTAAGAATAGGGTCAAAATATTAGTATTTTTCAAGTGTGCACTCTTCCTTTTTCATGGCCTTCTTAACTTAGTGACCAACACATCATACTACGCTATTATTTTCTCCACTTATTTATTATTTATCCTAATTTTTTCAAGTTCTTCGGTTTTCAAACTAGTCTAGTCTTCCTCTCCACCAACATCATGCACACCAATTCTTCTAAATATTCCTACTTTGTGGGATTTTATCTTGGTCTTGATCAATTAGCTATAGCCATACACTTGTGATACTTTTATTATATCATCCTCTTTTTCATAAGCATTTGTTGTCCACTTCTTCGCACCACTTAATTCCTCCATGAGTTTCTAAATTTTCTCATCCTTCTACCTCGTACCCTCCTCCGCATATTTTTTATCATGACTCCTTTATCTATGTTCCTCCTTCTAACCTCGATGACCATTTTTTTAATGCATTGGAGGATTTCTCATCGAAATCTTTGTTGGATCAATAACAAGGAATTTCTTTTCTAGATCTCTATTCAACTTCATATTGGAGTATTAGTCATTACTTACCTCAAAATTTGGTTCTTCCATATGTGTCTACATGCTCCAAGAAATCATCTTTCTTGTGCACATAAGTGATGCATTATAATTTATTGATTCCCATCCAAAAATCCTCCTTCGGCATTGAGATTTGGAACCTATCCCTTGATACCTTCATTTAATCCTCAATAAAATACATTAGTGGCACTTGTGGAGGTTCATGTCTTTTCCTTCTTCCACCTCACTTCCCCTTTGGTGGTTTTCTATAATGTTGAGCTATGAGTTTCTTCTATCACCTCCTCCAACACCTATTTCTTCCCAAGTCAACTACTCTCCATCACCTTTTCTGTCCTCTTCATCTCCTTTGGGATATTCCTCTTTGTACTCTACTTCACATTCTTATTCATGTTCATCTTCACCATTAGGGTCCTCCTCATGCATGTCACGTATTTCCTCCTCATGTCTTACCTCTAAAGTATCTTCATGGGGTTCCTCTTCTTCTATATGGGGTTCCTCTTCTTCCTATATGGGGTCCTCATCATGCATTAGAATATCTTCTTTTAACTACTCCTCAAGTGTTATCTCCTCACCACATTTTCTTCCAATTATTCCTCATCTTCCTTGACATAGATCACCCAATGATTTTTCTTTACTGGATCTTTTTCTTATTTAAGGTACTTTTCTTAATGGGCATGACTTGTAGATATACCTTAGGTGCTTCCGAGTACTTGCACCATTACCTTCTTCTCTTTATTTCCTCTCCATTTTCTTCCTCTTGATCTAGTCTAAGGTAGTCTCTTCTTCTATATCATCTTATTCATCTTATTCCCTTCTATCACTTCTTCATGAGGGGAGTCTCCTCACATCTTATCTTAGAAATTACCACTATCTACTTTTTGTGGGCATTCTAGAAGATGAAGGTTTAATGTGTCAATATACTTGTCATCCTTCAACTTGGGCCTAAGATAGATATATACTTTAAATGCATGTTTACCCACTATGACTATTGTGGGGCTCATGTATATGTTTTTGGATTCCACTGTCTCCACATATGTCGACCTTGATAGGTATACATAGGTCCGTGCAACGTATGGCATTACGAGTCAACCTTTTTGCATTGAATTTAATCTTACGGGCATCCTTTATCCTATTCAATATGGCTTGAAAGTATTTTATAATGAAAGTAAAGGAAACTTGTAGCAGGCCCCATTTCTCCAATGCTAAGTAAGAATCATCCAAGGTGGAAATGTTGATGCACCGCAAACTCTTCCTAATTTTATAACAAAGGGAGACAACTCCTTGGGTATGCACCATTCATTCTCAAATGCATCACGTGGCCTTTAATACCATTTATCTACGTAGATTTTGTAAGGGCTTATTATTGCCCCATCATAGGTTAATTATATAAACCTTTAGATGAGAGACTTATTCTCTAAAGGATAAACCCAAATATTTTCCTTTAGGCCATCAAGTACCTGATCTCCCAAAATGCAATAAAAAGAATAATTGCACCCCAAGTTATATTTTTTGCTTTACTCACCTAGACCTTTACCTCCTCCACTATTCCTTCAAAGAATATATATCACAATATTTTAGAGGGTCTTCTACTCCATCTTATGCATGACATGAAACCACTTTGTATTCACCTCTAACTAAACGTTCATATGAGCTAATTTTTAACTCATAAGTTACACTCTACCCTTTTTTTCTCGGATCAGTTATACTTATGATTATAAATGTGTGATTCTCTCATTAATAGTTAAATAATGTAGTTTTGCTTCTAATTTTATGTCATCTTCCAAATTTAGTCCAATTTCATCTATGATAGCATGTAATCTATTTTCCTTTCCAATTCATTGTGAAGTGATGTGCATTCTCCTTCCTCCTGAAGTATAATAAATCCACGTGCACCCTACACATAATCCACTTTTAGAGGCACTCTAGTTTCCCAAAATATGGCAGCTCATATAGCTACAAAACTCCTACACTCTCTCCAAAGTCTTTTTTCACCTTGTCATCAATGACCAATTTCCCTTGTTGTCCTATGGGTTAGCTCCTTCATTAAATATTTTCTTATTTCTCCTTCATGGGCCTCTATGTGATGATTATAATTTGTTATCTTAAATTTTTTCAAATGCAAAACCCATGGCTTCCCTACTACCACTTCTGGGTGGTATTACATATCTAAGAACCAATCTTCAAGTGCATCATCAATGAAAAAAATTTTTTTTTTTTCTTGGGTGACTTCTTGATTATAAGATCCTTCTTTGGTGTCATTGTTTAACTTTTCAAATTCTCAACCCTCAAATTTTAGAAAATATGTTCCCCGGGTGGTAAATTAACTTCCTTGCTTAATCCTTATATATATGAGGTTTATTTCTAATCCTCTTACTCAACCCTAACTCTTATCTTCTTCAATATATTCCTTGTTCTAGAATTCTTTTTCCTGTCTCTACAAATCCAATATCAAGAAACTCAACTTTGTGATCCCTAGTTCTTCGTTCTTTCTCATGAATCCTAGGTCGTTATTTTTTTCCAAACCTTCTTCCCTAGCTTCCACTTCCATTGAAGTATATCTCATATCAAGGTCCTTACAATTACTCATTCAAATATGGTTCATTTTGATTATTAGGTTTTTATCTCTTCACACTTAATCATAATTTCTCTCTTCAATCACATAATTCATCTAAGGAAAGGTAAGAATGAATTTGTTCCCCCACTATTTATAGTTTTCCCAATTTTATCCTCATTTATTGTTCCTCACCTACTACCACATTTTACTTTAAGATTCCCCAATAATGGGGACAAAAACACATTTCCACAAAGTGGATTCATGTGATCGAGAGATTCAAGTGAAAGGGTAACCAATGGGTTCTCAACATATATATGTATGACTCATAGAAAGTGGCTATGGGAAAAGGTTGCAAAAATTGTATGGTATCCATGGTGTATTAGGAAACACAGGCTCAATAAAAGGATATTGCCACAAGCATGGGATTATAAAAACATGAAGTCAAGTGATAGGGGAACTAATGGTTTCTCAACCTATATATGTGTGAACTAGGTGATAGTAAGGAAAAGGTTGTCGAAGGGCTAAAAAATTAGAGAGGGATTTGATAAAGGAAGGATTTATATAGATTGATAAATTTTGATTTTTAGAGGATCTTCGGCCCAAAATAAATAAACACACTTTGGAATGTGCAATTTTGCAAGGAAAGATGAAAACTTATGATTCTGATGAGTCTCAAAGGCTAATAAATGATGTTTTGGATAAAGGGAAGGTAATCGATGGTGATTTACCCTAGGTCACTAAGCGATTTGACTAAAATCGTCGGTGATTTTCCCAATCACCGATGATCAAGTGGGCAGGAAATATTTTGATATAAAAGGTGGTTTGGAGGTTCATTTGGTATAGTTATGATATGAGAACCTACGAGACAAAAGAAACCCTAATTTCTATTTTTTTCTATTTTTTAGCAGGATAGATGCATTCGAGAGTGTGCGCAAAGGCAACAAAGGTCCATATGTGTCATAGTAGATTTTGTTTTTAAAATTAATGTATTATTATTTTTTAATTTATTTTTCTAAAATTTGGAATCACTTTAAACCGAAATGATTTCATATAAAATCGCTAGAAATTTCTTGGTCATTTGCAATTTTTGTAGGTCGCCAATGATTCAAGTAGAGTCAATGATTTCAATTTTTGAAAAAAAAATTATGATTGATTTTGGTAGACTATTAATTGATTGTTTCTTATGGTTTTTTGTTTCATTGTTGATGCATGTTAGAGATATTTACTACAAAGGATAGGATCCCAAGATACTAAATGATGTTCGAGCTTGATTAGTGAGTGAGGATTACACTCACTTGGAGGAGGATGTACTTGGGAGGGATGCATCATTACAGTAGATATTCCTAGAGACATAAGGTTATTGTTAGAGTTGTTTGAGAGATGGGACCATGTCACAGAATGTTCCGGTTTCCTATATGAAAGATGATAGTGACTTTGGAGGATACACACAGGATATTACGCTTACAATTGTAGGATGAGAAGGTATGTTTTATTGATGAGGCAGGATGGGTGTTGCAATATAACACTTATATGGTGATGATGGAGCTGATGTGGTTTATACATATGGAGATTTTTCATATGAGACATTATATAGTGATGAAGAGGATGGTCGAGCCCTAGTCACGATGATGGTGATGGGTATTAGATGTTATGCCTTATCGGATTCATCCAGAGGCATATTTTCATGGATGTTGATCGGGGGTTATAGTCGATATGATGATCTACAAGATAGATTTTTCTTTGTATCCTTCTTTATTAGCACAAGTTTACAGGGAGCTATGGTATTATAAGACTATACGCATATTTGGAGTGGAATAATAATTTTAATTTGAGTGTTCGGCTTACGATCACATTGCATTGGATTGACGAAGGGAGTGTTATGGATGCTATGGACTGACTTGGAGTATTCTCGTGGGGTTCATAAGGTGGTGATAAATGATATAGCCATAGGGCCTCTTAGAGGTGAGTATTATTATAGATATCTCATAGCCATATTATAGGGTGGAGATGTTATTTAGAGGCCCTACATAGGTTTTCTCGGTATGGCTAGGTGTAGAGGGGAGTTTGAGGGAACTACAACAAGATAGGTGGGTATGGGGTCAAAGGGAGGACTAATGGGATATGATCATATTTGGCCATGTTAGGTAATAATTCGATTGATTCAAGTTTTTAGAGGAAATAGTATCCTATAAGAGAGATGATGTTGAGTCATATATAGCACTTCTATATGTTCAAGAGGTAACAAATATGGCATATGAGGAGGTAATAGGGGTGAGGGTGGATGTGCATGGAGAAGTGGTAGGGCATGATGATTCCGGAGTGACATATGCTTGTTCTACATGGTGGTAGGGGTAGCTAGATGCTTTTAGAGGTGGGTGCGGGCCTATGTAGAGGAAAGAACCAGAGGATGGAGTCAAGGGAGGGGATGAGGATGATAGAGTGGATTTATTAAAGGCCACTATAGTGATTTTAGGAGTTTGAGAAGGCCTTATTACTAGGAGAGCAGGCCACACCGATTGGGTGAGAGGGATAATGTGACTAGAGAGAGATGGGATGAGGCATTAGCTCACTACTTGTGTACAAGTAGATCTCACATAGACTAGAATTGATAGAGACAAATATAGGTGAGAAAAAGAGACCTTGTAGAAGGCCTTTAGAGTGACAATCTCATTGATCTTAGGGGATAAGTTACGTGTATCCATGGCTTAGACTACTAGTCAATTGGGTCCACCCGGTGATGTGAGTATGGAAAACTATAAGGCCTTGCTTGATGAGATTTGATATTATGAGGACATAGTGAGGCAGAGGATTCCAGATGAGCCTCATTATACTTTATTTTTGGCTCAACAATGGAAGGTTTCTCTAAGGAGTGCCACGATCATGGGTCATCCACCTAGAGTTCGGGTGAGGGACCAGCCAGAGACTCGGATGATGATCAAGGGAGCAACACCCAAGGAGTTTTGATTCATGTACATTCATTTCACTGGATATTTTTGTAGATTTTCATGAGAATTTTTATGTATGAGGCTCATTTTGAAGACCTTTTTGATGATGTATAGATATATGATACATGACGCTCTTGAATCCCTTGATGATGTATAGAAATGTTTGATATATATACATGATTTTATGGTTGAGTTACGTTTTGAGTTTTCATAATGATTACAATGTGATAGATGTAGTTGATAATGATGTTTTAGTTGATGATTTTGATATGATGAGTTATGTATATATGTGAATTTTATATTTTGACATTAGAGATGTTTGATGATTTTGGATATGTTTTTCATAGATTATGATCTTATTTTTGGATTATTTCACCATAGATGGATAGGATCGGGATGTGGTATGTTTTCTTCTTTATTATTCTAGACACATAAGTATGATGGTGTATGATATGATACTACACGTGTATCCTTATACTAGGTGTTAACATATGACTCACAATGGTTAGTCATACTAGGATCATTGATGGATGTGGGATAGTCATATATATCCTTTTTCTTGACATGGGAAAGGTTTGTGTGTAGAAAGCATGGGGAATCGGGTTCATCCTAATAGTTCTCGTGTTTTTCCCATCATTTTTGTATTGAATAAGATGATCGATACGGAAGCTTGAGATTTAATGGAAATTTGATCATGTGGGAAGATTTCCGGGATGGTTGATTTTTAATTTTTGATATGAGGGATGATCATGTAGGAATACCTTTTTTATATGAGGATTGATCAATGCAGAAGTCCTTTTTGGGTATTTTGATTGGGTAGCCATCCTTTGAGGGAGTGGTCTATGATTTTATTGACTTTTTATTTCATATTAATCATCCTTCAAGGGATTGGTATATGATTTTTTTGATATGATTTAATTTTTGGTAGCCATCCTTCGAGGGATCACCTATATTTTGATTATATTCATCCCATTGAAATTTTGATTTTTGAGTCAAGGAAAGGTAAGATAACTACTTATAATGGGATAAATAAGCGTAAAATATAAATGTATTTAATTTTCATGTCATAAAATAGGATGATATACAGGATGATGAGAGTAATTATTATGGGGTTTCATAATCATGAGAAAAGAAATTTTCCATGTGGAACATACTATGAGCATAACCTTGATTCCCATATTCAAGGTAAGGAGTGGTCTTCTGATATAAGATGACATACTTCTAAATCATTATGTAGAAGATAAGAAGGTTAGGATGATGGATGGATATCGTAGTTTGAATAAGGTCTCATGAGTAGATATTTTAACATTTGAATGGCCACAAGTGGAGGGCATTAAGAGGATCCTTTTTTATTTTGACTATCAAGTTAGGATAAATAATAAGCCCCAAACATATTTATGAGTGATAATATATGGTCCAATCTAGTTCGGAGAAAACATTTCATTTGTTCTCTTTTCCATTTTAGTGACATGTTGGTTTTCTTTGAGAACAATATCACCAACGTTAAATTCATGTTGTTTTATATGTATTTTATAATCTCATTTGATTCATTCTTGATAGATGTTGATATGTTCAAGGGTGGTTAGATGATTTTCATATAGCATTTCAAGTTTTGATAGGTGTTCTTGATGATATTCTTCAACAAGGATGAATGCTTTGAGATAAATGCATAAAGATAGGATTTGAGCTTCAAAGCAAGAATGACTTTGGTGCCATATACTAAGCATAAGGGCATATCACCCGTAGGATTTTAAAGATAGTTCAATATTCCCATAATGAAATGGGATTTCAAGATGCTAATTTCTACTAGCTTGGTCAATAATTTTCATGAGAATTTTGTTGAGGGTTTTTCAGTATGCTTTAGCTTGGTCATTAGTTTGTGGATAGTAAGGTGAGGAAAAACTAATTTTGATGTTATAAGTATCACAAAAAAATTAAATTTTTATAAGGATTTGTCATTATATCTAATGATTTTATGTGGTATACCAAAGTGGAAGATAATGTGTTGGTGGATGAATTTGACAATTTTATCTTCTTTAGACAATAAGGGGATTTATTCTTCTTTTAGTGAAATATTCATTTTTCATGATGATGGAGTTATGTTGTTGTGATGAAAAGCATTGATAAGGCCAATAAGGTTAAGCCCCATTGTGAAAAGGGCCACATATCTTATGTTTGTTAAAGAGCATGGCTCAAGATGTGTGTGTGAGATTGGAATGTTGCTAACATTTTACGCATTTTTAACTTAGTCACAATAGTCTTGGTTAAGATTAGGCCAATAGTATCCCATGCATAAGATGTGTTTAGTGACAACCAAACCATTTAAGTGTCCACTACATATGTTGTCATGTAATTCTTGGATATCTAAATGAGCCACCTGGAGTTTTAAGAAATCAAAGGAGGAGGCCGTAAAATCCTCTTTTTGTAAATTATACCTCCTAGTATGACATATCAAGACATGTTTTGTTGAAAATTTTGAAATTTTAAGCATTGAGAGGAGGGGTGAATCAGTGTAAATTAAAAATTTGAAAGATAATCCAATTTATTTACTTTGTTATGAAGAATCAATGACACTATCTACGAGCAATCAATAGTGGAAACCATAGGTTGACAAGATTTAAGGGGAAAACACTTAAAAGGGAGAAACCCCAATGAACCAATGAAATATGCTATAAATTTTGTCCAATGATATAAAGGTCTCAAACTTGTTGAGCACCCACTCAACATGAAGCACCAACTTCAAAAACTTGTCAAATACCTACTTGTCTTATTTGCAAGATGCAAATTGCATGAAAGAACCTACTTTAAAATTTTATAAGCTTCTACTTAGACTTGACATAAATTTGATCACACACTTCTCAAGGTTGCTAAAAAACAAATTGTGATTTCTAAATTTATTCATTCACTCTCATACACCTTCTCCTAATTGCACTAACCTCAATACATTATCAACTCTCTCACATTTTCAACAACATTTTTCTTACACAAATATGAGTTTATATACATAAAAGAGGACTCACTCTGAGGTTCTATTCACTTCAACTTCACTAAATTTTCAACTTATTCACTTTATAACTCGTATAGGAAGAGATATGTAACATCACTTAGGAAACAATTATTTTATAATCATTGCTTTTGAACTTGATGACAGTTTCATGCACATAATTTTTAGGTTATGATAGGATGATATGATATTAATGATGTTCAAATGAATCTCCCAAACTCCCTAACCTTATGACATCTCTCGACAAAAATCTTTCTAACCCCCGCAACTTTGTTTTGTAACTATCATTACTATTTTTTCTTATCCTTTGGTGAGTGAGAATGACTAAGGAACATGGAGGACTAAGTGTCAAGTTTCATCATCATTAAAGAGAATTACTAGAACCTATAATATTATCTTTAACCTCTTTATATCCTTCATACTTCACTATTTTTCCTTCAACCTACATTAGAGAACTTATGTGAGCACTAGGTGCGAGTGCTAGAGAACATAGTCTTGAATTTGATGACTATGAGACTTTTGAAACCAAATATTTTCAAACATTCATGATCAATAATTCTACTAGAGTTCTATACCAAAAACAAGATCTTGGATTACATCATACTAGGGCTTGAAGACTCCTTTTCAACCCTTCATCACACTTTTTCATGCACAATCATGAATGATCTTGATAAACAACAAAGAACAAATCTTCAACATATTTCATAGCTTGGGGAATGTGATTGGTAAACTTTATATCAGCTAAAACTAAAAAGAAGCAAAAAGGAACCATTATTATCTTCAAAATCATGTGTTGGAGTAGGGTATACACCGATTTACATGCACAGAGTTACATATTTGAAGATTGAGAAAAAGCACACACTATCCCAGATAGTCATGACTCCAAAGCCACCTTTCAAGGAGGATATGTATGTTATGAAATATCCATGTCCATATCTTATTTCATTCCATGTAAAAATAGATCAAACATATATGATTTCCTAGACACACTCGATAAGGTTTTGAGCTTCAAGACCCAGTCTTTGTCTAATTTGAATCTTGCATGTTGAAAATTATTTTCATGACTAGCCTCTACATAAAAATTTGAAAGGAACCTATAATCCATGTTCAAATGCTTGTGTGCATGTATTTTGAAGAGAAATCCACAATATCATCTCGCTTTCTCAACATTCTTGACTGGCCTATAGTGTAGTTGTAGACCAAATAAATAGAGACTTCAAACTACTTTACTAAAACAAACCATTAGCTCCAACATGTCACATTTGATGTGTAACAGATGTCCATACTCATTTTCACCTCAACAATAGGATTATATACAAAACCACTCTAAAACCATCATGATTGGTTTGTCTTGACTTCCCTTTAGTGGTAGTTGAGAGAGATTGGCAAGGATCAAACAAATTTTCAAATAAATTTCTTAGAATATTTCATGATCATAGCAAACTCCCCAAAAAAACTTCCACATCCATGTTTTCATCTTGACACCTTCTATATAGGATTGTATAACCAAAACCTTGTAAAAAGAGTAAATTTTTTATGGTATAATCATACGTGTGGAACCTAAATACCACCATCTTGAACTATAATGAATTCTATATAACCCTAAGTGGTTATATCATCTTACACAAGGATTTAAATATCAAATACATCATTTTTTGTCCATAGATGTAGTATTAGGATTTTAGGAGGGTTTGAAGTGGTTTGCACTCTTAAGGATTATTCATAAAGTATAGGGAACCATTTTACTTCATTCCACCTCTGAAATGTTCTTAACTCAGTCCTCTAACTCAGGTGAAATCCTTAAGACACCATGCAAAACTTTTACGTTCCTTTCAGCTCTTGAGAGATGACCTTTGAGCTAGAGAGTGCTTTCTAGAAGCTTGATAGAGCTAAAAACCTTCTATCTTGAGATAACTTCACTTTTGCATGAAATTTGACCTACATGTCTACAACACCTTCCTTCACATGCCCCTCATATTGTTTTATCATAAATGAACATGTATAATCATGACCAATCTCGTTTGTCCATGCCTATATTTTTTTCTCAAGGGAGGTCATAAGAAAGACCCCAAATTTACCTCCAAATGATGGTTTATGACATGTGGCTCCATATGAGGACTCTATACAATGTTTTTAAACACCTCTCATGCTTACATTGTCTTGAAATGGCCTAATTTTTCTTCATACATCTCATTAGGTCCTTGAAATAGGCATAAATGGGATAGTTCCAACCATGAATTGCAATAATTTACCTGATGATCATCTTAGAAGCCCTTGCACACTCTTTAAACATCATTTTAGACTTGTAGGACACCTGAGAAGTGAACACCAAGCATCTCCATATATCAAGTGGGCACTAATCACCCCAACCAAACATTAACACCCTAAAACCACCATGATTTATCAAGAAGACACACTGAAACCACCTTGTGAAGGAACTAAACCACTTTGTGAAGGTACTACAAATCAACCTTCATGCCCCTAAAAATTTAACACCTCATCATTCACATTTTTCCATCAATGCACCATGTCATCAATGAAAATGACATCATGATAGGGTTCAACAATTTCCCCTTTTTCATTGATGGCAACAAACACCAAAAAATTTGATGGAAACATTCATATCAACACTTTCCAAATTATTTTTCCTTGTTTCTGAAGACATTATCCCCCTTTTATATCTATGAAAAGGTTTCATTCAAAAAATGATATGCAAACAATCAAGGCAAAACATAGACATACCTCTTCAAGCTCCCCTTTAATTAGGCTAGCTATTTTGTAATTTATGGATTGATAGGATACATATATTTCTTCACCAATAAACCTCAATGATCCCCTTAAACCTATTCTCTTAAAACTCATACTATTCACTCTTTACACATGCCTTTCTTTGTTCTTCTCAACTTGTACCTTAAACTAGTGAGCTAGCTCCCCCTATTTTGGCATGTCTTGAGCCTTATTGGAGTAGATATGGAACTTGATGCTCTCCCTTAATGAATTGAACCTTTTAGTGATTTATTAGGGTGGGATTACCCCACTCTTTGTCCCAAATTCTCAAACTTTTCTTTAGGTAAAGATTAGGTCATAATATCTTATAATTCCTCCTTTGTGGATACATGTTCAATCTTAATCATTTTTCACTCACTTATTCCCTCAAGAAATATTATTTGATTAGTATATGTTTTGTCTTTGGAGTGAAACACTAGGTTCTTGGACACACTTATATAACTTTGTTATCACAATATAGAGGTATAAGACCTTCATTTTTATTTTATAGTCTTCAAGTGTTTTCTTCATCCATATCACTTGAGCACAACATAAGGTTGTTGATACATACTTAGTTTCACATGTGGAAATTTCTATAAGAGAATTATTCTTACATAGACAAGACATAGTGCACTTACCTAAAAAAAAATTTCCACCAGGTTGTGTTCTTCCCCACAATAATGCTACCTACCCAATCTACATCTGTGAAGGATTTGATTTGAATCTCATTACATTTTGGATACCACAACCCATATTCTATGGTTCCCATGAGATATATACAGATTCTCTTGAAAGCTTAAAGATATTTATCCCTAGGATCCTCTTGAAACTTTCCAACCAAACCAAATGCTTGCATGATATTAGGCCTAGATGCAGTTGAATACACGAGGCTATATGTCATAGATTAATATGAGGTCTGATTTACCTTTGGTGAGTTGTCATCCTTGATGAGTTTGTAATCATTGGAGTGGCCATTGGATTAAAATTCTCTATTTGAAATATCTTGATTATTTCATTGATGTACTTTATTTATGATATGAAGATACCTTCTTTGGATTGACTAATTTGTAGCCCTAGGAATAATGAAAGTTCTCCAAGAATTGAAATTTCAAACTCCTTCATCACCTCTAAAAATCCATATGACATGGTATTCTTTGTACGTACTAAAAAATTATAAGGGTACTATACCACCAAAACGATGTTACACATGCCCCAATGATGATACAGATCTCCTCGTAAAGTGTTCGGATCCAGAAAATCTCTCCAAGTGTACGTTAACATCCCACATGCCCCACTTAGCCTCCAAGGGCTTTTTTTTTCTTTTCCCCTCTTTTCCTTTGCATTTTTGTCTTTAGTGATGAAACCACCGCCCTGCTCGGCGACGGTCTCATGGCCACCACCGGGTAAGGTGACCACTTCTAGGTAGGGTGGTGGTCCTAACGTATTTTCCAAAGATGTTCCACCGATCGCGAACTTGCGTGAATTTTCAACTTTTACTAGCTTTTTCCACCGCCTTGGCTTGTATTTATGATTTTGGTTCCCTGTAATAGTGTTTCTCCATTGTTTATGGTAAAAGAGTCCTAGTTGGAGTTACCTCGGGGTGAATGGGAATTCTATAAATAGCTAGTTTGATTACAAGCAAATGGCCCTCAAAATTATCCCTCATCTTCTCATTTCAATAATTTAGTCTTTCAGTTCTTTTAGGAATTCAATAGTTTTCATTTGTTACATGCATTGTTAGCCTTATTTTTTTGTTTAGAAGCCACATGATCTTCTTGTTCTAGTGTTATTACTATTTCACATAATCATATTGAGGTAGGATAGTTTCATTTTCAGTCTGAAGCCATTAGAGTTGCAGGGTTTTGTTCATCAAGAAGGATAGTTTCGGAGTTCTGATGTTTTGTGTTGCATGACTCACAATAAATCTCCACTAGGAATTATATAAGCCAAGTTCTGTTCTCTTGCACTATCCCTCTCCTACTCACATTGTATTCAGTCTACATACAAAGCTACCATTGTTCCAATACCTACTTCTATTGATGCTAGCATTACACACTTTTCTGGATTCATGTGAGCACGAAGGAATGAGGAGACCACACTTGAGGGAAAAAGACACACACAAATGGATTTGCCACTATTCTACAAAATCTAGGTTCAAGCTTTCAAAGTTCTAGTTAAAATATACCAAATAGAGTAGTGAATTACTTCATTTCGGTTACGTCCATTTTTGATATTGCCGGGAAGCCATGGGGATCAATAGTTTCTGAGAAACTATGATTCATTCCTCACTTCTGAGGTAGGATCGGAAATCTTTCAATTAAATTAGATCAGTTATTTAGTTATTTAGAATAGATTCACAACTACATACACAAGTAGTTATAATCGGCTACCTTGTTTGTTTTAAATTCTGTTATTAGGTTAGTTGTCATTTTCTAGATATATTAAATAGTTGTTATCTTAATTCTGTTAAATATTCTATCAAAAATACAAAAATAAAGAATTTATATATGTTGTGGATATACTTTGCATAATTAGTTTACATTGCTTTAATTAGATTTATATTGTTCCTTTTGTATGACAATCATGGGACCTAGGGAGCCCAGAGAATACGTATTTGAGCCAATCATGCCTCAACCCAATATTGTTGCAGTAATAACTGACATAGACCAAAATCTCAGAATTCAGGTCTTCTAAGCAACAATAGACCTACAAGAAATCAGCGCATAACTGAGAGGATTAAACATAGAAGATGAAAAAGTGCATACATTTTGGTCAAACCAGCCAAACTATAGATTGCCTTAATAGATATCCGCATGACTGTAGAAGGGCTTGAAAGAGAGCAAACATTTGGTTGTGATCCTTTGGTCCCACAGCCAGACGTAGGAGACATCCTCATTGACATAGACACTAGCTTAAGAATTCAAGTTTCCAGAACACCTGTAAGGTACTCCAAGAAGATTGTGTAACTTTTAGTTCTAAACATAGAGGCCGAAAAGGCATACGATTACTAGGTATTAGGGATTAGAGATTGATTCTTCACATGACCATAGGAGGTCCATAACAACCATAAACTTACGGTTGTGATCCACAGGTCCCACAACCCAACAGGCCCACAGGTCAATCAGACGTTGACGCTAGTTTACGCACATTGGTATTCAGGTCCTCTCCACTTCCACCAAGCATTATCACACAACTATCCTCACTAGACGTAGCAGCTAATCAAGCTAAGGATTTTTGGACTAGACCAAAGAATCACCCATAGAATCCACTATATATCCATCATCCATTTTCATGACCCTGTTAGGAGACATATATGAAGCACCCATAGGCTATCTTCTACGTATTCCACAACCTATAGATTGGATCACACCAGAGCTTGATATTGATTGGAGCCTTTGAGAAGTCATCCTCACCGAATGATCTATCATGCCAGTTCAAGTTAGAAGGGCCTTCTTTGCCTTAGACTCACAGATTCCATTAGTGCGCATCGAAGACATAAGATTGCCTAACTAGTTTTTCTACACCCCATGTATATTCCATCCCCACTGGCTATCTTGGCATGACCTCGAGAGGTCAGGTGTGAGGAAGAGTTACTTTTATATTCCCATGCTCGCTTGTCACTTTTCCATCGTATAAAATTTTGAACCCGACTTGAACCAAACTAGTTTTCCTCTTTCTATTCTTTCATCCACCTTCACTTCTTCCCATTATTCTACGGGTATTCATATACCCCCAAATATTTCAGGATTCAATGCATATGGCAGACCTCTCTAGGTCTTAAAGCATACTACGATCAACTAAATAGACAACCATCACCCTCTCTCTCAACATGGGGTGACAACTATTCAATTAACCGGTTCTCAACACAAACTCCACCTTAAAGGACTAGATACAGTTCTTCTTTCCAAATAGAGGAGTTGGATCAGCTCACTCAAACACAACTACTAGAGCCTTCAGGTTCAAACAATATGACACTCACGGGAGGATCTGGATCATCTCCTCAGATGTTGCTTAGACCACAAATTAGTAGACAGTCAGATCTATATATATTTTTAGATGATGAACATTTAGCACATTATGCTAGGAGTGAACAATGCTCTCAAATTATGTACCCACCTATAGGAGGTTTGTAAACACAACTCGAGGTCTCTTTTCAAGAAAATACCCCATGCCATTACCTATAGGAAATGCCCTTAGTGAAACTTGGCAGGGCAATGATCAATTCATAGTAGGGTGCCATATGCCTATACAATCTCAAAAAATACAACAAACGCCATTGAGGCAAAGTATTGGGACTTCACCAAATGAAGTCATCTCAACTTTAGTAGAAAAATTTAGAGGGTTAGAACTTGCTCAAGCATATAAAATTCTTAGTTCATGAAAGCAATAACTTCCAATCCTCCACATCATCCCAGCCAAGTAGACCTCCTCACAGAATAGGCACATTAGGCATGCCTCCTCAATATTCACAACAAATGCCAACTAGAACCACATTCTCTAATGCCATTCTAGTGGAAAATATGATGCCTCTCGGTTTAGTACAACACAACCCATTCCCGAGTAATGCTCCTCCATACTTAAACATGTATTCCAAGTCACCCCGAGGAGATATGTTCTCTTCTCCCGGCATGTTTTCTCAACCACAGGGATTTCCTTATGCCCCTACAAATACATATGCTACACCATATCAACAAACCATCCCACCTCCACCCCCTCAGCAAGCACCATCAATGGTCGAAACCTATGTGATAGGGACTTATTTAGAATATTTGAAAGATCCTTTAGACTTCACTATACGAAGCGTCATGCTTCCAAGACCTCTCCCGATCTACCCAAATACAAAGGGGATGGAGACACATATTAAGGCCTATGCCACAGACCATTCGAGAACCGCTGCTCCTTGGGATGGAGTTGTTGCTAAAATATTCCCAAAATGTTAGAAGGTATTGCCCTCAATTGGTATTACAGAATACCTAAAGCCTCCATCCATTCATTTAAATAACTCGTTTCGAGTTCATCAAAGCGTTCAACATGAAAAAATTGTTGAGAACAGAATCAGGGAAATTCTTGCATATTAAGCAAGAACACAATGAATCATTGCTCATTTCATCCAAACATTGCATATAGTCCTCTATTCTTCAACAAGTGCTCCAAACATGGATCAGATGGAACTATGTGATTTATTCCTTCATTCTCTTAGTAGAGATAAAGGAAGAGTCCAGAAGTTCCCACTAAGAACTTATGATGAAGTGCTCAAGGGTACTCTCCGGATAGATCAAGATGCAATAGATAACAGTCAAGAAGGCATATGGAACAAATGGGAGGTTAATCATCCCCAACCAAAATACTACGACTTATCCTACTACCACAAATGTCAATCAAAGACCTAAAATCCTTAACAAAAACCACGGGTGACAATAGATGGAGTAAATGACCAAGTAAAAAAGAAAATATTGTAAATGCTCCACCACCGATTAACAATCAATGAAACAACAATTTTACCCCAACAATCAACGTGGTGGATTTTAATCATCCGCAAAAACAACAACAACAGATCCGGACACGGGTCTAAGTCAAAACTCAACTGGATATCAAAACCCAAAGTAACAAACACAAATCTTTAATCCTAATAGTCAACGGTTTACTCGAGTTTTGGACCACAACATGTGCCAAACCAAAACCTAGGATTTATAGTCCCAACTCGTATTGTGGTTTCCAAAAATTCAAGGCCATGACACTAGGACTTGCTGCGAGATTACAATAATTTCATGCAATATCTCCTAGAAGAACAAAGACAACTCTTCATAGATATGTTCTTAGCAGATCCTGCATCACCTGCGCCAAACACTTTCATGGGAGCAGTTTCCCTCAAAACGTGCCTCTTAAGATCTTCAATGATCCACTATCAAATCACAATAACAATAATAAATTAAATCCAAATGGGACAAACAAAGGTGTAATCATAGGAAATAACGATCATGAAGCCTTAACTTCACTAAATCCACCGTCACACCGCAATTAGGAAGTCAGCCACGAACCAAGATAGTTGGTCTAGTGGAGTTAGATATCTTGAGCTATACACGGGAAGCCATAACAAGGACACGAGAGTATTCCTCTCATCCAAATCCAAGTTACCCACTAGATCCGTATAACATTCATGGAATACATGTGGGATGTAGACAAACTAGTTAGGTAATCTTATGTCTTCGACGCACTAGTGGAAACTACGAATCTAAGGCAAAGAAGGCCCTCCTAACTTGAACTGGTGTGATAGATCGATCGGCAAGGATGACTGCTCGAAGGCTCCAATCAATATCGAGCTCTGGCGTGATTCGGTCTATGGGTTGTGGGATACACGGAAAATGACCTGGGATAGTTTCGTGTATGTCTCCAGACAGGGTCATAGGGTGGATGATGGGTATAGTGGATTCTACGGGTGATTATCTAGTCTAGTCCAAAACTCCTTAGCTATATTAGCTGCTACGTCTAACAAGGATAATTGTTCGATGATGATAGGTGGAAGTGGAGTAGATCTGAATACTAATGTGCGTAAGCCAACATCTATATCTGATTCACCTGTGGATTCGTTGGGTCAGGATTTGTGGGTCACAACCGTAGATTCACGGTTGTTGTGGACCTGCTATGGTCATGTGCGGAATCAGTCCCTAATCCCTAGTATCCAATAGTCATATGCTTTCTCGGCCTCTATATTCAGAATTAATAGTTGTGCGATCTTCTCAGAGTATCTCACAGCATTCGTGCAACCTGAATTCTTAAGCTAGTATCTATGTCTGTGAGAGTATCTCCTGCATCTGGCTGATGGGACCAAAGGATCACAACCAAATGTTTTCTCTCTTTCAAGCCCTTCTACAATCATGCAGATATTTATCTAGGATAATCTGTAGTTTGGCTGATTTGACCAAAACGTATGTGCTTGGTCATCTTCTATGTTTAACCCGCTCAACTGTGAGCTGATCTGTTGCAAATCTATTGTTGTTCGGAAGACTTGGATTCTAAGATTCTGATCTATGTCGGTTATTGTTGTGACTAGATTGGGTTGAGGCATGATTGGCTCGAATATGTATTCTCTGGGTTCCCTAGGTCCCGTGATTGTCATACAAAAGGAAATTATACAAATCTAACTAATGACAGAATAATTTAACCATGAAAGATATGTCTATGTATATTCCTAAATCTGATAGTTTATGGATAAACTACTAAACAAATTTAAAGAACAATTATCTAATGTATCTAAAATTGACAACTAAACTAATAATGCAATTAAAACAAACAAAGCAACCTGAGTATAGCTACTTGTCTGTGCAGTTTATAGATCTATTCTAAATAACCTGATAACTGATCTACTCTATTTGAAAGACTCTCGATCCTACCTCAGAAGTGAGGAATGAATCATAGTTTCTCAGAAACTATCAATCCTCACAGCTTCCCTGGCAATATCGAAAGTGAAACTAGCTGAAATGAAATGATTGACTACTTTATTTGATATGTTTTAACTAGAATTTTGAAAGCTTGAACCTGGATTTTGCAGAACAGTGGCGAATCCGATGGTGTGTGTGGTTTTGTCCCCTCAGTGTGATCTCCTCATTCCTTCGTGCTCACGTGGATCCAGAAAAGCGTGTAATGCTAGCATCAACAAAAGTAGATATTGGAACAAAGGCAGCTTAGGATATAGACTGAATACAATGCGAGTAGGAGAGGGATAGCGCAAGAGTACAGAGCTTGGCCTATGTAATTCCTAGCGGGATTTATTGCGAGTCATGCAACATAAAACGTCCAGAACCTGAAACTATCCTGTTTGACAAGAAAAACCTGCAACTTTAATGGCTTCCTACTAAAATTAAACTGTTCTACCTTAATGGATTGCATGAAGTAATGACAACACTTGCACAAGATGGATATGTGGCTTTCTAATAGCAAAATAACACTAACTAAGCATGCAATGAACAAAAACTATGAATCCTAGACAAAATGGAAGACTAAGCTATCGAAATGAGAAATTGAGAGGCAAATTTGAGGGGCCATTTGCTTGAGCACAAGCCAACTATTTATAGCATTTCCATTTACCCAAAGGTAAAAACCAAATTGATCTCTTAAACCATAAACAATGCCAAAACACTATTCCAGGGAACCAGAATCATTAATGCAAGCCAAAGGCGGTGAAAAAAGCTGGTAAACGTTGAAAATTTTATGAGTCACGTTAAAAGAGCATTCTGAAAATGCGTGAAGGACCGCCGCCTGAGCAGGTGGCGGTTACAGACCGCCGCCCTGCCTGTTGGGGCGGCGGTCTCGATCAAGCGGCGGTCACAGACCGCCACCCAGGTGGGGCAGGCGGTTTCAGAATCAAGAGAAAAATGCAAAGAAAAGAGGGGAAAAGAGAAAAACAAAGCACGCAGGGGTTAAGCGGGGCATGCGGGATGTTAACGCATACTTGGGGAGCTTTTCTGGATCCCGAACACCTTGGGAGGAGACTTGTATCATCATTGGGGCACGTGTTACGTTGTTCCGATGGTGCAGTACCCTACAATTTTGGGTACGTACATATTGCCCCCTCGGAGAAGCATTTTAGCCATGAAGAGGCATAAAATGGTGGGTCCGAGTATGGCGGTCCCGAAATGGGAAGTTGGAAGTTATACCTGATACGTCCGTGTGTCGAAATGATGCCATCCAAAATTCCCACCACCTACAAAATGAAAAGAGAACTCAAGTGCAGATAGACAAAATAGATCGAAAATAAATACTAAAATAATATGAAATGAGGACGTACCATTTGTGCGGGGATAAGAACTTACCTCCGTCGGTGCTCCAAACCTATGAAAAGGGGATTCAAAACAAGTCAGGTTGCTATATATGAAAAAGTGGGCCCATTTTCCTATTCATTTGCGTGTTGATTTGGTTGATTTTGAGCTCTGGGACCCACGGTGACGGTTTCTGACGAGAGTAGAGTCAAAACATTCGTGACGAGATAGTGATCATGCCTCCATGAGCAGAACATCGACCCGCGAGATCACAAGTTAGTTTTTCTCAATTTACCATTTTTACCCCCAAAATTTTAAAATGCTAAAATCTTTGTCATGGGGGGTTATTTTTGAAAATGTTAGTTTTAATAGGTCTATCTAGGGGGCGCCTACTGGGTAGGCTTTGTTTTAGTTAAAAATTGTCATTTTTTTGTGTTTTTAGGCCTTTTTAGGGTACAAAACCCGCGTGGGTTTTCGGACACGACCGCCGCCCTGAACAGGCAGCGGTTACATGACCGCCACCCTGTTCAGGGTGGTTACAAGACCACCACCTTTAAGGTGGTGGTTACGAAACCGCCACCCTGCTCAGGGTGGTAGTTCTTCACAAAATGCCAAAAGAACACTTGTTTGAAATTGTTTTTGCATTTTTAGCATTTTTATGTGTTTTCATGATTTTTCAAATGTCATTTGGATACTAACTTGCTCTGTTTTGTGTGTTTTTGGGTGTATGCAGTGAGGGAGGAGTACATTCGATGGAGCCGAGAGAGAGAGTGTGACTGCTCCCAGCAGTATTAGATGCCCTTTCACAGGATGAGGAGGACACTCTTCAGAGGGCCAGTATACTACGTATATCACGCGTCCCACATGTTGCACCATCCAGTCACATACTTTGTGACTTATTTTCATATTGGGATGCTGATCGGAACACCTTCCGATTACCAGGGGTCCGAGGTGAGTGGACCATCACTTTGGAGGATGTTTACCATATCCTGGGGGTCCCGATCATCGGGAGACGACTTACTCTTGAGACAAGAGTTCACGGGCTCAAATAGCACAGTGGGCCTCTTACATGGGAGATGCAGTTATCTCCACTGGTTCAAGAAGGGGGTGAGGGTCCGATCTATTCCTAGCCTGCCCATCCCCTTGATTCACTAGGCCATTATGGGGATCCTTGCCTCGAGATTGATCGGGGACAAGGGAGGAGACACTCTATTATACTTGCTGGTCCCCCATCATTGCACAGATTGAGGGACATGGCCGGATTTACGCCTGGGGAGCCGACATACTTGGGACTACCTACCATGATTTGTACAGGGTGGTCCATTTACAGGGGTAGTCTTTGAGCCACCCGACCCTGGTTATGAGCTGGGTTTATGAGCGCTTCATCCCCTATGGCAGAGGTGTAGAGGTGGCAGATCCCGGAGCTGTGAGGGCAGCCAGATGGATAGACATGTCGGTGCTCAGAGCACCTCACCAGCTAGTTGCTTCCCTGACCACTGATGACATGGAGGCCACACCGTATCAGGCCATGGCAGGTTTATGGGGCGAGGAGGCTCTTACTTGATTTCCTGCTCCACCACAGGGCAGCTTGTTGACAGGGTAGGGAGGGTGGAGATACATCCTTTTGGCCGAGTTCCTCAGCAGTTTGGCCTACCTTACATGGGTATGCTTCCCCGGTGGTGCCAGTATATAGATCAGTTCGAGAGGCCAGGGAGGTCCTAGAGGCCGGGGTTGGACAGTTGTTACTCCTGGTGTTCCTATTGCATGGCTAGGCGGGTAGTACGTGCTCGAGGGAGAGCCGGTGCTCCTCAGGCACCCTTACTTCAGATTGCCACCGGTCCCGCCCACAGCAGCGACGACCCCATTGACATAGACTCCGAGTCTGAGGAGTTCACAGGGGGAGAGATGGAGGAGGAGACCGAGGCTGAGGCTAGCGAGTCAGGTGGAGAGGAGGACAATGATCCTGAGTGGCATGACACTCAGGATATTTTACAGGCAGAGAGGGCGGAGCAGAGCACGAGAGAGGGTGACTCTAGCTTCAGAGGAGCCACTCTCCTAGGGCCTTGGTGGGGAGGATGAGTCCATAGCGGGATGCTACGTTGCTCCAGCCATGGGAGGAGTACCTCAGTCAGCGGCGGCATCTGTGGCAGGTGCTGACCCTAGAGATCCATCTTGGAGGCCCGGATCCGAGTGAGTTATCTTCCTTCTTTTTAATGTTTGCTTTGAGTTAGGATTGCCTTAATTGCTATCTCTCCCTTTGTTTACATCTATTTTTATCTCTTGATTATTTCTAATTTATTTTCTCCTTTGTTTGCAGAGACCGCCGATGAGTGGCGAGACCTGATTCACCGGGTATGCACCGATACCCTGATGATCCCTATGGAGAAGACCCATGCAGAGCTATCTGATGGATGCAGGGGAGCCTTCAGCAGCTGGAAGACATACCGACATCTTTTCCCCTATCTGGCATGTGGCCAGGATGGTATCTACCCTCCGTACGAGCCGGGCAGGGGTATAGGACAGTAGAGCGCCTGATGAGGAGTCATTCTCATGGCGAGACCGCAGCTGCCCCTCGGATCGTGAGCCCTCCGTGCACTCAGAGCGCCGGCGTAGCCAGAGTCCTAGGCATGGGCGTGCACCCTCAGAGGGATCTCATAGGGGTTGAGAAGCCACTTGGCTCTCTTGGACTATTTTTATGATGTATTTTGTATCTCCCAGGCTCTTTGAGCATTTTGACCATGCTTAGCGCATGATGGCATTGTACAGGAATTTTGACCATTTATATATATATTATATATATATATATATACTCTTTTCGATCAGATTCTTGGTATTATGACTTTGTTTCCATTTCCACATGTAAACTATGATGTTATGTTTATATGCTTTTTAGAATGTATGCAATGGAGAACAAATGATACAAATGTTTACTTTCTTTTTGTATTTCGTGATGCTGATATGTGATAATGTAGACACAATGTGATTTTGAATTTTAGTTTCTATAAGCAATTCTTGGTACTTCATATTTGTTTTGACAAAGTGTGATGATAAACCGGTATGATGAGCAGATAAACTTGCCCCACTCCTAACTCCACACAACTAGTAAGATGCGAGGGCTTATCACCGAGAGCTAGAAAGGGCACAAGTTATGAAATGTATTGAAATGATAGTGATGAAAGATAGACAAAGCTTTGGTGGAACCAAATTAGGATGCTACAAGCCTACTCTACTCGAGTGACTCCATAGTTTGGGATGCAACTTGCTTTGTGGTTTATCTAGACTTAGATCCGTAGATGGCCACATGGTAGACAAAATCTGGGTTTCAGGGTTTTGAATCCTCTTGGAATTTTGGGCATCTGATTCATTTGTTTTTGACTCAAGATTTCAAAGGTTCATTTGAATTTGATTACTGACTGCTTTCAACGTTTATTGTCAAGAGGACCCCCTATACCTTGCCCCATGCTACTAGTAAGAAGTATGGGCTTATCACCATGGACAAGGCATAGGCGAGTAAGGGCATTTCCATCCTTTCCCAACCTTACGTCACTAGTAAGAGATGCAAGCTCATCACCGAAGGTTGGTAGGGCAAGGAAATGTGTAAAATTTAAAATTTTCTATTTGATTTATATTTGACTTGCTTATTTGAGCAAAATGTCAGCATGCTCTTACTTCCAAAGAGATATACATACGGGATAGATGTGACACGATGAAGCTTCTAGAATAGACCATAGGCAAGACACCTATCCTAAGAAGAAACCAAAAGTGAGAACAAGCATGCAGACCTTGGTATGGTTACCATTAAGACTTTGTCATATCTAGCTTTATGTGATGAAATGATTCCGAAACAGTTGATGATATCATGGAAATGGAGAAGTATGATTAGAGTGTTTATGCCAATACCATCAGAAGTTTGTAATGAATTACTTTTAAGAATAAATTCCTTGATCACAAAATTGTACGAAACAAGCGAACAAAATGAACCTAATTATATGAAGATGCAATGTAGATATAATTATACAAATAATGTTGGCCGCTTATGCGTAGAATCGTTTAAGGTGTAGGGAATTGACTGTTTCACCAAATTCCTCACCTTCTAGTGTACATAAGAGATATGCACCATTTCCATAGTCTCTCATGACTCGGTATGGGCCCAACCATTTGGGCCGGAACTTCCTTCCTTCGCCGGTCTTTTTATCGATCCGACTGTCTAGCCTTAGAACTAGATCACCTTCATATATGTCTCATTCATAGACCTTCTTGTTATACTACCGAAGACATCCGGTCAGCATAGACTCTATGCCACTGTTCAACATCTAACCTAGCTTCATCTAGACTTTCTAGTTGGGAGAGACGTGCTTCTCTATAAGCGTCTTCATCCAGAATCCCTTGTAATGAGATACGGAGACTGGGTATTTCAACCTCAAGCGGGAGAACTACTTCTGCCCCGAATACCAGCGAGAAAGGAGTCACTCCTGTTGGTGTTTTTATTGAGGTTCGGTGGGCCCACAAGGCCGGATATAACTTCAAATGCCAATCTCATTTGTTTTCTTTCACAGTTTTAAGGAGAATGGATTTTAATGTTTTGTTTGTCACTTCAGCTTGTCCGTTGGCTTGAGGGTAATACAAGGAGGCCATATGATGGCTTATTTTAAATTTATTACACAATTCATGAACTTCATCATTCTTAAAAGAAGTCCCATTATCCGAGATAATGATTTGTGGACACCGTACCTACAAATGATTTGGTTCAAAATGAACTTGGCGATTACAGAACCCGGTATAGTAGTAAGAGGCATGGCCTCTACCCACTTGGTAAAATATTCGGTGGCCGTGATTATGAAATTATGGCCATCTATAGATGAGGGAGAGAATTTCCCTATCAAATCTAGGCCCCACGTAGAAAAGGGCCATGGAGTAACGATTGGTTGTAGAGCTTGTGCCGGCATGTGGATCTCGTGGGAGAATTCTTGGCACTTATGACACCTTCATACAAACTCTACTACGTCGTGTTCTAGAGTAGGCCAGAAATAGCCCATCCGATGTATTTTACGAGTGGTGGCATGGCCACCAAAGTGGCCTCCACACATTCCACCATGAGATTCATGGAGAATCTTCTTGGATTCTTCTGTGTCGACACATCTTAGAAGCATTCCATCAAACGCTTTACGATAGAGCACCTTGCTCTATAATGACGTATTTAGCTACGATAATGCGTAACCACCTTCTTTGTTGTGGTGTAGCACCTTCTGGATACGTATGGTCCATGATATAATTAATAATATCAGTATACCAAGGACACTCAGAGATAGGAGGTCTGGTTTCGATGTAGTATACACATTCATCAGGAAAGTCCAGATCTACTAGATTGCCTCCGTCTAGTGGGTTATCAGCTAACCAATCCATGATGATTTGTCCTTTAACGGATTTCTGATTTACAAATGTTAATTCAAACTCCCCCATTAAGGTTATAAAGCATCCAACCTTTTTAGACAAGGACCCTTGTGTGAGGAAAGTTCGTAAATAGTCTGTCTTTACAATGACCCTTGTTTCTTGATTTAGCATATAATGTCTTAAGCATTTGGTTGCAAAATTATGGCAAGGCATTCTCATTCTGCCTATGTGTATAACGTGTTTCATAGTCAAGCAACATTCGCTAATGAAATAGATCACGCGTTCTCTCTTGTCATCGTCTTCTTGAGCCAACGCATACAGGCTAGCGAGACATTGGTAGCTCGCGAATATAAAATTAACGGGCGGTCTGGCTTAGGTGGCATTAGCGTAGGTGGTGATAACAAGAAATGCTTAACTACGTTCAAAGCTTCATTGCAGTCTTCGGTCCAATCAATACTATAATCTTTCTTGAGTAGATTGTTGATTGGATGAATGGCGAAGCTTAAGTCCGGATGAATCTCCGATTGCACCAAGCTTTCCGAGAAATGACCTGATTCCATATTCATCCGAAGGTGGGACCATTTCAGAACAACCCTAATTTTGGTTAGGTCAACATCGATCCCATGATGATATAATGTAACCTAGGAGCTTCCCTCCTGTTACACCAAAGACGCATTTTTCTAGATTTAGCGTGACTCCGTATTCTATTAGACGTGAAAGAATGACGCGAAGCACTTCCGGATGGTCACAACGCTTCTTGGCCTTGGCCAACAAGTCATCTACGTAGGATTCCACAATTTTATGAATAAGATCATGAAATATATATGTCATAGCCCGCTGGTATGTAGCACCAACGTTCTTGAGACCGAATGGCATAACAACATAGCAATAGGTTCCCAAGGAGTTATAAACGTGGTTTTAGCTTGATCTTGTTCGAGATATTCTGATTTGATTGTATCCCGAGAATCCATCCATGAGAGACAAAAGCTCAAATCCAGTTGTTGCATCAACAATGACGTCTATGGATGGTAACGGAAGTCATCCTTAGGACATGCCTTGTTAATGTCTCGGAAGTCTATGCAGATGATGTATCTTCCCATTCTTTTTGAACGGGAACGATATTAGATACCCACTGAGAGTAATCGACTAGTTTGATGAATCCTACTTGGAGGAGTTTCATTACCTCCTCTTTCACCATGAGAGCTACCTTAGGTTTCATTGGTCTTGATTTTTGTTTAATCGGCTTTGCATCTGATTTAGTGACGAGGTTATGTACCACGATGTGTGGTGCAACCCCTGTCATTTCTTTATAATTAAATGAAAGCCTTCTGATGTTCTTTGAGGATTCGAGTGTGTATTTCTACTTCTGATGGAGTTAACGAGGATCCTAACTTCAATATCCTTGGTTCATCCTCTGTTCCGATGTTAATATCGATTGTTTCTTCGATTAGAGAAGCGTTACCTTCTTCAAACTCAGGCGGGGCTGGAGGTAGTTCCAGATCGTCTCCATTCTCGACTGTGTATATGCTAGGTCTTTTTGTGGGGGAAGCTCTATCATGGGATTTCCAAAGTAGGAAGATGAATGTGGGATTAAGGATAAATCTACTGCGTGATGGGTGAGATGTAACGCTGCATAGGTGTTTAAGTAATTCAGAGTGGCCGTATCACTATCAATGTGGTCTAGGATAGTAGATTTGTTCTCATCTCTGTTCGTTAAAAGAGGGTTTGACATTTTTTTCACTAATGGTTCGGTACGAAGGGATACCATGAAACGGGTATCTTCCAACTCACTGTTTGGAGTGAAGCGTGACGCTGAGGTTGCTATTGAATCGGCGAGAAGATTTTGTTCTCGCGGGATTGCTTCAATTGATATGAAGTCAAACTCCTTGCTTAAATTCAATACAGCTATTTTGTAGAGCTGTAAGTGTTCGGCTTTGGTTTCATACACCTCAAACGACTTGGTTTGCTACTAATTGTGAGTCTCCTAACACCCTGATGTTATTAACACCGATCCTCTTAGCTAAGATGAGGCCAAGGAGGAGGGCTTCGTACTCAACACCATTGTTTGTACATTCAAAATTTAGTTTAAAGGAAAATGGTAGGACTTTTCCCTCGGGAGAAGTAAAGATTACACCTGCCCCAGCTCCGTAATGACATCTAGCTCCATCAAAATGGAGAGTCCAATATTTAGCTGGGAATATGGGCATTGGGATATTTGTTGTGTTAACATATTCTACTTCTACCATGCAGAGATCCTCTGATTGAAGAGAACCAACACCTAGGGTATATCCCATGCCTACAGAATCAAATGGTAGGAACATTGGTAGATCCTGTTCTAGCAATTCAATGATTTTTGTAGTAGTTCCTAATGATACTGTTTCTACAATCTTAGCCTCATCCTTGAGGGCTGGGATCATCTTGACTAGGCTCATAGTCTCAAGATCTATCGTAGGTACCAGCTTTTCCTCCGGTTTTGTGTCGGTGGGTTTATTAAGTTGGTTTGTTGGGAGTTCAAATTCCGAGTGAACGCCTGGTCTTTTCTTTAAGTCAGCTAGGTGTATATCGAATGGTTTTGGATCACCTTTGGCTATGAACACCTTTCCTAAATGCAAGAATCTTACTTCTTGGAATAATGTAGAAGGGATTGCCTTCATACGATGTATCCATGGTCGGCCAAGGATCATATTATAGTTGGTTTCCCGATCTATAATATAAAACTCAGTCAGGATTGTTTTGGGTCCTAAGGTGACCGGTAGTATTATAGTTCCAATCGATGTGGCTTTAAGGCTATCATAGCCTCTTAGTGTATTTCGAGTCATGGAACAATTCATTTCTCCATACCCTAGCTTTTGAAGGAAAGAGAAGGGGACTATGTTAACTACTGCCCCATCATCAACCATCGCATGTTTCACATAATTGTTATAAACCCATACTTGCAAATGTAAGGTGGATCACCTCGGCATGCAATCTCAGCATCTGTTGGCATTTTGTTTATTTCGAATATGAATTCGGTATCCCTATCCGGCTGCCCTGGAGGGTGGATATCAAAGTCTATATGGTTTACCTATGTTTCGGGAGGTGGAGTGATGTTAATTAAATGACCTAAACCTAATGCCTCTAAAAGAGCAGCCCTGTGGGTAGGAGAGTTCTTTAGTAAGTCCAAAAAAGAAATGTGCGAGAAGGTTTTTGTTAGATCACTAATTAAATCATAGGCACCCATGGGTTTTACCAATATTTGTTGGATGTTATCTGTCTCTGGTAGGTACCTTGGACTTGGCTGAGAGGAATACTCTCGTGTCCTTGTTACAGCTTCCATGGGTAGTTCGGCATCTAACTCCACTAAACCGACTATCTTGGGTCACGGTTGACTTCCTAATTGTGGCGCAACTAATGGATTTAGTGAAGTTGAGGCTTCATGATCATTGTTTCCTATCATTACACCCTTGTTTGTCCCATTCGGATTTAACCTGTTGTTGTTGTGATTTGGGAGCGGATCATTGAAGATCTTAAGGGGTGCATTTTGAGGGGAAACTACCCCTGTAAAAGTATTTGGTGCCGGTGACGTAGGATCTGCCAAGAACATATCTATGAAAAGTTGTCTTTGTTCCTCTGGAAAACGTTGCATGAATTTATTGTAGTCACGGCATGTTCTAGTGTCATGGCCTCGAATTTTGTGGAAGCCACAATACGAGTTAGGATTGTAATTCCTAGTTTGTTGGCTTGGTGTATATTGTGGCCCAAAACTCTAATCAAACCATTTCCTATTAGGATTAAAGTTTTGCATTTGTTGTTTTTGGTTTTGATTCTAGTTTTGACAACCAGTTGAGTTTTGGCTTGGACCGTGTGTAGGGTTTCGTTGTTGTTGTTGTTGTTGTGATGATTGAAATCCACTGCATTGATTGTTGGGGTAAAGTTGTTGTTTCGTTGGTTGTTCATTAGTGGTGGAGCATTCACAATATTTACCTTTTTAGCCTGATCAGTTACTCCATCTATTGTCACTCCGTGATTTTTATTGAGGATTTTAGGTCCTGGATTGACATTTGTGGTAGTAGGATAAGCCGTAGTATTCTGGTTGGAGGTGATTAACCTCCCATTTGTTCCATACGTCTTACGACCGCTATCTATTGCCGCTTGATCTATTCGGAGAGCGCTCTCAAGTACTTCATCGTAAGTCCTTAGTGGGAACTTCTGGACTTCTTCCTTTACTTCTCTGTTGAGAGAATGAAGGAATAAATCACATAGTTCCATTTGGTCCATATTTGGAGCACTGGCTAAAGAATAAAGAACTGTACGCCACCTCTGGATGAAATGAGCGATAGATTCATTGTGTTCCTACTTAATGTGCAAGAATTCCCTGATTCCTATTCTTAATAGTTTGTTCATGTCAAATGCCTTAATGAACTCTGAAACGAGTTGTTTAAATGAATGGATGGAAGCCTCAGGTATTCTATAATACCAATCGAGAGTGATGCCTTCCAAAGTTTTGGGGAATATTTTAGCAACAACCCCATCCCAAGGGAGTAGTTCTCGAATGGTTGTGGCGTAAGCCTTGATATGTGCATTCGGATCTCCCTCACCTTTGTATTTGGGAAAATCGGAAGAGGTCTTGGAAGCATGACGCTTCGTATGGTGAAATCTAAGGGCTCTTTCAAATATTCTGAATAAGTTCCTATCGCATAGGTTTCGACCATTGATGGTGCTTGCTTGAGGGAGCGGTGGTGGAATGGGTTGTTGATATGGCATAGCGTATGCATTGGCAGGGGCATAAGGAAACCCCTGTGTTTGAGCAACCATGCCAGGAGAGGAGAACATATCCCCTTGTGGTGATTTGGAGTACATGTTTAAGTATGAAGGGGTATTGTCCAGAATGGATTATTTTGTACTAGACCGGGAGGTATCGGAACGGTGTTAGAAATGGCGGTTCTAGTTGGCATTTTGTTGTGAATACTGAGGAGGCATGCCCAACGTGCCTATTCCTGTGAGGAGGTCTACTTGGCTAGGATGGTGTGGAGGATTAGAATTTCCTACCTGCATGAATTGAGAATGGTGATTTTCCTGAGCAAGTTCCAACCCCCTAACTTTTTCTACTAAAGTTGAAATGACCTCATTTGGTGAAGTCACGATATTTTTCCTTAGTGGCATTTGTTGTATATCCTGATGTTGTATAGGCATGTGATACCCTACTATGAACTGATCGCTGCCCTACCAAGTTTCCCCAAGGGCATTTCCTATATGTAGTGGTATGGAGGTATTTTCTTGAAAAGAGACCTCGGGTTGCATTTGTAAACTCCCTATGGGTGGGTACATACTCCGAGAGCATTGTTCATTCCTGGCATAACGTACTGAATGTTCATCATCTAAAACCAGGTATGGGTCTGATTGTCTACTAATTTGTGGTCTAAGTAGTATCTGAGGAGACGAACCAGATTCTCCTGTGAACGTCATATTGTTCGAGCCTGAAGGCTCTGTTTGTTGTGTTTGAGCGAGCTGATCCAACTCCTCTGTTTGGAAGGATGAGCTATATCTAGTCCTTGGAGGTGGAGTTTGTGTTGACAACCGGTTGTCTGAATAATTGTCACCCCATACTGAGAGCGAGGGTGATGACTGTCTATTCAGTTGAGCGTAGTATGCCTCAAGACCTAGGAGAGGTCTGCCATATGCATCGAATCCCGACATATTCGGGGGTATATGAATACCCGCAGAATAATGGGAAGGAGCGAAGGTGGAAGAAAGAGGTAAGGAAAAGCACTGTGTGCTTCACGTCAGGTTCACCAATTTTGTTGGTGAAGCTGATGGTGAAAGCTGATGAGGTAGAAAAGACAAAAGTATTTTAATTGGAAGAGCAAGTAGAAATATGACTCCGAACCAGAAAGTAGGAAGTTCACGTCGGGTTCACCAATTTTGTACGATGGAAAAGTGACAAGCGAGCGTGGGAATCTACAAGTAACTCTTCCTCACACCCGACCTCCCGAGGTCGTGCCGAGACAACCGGTGGGGATGGAATACGTGGGATGCAGACAAACTAGTTAGGTAATCTTATGTCTTCGACGCGCACTAGTGGAAACTACGAATCTAAGGCAAAGAAGGCCCTCCTAACCTAAACTGGTGTGATAGATCGATCGGCAAGGATGACTGCTCGAAGGCTCCAATCAATATCGAGCTCTGGTGTGATTCGGTCTATGGGTTGTGGGATACGTGGAAAATGACCTGGGATAGTTTCGTGTATGTCTCCAGATAGGGTCATAGGGTGGATGATGGGTATAGTGGATTCTACGGGTGATTATCTAGTCTAGTCCAGAACTCCTTAGCTATATTAGCTGCTACGTCTAACAAGGATAATTGTTCGATGATGATAGGTGGAAGTGGAGTAGATCTAAATACTAATGTGTGTAAGCCAACATCTATATCTGATTCACCTATGGATTCGTTGGGCTGTGGGATTTGTGGGTCACAACCGTAGATTCATGGTTGTTGTGGACCTGTTATGGTCATGTGCGGAATCAGTCCCTAATCCCTAGTATCCAATAGTCATATGCTTTCTCAGCCTCTATATTCAAAATTAATAGTTGTGTGATCTTCTCAGAGTATCTCACAAAGTGTTCGTAACCCGAATTCTTAAGCTAGTATCTATGTCTGAGAGTATCTCCTACGCCCTGGTCATGGGGGACCAAAGGATCACAACCGAACATTTTCTCTCTTTCAAGCCCTTCTACAGTCATGCAGATATTTTATCTAGGATAATCTGTAGTTTGGCTGATTTGACCAAAACGTATGCTGCTTGGTCGTCTTCTATGTTTAACCCACTCAACTGTGAGCTGATCTGTTGCAAATCTGTTGTTGTTCGGAAGACTTGGATTCTAAGATTCTGATCTATGTCGGTTATTGTTGTGACTAGATTGGGTTGAGGCACGATTGGCTCGAATATGTATTCTCTGGGTTCCCTAGGTCCCGTGATTGTCATACAAAAGGAAATTATACAAATCTAACTAATGACAGAATAATTTAACCGTGAAAGATATGTCTATGTATATTCCTAAATCTGATAGTTTATGGATAAACTACTAAATAGAATTTAAAGAACAATTATCTAATGTATCTAAAATTGACAACTAAACTAATAATGCAATTAAAAAAACAAAGCAACCGAGTATAGCTACTTGTCTGATGTAGTTTATAGATCTATTCTAAATAACCTGATAACTAATCTACTCTATTTGAAAGACTCTCGATCCTACCTCAGAAGTGAGGAATGAATCATAGTTTCTCAGAAACTATCAATCCTCACAGCTTCCCTAGCAATATCGAAAGTGAAACTAGCTGAAATGAAATGATTGACTACTTTATTTGATATGTTTTAACTAGAATTTTGAAAGCTTGAACTTGGATTTTGTAGAATAGTGGTGAATCCGATGGTGTGTGTGGTTTTGTCCCCTCAATGTGATCTCCTCGTTCCTTTCGTGCTCACGTGGATCCAGAAAAGCGTGTAATGCTAGCATCAACAAAAGTAGATATTGGAACAAAGGCAGCTTAGGATACAGACTGAATACAATGCGAGTAGGAGAGGGATAGCGCAAGAGTACAGAGCTTGGCCTATGTAATTCCTAGCGGGATTTATTGTGAGTCATGCAACATAAAACGTCCAGAACCTGAAACTATCCTGTTTGACGAGAAAAACCTACAACTTTAATGGCTTCCTACTAAAAATTAAACTGTTCTACCTTAATGGATTGCATGAAGTAATGACAACACTTGCACAAGATGGATATGTGGCTTTCTAATAGAAAAATAACACTAACTAAGCATGCAATGAACAAAAACTATGAATCCTAGACAAAATGGAAGACTAAGCTATCGAAATGAGAAATTGAGAGGAAAATTTGAGGGGCCATTTGCTTGAGCACAAGCCAACTATTTATAGCATTTCCATTTACCCAAAGGTAAAAACCAAATTGATCTCTTAAACCATAAACAATGCCAAAACACTATTCTAGGGAACCAAAATCATTAATGCAAGCCAAAGGCGGTGAAAAAAGTTGGTAAACGTTGAAAATTTTACGTGAGTCACGTTAAAAGAGCATTCTTGGAAAATGCGTGAAGGACCACCACCCCCCAAGCGGGCGGTGGTTATAGACCGCCGCCCCCAGGCTGGCAGCGTCACGAGACCACCGCCTTTGCCAAGGGGTGGCGGTTTCAAATCAAGAAGAGAAAATGCAAAGAAAAGAGGGGAAATGAGAAAAGCACGCAGGGGTTAAGCGGGCATGCGGGATGTTAACGCATACTTGGGAGATTTTCCGGATCCCGAACACCTTGGGAGGAGACTTGTATCATCATTGGTTCTTACACCTAGGAAAGATATTCGTAGAAAAAAGGTGACCCAAACCATTTGACATACACCTATCAGATTTGAAGAAAAGACCAAGCGTTCACTGGAGTTCAAACTCCCAATAAACCAACTTAACAAACCAATCGACTCAAAACCGGAAGAGAAGTTGATACCTACAACAATGTAACTAGAAATTACAAACCCGGCTTAAGAGCATCCCACCCTCAAGGATGAAGCTAACATTGTAGAAATAGTATCATTAATAACTCTTTGTAAAATTGTCGAATTACTAGAACAAGATCTACCAATTTTCCTACCATTTGATTCCACATGTATGGGATGTACCCTAGAGTTGTTTCTCTTCCAAAGAAAGGAACTTTATATGGTAGAAGTAACCAAAATGGAAGAAACAGATGTGAAGAATGTCTCAAAGATCCATCTTTCCTAATAAATATTGGAATCTCCATTTTGATGGAGCTAGATGCCGCTATGGGACTAGGACAGTGTGATCTTTACTTCTCCCAGGGAAAGATCCTACCATTTTCCTTTAAATTAAATTTTGAATGTACAAACAACGGTGTTGAGTATGAATCCCTCCTCCTTGGTCTCATCATAGCTAAAACGATTGGTGTTAATGAGATCGAGTGTTAGGAGAATCACAATTAGTAACAAACCAAGTCTTTAAGGTATATGAGACTAGAGCTAAACATTTACAACTCTACAAAATAGCAGTATTAGATTTGAGCAAAGGATTTAACTTCATATCCATTGAGGCAATCCCATGAGAACAAAACCTTCTCGCAGATTCGATAGCAACCTCAGCTTCACATTTCACTCCAAACAATGAGTTGGAAGACACCTGTTTCATGGTATCAGTTTGTACTAAACCATTATTAAAGAAAACGTCAACAAACCCTCTTCTAATGCACATAGTTGAGAATAAATCCACTATCTTAGGTCACGTTGATAGTGATAGAACCACTCTTGATTACTTAAACACCTATGTAGAGTTACATCTTACCCATCACATGGTAGATTTATCCTTAATCCCACATTCATCTTCTTACTTTAGAAATCCCATGGTAGAGCCTCCCCACAAAAGGAACTCGACATATATGCGGTAGAGAATGGAGAAGATATGGAACCGCCTCTAGCCCCACCTAAGTTTGAAGAAGGTAACCCTTCTTTAATCAAGTAACAATTGATATTAATATCGGAGCAGAGGAAGAACCAAAGATCTTGAAACTAGGATCTTCGTTAACTCTTAAGAGATAGAAATACATACTCGAATCCTCAAAGAACATCAAAAGGCTTTTGCATTTAATTATAAAGAAATGACAGGAATTACACCGCACATCATGGTACATAACCTCGTCACCAAATCAAATGCAAAGCCAATTAAACAAAAATCAAGACCAATGAAACCCAAGGTAGCTCTCATGGTGAAGGAAGAAGTAATGAAACTTCTCCAAGTAGGGTTCATCAAACTGGTTGATTACTCTCAGTGGGTATCTAAAATATCATCCCGTTTTAACAAAGAATCGGAAGATAAGCATCTGCGTAGACTTATGAGACATTAACAAGGCATGCCCCAAGGATGACTTCCCATTACCATCCATTGATGTCATCGTTGATGCAAAATAGCTGGATTTGAGCTTTTGTCTCTCATGGATGGGTTCTCGAGATACAATCAAATCAGAATATCTGAACAAGACCAAGCCAAAACCATGTTTATAACTCCTTGGGGAACTTATTACTATGATGTTATGTCATTCGGTCTCAAGAACGCTGGTGCTACATACCAACGGGAAATGACATACATATTTCATGATCTTATTCATAAAATCATGGAATCCTATGTAGATGACTTGTTGGCCAAGGCCAGAAGTGTTGTGATCACCCAGAAGTGCTCCACATCATTCTTTCACGTTTGATCGAATACGGAGTCACACTAAACCTAGAAAAATGCATATTTGGAGTGACAGAGGGAAACTCCTAGGTTACATTATATCATCATGAGGATCGATGTAGACCCACCAAAAAAATGAGCTGTTCTTAAGATGATCCCACCATCGATGACTCCGGAATTAGATCGTTTCTTGGAAAGCTCAATGTAATCCTGAGGTTCATTCTAAACTTAAGTTTTGTTGTTCATCCGATCAACAATTTGTTGAAAATGATTACTACATTATTTGGACAAAATAATGCCATGAGGCCTTTGAAGCGATTAACGCTTCTTACTAACTCCTCCCATGTTAATTCCACCTAGACCAGATCATCCTTTGATCTTATATTCATGAGCTATGGATGTCTCACTAGCTCCGCATGTTGGCTCAAGAAGACAATGATAAGCGAGAATGTGTGATCTATTTTATTAGCTGAATTTTTCTTGATTATGAAACATGTTATACGCAAGCAGAATGAGAATGCCTTGCCATATTCTTTGCAACCAAACACTTAAGACATTACATGCTAAATCAAGAAACAAGGGTCATTGTAAAAATAGACCATTTACGAAATTTCCTCACGCAAGGGTCCTTGTCTAAAAATGATAGACACTTTATAACCTTAATGGGTGAATTTGAATTAACTTTTGTAAACCAGAAGTTCATTAAGGGAAAAATCATTGTGGATTGGTTAGCCAACAACCCGTTAGATTGAGGTGATCTAGTAGATCTAGATTTTCTGATGAATGCATATATTACATCGAAACCGACCTCCCATCTCCAAATGTCCTTGGTATACTAATATTATCAACTTTATCATGGACCATACATACCTGCAAAGGTGCTACACCAAAACAAAGAAGGTGGTTACGCACTATTGTAGCTAAATACGTTATTATAGAACAAGTGCTCTATCATAATCCTTTCGATGGAATGCTTCTAAGGTTTGTTGACACGAAGAATCCAAGAAGATTCTCTACTTAATCCCATAGTGGAATATGTGGAGACCATTTTGGTGGTCATGCCACTTCCTACAAAATACATCAGATGGGCTATTTCTAGCCCACTCTAGAACACGATGTAGTAGATTTTGTACGTAGATGCCATAAATACCAAGAATTTTCCCACGATATTCACATGCCGGAACAAGCTCTACAACCAATCATGACTCCATGGCCCTTTTCTACATGGGGCCTAGATTTGATCGGAAAATTATCTCCCTCATCAACGGATGGCCATAACTTCATAATCACGGCCACCGAATATTTTACCAAATGGGTAGAGGCTATGCCTCTTACCACTGTACTAGGTGTCGTGATCGCCAAGTTCATTTTGAACCAAATTATCTGCAGGTATGGTGTCCCGCAAGTCATTATCTCAGATAATGGCACATCCTTTAAGAATGACGAGGTTCGTGAGCTATGTAGCAAGTTCAAAATAAACCATCACACAGCCTCTCTTTACTATCCTCAAGCCAACGGGCTGAAGCAACAAACAAGATGTTGAAAGCTATTCTCCTCAAAACGGTAAAAGAAAACAAATGAGATTGGCATTTAAAGTTATATCCAGCCTTGTGGGCCCACCGAACCTCAATAAGAACACCAACAGGAGAAACTCCTTTCTCATTGGTATTCGAGCGAAGTAGTTCTCCCACTTGAGGTTTAAATACCTAGTCTGCATCTCATGACAAGAGATTCTAGATGAGGAAGCCTATAGAGAGGCACGCCTCTCCCAACTAGAAAGCCTAGATGAGGCCAGGTTAAATGCCGAATAGTGGCATAGAGCCTATGTTGACCGGATGTGCCAAAGCAGATAACAAAAAGACCTATGAGTGAGAAAAATATGAAGGAGACCTAGTTTTAAGACTGAAACAATGACAATATTGACAAGAAAAGCGGTGAAGGAAGAAAGTTCCGACCCAAATGGTTAGGCCCATATTGATTCATAAAGGACTACGGTAATGGTGAGTATCTCTTGTGCACACCTTTGGAGGGTGAGGAATTCAGTGAATCACTCAATTCCTTGCATCTTAAACGGTTTTACGCATGAAGCATCGAACTATTTGTATAATTATATCTACATTACATTTTCATTTAGATAGGTTCATTTTGTTCACTCCTTTTGTAAAACTTGGTGATCAAGGGACTTTCTCTTAAGCAATTCATTACAAAATTCGATGGTATTGTCGAAGCATTCAAATCATACTTCTTCATTTTCATAACATCATCAATTGTTTCAAAATCATTTCATCAATTAAAGCTAGATATGACAAAGTCTTAATGGTAGCCATACCAAGGCCTCGTATACTTATTCTCAATTTGATTTCTTCCTAGAATAGGTTTCTTGCCTATGGTCTGTTCTAGAAGCTTCATGGTGTCACATCTATCCCGTATATAGATCTCTTTGGAAATAAGAACATACTGACATTTTTCTCAAATAAATAAGTCAAATATAGATCAAACATAAAATTTAACTTTTACACATTTCCTTGCCTACCAACCTTCGGTGATGAGCTTGCGTCTCTTTACTAGTGACGTAGGTTTTGGAAAGGATGGGAATGTCCTTACTCACATGTGCCTTGTCCATGGTGATAAGCCCATGCTTCCTACTAGTAGCATGGGGCAAGGTGTAGGGGTCCTCTTGACGATAAACGTTGAAAGTCGTAAGCAAATAGTTCAAATAAACCTTTGAAATCTTGAGTCATAAACAAATGAATCAGATGTCCAAAATTCCAAGAGAGTTCAAAACCCTAAGAACTAGATTTTGTCAATCAAATGGCCATCTACGGACCTAAGTCTAAATAAACTACAAAGCGAGTTGCATTCTAAACTATGGAGTCACTTGAGTAAGGTAGGTTTGTAGCATCCTAATTTGGTTCCACCAACTCTTTGTCTATCTCCCATCATTACCATTTCAACACACCTCATAGCTTGTGCCCTTTCTAGCTCTCGGTGGTGAGCCCTCACATCTTACTAGTTGCGTGGGGTTAGGAGTGGGGCAAGTGCATTTGCTCATCATACAAGTTCATCATTACATTTTGTCAAAACAATATGAAGTACCAAAAATTTCTTATGAAAGCTAAAGTTCAAGATCACAAGTTCATTTGCATCATCATACATCAGCATCATGAAATACAAAAAGAAAGAAAGCATTTGTGTCATTTGTTCTCCATTGCATACATTCTAAAAAGCATATAAAAACAAGAATTCTAATAAGCATCTAATATACATGAGAAAATGAATCAAAACTCCAGGGTATAAAGAGATCTAGATCCGAAAAGAGATGAATATATATATATATATATATATATATAATCAAGTTTGTGTACAATACCATCATGCGCTAGGCTTGGTCAAAGTGCTCAATGAGCCCAGAAAATATAAAATGATCATATAAACAATCTAGCAAGAGTCACTACAAAACGGTCCAAGTGGCCTCTCAACCCTATGAGATCCCTCGGGGCGCACGACCACATCTAGGACTCAGCTACGTCGGCACTTTGAGTGAACTAAGGGCTCATGGTCCCAGCGTGTGTAGCCTCGCTATGAGAGTGGCTCCTCATCAAGTGCTCTGCATACCTATTCCCAACTAGCTTGGTATGGATGGATGTCACCATCTTGTCCACATGCCAAATAGGGGAAAAAACATTAGTATGCCTACCAACTATCAAAGGCTCCCCGCATCCATGGATAGCTCATCATGATTCTTCTCTATGGGGGAGCATCGTGGTATCACATACCCAGGTGAATCAAGTCTCGCCACTCATTAGCAATCTCTCATGTAAGCAAAGGAGAAAACAAATTAGAAAATAATCAAAGGATAAAAACAAAAATGAGCAAAAGGAGAGATAGAAACTAAGGAAATCCTAGCTAAAAACAAATATTAAAAGAAGAGTGACAACTCACTCGGATCTCCGAGCCTCCACGAGGGATCCCTAGGATCAGCACCTACCACAGATTCTACCGTGACTATTGTCCTCCTCCTATCCCCTGGGAAACATAGCGTCCCTACTAAGGAATCATCCTCCCCACCTAGATCCCGAGCGGTCAACTCCTCTAATACTAGAGTCTCTCCATCTCCGTGCTCTACTCTACCCTCTCGGCTGTAAGATCTCCCGAGTGTCATGCCACTCGGGATTGCTATCCTCCTCTCCACCCAACTCACCGATCTCCATGTCCTCGCCTCTCTCCTCTGTCTCTCCCCACTGAACTCCTCGGGCTCGAAATCTATATCAATAGGGTCATCACTACTACGGCAGGCGGGACCGTTGGCGTCATCGAAGTCAAGGTGCTTGAGGAGCACCAACTCTCCCTCAGGCACGTACCACCCGCCTAGCTGCAATAGGGACACTAGGAGTAACAATAGTCCAACCTCGACCTCTAGGACCTCCCCTAGCCTCCCAAACTGATCTCGAACACCGCACCACTGGGAATCATATCAATGTAAGCAAGGCCGAACTTCGAGGCACTCGATCAAAGGGGTGTGTCTCTACCTTCCTGTCCTATCCACAAGTTTCCCTATAGTAGAGTAGGAAATCAAAGTGAGGGTCTCCTCATCCCACAACCCTGCCATGGCCTTATAAGTTGTGGCCTCCATATCATCAATAGTCAGGGAAGTAACTCACTGGTGGGGTGCTTTAAGCACCGACATCTCTATCCATCTAGCTGCCCTCATGGCTCCGGGATCTACCACCTCTATGCCTCTCCCATAAAGGATGATACACTCGTAAACCTAGCTCATAACCAAGGTCGATGGCTCAAATATTGTCCCTATAAGTGAACCACCCCCTGCATAAGTCATGATAGGTGGTCCCAAGTATATCAGCTCCCCACGCATAAACCCGACTCATGTACCTCAATCAGTGCAATAATAGGAGACCAGAAATAGAGTAAGGTGTCCCCTCCTTGTCCCCGATCAATCTTGAGGCAAGGATCCCCATAATAGCTTTGACGAATCAAAGGGATAGACAAGTTAGGAATGGAACGGACTCTCACCCCCTTCTTTAAACTAGTGGAGACAACTGCGTCTCCCATATATGTAGCCCACTGAGCTATCTGAGCCGCGACCCTACTGTCTCAAGTGTGAGTCATCTCCCGATGATTGGGACTCCCAAGATGTGGTAGACATCCTCCAGGGTGATAGTCCACTCACCCCTGACTCCTGGAAATTGGAAAGTGTTCCAATCAACATCCCAATACGAAAACAGGTCACATAGTATGTGACTAGAAGGTGCGACATGAGGAACCCATGATATACGTAATATGTCGGCCCTCTAAAGAGTATCCTGCTCATCCTAAGAAAGTGCATCCAATATTGCTGGAAGCCAGTCACACTCTCTCTCTCGGCTTCATCTGATATATTCCTCCTTTTGCATACACCCAAAAACACGTAAAAAGAGTTAGTATTTGAATCACATAGGAAAAATAATTAAAGCATACAGAAAATAGAAAATGCAAAAAATGTCAAAAACAAAGCTATTTTTTCATTCTAGAAAGGACCGCCACCCCGACCAAGGTGGCAGTCCTATAACCGCTTGCCTTACTTTCAGGCGGCGGTCATGTTCCGCATTTTAAAATGGGTCACTCGCCCTAAAATGCTCAAAAGTGCTAAAAATGACCATTTTGACTAAAACGAGATCCTACCCATTACGCGTCCCCCCTAAGGACACATTTAAAACTAGAAATTTCAAAAATTACCCCCAATGGCGAAGATTTCATCATTTTTACATTTTAGGTATAAAAACGGTAAATCGAGAAGAACTAACTTGAGATCTCGTGGGTCGATGTTATAACTCGCGAGGCATGATCATGATCTCATCACGAACGTTTTGACTATAATCTCGCCAAAAACACATCACGTGGGTCCCGAGCTCAAAATCAATCAAATCAACACGTGTAAATGAATAGGAAAATGGGCCCATTTTTATATATATAGCATTTTGACTCGTTTTGAATGCCCTTTTCGCAGGTTTGGAGTGCCGATGGAGGTAAGTTCTTATCCCCACACAAATGGTAAGTCCTCACTTCATATTATTTTAGTATTTATTTTTTGATTTATTTTATCTATCTGCACTTGAGTCCTCTTTTCATTTTGCAGGTAGTGGGAATTTTGGATGGTGTCATTTCGACACACGAAGACGTGTCAGGTATAATTTCTAGCTTCCCATTTCAGGACCACCATACTCGGACCCACCATTTTACGCCTCTTCATGGCTAAAATGCTTCTCTGAGGGGGCAATATGTATGTACCCAAAATTGTAAGGGTACTGTACCACCGAACGATGTTACACATGCCCCAATGATGATACAAGTCTCCTCGCAAGGTGTTTGGGATCTAGAAAATCTCTCCAAGTGTACGTTAACATCCCGCATGCCCCGCTTAGCCTCTGCGTGCTTTGTTTTGCTCTTTTCCCCTCTTTTCCTTTACATTTTTGTCTTCAGTGACGAAACCGCTACCCTGCCTGGGCGGCGGTCTCATGACCGCCGCACGTGCTAAGCGATGATCCTATAACCATCTCCTCGCCTGCATGCGGCGGTCCTGAACGCATTTTCCAGCACGTTCCACCGATCGCGACTTGCGTGAATTTTCAACTTTTACTAGCTTTTTCCACCGCCTTGGCTTGTATTTATGATTTTGGTTCCCTGTAATAGTGTTTCTCCATTGTTTATGGTAAAAGAGTCCTAGTTGGAGTTACCTTGGGGTGAATGGGAATTCTATAAATAGCTGGTTTGATTACAAGCAAATGGCCCCTCAAAATTGTCCCTCATCTTCTCATTTCAATAATTTAGTCTTTCAGTTCTTGCTTAGGAATTCAATATTTTTCATTTGTTGCATGCATTGTTAGCCTTATTTTTCTATTTAGAAGCCACATGATCTTCTTGTTCTATTGTTATTACTATTTCACATAATCGAGATTAAGGTAGGATATTTTCATTTTCATCTAAAGTCATTACAAATTCTGAAGGTTTGTTTGTCAAGAAGGATAGTTTCAGTTCTAGATGTTTTGTGTTTGCATGACTCGCAATAAATCCCGCTAGGAATTACATAAGCCAAGTTCTATTCTCTTGCACTATCCCTCTCCTACTCACATTGTATTCGATCCTACTACAAAGCTGCCATTATTCCAATACCTATTTCTATTAATGCTAGCATTACATGCTTTTCTCGGATTCATGTGAGCATGAAAGAACAAAGAGACCACACTTTGAGGGGACAAAGACACACACAGATGGATTCGCCACTTTGTTCTACAAAATCCAAGTTCAAGCTTTCAAATTTCTAGTTAAAATATACCAAATAGAGTAGTGAATTACTTCATTTCGGTTACGTTCATTTTCGATATTGCTGGGGAAGCCATGGGGATCGATAGTTTCTGAGAAACTATGATTCGTTCCTCACTTCTAAGGTAGGATCGAAAATCTTTCAATTAAATTAGATCAGTTATTTAGTTATTTAGAATAGATTCACAACTGCACAGACAAGTAGCTATACTCGGCTACCTTGTTTGTTTTAAATTATGTTATTAGGTTAATTGTCATTTTCTAGATATATTAAATAGTTTTTATCTTAATTTTGTTAAATATTCTATCAAAAATACAAAAATAAAGAATTTATATATGTTGTGGATATACTTTGCATAATTAGTTTACATTGCTTTAATTAGATTTATATTGTTCCTTTTGTATGACAATCACGAGACCTAGGGAGCCCAGAGAATACGTATTCAAGCCAATCATGCCTCAACCCAATATTGTTGCAGCAATAACTGACATAGACCAAAATCTCGGGAATTCATGTCTTCGAGCAACAACAAACCTACAAGAAATTAGCGCACAACTAAGAGGATTAAACATAGAAGACGACAAAGCGCATACATTTTGGTCAAACCAACCAAACTATAGATTTCCTTAATAGATATCCACATGACCGTAGAAGGGCTTGAAAGAGAGCAAACGTTTATTGTGATCCTTTGGTCCCACATCTAGATGCAGGAGACATCCTCATTGACATAGACACTAGCTTAAGAATTCAAGTTTCTAGAACACCATCTAAGGTACTCCAAGAATGTTGTGCAACTTTTAGTTCTAAACATAGAGGCCGAAAAGGCATATAATTATTGGGTATTAGGGATTAGAAATTGAATCTTCACATGACCATAGGAGGTCCACAACAACCACGAACTTACGGTTGTGATCCACAAGTCCCACAACCCAACAGCCCACAAGTCAATCGACGCGTTGACGCTTTGTTTACGCACATTGGTATTCGTGTCCTCTCCACTTCCACAAGCATTATCACACAACTATCCTCACTAGACATAGTAGCTAATCAAGCTAAGGATTTTTAGACTAGACCAAAGAATCACCCATATAATCCACTATATATATCCATTATCCATTTTCATGACCTGTTAGAGACATATACGAAGCACCACAAAGCTATCTTCCACGTATTCCACAACCTATAGATTGGATCACACTAGAGCTCAATATTGATTGGAGCCTTCAAGAAGTCATCCTCACCAAACGATCTATCACACCAGTTTAGGTTAGAAGGGCCTTCTTTTCCTTAGACTCACAGATTCCATTAGTGCGCATCGAAGACATAAGATTTCCTAACCGGTTTGTCTACACCCCACGTATATTCCATCTCCATCGGCTATCTTGCACGTACGACCTCGGAAGTCATGTGTGAGGAAGAGTTACTTGTAGATTCCCATTCTCGCTTTATCACTTTTCCATCATACAGTCTCACTATAACTTCTAAATATTATATCATCAACATAGACAACAACAAGTAGTAGATGAACTTATTCCTCTTTTATGTATAAATTGCTATCAGCTACTCCTTTCCTAAAACCTTTATTAACCATGTACTTATCTAGCTGATATACCAAGCCATATAATTCCTTCTTCAATCTACAAACATAATCCCTATCCTTGCTGAGAGAAAATCCATTAGGTTGTTCAATGTATAATTCCACATTCAAGTACCCATTCAAGAATGTTGAAGTTACATCCATTATGTATACTTTGAATCTTTTTATGTTGCATAAGCAAAGAAGAGTCTAATAGCCTCCATTATATCCATAAGAGAAAAATTTAATCAAAATCCACTCCTTCAACTTGAGCATACCCTTTCAGAAACCATCCTTCCATTATTCCTTATAGCTTTAATTTTTTCATTCAGCATGTTTCTAATCACCCATTTTTCTCCAATGATGTTCTTGTTCTTGGGCTTCAGAGACAAATTCCTATATCACATTTTTCTCAATTTGGTCCAATTCTTCATTCATTGCTTTAATCCAATTTTTATCCTTACTAGCTTCCATGACATTCATTGGTTCTATCTTGGATAAAATAACTATTTTCTCTTGATCTTGAATATTCTTCAACCTTCTTATTATTTGTATTCATGCTTCCTTGTTCCCTATGATCTGATTTGGAAGATGATCTCTTTTAACCTATCTTGAAGGATCTCTAGTATCTGGTCTTTCTTCATCTTCACTCTCTTCTTCTAGATTACCTTCTGCAATTTCATCATTATCCTCATTTTTTATGCTTTGGGGATTCTCTTTGGGTAGAGTTTTAGTCTTCTTTGGATATGATTCATCAACTATGACATTGGTGCTTTGTACTATCTTTTTTTGGCTTTTATTGTAGCACCAATATGTTGAACCAATTACTGAGTAACCCAAGAAGATGCCTTCATCACACTTAGAATCAAAATTTCCAAGGTTGTCTTCATATATTTTGATAAAACACTTGTTTCCAAACACTCTTAGGTTCTTTACACTTTTATGTCTTCCTCTCCTGAAGATCATAAGGTTTCTTTTTTGTTTATCCTTATTTGAGCTCTATTTAAGATTTATACTATTTTTCTAACTACCTCCTCCAATATTCATCTAAATTTTTGATATATTCAAAATGGTTCTTGCCATTTCTTACATTGTCCTATTCTTTCTCTTCCCTACCCCATTTTGTTGATGTGTTCTTACTTGTTGAGAAGTGCATTTTTATCCCATAATTCTCATCAAACTCATCAAACTCATTTAACCAAAATTATCCTCCTCTATCAGATCTCAAGATCTTAATCTTTACATTTTTCTCATTCTCAACTAGTGCTTTGAACACTTCGAACATTTCTAGTGCTTCTGATTTCTCTTTAAGTAAGGCAACCCAAGTCATCCTTGTGAATTCATCAATCAATAGCATAAAATATCTCTCTCATTGAATGCTTTTATTCTTGGTTTATCCAATAAGATCAGTATGAATTAGATCTAGAGGCCTAGTAGTAGAATACTTTTTTGATTTAAAGCTTCTAGTTTTTTTCCATGTAGGCATGATTTGCAAAGAGTATCAGCAAGTTTAGTGATTTTGGGAATTTTTCTTACACATCCCTTAGAGCTGATCTTAACAAAATTTTAAAGATTAAAATTTCCTAACCTCATGTGCCAAATCCAACTATCATCCTCTTGACTAGTAAAGCATTTCTCTTTGTTAATCTCTTTACAACATACAAGTTATTCTTGGTTCTTTTGGCCTTCCAACCACCTTACCTGATTTTTTTATTTATATCACAACCCTTGTTATGAAACAACATTATATACCCTTTTTCCTCATCTATCTAAAACTCAAAAGGTTTTGTTTCAAACCTTCTACATACAACACATTTTTCAGTGACTATCTTCCCATTGTCTAGACTTAATGTGCCCTTTCCTATAATGCTAGCTGAAGTATTATCACCAAATATCATTGTTCTTGATGCATTTTCCTCTAAATATATGAACTTTCCATTGTTCCTTTCATATGAATTGAGCATCTACTACCTATGTACCACTATGTGTCTTTACTTTGAGAATGAAAGATATTTTGAGCTATTAAACCTTATTCCTTCTTTTTCTTATAGGAATTTTTGCTATATACACTCTCTTTAATTGCTTTGGAGGTTTCTGATAGAAAAAAATGTTATGTGACCAGAATTTTGACACTTTTATAAAATCAGCTCATTTATGTTTCTCATGTGATATGAATTGAGATGTCTTCCATGACCTTTTGCATGTCTCCTACACCTTGAAGCTTTGTGTCCAAACATATTGCATGAAAAAAAATAGCCATAGAAAGAGTGAGAATACCTTATTGCATGGGATTTCTTAATTGAATTATACCTCTTCTTGAAATTCTTGACATCATCATTCCTTTATTTAGGTGGTTCTTCATTGGTCTTGATCACATTATTACTTGTTCATCATCCTTATGATATTTCTTAAATCCTATGTCAAATTTTTCATTGAAATCTATTTTCTTTCTTAGAATTTCATCTAGATCATTTGAGATTTAATCAACTTTCTAATAGGCCTTAAATTTTCATGAAGTCTAATCCAATTGATTTTGCAGCAACTCCAACTCTTATTTGAGTTTTAGGTATTCTTCCTCCTTGACTTTGAAGGAGGATTCAATCAACGTTATTTTTTCTTCAAGTTCCTTGATTATTTCTTCATGTTATTGGTCCTTTTTTCTTATTCTTTTATCATGAATAATGATCTTATCTTCATATTCTCTCCATACTGACTTCAAATTTTGATTCTTCTTCCTTTAGAGCTTTAATTCTTCAAGAGAACTAACTATTTTAACTTCAAGGTTTACTCCTACATCCTCCTCATCTGAGCTATTTTCTTCAAACTGATTTTACCTTTTGAGTTGTTTGCATAGGTTGTTTCCATGACCATGAATAGAGTCTCAGCTTGGGTACCTTCATCTTCACTTTCATACTTGTTGGAGTCACTTGATTCATATGAACTTGATGCCTCTTTGGTATATAAGTTCTTCTTGTTCTTGAATTACTTCTTACCTTCATGTTTCTTGAATTTCTTATTTTTATTATGAGAGGTTTCTTCATCATGCTCATCATGATATCCCTTGTTCTTGTTAGGACACTTGGATGCAAAATGAAAAACTTGACCACAATTGAAGCACTTGAATGGTAGCTTTCCCTTGTACTTTTCTAACCCTCTCTTTAACCTCCTAACAAACATGGCTTCAATTTTCTCATCATCCTCCTCCATGTTAGATTCAAATTTTATCTTCTTTTCTTGGGATTCCTTATCATGTTAGAAGCATGGGAATACTTGAGAGAGGGGATGAATCGATTTCGACAATCAAAAAAATTATCCAACTTATTAATTTTATTTTCACACTTAACAAGATATTCAAATCTAAAAGTAAAATGAGAGCACACACAAAAATCAAATGCACATAACACCAAATATATTGTGGTTCACCCAGTGTGGGCTACATCCAAAAAAGAGACTGCTTGGATCTACTATCCAAATCCAACCAAAAAAATAGTGTTTACAAAGTGTGAGCACCCACTCACATAAGACACCAATCTCCAATACGAACACCAATTTAGCCCTTGAATGCAAACACCACTGACTATGCAATCTCTGATTCAAAGCACCAACTTCTAGAGACACCAATCCCCAATCTAAAGCACCCACTCTAGAAAATATGCAATACAAATCAATGATAATTTCTCCTTCTATATTATCTCTCTCACATACTCATACTCACTTAAGAGATTTATAATATCAGCTCACATACATATCACACTCATGCAAAATGATCTCTTTCTCGCTCACATTAAAATGTTCACACAACTCTTGCTTATATAGAAAGAAGGAGAGGAAAAACCACTTTTGGTTTCCTAAAACCATATGCCCATACCATGGGCCAATTTTGGCACCTATATTGAAATTTAAATCTCCTACATGAAAAAATGTGCCATAAGGAAGCCACATCACTTGGTGGTTACAACAATATTAAATATTTTCTCCAAATAGAAATATTCTCTTACACATGTAAGAGTAACTCCTCTTACACGTCATAAACCTTCTTACACTTCCTTACACCTCTTTAATTAACTCCTCTTACGCATCATAGAATATCTTATGCATCATAAACTGTCATAAAATCTCTTACGCATCATAAGTTGTCATAGAATCTCTTACGCATCATAAGCTATCATAGAATCTCTTACACATCCTGCCATGTATCGTAATATTACTTGGTGATGTTGAATATTAATATATTCAAATTTTGACATCACACTAATTTTGACATGGATAAATATTTTACAAACACTAATGTTGTAATGTTGAATATTAAACAAATATTCAAACCTCAATATTTCCATCAACACTAATGTTGTACCTTTGACATCAATGACAAAATACTCAACAAACTCCCCTTTTCATTGATGGCAAACCCCTGCTAAAAATAGACATGAAAACTTGTTTGCTTTGAAATCCAACTTTCTACCTCTGAGCTCTTTCATACTGTTGCATTGTACCTGTTCTATGCAACTCTCCCCCATTCTACAATTCTCCCCCTTTGACATCAATGGCAAGGGGATAACTGAACCTGTCACCTAAACTTGTACTCGGAGCTAAAGATACTACAATGTGTAGATCCCTCGATGTCCATAATCCCCCTGAGATAGTCAATGAGTAAGAGTGAAAGGGATCACTCCTAAATTTTTCTTGAGTGACTCAAAAGATTCCTTCGGTAGGGGTTTTGTAAATATATCAGCAATCTGATCCTTAGTCCCAACATATTCTAATTTCACCTGCTAATCTACAACTTTCTCTCTCAAAAAGTGATACTTAATGGGAATGTGCTTTGTCTGGAATACATGACTAGATTTTTAGAGATGTAAATAGCACTATAAATTGTCACGAAAATGGAAATAGGATGCTCATACTCTACCTTCATCTCCTTCAATGTTTCTTCATCCATAAATCTCCTTTGTACAACATGCCACTCTTTGCTGCAATATAATCTACCTCTACTATAGATAATGAAACTAAGGCATGTTTCTTGCTTAACCATGACACTAATATGTCACCAAGATAAAAAGCTCCCCACTTGTAAATTTCTTTTCATCAACACTTCCTTCCCAATATGCATCTATGAATGCTATAAGAGTGAAATCATCACTCTTTGGATACCATAAACCATAATCCAATGTACCTTTCAAATATTTGAAAAGTATTTTTACTACTACCACATGAGTTTCCTTTGGTGCCACCTCTAAACTTTCATGCAACTAATCCAACAAACTGTATAATATCTGATGATGATGTGGTATATAACAAACTACCTATCATGACCTATACAAGGTTTGATTATCATCGGAGACTCATCATTCTTACTCAAATTGTAACTTGAATCATGGGTGTATTACCTTGATTGCAATCTTCCATTCTAATCTTTTTCACCATCTCCTTTATATACTTGGTTTGTGAAATAAAAATTCCTTGACTAGATCTGCTGAATTTAAAAACCAAGAAAATAAGACAACTCACCAAGCATAGACATCTCAAACTCCTTCACATCTCCTCTACAAATTTTGTGCATAGTCTCCTACAATCGCTTCTAAAAATAATTCCATCCACATAAACCACAACTATCACTTGATTTTCTCCTTCTGTCTTGATGTACAAAAATGTTCTATCCACAATTACCTTTTTGAATACTTGTTCATAAGTACTTGTCTAGTCAGTACCAAGCTCTAGGAGCTTGTTTAAAATCATAAAAAGCCTTTTTTAACTTACACACAAAATCTGAATTTTCTAATAGAATAAAACCTTCTGGTTTCTCTATATAAATTCGTCCTCTAAGTTTCCATTCGAGAATGATGATTTTACATCCATTTGATAAAATTTAAAATTCTTGAAACAAGAAAATTCTAAAAACATTCTTATCGCCTCTATACGAGGAACAAGTGCAAATGTCTCCTCAAAATCAATGCCTTCAACTTATGAGTACCCTTTACACACTAATATGTCCTTGTTTAACAACTTCTCCTTCTTTGTTCATCTTGTTTCTAAGAACCCACTTAGTACTAGTGATATTCTTGTCCTTTGGCCTTGGTACTAACTCCCATGTGTCATTATTTTCTATATGATTAAGTTCTTCTTCCATGGCTTTTATCCAAAACTTATCCTTTCTAACTTCATTAAAATTACTCGGTTCAACTTTTGACAAGGAAAAATTTATCTCTTGTGGTAAACTTGCTAGTCTCCTCCTTTTCTATACTCCAAAGATCTTTGTTTTCAATGATTTGATCTTTTGTATGATTCTTCTAAATGAATCTGGATGGTGCCTTTTTGTTTTCTCATTCAGATTCTTCTTCTTCTTCTTCTTCTTCTTCTTCTTCCTCTTTCTCAGAGTTGATTTCTTCATCCTCTTTTTGCACCACTGAGTGTCCTATTTTCTTCTTTAGCTTCCAATCGTCAACTTTCACATTTATACTTTCCACTACTTTATGTAGTCTCTTGTTATAACACCTATAAGCCTTGCTTCTTGATGAATAACCAAGGAATATGCCCTCATCTGCTATAGAATAAAATTTACCGAGCTCATCTTCATCATCTCTCTTAATGTAGCACTTACTTCTAAACACTTTGAAGTGTTTCACAGAAGCTGGTCTTCCCTTCCATAGTTTGTATGGTGTCTTTTCTATGTTTACTCAAATCAGTGCTTTGTTTAGAATATACACCACTTTGTACACTACTTCTCTCTAAAATCATTTGGTAACTTGGACTCATTTAGCATTGTTCTTTCCATTTCCTACACTATTTTATTTTTCCATTCAATTACACCATTTTGTTATGGTGTTCTTTCTCTAGAAAAATATCTTCGATTCCATGATCTTCACAAAACTCATCAAATTCATTAGACATAAATTCACCTCCTCTTCCGATCTCAAACACTTGATCCTAGAGTTTGTCTCATTCTCAATCAATGCTTTAAAATTTTTGAATTGATCAAAAGCTTCTGATTTTTCTTTTAGAAATACAACTCATGTCATTCTAGTAAAGTCATCAATTAATAACATAAAATAAGAATCACCTTGTAAGATTTGTGTTTTTGTTGGCCCATAGAGATCAATATGAATTATCTCTAATGGATTCATTGTAGAGTACCTTTTGTCTAAATCTGACCCTTGTCTACTTCCCATGTTGACACTTTCTCTGCAGATAGTACTTTATGGTTTTGTGATCTTGGGTAAATCTCTCACTGCTTATTTTGAGCTGATTTTTACCATGTTGTCAAAATTAATGTGACCTAATCTCTTGTGCCATAACCATCTTTCATCAATTTGACTCATGCAACAATTTTCTCCCTTCACATCACTTATCATGTACAGGTTGTTCCTTGTTCTATTTGCATCTACAACCCAAATACTTGTATCCTTATTTCTAATTTCACAACCCTCAACATAAAACATGAGTTTATAACCTTGATCACACATTTGACTAACACTCAAAGGATTATGTTTCATTCCTTCAATGAGTAAAACATTTTCAAATTTAGATTGACCATTTAATTTTATGTTACCTCTTCCTGTGATCTTGGCTGTAGTGTTATCTCCAAACTTTATTATACCTCTACTAGCCTTTTTCAACTTCTGAACTTGCTTTTGTCACCTATCATATGGTTGGAACATCCACTATCAATGTACCAAGGTTTTTCTTCATCTTGTGCATGGAGTGTGGTTTGTACCAACATAGGCTCTTCCTTTTCTCCCTCCTTTATCTTTTGCCACACTTTCTTATTGTAGGATTTCATAATGATTTGTTTTCCATCTTTCTCTTGCTTTGCTTTTCTCGTATCTTACTCCCGTAAAATATTTCTATGTGGAAAACTTGGTTGCATTCATAACATCTAATTTCATGCTCATTCAAATTTGACAATGCAGCAAAATAATTGTAGTTTCTAGCATGAAAATTCTGATTCCAACTCTGAAACCTTGATCTACAGTCCATCATCTTATGACCAAAATTGTGACAGGAAAAACAATAACCGTAAAAAGAATACTTGGTCATGTAGGGTTGCCTCTGATAAGATAAACTTATGAAACTTCTTATTGGTACCTTATTCCACTTTCTCTCTTATTTTTTTTTGTTTTGTGGATAATGATCTTCTTATTTCTTGTTGCTTTCTCCTTTACTGGAGCCTTTTAGAATATCTACATAGTTGGCTTTCTTCTCTGGTTCTTTGGTCTCTTTCTTTTCTGCTTCATTGAATCCAATACCACCTTTGGATGATTTTGGTTTTTTTCTCTTAGAATGTTGCTCAACACCTTAGAACTTTTTTCAAACTTGAGTCTCTTGTTCAAATTTTCAATTTCCTATCTTAGTGTGAAAATCTCTACCTCCAATCTCTCGCATTCTTTTTCTTTTGATTTAAGTTGTTCTTTGATCACTTCCTCTATTCTTTTTTCCTCTTAAACTTGGGTCTTTAGATCAACAATAGTGTTCTCATGTTCTTTGTCAGCATGTAGATTTTTCTTTGTTTCTTCATACTCTTGAAGTTGCATTTTTTGCTTTAGGGTATTCTTTTTACCCAAGGCATAAATGATTTCTTCTTCCAAATTTACCTCACCTTCTTCATCAACTACATCTTTAGCTTCCACTTCTCCATCTTCAAGGGCCATAAAAAAAGTTCTTCAATGTCACCTTCTGAACAATCTTCCTCTGAGCTATCATCTTCTCTAGGTGCATAGACTCTTCTTGTTTTGGTTCCAGTTCTTCTTCTTTTCAAACTTCCTTTGCTTGAAATTATTTTTGTAGAAAGGCTTTCCTTTCTTTTCTTTGACATGCTCTTCATCATCACTTTCACTTTTTGCATGTGGACACTTAGCTACAAAATGTCCAATCTCACCACAGTTAAAACATTTAAAAGGAAGTTTACCTTTGTACTTTCCGATCCTCTTTTCATATTTTTCACCAATAGGGATTCTTCTTCCTCATTGGATTCATCATCTGATTCAACCTTCTTCTACTTTCCTTTTGAATCTTTGAAAGTAGATTCTCTTTTTCTTGGCTTATCTAGTTTCGTTCTCATCTTATAAGTCATGAGTATTCCATGTAACTCATCGATTTTCATTTTATCTAGATCCTTAAGTTCTTCAATAGATAAAACTTTAGGATCAAATCTAGAAGTAGAGATCTTAATACCTTTTGTACTATTACTGGGTCTTCCATCTCTCACCCAAGCCTTTGATCATGTTTACAGTATCATCCACATGGAGTATATATGGTGTAATGTTCTCTTCCTCTTTCATATTTAGACTTTCAAACTTTCTTCTATGTGTCTGAGGCTTTGCCATCTTTACTTTCAAATCTCATTCATATAAATTGTTGAGCTTATCCCACATCTCCTTGGCAATTTTGTAAAGCATAATCTTTACAAAATCTGAATTTGCTACACCACACAAAATATCATTAATAGCTTTAGCATTATTTTAACATGCTCTCTTACCAAATTTAGATCTATCGGTGGCATTTTCGGTGCCGTATAGCCATTCTCATCCGAATGTCAAATATCATGTCCAAGAGAATTCAAAAATGTTCACATCCTTATTCTCTAAAAGGCATAGTTTGATCCATCGAACAACAAATCTTTATTTGTGGAGAATCCTTCTTGAGTTGTCATCGTGCTTTTGATCTACCTTCTAGTTATTAAGCTACACAAAAGGAACCTACTCTGATACCAATTGTTAGAAGCACAAGAATATTGAGAGGGGGTGAATCAGTATTCGAGAATAAAACCTTTTTCTCCAACTTATTTATTTTATTTTTCACACTTAACAAGATATTCAAATCTAAAAGTAAAATGAGAGAAAACACAAAAATCAAATGCAAATAACACCAGATATACTATGGTTCACCCAGTGTGGGCTACATCCACCAAAAGAGACTGCTTGGATCTACTATCCAAATCCATCTGAAAAATAGTGTTTACAAAGTGTGAGAACCCACTCACAGAAGACACCAATCTCAATCGAACACCAATTCATCCTTGAATGTAAACACCACTGATTGTGTAATCTCTCGATTCAAGCACCAACTTCTAGAGACACCAATCCCCAATCCGAAGCACCCATTCTAGAAAATATGCAATACAAATCAATGATAATTTCTCCTTCTATATTCTCTCTCACATACTCATACTCACTTAAGAGATTTATAATATCAGTTCACATACATATCACACTCATGCAAAATGCTCTCTTTCTCGCTCACATTAAAATGTTCACACAACTCTTGCTTATATAGAAAGAAGGAGAGGAAAAACCACTTGTGGTTTCCTAAAACCATGTGCCCATACCATGGGCCAATTTTTGTGCCTATATTGAAATTAAATCTCCTACATGAAAAAATGTTCCATAAGGAAGCCACATCACTTGGTGGTTACAACAATATTAAATATTTTATCCAAATAGAAATATTCTCTTACACATGTAAGAGTAACTCCTCTTATGCATCATAAACCTTCTTACACTTCCTTACACCTCTTTAAGTAACTCCTCTTATGCATCATAAAATCTCTTACATGTCATAGAATATCTTATGTGTCATAAGTTGTCATGGAATATCTTACTCATCATAAGCTATCATAGAATCTCTTACACATCCTGCCATGTGTCGTAATATTCCTTGGTGATGTTGAATATTAAAATATTCAAATTTTGACATCACAATAATTTTGACATGGATAAATATTTTACAAACACTAATGTTGAATATTAAACAAATATTCAAATCTTAATATTTCCATCAACACTAATGTTGTACCTTTGACATCAATGAAAAAATACTCAAAAAACTCCCCCTTTGTCATTGATGGCAAACCCCTGCTAAAAATAGACATGAAAACTTGTTTTCTCTGAAATCCAACTTTCTGCCTCTGAGCTCTTTCTGTACTACTGCATTGTACCTATTCTATGCAACTCTCCCCCATTCTACAATTCTCCCCCTTTAACATCAATGGAAAGGGGATAACTGAACCTGTCACCTGAACTTGTACTTAGAGCTAAAGATATTATAATGTGTAGCTCCCCCTATGTCCATACTCCCCCTGAGATAGTCAATGAGTAAGAGTGACAGGATCACTCCTAAATTTTGTTTGAGTGACTCAAAAGATTCCTTTGGTAGGGGTTTTGTAAATATATCAGCAATCTGATCCTTAGTCCCAACATATTCTAATTTCACCTATTGATCTACAACTTTCTCTCTCAAAAAGTGATACTTAATGGGAATGTGCTTTGTCCTAGAATGCATGACTAGATTTTTTGAGATGTTAATAGCACTAGTATTGTCACAGAAAATGGAAATAGGATGCTCATACTCTACCTTCATGTCCTTCAATGTTTGCTTCATCCAAATCACCTATGTACAACATGCCACTACAGCAATATACTTTGCCTCTACTGTAGACAATGAAACTAAGGCATGTTTCTTGTTGAACCATGACACTAATCTGTCACCAAAATAAAAATCTCCCCCACTTGTACTTTTCCTGTCATCAACACTTCCTACCCAATCTTGCATTTTTGAATGCTATAAGAGTGAAATCATCACTCTTTGGATACTATAAACCATAATCCAACTTACCTTTCAAATATTTGAAAATTCTTTTTACTGTTGCCACATGAGTTTCCTTTGGTGCCTCCTAAAACTATGCAACTAATCCAACATCCTACATAATATCTAGTCTAGATGTTGTGGTATATAGCAAGATACTTATCATGGAACTATACAAGCTATGATTAGCATTGGGAGACTCATCATTCTTACTCAACTTGCAACCTGTAATCATGGGTGTACTAACTAGATTGAAATCTTCCATTCTAAAATTTTTAACATCTCCTCTATATACTAGGTTTGTGAAATAAAAATGCCTTTACTAGACTACTGAATTTGCAAACCAATAAAATAAGACAACTCACCAAGCATATACATCTCAAACTCCTTCTACTTCTCCTCTTGTAAATTATTTGCATAGTCTCCTGCAACCACTTTCATAAAATAATGTCATCCACATAAACCACAACTATCACTTGATGTTCTCCTTCTGTCTTGATGTACAAATTTCTATCTATAATTCCCTTTTTTAATCCTTGTTCTCTGCAAGTACTTCTCCAGTCTAGAGTACCAAGCTCTAGGAGCTTGTTTCAAACTATAAAGATCCTTTTTAAATTACACACAAAATCTGAATTTTCTGATAGAATAAAACATTCTTGTTGGTCTATATAAACTTCTTCCTCTAAGTTTCCATTTAATAATGTTGATTTTACATCCATTTGATAAAATTTAAAATTATTGAAACAAGCAAATGCTAAAAACATTCTTACCACCGCCATACAAGCAATAGGTGCAAATATCTCCTCGAAATCAATGCATTCAACTTGTGAGTACCCTTTACACATTAATTTGGCCTTGTTTACTGACAACTTCTCCTTCTTCATTTATCTTGTTTCTAAGGACCCACTTGGTACCAATGATATTCTTTTCCTTTTGCCTTGGTACTAACTCCCATGTGTCATTATTTTTATCTGATTAAGTTCTTCTTCCATGGCTTTTATCCAAAACTTATCCTTGCTAGCTTCATTAAAATTACTTGGTTCAACTTTTGACAACAAGAAAAAATTTACCTCTTGTGGTAAAATTGCTAGTCTCCTCCTTATCTCGTACTCTAGTATCTTTGTTTCCAATGATTTGATCATGTTGTATGATTATTCTAAATGAATCTGGATGGTGCCTTTTTTTTCTCGTTTGCATTCTTCTTCTTCATCATCTTCTTCTTATTCTTCTTCCTCTTCCTCTTTCTCATATTTGATTTCTTCATCCCCTTTTTGCACTAGTGATTGTCCTTTTTTTTCTTTAACTTCCAATCATCAACTTTCACATTTATACTTTCCATTACTTTCGTAGTCTCTTGTTATATCACCTATAATCCTTGCTTCTCAATGAATAACCAAAGAATATGCCCTCATCTACTATAGAATAAAATTTACCAGCTCATCTTCATCATCTCTCTCAATTTAGCACTTACTTCAAACACTTTGAAGTGTTTCATGAAATTTGTTCTTCCCTTCCATAGTTTGTATGGTGTCTTTTTTGTGTTTACTCAAATCTATGCTCTATTCATAATATACACCATTGTGTACACTTCTTCTCTACAAAAATCATCTGGTAACTTGGAATCATTTAGCATTGTTCTTGTCATATCTCGCACTATTTTTATTTTTCTGTTTAACTACACCATTCTATTACAGTGTTCTTGCTGTAGAAAACTATCTTCCGATTCCATGATCTTCACAAAACTAATCAAATTCATTTAGACATAAATTCACCTCCTCTTCCTGATCTCAAACACTTGATCCTAGAGTATGTCTCATTGGGTTGAGTATCTTCCCGACCATACTCGAGTTCTTTGTGCTGCTACCGTTAGTTTTCTTTACGGAGTGGGCAGACTTCCAGACCCCATTTCTGTCCTTCCTAAGGGTAGGCACACAATTTAGTGTGGGTGGCTCTTATTCAGTCCAGAGGTAAAGGATCTCATCATCGACATTCTTCTAGGGAGACCTCCTAGAGCTGCAGATAGTATCCGAGAAGACTATCCATCCATGGAATCTTATGCATTCATCTCATCTCCCTCTTTGTCTCTCGTCTTCTTCTTTCTATGAGATTTCCTCTTTGTACATGGGTAACTTTACGTGCTCATCTATGGCAGGACCTATCCTTGGCATATTTCTTAGATTAGAGAGTGGACTTATCTCTCTTTTGGGGGGATTTTTTCCCACTGGGTTTTCTCCTTTTACTCCACTTTTCAAGAGTTTCTTGTACGTGGGTACCTCATCAAGCTTGTTGTTGAGACCCACTTCTCCTTGTTTTCATCTATGTGTCCACCTAAGCTATGTTTCGGGGGTGTTTGTGTAGGATATTTACCATGCATATATTGTAAGAACATGATTTCCTCCACATAGGTGATTCATCATGCTTAGGTGTCATATGGTGTCATTATGGCCTTACACACATCATAGAGTGGCATAGGAGTTACATTTGACCAACTATTATAGGGATGTAACTCCCACCTCTTAATGGCTACATTTGTGGAGGAATTTATACATCCCACTACTATATGTACACCCTTGCATCTTGAGGAATACAATGGAATGGAGTATTGTATTTGAGCCATTTTCCCCTTAATGCATGCACATTTCTCTCATGGGTGATTTATTGCTTTGATCTTGAAGCTACATCATTTTGTGGTTGAGTGCAATGTTTTGATGCTCACGGATTTCCTCTAGGTCTTCATCATTCCTCCGACATGTGTATCCATAAAATATTGATTTCCATATGTCAAATATAAAAGACATGAGGTATTTCTTCATCCTAACACTCCAAAATTCATAATTGGATCCATTGAAGAGAGGTGCCTTGGAGGTAGAGAAACCACTTTATGCTTGATTGCTAGCCATGCTTGTGATATCTTAATCTCATTTGATTTATTAAACTCACCTGAAAAGGACCCTGGTCTGATACTAATTGTTGGAAATTCTAGGCACTAAGGGGGGTGAATCAATGCAAATTAAAATTTTAAATATAATCAATTTTATTTACTTTGTTATGAAGAATCAACAACATTATATATGAGAAATCAATAGTAGAAACCATAGGAAGAAAATATTTAAGGTGGGAAACCCTTGAAAGGGAGAAAAACCCACTAAACCAATGTACTATGCTAGACAATTTGTCTAATGAAATATTATAAAGGTCTCAAACTTGTTGAGCACCCACTCAACATGAAACACCAACTTCAAAAACTGATCAAACACCTACTTGTATTCTTTGTAAGTTTCAACTTGCATGAAAGGACTTACCATCAAATTTTCTAATCTTTTACTTAGAATTGAAATAAATTTTATCACACACTTGACATGGTTTATAAGACAACAAATTGTGATCTCTAAATTTTCTCATTCACTCTCATACACCTTCTCCTAGTTGCACTAGCCTCAATACATTATCATCTCTCTCACTTTTTCAACAACATCTTTCTTACACAAAGATGAGTTTATATACATAAAGGAAGACTAAATTAGAGGTTATATTAACTTAAAATTCAATAACATTTGTCCTTCTTCACTTTACAACTCGTATAAGAAGAGATATGTAACATCACTTAATAAAAATTTATTTTGCAATCATGACTTTGGAACTTTATGAAAATTTCATACGTAGACTTTTCAAGTTCTAATAAGATTCTTTGATATTAATGATATTCAAAATAAGCTCCCAAACTCCCTAACCTTCTGAATTATTTGAAAAAATTTATTTCAAACCCTTGGAACTATGTTTTGTAACTATCATTACTAGCTTTCCTTATCCTTTAATGAGTGAGTAGATATGAGGTAGAAAGAGGAATAGGTACCAAGTGTCATAATCATGCATGAAGATTAATATAACCTCTAATATTCTCTTTAACATCTTATATCCTTCATACTTCACTATTTTACCTTCAACCTACATTAGATCACTTATGTGAGCACTTGATGTAAGTGCTAGAGATCACGGTTTTGAATTTGATGACTAAGGAGACTTTTAAAACCAAATCATTCTAAACATGTAGGAGCATTAATTCTCCATGAGGTTCTATACAAAAAAATATCTTGGAATACATAATATCAAGGCTTGAAGACTCCTTTTCAACCCTTCATCACACTCTTGCATGCATGGTCATGAAGAACTCGAGATCACAATCATGAATGAGATTTAAAAACTACAAAAATGGGTATTCCTTTAATTTCATATCTTAGGGAAGGTGATTTGTGAACTGTAGCTCACCTAAAACTGAAAATGAGTTTCAAGGAATCAATATTATTTTCATAAATCATGTATTGGAGTAAGGTATACACTTATTTGTATTCACAAAGTTACATCTTCAAAGATTGAGAAAAACCACATACTTTACTAACTATTCATGACTCCAAAAATAAATTTCAAGGAGGATATGGATGTTATGAAACTCCCTAGTTCCATATCTTGTTTCATTCTATGGAAAAATAGATCAAACATGTATGATTTCCTAGACACACTCAAACATGATTTTAAGCTTCAAGGGAGAGTCTTTCTCTACTTTGAATCTTGCATGTTGAAACTTATTTTCATTAAAAACCTCTGCATAAAAACTTCAAAGGGAATCGCTACTCCATCTTCAAATGCTTGTGTGCATGGGTTGTGAAGAAAAATCCAAACAAGCATTTCAGTTTTTAAACCTTCTTAACTAGGCATATAGTGTAGTTTTAGACCAAAGGGATTGAGACTTCAAACTACTTCACCAAAAAAACCATGAGCTCCAACATGTCACATTGGACCTGTATCAGATGTCCACACTCATTTTTCACCTCAACAATAGGCTTATACACAAAACCCCTCTCAAACCATCATGATTGGTTTGGCTTGACTACCCTTTAGCAGTAGGTGAGAGAGATTGGAAAGGATCACAACAAATGTTCAAAGAACTTGCCTAGAATATTTTATGAGCATGAAGTACACTCCCCCAATAATTCTCCAAATCCATTTTCCATCGTGACATGTTTTAGATAGGAGTGTATAACCAAAACCTTGTAAAATAAAGTTAAATTTGTATGGTACAGTCATACTTGTGGAGCCTAAATGCCACCATCTTGAACTAGAATGAATTATTTACAACCCTAAGTTGTTGTATCAGTTTTCACATGTTATGGCTGAAGATCAAATACATAATTTTTGAAGATCAAATACATAATTTTTCTCCATTTCTTCAATCACTAGGGTTTTAAGAGGGTTTTATGTGGTTTTCACTTTCCGGGTTGAAGGATTATTCATAGAGTATTTCCTAGTCACCATTTTTTGGGCTTCTTTCCACCTCTAGAATGTTCTTAAAGTAGAAAATCCTTTAACATTTGGGACAAGAAGATGCGAGGGACGCGAACCGGCCGTGAAATCCATAAAACACCATGTAAAAATTTTCATTTATTTTATATCTTTAGAGATGACCCGGGATCGAGTTAGAGAGTGCTTTGTCAGAAAAATTCCAAAATTCAAAGGGCGATAGAGATAAAAAAGACCTTCTATCTTGAGAGCTCGGGAGGATTAAAGAATTTAATTTTGCATTAAACTGACCTATATCTCTGGCGACGTGGGACACCTTCCCTCACAAATCTTCGCCCCACATCTTTTTCTCTCATAAATGATCATGTACCATCATGGCCAATATCATTTATCTAGGCCTATATTGTTTTTCTCAAGGGAAGTCATAGTAAAGACCCCAAATTTGTCTCCTCAAGTGATCATTTGTGACATGTGGCTCCATATGAGGACTCTATAATATTTAATGCACGGGTCTTCTTTCACCAAATGATAGGGTATGGGTTTGTAAGGTCCCCATTGATTATTAAACACCTCCCATGCTTTTTCACATTGGCTTGAAATGGCCTAATGTTACTTTATACATATCATTATGTCCTTAAACTAGGCTTAAATGGTCTACTCCTTTTGGTGCAACCATGACTTGTAATACTTGACCTAATGATCATCTTATAATTCCTCTAATATGCACACTCTTAAAACATCATTTCACACTTGGATGCTAGAGTGATCAACCTAGAAGCTCACATCCGAGAAGTGAACACAAATCATCTCCATACATCCATTAGGGAACCATAGAGCACCTTCTATCTTGAGAGAACTTAAATTTTTCATTAAACTTGACCTATATCTCTGCAAAACCTTCCTTCACATGCCCCAACACCATCATGAAACCACCATGATTTCTAAAGAAGACACACTAAAACCACCTTCATTTGAATGGGCACTAAACTACTTTTTTATTAAACACCTCCCATGATTGAATTGGCTTGAAATTTCAATACCAATCATTACCTTCATGCCTAGGCTTAAATATTTCAAACCTCATTAATCACTCTTTAATTCCTTGACATCAATGCACTCCATACATCATCAATGATAGGGTTCAATAGAAAATATATTTTTCCATGTCTTGATAGATCATCCGGTGGGAACCAACACCCCCGACCAAATACTTCGAACACCTTGAAACCACCATAACATGTATTTTTATAATTAAATCATCAATGTAGTCATATGTTTTTTCATATACTAGGTTTTTATAATGAGAAGGTATCTTATGTTTTCATATACTGATTAATTTATGTGATTAATTTACGGGAGTTTAGTTGTTGTTTAATATGGTTGATCGAATTTTTGTACAATGATGAAGAGTTTCAATCATCTTACGATAAAGGGATGAGAGAGTCAAGTGAAGCCATGGTGTTTGTAAATTTGTTAGATGATCAAGGGGTGGTTTGTATTTTTAGTGGTCCAAGATTTGTAGTAATTATTTGACAATGGTTTTATATTTTTTTAGGACCTCATTTTTACATTGGTAGATACCTTTTATTTGGTTTATGATAAGTTATTAGTCTTCTTAGATTTCAAATATTTATATGCTAAGAAAGGTGGTGGTTTGAAGTTCCATGATGAGGGCCTTATATTCCACCATGTTATTAATGCATTTGAAATCAAAATTTAAGGATAACGTAATAGAGCATCCAAAGGGGGTATTGTGATTATTTCGGTGCCTCCCCTATCTGCATTTAGACGACAAAGAACAAGGTCATTTTAAGAGGGGTGTTTTCATGATCTAGAGTGTTGATAGATTCATCAGGAAAGTGTTTGCAAGGCATTTGATTGGTAGGAAGAGGAGCTTTAGTGAGATGATCAAAAATGACCTACCGTTTAACAAATTTCTAAGAGATAAATTCAAGCTAAAATTTAGTCATCAACATAAACCATCGAGTTATATGATCACTATGATATGGTTTAGAATGTATAGATTTGAGTGGATTTAAATTTTTGATGACTTAATTTTTTTGATTGAGAAGGTAGTGACAAAGTTTTGAAGTTTTGAAGTATAAGTAACAACATAACTTTATGATTTCATAATAACAAGTTTCGTAATCACAAAGTGTGTGGATAATGTAATAGATAGGTTATTCCCATCCTTTTCATCTCAATGTGTTAACATGGCTCCCAAGGCATGGTCGATCATGGAGATATAAAGTTAAAATTTCACCCCCTCACATGGAGGTGTAAACACTAATCGTGATAAAATGTATTATTTGAGGATGTCAAAGGCATGTTGACAATTATCATCTCGCTTAAAGTGGGCATATTTTTCAGAAGTTGATGGAAAATTTAACATTGGTCGATAATTAAGAAATGAAAAATGGATAGAATGAAGTTTTTGTTGAAGGATATGAATCTTCTTGATATTAGATGGTGGTATATTTCAATAATGGATTTGACTTTAGTAAGGTCAAATTCAATTCCCCTGTTAGGTAGAATAAATCTAGGGAGTTTTCTTGAAAGAACTCGAAAATGCACTTATCGAAAAGATTTAAACAAAGAAAGAACTTTAAAATACATGAAAACATCATGTCAATAACAACTAAGTGGTCTCTTTTATGTTTAGATTTACCTAAAATATCATCAACATAATATTCTATGGTTTTGTGGATGAGGTCATGAAAGATGTAAGTCATGATGCATTGATAAGTAGCTCTTACATTTTTTAGGTTAAAGGGAATTACTCTATAATAGAAGGTTCTCCGTGAGGTGATGAAGGATGCTTTGTGTTAATATTTGGGTGTGATAAGGATTTTATTATAACCAAAAAAACCATCCATAATAGATATAATCTCGTGGACTATTGTTAAATCGATGAGTTTGTCGATGTTGAGTAGAGGAAAAGTGTATTTGGGAAAATTAAGGTACAAGTATCATATGTTCGTGTATATGCACAATTTTCTAGTGTCTTTAGTGATGGTTACAATGTTGGAAATCCATTTTGATACTCAATTGTTAGTATGAAGTTATTTAAAATAAGGTGTTGAAGTTCTTCCTCAACTAGTAGTACAACACAAGGATGCATCCTAAAAATTTATTATTTCACGGGATTAGCATCTGGAATGGTAATGATGTTGTTGATAATTATTTTAGGGTATATATTGATCATGTCACTATAGTACCATGTGAAGGTTTGACTATGTTTAGATAAGAAAGTGGTTAATTTTTGGAGTGAACGTCGGTCTAAGGCTTGGCCAATTTTGATGATGTACAAATCTTATGGTATGTTAATATTAACATCGGCGTTTGATTCATTAAGAAGTTTATGTGTGTTTAGAGGAAGTTTTTTTAATATGGTTGTTCTCACCACCCATATAAGTCGGGACAATGTCATCGTCCTCGTAATGAAGAATGCCAATAATAGGGGAATCCTTCTCTATCATATGTGGTATCATATGTGGGAATGGTTTATGTTTTTCCATTACTTGATAATTCAAAGGTCAAAATGAGATGGCATTGATTAAAAATGTTAGGGGTAATAGATATGGTTACATCATCATTATAGGGTGAGTCTAACAATGGTGATACTTGGTGTTTGAGATTCTGATGTTAATAATGATGGTTTAGAGGGAGACACTTTAAATCTAGGACATGTTTCTCGTGAGTTTTATTCCAGTCGTAAAAGAGTAATCATATGGAATCTACTCGTATCAACCCAAACTAAATCCCTTCTATGTGCGCGGGGGAGGTAAGTCTAAAAAACTAAGGTTTATCTCGAGAATGAAAAGTATGAGGAAAATGGTTTTGTGTGTGGTTAATCCTCGAGATGAGATGAAGGATGTTTTATGAATCTATACACCAACTATGTTTAGAGGAAGGGAACCAAAGGAAATGTATTTTCCTACATTGGGCTCATAGAGTGGTTAATTTTTAGGTCTCTCATATGTTTTAGGCATACATAGTGCATTAAGATCTAGAAGGTGTTACTCCCCAATGAGAGGAATTGCATGACATCTTTGAAGGATTAATCATATGATAGTTTATATGAGGGGATGGAATATATTTTTAAGATTTATCTGAAAATGTAGAGTCTTGTAATGGAAGCAACACATCATTGGGTTAATAGGTCATGTGATGGGATTTCAAGGGATTAAATTCAATGGGTACCATGAAGGTTTTACCCTCATGTTCATATTTTAGACATATATGTAGTGTTGATGGGATAAAACACATAGCATGTATCCAAGGATAACCTATTAGCATTTTATATTGGAACTATTTTTATAAGAGATAGAAAATGTTGTTAAGGATTTTAATGCCTATTTTGATAGGTAAAATGACTGTGCCTAATGTGGGGAAATGATGTCAATAAAGGAATGTAGAATAAAAGGTGATTGAGTGAATATGGTGTATGGTAACTAAATTTTTTTAATAAATTAGATGATATTATGTTTATGATAGTGCAATTTTAAATCATAACTCTTTTAGTGACAGTGTTGTTGATTTGGGTGGTGATAGAGAGAGGAAGATCTTGGCCTTCAAGATATAAGGACATAATTTCAAATTCCTCAAATGTAATAGTGTTAGATATTTTAATGGTGCCAAAGAGGATCCAAAATGGTTTAGGGTCATCTAATGGTACTAAAATGGATTAAAGAGCTTCAATCATGGATTTTCAATGCTACAAATTTTTTTGGATGAGCTCGTAAAGGAACATTTTAATAAGAGCTTGATGTAACTCTTTAATTAATGTGTTTTCTATGGATGTTGTAGATTTATTTTGAGGTTCTACAAGGATGGAAACCTTGGATTTATAAAATGATGGGTTAGGTGATTTAGAGGGAGAAATGGTGATAGAGACTTTGGGCCCATTTTGGTTTGGGGATTTGGAGTCTTGTGCATGTTCTCTTATGGTTACATAGATGACATTTATCTATTGGAGTGGGGCTTTCTTGGAAGAAGCCTAAATTTTATTAGATGTGGTGCCAAGTGATGGGTTAGAACTAATATTTTTAGATATTTGATGAGTAGATATGATTTGATGTCTGGATTTGATTATATCAATATTAGAGGGCAGATGGTTTTTATTTGCGGGGAGATGTCCTTTTCTAGTGATACTTTGAATTATGGCATGGAGGGATTTAAATTACTCTTTGAAGTGTTCTGCCACATAATGATAAACACAAAATTCCTCTTAATTATACCAAGAGGGTTTCCACCCTTGATAATCGAGGGCTTAGTAGGTGGTAGTGTTATGATTGATGATCGATAAGATTCTCAAGGATTTTAGTATAATATCCTATTTTGGTTAATTGAGATGATGATGATGGTGAAGTAATTTGAAAATCATTTGATGATTTAGAGGTATGAGATATAAGATTCATTTTTTATGTGGTGTTTTAAGTGTCCTTCGAGGAACAAACTTAGAATATGTGATCATAATGGAAATTTTAGATGAAGGATGAGGCCCCAAAATAGAGGGCATGGGATGCATGTTTCATGGTATGGTTGTCTGGTGAATATTTGGTAGAGTTTCAATCTTTCTATATGAATTATTTGTGGGATTTTAAATTATATTACTAATATTTTTTATTCGATGTTGGATGATGTGGTATTGGAAATACTTATTCAAAATTTCAATTATAGGTTTCTCTTCTTGAGATCATAAGGGGAAGATAGAGGACTCTTGTGTTGGAGTAGATGTAGAAGACTCCATATGTTGTGATGTGGATGGGATCAAAATATTGACAGTGAGGATATCTAAGGAGTGATGTTGTTTGGTTGGTGTTTCATATGTGGAAACATTGGGTGTTGTATGTGCAGGTGTGAAGTCATTGACAACGTTGATGGTGTGATGAGATCCTATAGTGTTAGGTATTCAATTATATGGGGATGATTTGGAAAAGGCTATTTAAACATGTTCAAGCCTTGACTAGGATCTGCATTCGGGTTATCAAGTTAAAATTCACCTTTGTCAATAAAGTCTTGGGAAATTTCTAAATGAATGACATATTTCAATGTCATGTCCTTAGACTTGATGGTATTTACAATATTCATTGTCCTTATACCATGAAGGTTTTAATGTTTTGTTGATGTTGGTCGATGGGGGAATCTTATTATACAAATGGCTAAAATTTTATCAAAGATAGTGTTATAGGATTCCCATAAAGGTGTGTATTTGCATTAAGGATGGGATCATTTGAGTCTAAACATCCTTTGGACTCACTCTTCAAAAATGGTGGTTTTAACCTTTAGATTTTTCATTATTCAAAGAATTTTTAAAAGAGGACTCCGTTTCTGGTTTCTTAGATCAAAGTTTAACTTTACCTTCCTCGAGGGTGTGGAGTTCTAGTTTTGTTAACTTGTAAAGGCATCATCAATTATTCGAAAGGATTGAGTTTTGAGGGTGGATGATTTTTGTTTTGTTCAGGATCGATAAAATAGATCAATGAGCTCAATTTGTGGAAGAGATAAGGATAGTTGTTTGATAATCCCTTGCCATTTGGAAATGAAATCAACAAAAACTCATCCTCGGATTGAATGGCATAAATATTAGTGATGGATATTTTATGGTCAATGTTGATGGATAAGTGTTCTAGGAACAACTATGTGAGTTGTGAGAATGAGAAAAGATAATGTTGCAAGATATTATTATATCAATCAAGGGTAGGGATAGAAGGACATGGGGAATTTCCTCAACATGAGGTTTAGTCATGGGTGATGAGATAACATGCTTGATGAAAGGCCTTGATATTTTTTTACAAGTCTTCCTTACTATAAAACTTGATCAATTTCAAGAGTTCCCAATGTGGAGGATAGGCCTTGAAAGAACAGATGGGTTCATAGGTTTGTTGCAAATTTTTTCATATGAAAGGTTTTTTTGGTCCCATAGTGGAAGCTTAAAGGCTAACTATTCTTAATAACATTGCTTGAATATGATCATTATGATCCTATTCGATGTTCGAAGAGGAAGGAGTGGCTTAATTATAGGTGTGAGGATTTGATTTACTGATTTAATTGATATGGTAATGGTGATTAAGCTAAAATCTAAATAAGATCCTAATCTAAATGTTATAGTGGCGATGTAAATAAATAACAATTAAGTATAACAATGAAGACCCAAGAAACTAAGAAATAAATAATGAAACCCTAATTAAAAAGAGAGGTATAAATCCTTAGTTAATTCACAATAAAGTCTACAATGGATCAAATATATGACTAGTTGAACAAAGAGGAAGAAGCATCACACAAAATCCTTGGAAAATTTAGAACATGAGAAGCGAGGCTAGATTGGGGCACCTAGAGAGGGACGAGGGGTGCTGTGGGTTCCCTGGACATGTTTCGGGTGCTTTAGTTTTAGAAATGATCCAAAACCTCCTCATATGTGTTGCAATATGTTCATATTTAGTCTCCTTTGATCACTCTCGAGGTTGTTGGAAACCTGCAATGAAGTATAGACTTGTAAAACCTTTAAATAGACATCAAATCATAAAAAGGAAAGATGTAAAATGAGGGGTCAAACTATCCTCAACTATCACAATGGTGAACTTATGACTGACTATTGCACTACATCTCAGACCCAAGGTAGTTCTATGTGTGTGAAATTCACGCCCTAGGTTGCTCTTGTGTGTGTCGCACTTGGATAGAGAGAAAGTAGCTAGAATGTAGTAAATATGTGCATGGAATAGATTAACTTCCCTCATGTGAAGTGTGATGCAAAAAACAAGCCCTTGTCTCCCTTTTGATAGATCTATATGGATGCAATGGAAATCTAAGATTCCTTGATGGATGTAACCTCAGGTGGTGATAGATAATGCTTAATGCTTGGTCCTTTATTATGATCACATAACTTTATATTTATATGATTCCTTTTCTAGAATTTCATAATTAACCTCGAAAATGATGAATACCAAAAATATAAGATGCTCAAGCATCTAAAAAGGACCCAAAATGTGTGAACAAAGTACAAAGGAGACAGGAGTGCCTAGAGGGGATGAGGGCGCCTGGCACTTGCGTCCTAGCTGGGCACTAGTGTCCAACATGACAAATTCAAAAGAGTAAAAATACAGACTGAGCCAAGAAGGGTGCAAGACTAAAAGTAACAATAGAAATAAAAGGAAGGTGGCCAAAGACATGGGTTGATTATTACTTTTCTTACTTAGGAATCATATGAATAGTAGTATGTAATCAGGACTAGACAATTACCCAAAATGCGTGATTTTGTGTCTACAAATGGAATATTTTGAGGAGGAATACTTGTTGGGATACTATAAGTGTATTGAGAGACTAATGGTTGTGAAGAGGATTAGATATATTGATAGGTAAAAGGAATATAATTATTGATAATGTTTTGTGATGGTTTTATATTGAGAAAAGATGTAACTATTTTGTGAAATAGGCGCAGTGGGTGCTTGTTGTGAAAAGTGAAATTATTATCGATGGTACTCATGTTGATGGGTGGTATAGATGTGGGGATTGATAGGACTATATTTTTATTGAAAAGGTATGGTTTTGTGATGAAATAGGAAAATAAATGATCAAAGGATTTATAAGGGAGGGACACCCACCGAGTTTTTAGAGGATGAGGAGTGGTGGAGGTTTCATGACTTTATGGGGGTTGGGAGGTAGTATTATGAGTTTTTGTATCTTACAAGATAGATGAGGAAGCCAATGATGCAGGTACTTGTTGGCTAGTTGTGTCTTGTGATGATATGGTATTGAGTTCAAAACTAAAAACATGAGTGGATGAGGTAGGTCCTAACATTGCTTTATCACTAATAGAGGGGTAAGGAGAGATTTTTTCAATAATGGGTTGATATTAAGGGTTGTAAATTTTGGAATACTCATAAGTGTTGATGGAATAAGATAGAAAATATTTTGGATAGGGGATAAATGATATGCATACCTTTGGCAGCAAGGTATCTATAAAGAGAAATCAGATTGGATTCTAAGAGTTACTGCAAATACTAGGTCACTAGTCTGGATGAACTGCAGAGGGTCAAGATAAGGATATTTTGATGTTATAGATTGAGTATTGGGAGAATGAGGAGGTTATTGATGTGTCTCTAAGGGTTTTTTAATGGATCTCATGTTTGGGATGTTTTGTAGGTGATATTGTTGTCTATTTAGATCCATGAACTGAACAAACATGAAATAAAGAAGATAAATATGGTTGTTAAGAGAAATAAAAACTGCACAATCATAAGAACATTTTAGATTATATTGATTAACTTCATAAAAGTGTGAAATGAAAAATGGATGAAAGGGAACTAGGAAAAGGATAGATAAGGATGGTTTTAGGTGATTTAAGGATGTAGTCCTTGATATACCCAAAGGTATATGAGGCTGAATTCTATTTTGGTGTCGATATGAGGTGTGGTATTGGGACCTACCCCCTCACTTTATGGTCCCACAGTGATAATGGTTTCGGTTCCTTAGCCGATATACCACCCACCAATTATTTATCTTCTCCTTTGGTGATGAAATTCAAGTAGATAGGCATGGAAGGTATTTTTTAGGTATAATTTTGATTTGTTATGTGGTTTGGTTGTGTGTGAAGGGAATTTTTTGAATGCAATCATTTAACCCCTAAATAAATGATGTGATCAAACAAAATGAAGGTTCTTTTTAAGATCCAAAAATAAGGATTACTTTCAAATTAAGACAAAAATTAAACAAAAATGAAAGAAAAGAAATGTGCATGTTTTCGCTATTCCTTTGTGATTTTGTCTTTATTTTGTGTTTTTTTAAAAGTGATAGAAAATAACTCCAAGCTAAAAATTTAGATGATTTAACAAGGAAAGAAATAAAAAGATATAAAATATGATTCAAAAAGGGAATAACTATCCCACAGGCATGTTAGAATGTTCATGGTGAATTTCGATTCGTTAATATTATGATAAACACCAAAAACTCATAAGAAAATAGGGTTTAGTGATACTTGTTTCTACAATCTTATGTCAAGATGTGTGGATGAAAAATGGGCATGGGAAACTTGCTTCAAGAAAATGAGAGAAAAATCACACTAAAACATGACTGTAAAAAATAGATATTAGATAAGGATATGATGATTTTCTTGGAAAAGGTTGATACCAAGAACCAAAGGGCTTCCTTGAAGGGTGTCAAATCATTTTTAAAATAAATTTATAATGATAGGAAAATAATTGAAAACAAGAGGATGATTAAAAATATAAAGGGATAGAGATATCTTGCTCTACATGATAGGTGGCCTAGGAAAGGGCTACAACAAGCTCAAAATCCAATAAGTAAATGAACCAATCTTATTCAATCTTGTCTTATTCTTCGTGTATGATTTTAACTTGATCTTTGATGTATTTGACTTTTGGATTCAAGGAGATGGCACAAAGACTGAGTTTTTGTATGATGTCAAATTTCTCCTAGAGTAAAGGTTTTGAGCTAATGGGGAGATCATATATTCTTGTAATCAATGTGTCGACCTAGTACAATCATTTTTTTGATGAATGCTTGAAAATGATGTCATCGGATTCTTACAGAGATTATGGAGCTTTTACGGACATGACAAAGATGATAAATATTATAAGATGAGCATAGTGATGTCTTATAGGTTGTCGATAACCAAAGTTTTGTTGTTGCAAAAGTCTGAGGATACTATTCAAGAAGTTTAATATTCTTTAAATATAATCATTGGCGATTGGTTTGAATCGCTAGAGACCTAGAAAATTTGGGGAAACCATCTTAGAAGTGGTTTCAACTAATTCCAAAAGGGTGGATTTGGGTATGGGGATGAGTGAATATGGTTATGAAGAGGTTAAGGATGTTATGAGGTTAGATGGTTAGGGTTAAAATGGGCTAGGATAGGTTTTAGGTGGTTTAGGTGGTTTAAGTAACTTAGGATGGATATAATAGGTTTTTATTGATGGATAAGATAATATTTATGAGGGTGAGGACATGGTTTTAGGAACAATAATATAAGTTTTAATGTTTTGAGTGTGAATGTGAGGAGCCTAGATAAACAATGTAGGGTATCAAAAATAGGTGTCTACACAAGGAACTTGTTCAAATGTAATCAATCGAAATAACCTTTATACTATTTACCATTCATTTATAAGGAACAATTTTATCATCCTTTACCTGATATTCTCCATTTACTTACTTGATTATCAAGAGAGAATCTCCAAATACTATCAACTCTTTAAGATGTTAAGATATTGTGAATCCTAAACCTATTATTAGATATTCATACTATGTCATGTTGTTAGTCAATGGGAAACCAATGCGGTAGGATTTGGGAATGACATCTCCATCTAGTGTGTGCGCATAATGCCGAGATCCAAATCCATGCATGATGCAAGTGTAGACACCAATTTTTGGTGTAACTCCTCTCCTTCATCCCACATTCGTTCTCCTTCATTCAAATTTCCCTCTCACTTTTTTTTTTGTTCAATTTGAGTAAATTCCATGTATTTACTCACCCTTAATTAATTAATTAATGGGCTCCATGTAAACCCATTTGATAATTAAAATTTATCATTATATCACATATCCCAAATTTATTCAATTCATGTGTAATAATACACACATCTGACATCCCACTCCTAAATTAAAAAATGGGATGCATTCTTGGACCTAACCATGTCAATAATGTTCCCCACTCCATATCACATCCTTATCTCTTTGCCCTCATAATCTAAATCGTGATCCCCACTTGATCACATGATGTATCTTAACCATGGTTACTTTACCCAACTTGGATTATCTAATGACCCATAGTCTAACCTCACCTATATGCTATAAATATGGGCCTTCCCCCTCGTTCAAACAAGTTGAAAATTTGGGAAAAAAATTGTTTTGAATTTTTAGTCACTTGTTTATCATAGTATCCTCATAATGTCCTTGTAATGACACTAGAATCCCACAATACTCTGCTCATGATTTGGTGGTTCACTTAGCTTGGTTCATGTTACATGTTGTGTCTGGATCATATCAGTAGCTCCATCTACATACCAACATCTTCAGGTTTCTTTGTTCATTAGCTTGCATGTTATTTGTTTATCTTGCATTTTATCATTATTCTTTATCACACGGGGGTTGATAGCCACCAGGAAGTGAATGCTTCTTGGGTCCACTTTGTCAGAAGCCCCCGCATAAAATATCTAAGCAATTTTTCTCTAGTGTCTTTGAGTTATAGGTTTTCTAAGATCACAATGAGGAGCTCATCATCTACTTTGTACTTGTATCATTCATCACCATCTCCAAGGTACTAAGCCCTTGCATATTCGATGTTTTTGTGTTTATTGATTTCTCGTACACTAATCTAGACAGAAGTAGAAACTCCGATCAAAATTTGGCATGCCCAGTGGGACCAGACACAAGATTTGATCATTTTGTTTGTTACTTTACTCATCTTGTCCAAGTGTCGGTTAACAATTATCTTCATCAATTTGGTATTCTTGCATTTTTAGTCTTTCTCCACCTCATTTAGTAATTTTATCATTTTTAAAAACAAAAAACATAGTTTTGTTTTTTATATTAGTATGTGTGTGTGGTTAGAGTTCATTTTAAATATTTAAATAAATAAGAGAGAGGTTTAATATATAAAAATAATAATTTATCCCACCCCCACTCAAAATTTTATTATCACATCCCAACTCTTAACCTACATAAAATATCACTTTTCCCCAACTCTCCCGGATATCTTAGGAATTTACCCTACTCCCTCACCTATTCCACTTCCCAACCAAACTCATTTCACCATTTCTCCAGCTTATCGACCCACCCAAATCTTCCCTCTTCCCCAGCCCATCCCCACCCGAGCCACTTCCTACTCCCGAGCTACTACCCACACGTCCAAACAACCCATCCTCACCTCAACCCATCTCCTCAACTTGTCCTAGCCACCCAAGCTCTCTCCTCACATACCCTTACCCCAACCGATTCCCTTACCCCAACTCCTACTCGACTTTACATGACTTCCCGCTCACCCTACTTACATCTCTTCCTTCATCCCAACTCACTCACCAAATCCCATTCCTGCAAACTCTTCCATGGAGTCTCCACATCCAACTCATCCACCCATCCTCACCGACTCACTTCCCTTCCCATAGATCCAACTTCACCTCCTAACCTCGCTTAGGTCATCTCGATATCTCGACCATATCCTTTACTGAACTACCCTCACCTCTTCCCGAGCTATCCATCCATCAAGACAACTCAACTACTTTCTCCTATCTCTGAGAGCCCATCCATCTCCCCACTTCCCTCTCCTCACGAGTTGTTTCCTCGAATCCCAACACCGAGCACTACTCGATTCTCCCAATTCCCATCTTCATACCCAAACTACTTCTTCCACACCACATATCTCTCTCTCAACCTCGTTCCCCACACAAGCCCAACTTGGAATCATCACTCGACACCTCACATGGAAACTCGACCCACGTCTCTCCCTCGGTCTGAAGACCACTTTAACAAATTAGTTATAAGATGTGGAATGACACACAACAAGAAAATGCGAGAAAATTCCAAAATGTGGTGATAGTCCAAGAAAATTTTCTAATGTTTTGTAAGATTTATGTTGCCTTGAAATATAACGCGTAGTCCATCCACTCAATCAGAAAGAAAAATTTCCACTCAAACTCAAAATATCTTGATGCTTAATGTTTCTAGCTATTTCACTTAGTTTCAAATTCACACAAGCTTTTTTAGTAGTAATGTAAAGTCTCTTTATAAAAATCATCTTATAATTATTTATAACACATTTATAAGCAAAGTAATCTCGTAGCACCATAGCCATTTACCATTTCATCCCCTCTCTTATCCACTTCGGTAGAGCTACTACCCTAACCACTTATCCACCCAAGCCAAGTTATATCCTATTTGCCCAAGCCATCCCTCCTGCAAATCCCCATTCCCAACAACTCCTTCCTCATCCTCATCCCCACCTATGACCCTTCACAATCTCTGTGCATAGCTCCCACACCACTACAAAACTCCAAACAGTATCTCCTAACCACCTCCCTCACCGATTGTCCCGATCTTACCATCCCTGCATCCAACTATCTCAAGCCTATCACACTTCATCCCATAACATGTTTTCATTTCAATCTCCACTTGACATGCACCGACCCATGTGAGCTCCACATAGCTCGACCACACACAAGTTGACTTTCGGAAAAACATCTTATATCAAAACACCACATTTTCAACACATCACATCCATGAATCATATTAGGATAATATAATTTATTTTGAGTCATATGAACCATTTATTTAGACTATGGTATTATTTCTTTAGTTAGTTTTCATTTAGCTAACCTTGGTTAGTAAATCTAAATTAATTAACACCTTATTTAATTTTTATTTAGTCATCAATTAATTTTTATTTTTATTTAGTTCATCGCCTTGTGAATTGATTTGTGAATATTAACGCTTCATCAATATTTAGTTAGGCACAGTTTGTTAATGCCATTGTGACATTAATTAAATTTAGTCATTTCAACTTGCTTAGATCCCTCTATTTTCCCCATATGTGATTCATCCCAAATACACATTTAGGCATTTTTTGAAACATAATTTTTATTAGTTAATTAGAATAATTATTTTGTATTATTTATGTAATTAAGCTTTGTTTTTAACACATAACAACGTTAGGACTTCAAATTGTTTTTCTTATTTTGTTGACCACATCCACTAATTGTCTTATTTTCTTTTGTAGGTGAATTCCACAACGTTGTGACCACAACATTACACTGTCAAAGCCAATTATTGAAACATAAACACGCCACAAATCCCTTTCACCGACCCCTTCTGCAATTGTGCATGGTGCAATTTTAGGGTACCCAGACATTCCTACCATTGACCATCACTTTTGAATACGACATTATCAAGTACAATCAAATAATGAGGAAAGCATTCTCTAGGTATTCCTCATTTTTTCCATATTTTCTCCTTTCTACATTGTAATTTCCCTTTCCTGGGTGATTTTCTGCATCAAACTTCATATTTCAATTTGGTCTAAAATGAACCTCGTGCATCTTGCCTACTCACATAGCTTAAATAGGGGTTTAACTCTTTGCATCACACATTTTACCACACACTTCCTAAAACCTCACAAATTAATCAACACACTAAAACATTCCTTTCACTTGGTTCACTGATTGGGATTTGATCACCCAACAGGAAACCATTTCATACATTTCCCAACCACAACTTACCCAAAACCAAACATAGATTGCATCCTCCTAGGTACCTCATTGACCATTTCCCCTTTTCTTTTTCATACTTTCTAAAAACAAACACATTCACACTTCTTTTATGTACCAACAATCAAATATGTTAATCCAACCTCAAGAATCCTATCAAACATCTCCTCTAGCTTTAACATACCAAGATTCCTTATATCCTTATCTATCCACTCCTTGTGTTGTACAACCAAGACCATATTATACCTATCCTACACACACACACACACACAACACACAACCATAATTATAGCCTTCATGCTATCACATCAATTATCTTACTCTCTCGGATAGCTAGCATGATCAATACCTCATGTTTTCTCTCATCTATAGCCCCCTTTACAAATACTTTCACCATAACTCTAGTTCTCAACCACAGAGTTCTACTCTATCCTGTCACCTTATGCCAATGCTACACCTGCTTCATTTACCACACTTCATGTACCTCAACAATCTCATCCATCCTACTATGTCCCTACTTCCCAACATTACACAACCTCCCAACCAATTCGATCTCAACTCCTAGATATCTTCCAACAAACCTACCCAAATCCACCATCGGCAAATCCATTTCTACCTTCCACACCACACGATTTTGATTCTTATTCAATTAATATTGTACATCTAGCACCTCTTTCAATACCCATACCCACATCCACCATTGATTCCACACCTGAATATACCTCATACACTCCATCATCCACATCTATTCCATCTTTACCCATAATACCAACCATAGATCCAATCCCAGTTCTTGCACCTACCACATCAGTCATTGAGACCACATCCACATCATCCTCCCCTCCTACATCATTTGAAGAACCTTTGAAAGAACTTCAAATTACTTCAACTTCAAATAATCCTTCTACCTCATCATCAACAAACCAAATCAATTTCCACCTTCCTTAGATTCAAACAAACAAATATTCCTTCCTACGCCTATATCAGTACCACCTCCGGATCTTCTAGTGGAAATTATTATCGTTCCTCCCAAGGATGACACAACTCTCTCAAATATTGCCTCAAAATCCCTTATATAGGAAATTAATATTCCTTCCTCTAAAAAATTCAACCCCACACCCCTTCAACTAAAACCAAAATCATCCAACACTATGAAAACCACAACTGACTTCCGACCATCAAGATATACACATGCTCAAAATTTTTCCTCAACATCCAAATTATCTCGAACATCCACTTCTTCTCCAAAGAGAAAGAGATTCCACATAGACAAAGCACCTCCTAACACTTCGGTTGAATCATGTACGGAGGTCTTCCGACACTTGTTACAAATTTCTGCAATCACACTTCCACCTATTAGGGCCTTTGACCCCAATAGAAGAAGAAGCCATCATGGTTTAATTCCAGCCTTGTTTGTGCATATCATCATACCCTTGGACATGATATTGGACATTGTAGAGCATTTCAAGCCATTGTTCATGACTTCATTAAGGAAGGATACCTCCTTTCCAAACCAAACCAATCTCTTCCTTCCACTTCAACATCCACACCTTTGACCTCATCTATCCCAATGCAAATGCCCCTCATTCTTCAAAACTTCCACAACCATGTCACCTCTAAATAAATATTTGTCTAAAGAGGATCCTTCATTGTCCATGAAAATTATTCAAGTGACCACTCAGTCCGATCCACGTGACCTTGAATCACCAACCAACATCAAAAACTGAACTTAAGTCACCAAAACATCAATATACTCAGGTTTTTCCCCAAACATCCAAGATAGCTTACAAGGAATCTTCTAGCACATTAGTTGGATCATATATGGAAATATTCCAACACTTATTACAAACTTCTGTGATCATGCTTCCTCCCATTAGACATTGTGATCCTTATAGTAGAAAACTCCATGGTTCAATCCCAATTGCATTTACACCTATCCATCATGTTTCTAGGCCATGACATTGAGTAGTGTAGGGCCTTTCAGACCATCATCCATGACCTTATTAAGGAAGATGATTTCCTCATTCAGGGGGAACATCCTTCCCCATCCACAACCAATACAACTCATATTTCTACATCCCCATCCATCGGGTTTCCTAAGACTCCCCATCCACATCTATTTCACCTTTACCTATCATGCCATCTATAGATTCTATCCCAGTTCCTCTTTCCATACTTCTACCCATGCCAATCACATCAACTAGTGTGACTGTGACCACATCATCCTCTTCTTCCACATCATTTGAAGAATATTGGAAAGCACTTCAACTTGTAACAACTTCGAATGCCCTCCTATCTCATCTATAGATACTTCTACATCAAACCAACCTTCTCTGGACATCATCATGAAAATACCAAACCTTCCACCCATATCAATTACAACACAACCTTTAGACCCTCTGATGAAATCATTGTCATCCCTTCCAAGAATGCTCCTTCACAATCCAAATCCAAGAACCTTGGTACACATCCACAACAATCTCTTGTGCCTCCCCAAAAGAAGATAGACATTTCTCCAACAAATACCAAATATACATCATCTATTTTGGGACAACATCAATCTCCATCTAAGGCATCACAATCACTCCACCAACCAAAATCAAAAACATCCAACATTCCTTCAAGATTCGAATCTTCCTCTAAACCTTCAAGTGTCACTAAAACATGATCAAAACTATGGAACGACATGACACAATCCTCCAAGACAGCTCATAAAACCACATCCCAAGCATTTGCATCCCAATCCAAGTCTAAAGATTCCAAAGAAAATACATATACTAACGTATCAATTGAATCTTATGTGGAAGCCCTTCAACACTTATTACAAATTTCTGCCATCACGCTCCCACCTGTCAAGGCATTTAACCCAAATAGTAAGAAGCCATCGTGGTTTGATCCCCACCTCATTTTTGCCTACCATCATACCCCAGGTCATGGCATTGAATGTTGTAAGGCCCTTCAAATATCATCCATGATCTCATTGAAAGAGATGACCTTTTCGAGGATTGTCCCTCTACCATTTTATCTGTAACTAACTCCACATCTATCAAAGTCTCTAAGTCTTCTCCTCCATCCTCCATTAACATCTCTCCTTTATGTTATTCCTCATACAAAGGTCCTCCCTTATTCATCAACATTGTTTTCCTATGATCCCCAACTCATCTACCTAATCCAAATCTAAAGTTATCATCATCCAATCTCTTTAACTCATCCACATCCAATTTTCCTACAATGATATAATATCTTTTATTGGGGAGTAGCCTCCCCTCATCCTTGAGCATATCATCTCGTATTAACTCATTTCATATCTAAACAACCCCCTTTTGTTGGGGGATTTAATCCTTGACATTGTTTTATTTACCTCATCCAAATCCATCCAATCTAAACTAACCCCATCCAAATATTCATCTCATTTTAAGCCCACTTTTGTGGCCATATGCATCTATCCCTTAGGGGACCATTTATTTTCATCTTAAGCCCACTGTTGTGGCCATGTTTTTCCTTCCATTAAGGGACCATATTTCTATATTTTTCATCAAAGTCCACCTTTGTGGCCATGATTGTGTCATCAAAGTCCTCCTTTGAGGCCATGTTTGTCCTTCCAATAAGGGACCATTTATGTTCATCAAAGTCCTCTTTTGAGGCCATATTTTCCTTCCATTGAGGGACCATATTTTTCACCAAAGTCCACCTTTGTGGCCATGATTGTGTCTCTCTTGGAGGCACCATATTTTTATCGTAAGCCCACCCTTATGGCCATGTTTTGTCTCACTTGGGATGCATATCTTTTTCTTTCTTATTCACTTTTAAAGGCAACACATAGATTCCATCTTATTTGTCTCGTGATCTTATCTAATCTTTCACTTTCATCCTAAACTCATCGTTGTGGTCATTTTCATCCCTCCCTTGGGGGACCATCTATTCTCATCTCATTAGGGATGCATATTTTCACTTCTTAAAGGGTAGCGCATATAGTTTTTTACCTTCACTCATCTATCTCACCAAGTTCTTATCTTATCTCGGATGTGATGTTAATCAAGGAGTCATGGAGAAAGTTCACTCCCAACTAGATCGGACCATATATTATCATGCATAAGTATGGGTCTAGGGCTTATCACTTGGCTTCCCTTGATGGTAAACTAGAAATTGAACCTCTTAATGCATTGCACTTACACCATTCTATTGTTAGTACATGCACCTATGAGCATAGTCATATCTTTAGACCATTTCTCCACCATTAGCCCCTTCCATCTATCATGGTAATGATATGAATTATGTGGTCTACATCACTACTTTGATATGACCTTGAATATGAGTACCACGGCTCTACTCATAACATATTCATTGTGGATAAGTTCTCCCATTTGGTGAGAACCCCATAATCATTACATCCATCACCCTCTCATTCTCTTATTGCAGTCATGCAAAGGGTCCAAGGGTGTCTCTTGTACAGTCATCATCCCCTCCTAAGTGGTCTACTTAGCTATTCCCATCTCTCCCCCATATAAAGATAAAATTCATGCATGAAAAAGTAAAAATCAAAGTTATTAAAAATAGACTAATCCTCGAAGGACAATTGTTCATGCAAAAAAAAAAAAAAAAAAAAAAAGAAAAAAAAGAAAAGCATGCAAATCAAAGTCAAAAGAAAAATCATAAGAAATAGATCGATCCCTCAAAGGATGGCTATCATATATATTATTCTTTCCATCCATATTATGTATATAGTAGACCATACCCTCGAAGGATGGCTACTCTTTTATTATGGCATTTGGAAGGTTCCCACTTTGATCAGCCTTCCTTTTATCAACATTCCCAGAAAGCTTCCCGCATTGATCAACTTTCTTCTATTATTGTTCTTCCCCTTTCCCAGAGTTGGGGCATAGACTTAAGGAACACCACCTTTGGAGAACCCTTCCCACATATACAAGATACATCTCAAACCCCCTTGTCATGTCAACATTAGGTTGATGAGAATATTTCATTTATATCTCCTTCAGGGTCTTTTGGTATAATCAATATCATTGGTTATGTACTAACACATGTTATCACTTTGCAAGTGCAATGCCTTGAGTGGTACCTTTTTTTTTTACCTCCTATCTAGTTTGAAGCATGGTTTTCTTGCATGCCCCTTGTTATGGTCATGTGACACTCATCTCATCAAAGTCATCTTTTATCACAATCACATTCTTTGAAATCAAATTTCAAATCATAAATCTACATCCATATATTTACTCTTAAGGATGTCCCCTATTAGCATCATCCATAAAATCATGAAATCAATTACTATTTCTAAACACTCTCTTTAATGCACTATTTGGTTTGGGAATTCTACTTGATCTACGTTGTATTTTGTGAATTCTACTTGAGGATATCTCTCAAGTAGCATTCATTATCCAACAACTCCTCATCCCCACCATGACCAATGTGACCTTTCTCCATCCATCCTCTCACATCGTCCTTCTCTTCTCACCAATTATCCACCCATTACCCTTCTCATCATTCTTATTCTTGTCTATCACTTAGCGTAGACATCATCTTCTTCACCATTCCAGATTTTCATCCCTAGCTTGGCATGTCTACGTAACTACCCATGCAACATGAAAATCCTACTCAAAGTAGACCTGTCATTTCTAGAAAAGGTCTCATTTGTAATCACATTTGTTGACCATTCCTTCCTCCTAGTCTCCTTTGTCGACCCAATTTTCTCCTAAAATTCACCCCATCTCATTCTCCATTGCTTCTCACCCACTTCATCCTTCTCCATTGTTTCTTTGATCCTTCACCCATCCTCCACCCTAGATAATTATTGTTGTGTTTTTCCTCTAATATCCTTTTACTGGCATCTGTTTTATCATTTCATTTCCCTTTCATTCTTTCAACTTTTGGCTTGATGATCTTACTTAATCACCCATTTACACAGGCTTCTTAATTGAAATATATCCCTTTCCTAAGATCCTACCGCCATGTAGAAACTCCTCCACCATTTTCCATTCCATCGAACAACAATCATCACTAGAAATGTCTTCCCACTCCATAACTTCTTGCTTAACACTCTGGTGTCATCACTCTCACAACATGGGCATCCTAATTAAGGATTCCCCTCACACTCTCCATCCTACACCGCATACATTCCTCCATCCATTTATGTTACACTCCTTTGTTTCCTTCTTTCCTTATTATCATCCTTAGTATCCATCTTCTCCTCGATCACTTTACTTACACTTTCACCATATGGAAAATGTACTTGAGGTTCCCCTTTAGTCCATCTTGTCATACACTCTTACCATCAACCTTTCCAATCATCCACTTCTTTTCATCATTCTTCTTCTTCTTCATCTTTAGATCCTACTTAACCATTCCTATGGCATGGCGATCTTACTTAAGAGTCTCTCTTAGGGATGATCTATCTCCTTTCCTTTCCCCATCACTCCACATTCTCACCATCCACATTTTCTCTTCATTCCCCATAAACACATCCTCTTCCCTCCTCTTTCTTCCTCACACCAAATATCTCCAACTTCCCTAAATATCATCTCCATCATCCCTCATTTGGAAATCTCACTTAACCACTTCATACCATTTCTTACTATGTCTCATTTCTTCATCTTTACCTTCATTCATTCATCCATCATCCTCATCCTCATCCTCATCCACATCCTCTCCTCACCTTCATCTTTGCACAAATCATTATCCCTCCTTTCTTTACTCTTTCCACTCCACCTTCTCGAGTTCTCCCACATATTTACCACCTTGTTTACCCACCATTGTTGTTAGTATTCCTCTAACATTCTTTCATCATCATCTTCCATTTTTTTCCATGCTAATAATTATCGGTGGACTTCTCCTAAAAACACTCATCCCCATTCTGCATGGCCTTGTTCCTTCTTTTTCCATCCTCCATTTTATCTTCATTCCTTCCTTCCTTTGTGCCCTCTAATCATTATCGGGGGACTTCTCCTAACATCCCTTTGTTGGCATTTCCTCTTCTATTCTTCCCTCTCTTTTTCTTCACTATTTTTCCATCTTCCCTTCACCTTCTTCAATATCTCTACTTGTCTTCCTCATACATCCTTCCTCCATTTTTCATCATCAACTTATCCTCATTTCATGCATCTCTGCATTTCTTCCAATCCATGTACCATCCCTCCCTTCCAACTCCTCTTTACATTCCTTATACTACTCACTCTCCACTATATATCTCCCATTTTGGTTTCCTCCTTTTGCATCATTTTCTCTGTTGTCCTCTCCTCCTTTCTACTCCTGGTTTTCTTTCACTTCCTCTATATCATCTTCATCCCCTTTTCCCCTCACTTTCATCTTACTTCCCCATTATAACTTGGCTCACCAGTGTTGTCCCATATTTTTATCATCCCATTCTCCACATGCATTTCCATGTAGTCTGTTTCATATTCTTTACTTGGGTCTTACTCCTAACACCTTGGTTCAATCCCTTCCCGTTTTTGCTATATCATCTCTTCTTTCCCTATTATTTCCACCTTCCCATTACCAAACCTCTTTCTCTACCACCCCTACCTTATTCCATCATTATATATCAGTTTCTTTTCCATTCTCTCATCTCCTCTACAACCTCCTGGCTCCTCATTGTTTCTTTCTTTCTCTTCTCTATTCTACCTCCTCTTTCATCTTCTTTAACTTCTTCATCTTCTTCATCCCCTTCATCTTTCCATCCTTCTCTTCCTTTTTCCTTGATGTTATCCCCTACCCTCATCACATCTTCTTGTTCATCTCTCCTATCATCCTTCTCTAATATTCTTCACCTCTTCCTTTTCTCATCTTTTTCATCTCTTTTCATGATCCATTCTTTCTCTCCCTTCATTTTTGATCTCCATCTCCCTTTAACCCTCTCTTCTATCATTTTATTGTCTTCTTCTTGTTTTTTTCCTTCTTCCCCTATCATCCCTATCTCTTATATCCTTCTCCATCTTTCATCCTTTGTCTCCTTCACTCTTGAATTTTCTTTCTCTTCTCATAATCATATTGTCTATTTCTTGGTTTCCACTACTTTCATATTGCACATCTTTCTTCCATTTTCACCCTCGACTCTGTCCTCTTCTCTCTTCTCTTTCCCTTTTACTTTTCCTTTCTCCTTCACCATCTTCTCTATCATTTTCTTGTCCTCTTCTTCTTTTTCCTTCATCATTTATTTCTTCCACCATCTCCCCTCTTTATTATATATGTTGCTTCTTTACTATGACACATCTTTGTTTCTCTTCTATGCTTTCACTATCTCCTCTAATCTCTTCCTTCTTCTCATCTCATCTTCTTCTTGTTTGTTCTTCCTCCTTCCCTTCTTCTCCTATTCTCTTTCTCTATTTTCTTTTTCTCCAGGCCCATCACGCCTTCTCTATTTCTTCTCCTCTTATCTTTTCCCACTACCTTCATATTACCTATCTTTCTCCCTCTTTTGTGCTTTCATCTATCTTCTCTCCTCTCTTATCTTCCTTCTCTATTATTCTCTTCCTCTTCTTTCCATCACAATCAAGCACAGTTCACACTCCTCATTATCCATGGATGATGGTTTCTCCATCCTATTACACCTCATCCCCTTTATCCTCTTTCATTTTTTTCCTCCTCCTCCACCACGTCCGCTCTACTCCATTCAATGTCCTCTTCCTCTTCTCTCTAAATTTATCTCTTCTCCTTTCGGAGTGGTGTCATCTCTTCCATTCTTGTCAACCCTCTCAAGGAGACATCATCATATATATCCCTCATCACATCTTCCTATGGAATTTTTGTCTTGGAGGATACCATAATGACCACCACCTATCTGATCTTGTTCTCTTCCATGAATGTTTTCTCTATTTTGTTTCATTGCAAAAGTAGCTTGACTTCTTATCCTACTTTCCAAAGAAGTGGGACTGCTTTCTCTTTTTCACCTACTAATTTTCCCATCACTTATGAATCTTTCCTATGAAACATGTTTATCACCATATTTATCACCCTTTTAGGGCATTCTATCTCACCCTTCTATCCTATATCTCTCATCATGTCCACATTTATGATTATTCATTCCCCTGAGGGAATTTTTATTTACATATCCACCTTTTATATTGATCCCTGTGTTGGGGCATCATTATTTTCATCCTCGTCCCTTTTTGAACGCATGATTTTTCACTTGATTCCTCACGTATGAAAAGGATTTCACATACTCTTCATTTAGTTGCACATATTTTGATGTTTTCCCATGACCCATTGGTCATTTTGGTTTACATCCATATTGTAGTGGTCTCCACCCACTCACTAGTCCATAGAACATTGTCACATTTCTCTATCGTTGAGACCATGCAATTTCCTCTACCGATGTGATATTAGAGTCACCACCATATTTTTCATTGTTATTATGATTCCTTTTTTTCCTGGGGCATCTTGCTTTGGTCATGTCTTTATCCATCCTCGGACACATGACTTCATCCAATCCTTTTTGTTTTTTTTCTCATGGCTTGCTATCGTAAACCACTCAACAAAAAGGGGAAAATGTAGACACCAATTTTTGGTGTAACTCCTCTCCTTCATCCCGCATTTATTCTCCTTCATTCAACTTTCCCTCTCACTTTTCTTTTTCCCTAAATTTGAATAAATTCCATCCATTTACTCACCCTTAATTAATTAATTAATGGGCTCCATGTAAACCCATTTAATAATTAAAATTTGGCATTATCTCACATATCCCAAATTTATTCAATTCATGGGAAATAATACATACATCCGACATCTCACTCCTAAATTCAAAAATGGGATGCATTATTGCACCTAACCATGTCAATCATGCTCCCCACTCCATATCACATCCTTATCTCTTTGACCTCATAATTCAAATCGTGAGCCCCACTTGATCACATCATGTCTCTTAACCAAGGTTACTTTACCCAACCCTGATTACCTAATAACCCACAGTCTAACCTCACCCCTAGGCTATAAATATGGGCCTTCCCCCTCGTTCAAACAAGTTGAAAATTTTGGGAAAATGTTGTTTTGAATTTTTAGCCTCTTGTTTATCATAGTATCCTCATAATGTCCTTGTAATGACACTGGAATCCCCACAATACTCTTCTCATGATTTGGTGGTTCACTTAGCTTGGTTCATGTTGCATGTTGTGTTTAGATCAGATCAGTAGCTCCATCTACATACTAGCATCTTCAAGTTTCTTTATTCATAAGATTGCATGTTATCCATTTATCTTACATTTTATCATTATTCTTTATCACATGGGGGTTGACAGCCACCAAGGAAGTGAACACTTCTTGGGTTCATTTTTTCGGGAAGCCCTCACATAAAATATCTAAGAAATTTTTCTCTAGTGTCTTTGGGTTGCAAGTTTAATGAGATCTCGTAAAGGAGCTCATCATTTACTTTGCATCCATATCGGTCATCACCATCTCCAAAACTCAAATGAAGTGGTTTTACGACTGGTAGGGGCACTGGCCACTGATCTACTAGATCTTTCCATTTTATGACCTTTTGATTGAAAATTTCTATGTCAAACTAACTTAGGAGTACAACCCATTGAAAATTTCTATGTTAAACTAACTTAGGAGTACAACCCGGATGGAAATTTGTTGAGTCAAAATAGGTTTGGAGAGTAGATACTTCAAAGGATCTACCTTGCAATAAGATTTTTGTATGATTTAACAGGTAGTGTCATAACTTATGAAAAGTGAATGCGACTAAAAACAAATTTTCTCAACTTGAGAATATTTAAGTTCATGGTCAATCAATGTTCTACTAAGGTAGTATATAACTTTATCGTGTCCTTTGTCATTATGTTGAGCAAGAAATTCCCTATAGCATGCTCATAGCTACTTTATACAACATGGGTTTATCTATAATAGGCGTGAATAACTCATTGGATTTGATATATATTCTTTCAATTTAGTGAAATAATCTTGACATTATTGTGTTCATTTTAACTAGGCATAATTTTTGAGAATTCGGTTCAATTGATGGAACTTATCTACAAGTTGAGATATGAAGTGTCGATAGACTAGATCTTTCCTTGAAGAGCTTGTAGGCGACGTAGGTTTTGTGGTGGAGGCATATCCATAATTACTTTTACCTTAGTAGGGTCAAATTCAATTCCCCTCCATGAGACTATGAATCCTAGGAGCTTCCTGAAGTAACACCAAAGACACACTTCTTTAGATTAAGACGAACCTTATATTCTCTTAATCATTCAAAAATACGCCAAAAAATAGTTGGATGATCTACCCTAGTCTTATACTTAGCAAGGATGTCATCAACATAATCATCCATGATGTCATGAAATATATCATGTAAAATAACATTCATTACACGTTAATATGTTGTCCATGTGTTCTTATGTCTAAACAAAATGACCTTGTAATAGAAAGTACCCCAAGGTGTTGTAAAGGTTGTCTTGTGTTGGTCCTCCTTAGCAATCAATCTAGTTGTAAACCAATAATCCATCTAGTAAAGATAACATTTTGTGTCATGTTGTAGATTCAATGATCATGTCTATGTTTGATAAGGGAAAGTCGTCATTAGGACAAGATTTGTTGATATCTTGAAATTCAGTGCAAATATGGATGTCTAGTGTCTTATTTACAACAAGCACCATGGTAGATATCCACTCAGAATAAATCTATAGATTTGATAAATCCATCTTTGATTATTTTCTCAAGTTGTACTTTGAATAGCAATGTAATCTTAGGATGCATTTTTCTCAATTTTTGTTTAATGGGATTCGTGTCTGGGTGAACCACAAGGTTGTATATGCCTAGAGAAGGATCTAACCCTGCATATCCTTATAAGACCATGTAAAGACATCTTAAAATTTTGTGAGGAGTGTTGTGAATTCCTCGATCTATGATTCTGATAAAGTCGCACTAAGTTGTAGTAGTCTAAGATTGATTGTCACTTGTTTTGATATTGATAGTGATGGTATCCTCTACCAACATTTTTGATGTGTCATTATCTTGAAAATATTTTGTAGGTGTTTGTAGATCATCTAGTTGATCCAAAATTAAGTATCCTCTCTCTGGAACCTCGAAAGGTTTTTATAGAGATACATCCTTTTCCTTTTAAATATTATTTTTCTAATTTTTTTCTTGAATAGTTCCCTAGTGAGGTTTTCACTATAAGAGATTGTGTTTTCTTCTTACTTTTTTTGTGATTTTGGATGGACTATAGAACTCGATTTCCTCACAAAATTAAATTGAAGAATCAAGGTCTATATCAAAACCTTTCTTATGATATGATAAGGGAATAGGGTCTCGAGTCCCAAAAAATTCCTCGATGGCATCATTATTTTGGAAGAGGTCCATGGAGGTTTGATTTTTTTGGTTCTAATAAATAAGGTATGGATAGACAATATCAATTTCAATGGTATGAATGGATAGTTATTTGAGGAAGAGTTTAGTTTTAGTGATGTCTTAAAAATGATATGTGTGGAACTTATCTCAACTTCAGAGTTAGAGTCCTCTTCACTAGTCATTATGTTGAATATTATGGGCCTCTTTTCAAATGTTTCATAACCTAAACCATGACGATATAGATTTTATTCATACAATATAGGTTTGAGATAACCTTGTTCTCGTGGACCAAGTCCTCTTCCCTTCCAATTCATATTTCTCATCATCTTGTGAGCTATTTTGTAGATTGATATTAATAAAATCAACCATCTCGATCCTTGTATAACCAAGATCCATCAGAGCCATGAATGTGTTCATCCTCCAAATATCCATACCATTTCCATAAGGTATTTCCAATCGGGTAGATGGGAGAATATTTAAATTAGGGGGGTGCATTAGGTCATCTATATCTACATGGAGACAAAAAAATAATGCCAACATGGAATCCATTCTCTAGAGTATATTCACCAAGATATTTATGAGAAAACTTGAGTTTTTATGCGATGAGTGGTTGGATGTAGATGGTTGGGATTGAAAATTTGTGTCAAGATCAATTGATTATCGAGTAAATGAGTATGATATGGGGTTCAATATATCTATCTACATAAGGACAATAACTTGCATGAGTGTAATTTTCTTCTAGAAGCTTACAGTATTTAAAGGGTTCTACATCTGCGAGTAAGGTAAACTCTTTTCGATTGTGCGGGAACTTGATACATTGATGAAATTTGAAAGGAAAAACTTGCATTACATGTATCCAAAGTTGACTTAGAAGGATGTTATATGAATTCTCTACATCAACAACATGACAAAGGGTTTCTAGCATCTGTGGTCCCACTTGTATGGAGAGGGTGATAGATCCAAAGAAATTGTTGTTCATTGTTGTCATAACCACATATAGTTATAACATTATCTCCTAGAATCTCTTCTGTATGACCAAGACATCTTAGCATCTTCATAGAAAAATGTTTAGAAAGCAGCATTGTTGTTAACAAGGACCCTTTTAACCTTATGGTGGGTGATATATGATTCAATATATAGAGATTTATTATTCTGAAGATTGGGGTTTAGTAGGTCTTGAGGACCAATGAAAATATACGGTTGTTTGGAAAAAAATTGAACAATAATGCTTGAAACTAATGATAATTAATGTCTTTAGGGACACTTTCCTCTTCTTGAAAGCATGAGTAATAATGTTCTGTAGAGTGGGGAGAAAATTGAGTAACTCCATGAGAGAGATATGTGATGGTGTCATCTATAATTATCTTAAAAGGTCATAGGAACCCGATGTGGAATATTTCATATTGGTCGTTGGTTTAGGATTGCTATGAACTGTAGGATTGGTAGAATGTGAGGTGTGGAGGAGGTTTGTGGTTTCTTCATGCAGGAAAACCAAACCTTCTTTTGTCTCATGGAAACTACATTGGTAGGAGCTTGAAACTTAATGGTAGCAATGGAATTGGGAATTTCTTTGATAAATAATATGATTGAATTAAAGTCGACATTATTTGATTACGATCATTCTCGTAGCTTTTCCATTCATGACATGGTTAGGAAAATGGCTTTAATTATTGTTAGGTGTCTTATTAGATGGTCAAATATTGACCACGATGTCTCCACTATCAATGAGGTCTTGAATATAGTGGTGAAATCTCATTCAACAATATGTAGGATAGTCTTTGATGCAATGAAAATCAAAATACTCATTTACCTTATACCAAGAAAGTTTTTGTTCCCCTTTTACCCATGTCTTTATGATAGGATAAGTGACCATGTTAGCACTTATTAGTTGTCGTAAAACACTTGAAAAAATCTCCCCTAATGGAGTAAATTTTCTTTGCTTATTATCACGAGGAGGGGGAGCTTATTTACTGGGAACAACAATGGATTGTTTTGATTTAGTTTGTTTCTCTTGATTATTATGTACATTGTTTGTATTACGGTTATTAGTTAATTTATCATTGATGACATTAATGTTATCATTGATGACATTAATATTATCATTGATGACATTACGATTGTGATTGATGAATTCACATTTATCTTGATGAGTGTTGTTGTTATTGTTATTATTGTTGTGTGTGTTATCCTTGGAAGGAGGTTTGATTAAGCCTTTTATAATGAGGTATTTTTTATTTGAGTCCCCTTCTCGATAACTTCCTCAAAAATATTGAGGTAATGCATCTGCATATGAAAGGAAAATTCATTGTTAAGGTTTGGTATAAAGATACTTACCAATTGTTTCTCAAGAATTGAACATGGGAATCAATTAGCAATTCCTCTCCATCATTGTAAGAATTGTGTAAATATTTCATTTGTTCGTTGTTTTGCATTACACAAATCCATCATGGTAATTTCTAAATCAATATTAAAGGATAAATGCTTAACGAATTTCTTTGAGAGGTCCAAAAAGTGGTGATCGAACCTTTTGGGAGATGTATGAACCAATACAAATTTTTTCCACCCAAGATTTTAAGAAATAGCCATTTAATATAAACATCATTTTAAGCTACATCTTGACAAGCCATAAATCACTATTTGATATGTTCCTGAAGGTTGTTTATGTCCTTATATTTTCAAATTTTGAAACTTTGAAAGATCTAGGAAAAGGTAAGCTTAAGATTTCCTTATCAAATGGATAATGGAACATCTCTTCAAAGTTGATTTTTTGTTTTCTTTTACATTCTTGAGATTATATCTTTCATTGTTTTTCATTCTTGAGTGAATGGTGAGTTAATTTGTGGAATGTTGGGAATATTATCAATGTGTGGATTGGTTTCTTCTTTTTCTAGTTCAGTACTTTTTTTGATTAATTATCATTTTTTGTCTTTGGTTTTTCGTTGTTCATGTTATTACTAACTTTAGAAGCCATCAAATTTAGTTGATTGGCCATTGCATTGATTTGATCTATCAAATATTGATTTGGCTTAGGCGAAAGCACTATATTTTCCTTTGTTATCATTTTTAATCTTACTTGATTGGCCTCATTATTCTTATTGGGTTCGGGTGGAGTATCCTTATTTATTTTGGGTTGGCTTTGTAGATTCTTCAAATACTCATCATCAAAATCTGAAGGTAACTTTTCTCCCATTCCAAGGAGATGAAGAAAGAATTGGTCTTTGTTTTTGTAAGATCCCTTCAAATTGTGCTTGTTCTTCTAAGGAAACAATATTTTGTTGATCCTCTAGTTGGTCTTCATCCTCTTCATCAGAACTAATGTGAAAAGGATTTTGATCCTTTCTTCTCGAAAGGGTCATAATTTTGATGCCTTGTTCCCACCATTTTGTCTAAAAGAGGGAGGTAACGATGAAACTTATTTTATGTCCTTATATTTTGGAAAATTGAATGCCAAAATAAAATACTACAAAAATTGAATTAACCGACTACTAGACTCTTAACAAATTGAATTATAAGATATAAGAGTTTAGGGAAAATATGATTGATTACTCAACCTTAAAAACTTATTGTTAAGATGGAAGAGTTTAACAATGAAAATCAATGAGTCAACCCTAGAAAATTGAATGTTAAGATGGAAGAGTTTGGAAAATAAAGTTTGATTACTCGACCCTTAAAAATTGAATGCTAAGATGGAAGGGTTTTGCAATGAAGATCGATTACTCAACCCTTAGCAAATTGAATGCTAATATGGAAGAGACATATGATTGATGGATCAAACCTTAACAAAGGGAATGCTAAGATGGAAGATACTTAGGATTAATTTCTCAACCCTTAAAAAGTGAATGTTAAGATGGAAGAGACTTGGGATTAATTTCTCAACCCTTAAAAAGTGAATGTTAAGATGGAAGAGACTAGTTGAGATGAGAGCGGATTATTCAACCCTTAGAAAATTTAATGCTAAGATGGAAGAGTGAAAATTAATGTGTGATTACTTGACCCTTAGAAAATTGAATGCTAAGATGGAAGATATTGAAATTTATATACTCTAATCTTAACCAAGTGAATGTTAAGATAGTAGAGTGTAAAAATAAGATTGGTTTGTGTGTGATAAGAATGTTGAACACAAACTTAATGATACATAGAGTATATGAAAGTAATGTTGTTTAAAGAAGGCCTCTAATCTTAAGTTTTCTTGGTCAAGTGGGCCTCCTATAGAAATATTTCTCTCCCTAAATAATAAGAATTACCCAAGTGAGCACAATATACTATTTCTAGTTGTCAGATTTACTTTACCCCTCTTCATATGATAAGCTAGATTTTACTCCGCTCAAAGGATCAAACTAGGGCCACCACTATGGATAGTTTTGGCTCTAATACTCACAAATGTATACTATTCAAGTAGGTGGGGATCTCATTTCATTGGCCAGTTCACTCAAGGTGCCAACTATTTTGGGATTCATGTGGTAATCATCACAATGAGTTTTTTTCCCCTGGTCATACACTTCCCATAGTTACAATTAGAGGGGGAATAAAACCGTCTCTGAATAATTAATTAAAAGAGTTTTATAAAAAAAAAAGAATGTGGGTGATAAAGGTTTTTTTGACTCCACAAACAAGGCAACATATAGTTAATAGTTTCAATTTAAATGCAGCCTTGATAGAGATATTTCTAAAAATCATGAATAAGTGGTTTTCTTGAGGTAAAAACCACAATGAAAGACACACAAAATGTAAAGACATTGTTTTATCATTTTCAAGATCACTTAGAAAAGTGAGAGAAAAGAGCATACATGGTGGTTTGCAAGTTAGAGTAAATAATGATATTATTTTTAAAAATAAACAATTAAATTGACTAACTATCAAAACTACAAGAAATTGATTTAAATATATCTAAAATAATGGTTAAAATAATTATATTGCTTGGAGAAAAATACAAAAGTAAGAAAAACACAGAGACAACACACTAGTTAGTACAATAGTGAGAGGCTAGTGCACATGCAATAGGGTTCACTAGGATGATAGAAGATGCTAGTATGTGAAGTTGAATGTGTCTCGTAATAAATAAAATCTATCAAAATAGAAGAAAAATCACTTAATGCTAATGCATGCATGCATAAAATACACTAGTGCATGCGAGAAAAATAGAGTACTACGTTAGCGCATGTAAGAGCTACGATACCACACTCAAAGCTATGCTAACACATAAAGTGCTATGATAGAGAACTTCTTGAGTGATGCTAATTCAAACAATAGTATGCTAGTATAAAATTCTGTAGGTGGTCACAAATTGGTTGGGAGTACGAAAATTTGATTGTTTTCTTAGTTATATTTCTCGGTTTTCTCCACCAAATGACCTCAAATTTGGACAGTAAGTCTAAAATGAGACAAAGAAAACACCAATAAAGTTATTTTAATAAAAAATAAACTAGAAATAATATAAAAGGTGGTGTGTCCCACCGGCATGCTAGAAATGTATATAGGAAAAACTTGCATAAGTGAAATATTAACAAACAAATTAACAAAAACCTTTCTCCAAGCTCCTCTTACAACCTCGATGATGAAATTGCTAAAGTGCACACACACTTGTTGAATTTCTTATGATATTTGATTATAGATGCTCTAATTAATATCTAGATGAAAAAATGACAACGCTACGAGAAAAATTGGACACAAGGAATGTAAAGTTGAATAACAAACTTGGCACATGTTAGTTGTATTTGAATAAAGCTTCCATGGATTCTCTAATATGATTGTGAACAATGTATCCTATTATTTATAACATAAGGAGAGGCCATGGAGTGGTTGAAGATTCATAATGAGATTTGAATGCATATTCTTAAAATAGCATTGGAGGAAGTTGCAACAATTTGAATGGATTGAATATCCATTGAGGGGTAGTAAATTTTTGTTTTTATTCAATGAGGTGGTTGTACATGCAACTTTTCTGCCCCCACCTTTGTAGGATTCTAGAAGTGGAGTTGAGTGGGGTGACTAGGATAGTGAAGTGGAGCTTAAGTGGAGGATGAGTAGGAAATTAATCATTTAATTAAATAAATATTTAATTAAATTAGCCAAGGGTCATAGGAGTATAGTGTAAGTGTAATTAGAATTAATTTAATTAATTCTAAAGAGATGTAAGCATGATAGAATTAATTAATTCTAAAGGAATGTGATAGATTTAATTGAATTAAATCTTAAAGGGATAAATACTCAAAGTATGAATTAATTAATTATAAAGGGGATGTGAATAGTTCTAAGGATAGGCTAAAAATAAGAATGTAGTTTTAGGGTGTCTACACGTAGACTTTGGGGTTTTGGTTTATTTGAATCTAAGAAACATTGTGCTTATAGTTGAATATGATTAGAGGATATTTTTTTATAGTGATTTCAATTTTATCAATACAATTTATTATAATTATTTAGAGATGACCCATGTTTGTAGAAAATAATGTTTGTATAGATTCACATATACATAAGAGTTTCCTTTATGAGATTCTTCCTCAACAATCTAATATCCATACTATGTCACATTTTACTTTGATATATATGCACATATATAAACACGTTCCCACATCCAAGTGTGAAAAATTATAGACACCTAAAAATAGTTACTATAATTTCTAGAATGTTTGTATAATTATCTATTATTAGCCCATATTAGGTATTAGTGGTGCATTTTGTGGGTCTATTTCGTGTCTTCCCTTTCTCTCTCTAACTTTCCTCTTTCCTTTATGTTTCTAAATGTTGAGGATTGTGTTGTATGGAGCATCCACACTTCTAGCCCCATTTTTGGAGCATCCCATGCTCTTAGGCCCCTTCATTGGCCTAATTTGGTTAGGGAACACCCATCATGTTGGTCCCAAAGTTAACACTTTTTATTCTTTCCTTTATAGTTTTATGTGCCAATAAAGCTCCTAAAATGCATTTCAATTGGCTATAAATACACAACATTGTAGTACATTTGTAAGAAGAAATCTAGGGAAGTCACTATTTATAAAAAAATAGAAAGTAATCATGCCGAAGGCGTTCTTAGTAGTGAACTATAACCTGCTTAGTGTGACATCTATCAGAAATTAGATGACCAAGATTAGTCAAGATAATATGTTGAAATCAAATGCTCCCGCTTGCCTCAAAAATCATGTTTTGAAGGTTACACTGCACGTTGCGTAGGTGCAAACTAGCTAGGGTTTGATTTTGTTTTGTTTTCCAAAGGAAAGAACCTCATGGATGTGTTCTTTGTTGATGAAATTCCCTGCTTGTGTTTTTCGACAAGGATATGATTGATTCATTTTTTGTATCGAGGCCAGAGGCAATGTGTTTGAAAGTTGGGGAAGTGGGCACCATGGTCTGTTCTCACCAAAACCAGAGCCTTGTGAAGCCCAGATGCCTGGCTTCACTGGATGATATAATCTGCATCTTTGTGGGGTGTCTGGAAAATCTAGTGGTGCTCATACGCCAATACGGCCTCTGCATGAATGCCAAGGAGGACATGGTGGTCATTGAGGCTTACAGGGCTTTGTGTGATAAGAGCCCTTACCTGGCCAATCAAGTGCTCAATCTCTGGTGCTTTCACCTTTGTTCTCTATGATGCTTCTAGCCATACCATCTTTACTTGCCGTGATTTCTTTCTTTCTCGATTATACTAATTTTCCTTTTCCCATGTTCATGTGTTTCAGTTTTTTAGATTTGGTGTTTTGAGGGTAAAAATATTACTTTTGTAGGATAAAGAGGGTAGGGTAGCACTACACCGGGGAAATGCATCAAGATGGGTCTCTGGTTTTCTCAAATGATCCCGCATAGATGTGACAAATCCTTTGCACCCTTTCCTCCTGGTGAAAAACTTTGTTTTATCAGTTTCAGACTAATATAAGTGGTATTTGGATATAATTGTTATAATTGTTTTAAGTGGCAGAATTATTTGTTTATGATTGAATTTTTTACCTACTAGGTTACATGTTCTGGAACAGAGGTGGGCTGCAAAGATTTGAGCATCCTCCTAGTGACTATAGAATCAAAGACGGATTGAATTCAAGAAAACGTATTGAAACCCATTTGGGACCCATTACCACACATTTGACAACCTTTGAGAACCAAAGATAAAATCCCATGAGACTAGAGCTGTGAATTTATTTGTGGTCCTTAACAAAATGCTCTACAAATTAGGTAAAATCTACGAGCTTTTGGCATTTTGAGAAGGTTAAATCATGTAATCCTTACTTGTAATGAAAATTGAAAGTAATTAGAACATGCCTTCTCCTGTGGCCTTTTCCTCTAGTGTCTCATTTTCCATGTGTTTGTAATCCACTCCATTAAGGCCTCCATGGAGAGAAATAACCACTGAAAGAGTTCTCGATTGAAAGAGTTTACATTACACCCAATATCTCTAGTGTTCTTGTTGATGAAAAAGAGAATTGAATCGATGTTCCTACATTGATAGCTGGTGAAAATTTTATTCACCATTAAGGCTTTAAGGACTCCTCTCGGTCATCACACAATGCTAGGCTAATATCTTGATGGGTTTATATTCAAATGACTCCTTCAAGCTCCACCAAGATGGGTTTTTTATAACTCTTGCATGGAAAAATACTTCTATTGTTTCTATCTCTGCATGTAAATTATAGTTCCTTATATAAACCTATGTACTCTCTTAGGGAAGGTGTATTTGTATTTATTGCTATCGTTGAAATTTTCTTAAGAAAACCCTAACAATATATGACACCCGGTGTCATTTGCAAACCAAATCCTCCAGGGCTGGAAAACTAAGAGTAAGGTCGAAATGGATTAGGAAATAAGTCTTTTAATACCTATTTTATGAATTTGTACCCTATTGTTTGTAAATTTATTACCCAAGAGGGAGACCCTATTTGGCACTTCTTTGATATATCAATTACATCTATTTTGACAAGGAGTGTCTAGAAATTTTCTTTCTATTCTCGGACCAGGATGCGGGAGGATTGCAAGGAAATGTGGCAAGCGGATAGATTACAATAGGCATTCATCTAGATCCTCCTCCATATCAATATTTATGATTAGAGAATAGCTTAGATGAAGATATTTATATATAGTAGGGCAGGACAAGTGCTTACTATAAATGAAGGTAATTACCCTCTTACTTACTTAGAAGCAAACATGCTCTCTACAATTCTACATTTTCTTTCCTCCGAGGTGATTCCAAATTCACAAATTATTGATGTAAATCTTAATGAGAAAGGCTATTCGAGTTGTCTCCATTTCATGTCATTCCCGCATTAATGAAATTTTCAAGTATTGTTAACATACAAGTGCTTAATAGAAGTGCTTTCCATCCTTCAAGTGTCCTATTTGAAATATTAAGTCTTTTTCTCTGCCAATGCGCCAATGCCTCCATGAAACAAACAATCTTGACTAGGAATTTAAATGATGGAACAAAGATTAAAAGTGGCTGAATGTAAATGAATATTTGGTAGTATTTTTATGACAATATTGAATTTAAGTACACAACATTTCCAAGGCCCTTATTAGAAAAACAATATTTCAGAGGCTCTTATTATCATCTTCATTATGAATATGTAGTTGTTTGGCTATGTTTTCAAGCATAAAACATGTTGAAAAAAATTACAAATCATTCGTCTTTCTACAAGTTCAAAGATATATCATAAATTCACATTCATTATGAAGAGTTTATAAGCAAGAAACGATGTTCCAATAGGACTAGGATTTGAATTTTTGCACACTTTCAGTTGCACAAGATGACATCCTTCATTATTTACATCAAATATAACATATACAACATAAAAAAATTGTGGACCGCTTCAAGTGAGAATAATTGAGCAGTAGTACATCTCAATAGAGTATTCATGGTAACTATCAAGAAATAGAATGATTATACACATATATAGAATTAGTTGTGTGTCAGAAAGAATTAGTTTGTTTTTTAAACTATGGTCTTTTTATAGATTTTCTCGGGCATTTGTTGCAGAACAGAAAACCCTGATTTCTAGAGCCATTATTTTGTTGGAAAAAGAACCTTGAAATCCCCTTTTGTATCATTTTATTCTTGCTGGTTGTCAAAACCAAGCTAGTTGCGCAAAGTGCCTTGACATATCTCTTTTTCACATCCCCTTATATACTGTGCAATATAACTTTGCTTATCTCGGTCCAGAAGTAACTTGGGACCTTTAGCTTATACAATCACCGAGTAGAGTGGGAGTACCTTTTTGTTCAGTTTTCCATCTTATTTTAGTTTACACACTATTTTAAATGTAGAACTTCTTTTCCCATAATTTTTTACTTAGAAGCAAACATGCTCTCTACAATTATACATTTTCTTTCCTCCAGAGGTGATTCCAAATTTGTAAATTATTGATGTAAAGCCTAATAAGCAAGGCTATCCAAAGTTGTCTCCAATTCATGTCATTACTGCATTAATGAAATTTTCAAGTATTGTTAACATACAAGTGCCCATGTGAGTTTTCATCCTTTCAAAATCAACTGATATTTGGTTCTAATAAACCATTGCATGTTTGATTTCTTGTCTAATGGTTACGTTTTACTTTTTTAATTACCATTAGCATATCTTATTTTTAAGCTTGAAATTTGTTTCTTTCATCTAGTAGTCGAGGCAATACTAGCGGCAATTTCTCGTTTGAGTAAGGCAACTATATGTTGCTCCTACATAAATCAACTATCATGTGCATATTCTAAAAACCGACAAGAATTTTATTTTTTGGTTTGCATCTTTGGTTAGAGCCTGTAAAATAGGTTGCTAAGTTTTACTCCACAACTTTGTGGAAGTAAAACCAAGAATGTATTTGTTACAGAGGGTGCATGTTCTCTTCATCTATTGGGTATATCAACATTATGTAACGATATCAAATTTCATTTATGGCACGATTTTGTGTATTTGAATGCTTATAAGTTGTTTCATGTTTTAAAATATTGTCTCATAAGTGGTTTGTAGAAAACATTTCTACCATGAATTATGTATTATTGTGGTTAAAAGTATTTGAAGCTTTTGAATCAAGCTCCAAAGATTGGCTATAGGCATGATTACGCATTGGGCAACATATATGTAGGAGCACTAGGTTATTATGTGGAGTAATTTGTTACTTTCGTCTTTTGCAAATATAGACAAAATAATGGAACAGGCTGCCATTCCCCTCCCTCAAATCCCTTTTCAATCACTCCTCATCTTCTCCCTCTTTTCGCTTTCTCAATTTGCAATTCTTCGCTTCATCCCTTTCGGCGTTTCCATCATACACTTCACATACGATTGCTAGTTATTAACATTCTAGAGAATATCATGCATTCGTTAAAGCATTTATCCATGTTAGAATAATCATTGAAACATAAGGGTTTAAATATTAGTTTAACTAATTATTGGAGTGTTGTTTTTATATGAAGTACACCTCCTACGAACATCATAAGAATCAAGCTAAGTCTAGCACTAGTCTTGAAACACATACCATTTCGTAGGTTTTCTAATATTATGCTATGATTGAGGCAAGATTTTTTTGTTTTTCATGAGATTGGAACAAAAGTGCGCAAATATGAAAAAGTTATTCGGGCCTTAGATTAGATAAACATAGCCATAAAAATAAGTTTTGCATGCTTGAAATTTACTAAGAATGGTCCACCTAAAAGTTAAGACATCGCAGAGTTTGGTTGTTGATGGTATGAACAAATTTCTTTGTTATTCCCGATTTTCTTGGGCTCTCAATTTCTTGCAAAAAAATTTGCATATTCAATAGCACATTGTAATAATAGTTACAAGATAATGCAATACTCAAGATACATCTCTAAACCACACATCTCACCTTTCTTTTCATTGGTTTTGAAATTATCAATTTTTGATCTATTATACTATTTTATTCTTATTTATATTTATTAAAATAATCTAGTTATATGTATTGTCATATTTTTAAAAATATTTGTATTTTGATTTAATTGAGATCCAAATATATATACTCCATATATTTATATTGTCTATAAAATGACTAGAAATCTACAACGGGTGAATAAACAAATTCAAAATAAAGGGAGATATATACATAATTATTTGATGTTTACTTTTCAATGGTTTTATATATGTAAATTTCTTGATCAAGGTGAACGTGTTGGTTCCTTCAAACTATTGTATTTTTGGTCAATTAACTCATTTTTGAATTTTTTTAATTTTAGATTTACAAGTCAATTAATTTTTAAAAATGATTTACTATTTATATTCATGTAACATATATATAATATACACAAAAATTTGATATTCATTTTTCAAAGATTTTATATATGTAATTTTTATTTATCAAGGTGAATGTGTTGGTTCCTCCAAACCACTTTTGTTTTGGCAAATTACTAATTTTTTATTATTTTTTTCACATTTTTAATTTACAAATCAATTAATTTTAGAAAAATGTTTTACCATTTATATTTATGATATAAATATAGAAGATATTCACTTTTCAGATATTTAATATATGTGAAATTTCTTGATCAAAGTGAATATGTTGGTTCTCCAAAAATAAACCATTCCAAACCTTTATACCGGCCTTCAAATTGCTTGGCCTGCATAAATATTTAAAAAGAAGTAGAAATAAAAATAAAAAGAATGTGTCGATGACAACTGAAATGAACTGGTTTTTCATAATAAAAAGAAAAGGAAATGAGGTCACAATTAAATATTGACTTACATTTCGAGAATGGTGTGCCGTCCCCGTTTTTGTGAAGGGGTTGAGCGGCTTTGGAAAACGATTGTCCGAGTCTCGCATTTTTTAAATGTGAAAAGGAAAGAGGAGGGGCGCTTCATGCATGTGCAGGCCCCTTAATCTCGGAACACTTAAAATTATCATTTAAATCCTATTTATTCATTACATTTATTTAATAGATTTCAAATCCATATGTGACGCAATTCCATTTTGTTTAATTGTATTATCAAAACTTCAATGCCTGTACTTTTGATGGAATAATATTTATATACAAAAGACAATTAAACTTTCGTCTCACTTTGGTGTAGATGTGGAAATTACTTTTATTAATTTAACAAATTAGATCTTGTTGTATAAAAAATTATATTAGCGACATTACAAGATGTAAATGATTTAAAAGGATTTTTAAGTGTATGTATGTATGTATGTCATATCCTCGAAATCAGTGGTAAAAAAACAGTCTAGGTAATCAATTACTAAATATTCATTAAATTAGAATATGAGTTGTGTGATATGATTTAAATTTAAATGTGAGTGAATTCAACTTTATTTAATTTCACTATCTTATTCCATGAACCTTAATTGATGGTTATACTTACTAGCAATGTGTATAATGCAATGTGAACGCCAAACAATATATGTTATTTGATTTAGAGGGATAGTTATTATTTTTGTAGTTGATATCGATAAGGGGTGTACATGATTTTGTAAGTGTAGGAATATATATGAAGCATTATATTTAAAGGTGTTATCTCTACATTTCAAATTTGTTACAAATTCGTACATATACATTTTCAAATCTTATATCATGAGTGGTATCCTTTTTGTACATTTGCTAGCTATTTTATTTGAACTAAACATGAATACATGAAGAGTTTTGTACATTTGCAGATTTTATATCATGAGTGGTAGCCTTGTGCTTATGCTCTGCCCATCTTCGAGATATATCAACCTATCCCTCTTATTATTATTAATCATTAAAGGCCCTCAAAAGATCCATCAAATGCACATTGAACTATCTATCACGGACCACTAAATGTGCAATGAGAGCTCTGTCACAACCCACCAAAATGTCCATTGAGATCCTTTGTAAGTTTAAATCACGTTCTTAGTTCCAGGTCTTTAATCAAGGGTATTTTTTATGTTTAATTTGAATGTGCACATAGAACTCCCCTTTCACATTTGCACAAAAGTCTTATGTCCTTGCTCTCAAGGATTTGTTTTGCTACTGTATGTATGTGCACCCAAGAATTCAATAGAAAATATAAGTACCTGATTGACAAGCTTCTAACCCAAATTTGAGGTCCAAGATATAGAGCACCATTCTATTTTTCCTTATATTTAATAATGTATCATTTATGCAATGGGCAACTTGAAACTTTAAATTTGAAAGGGAACCAAGATGCAATTCTAATTTTATTTTCCTTTTTTATTCAATTTGAGTTCAACGTTGCTCATTTTATTTGATATGGAGTTTATTGTATAGCTTGCAATGCACACCGAATTTGCAGTTCCTAGCAGGTTATACTATTTTCTTAGCAAAAATGAACAAATGTATTAACAATTAAAATATGTGAAAAAGTAGCACAAACCGCTCCAAATTAAGCACTACGGATTGAGAATGGTAATTTTAACATGGATTACATTTTCTATAGAATTCTAACAAGGAATTGGGGAAAACCTTGCAAAGAAGCATTTTCCTGAGGGCTCAAACTGAAAAAAATGTGATTCAAGCTAAAATTTACCCATAGATAGTATCTCTTATATTGGCATCATCAGGGGTAAACTTGAATTCTGTAATATATTAAGAATTACACCCCACTGCATATCAGAGGGGGTAAACTATCTACATGAATTATGAGTAGCATAAATTCAAGAAGTGGACCTACATTCTAAGATATGGAAAGAAAGAAATTATTCGTGAATGGCAAAAGTTACTCAAAAGTAAAGCAAGTTACATCTTTTCAGGAATAACTTTTTGTGATGTAATTAGTGAATATCTCGATAATATTATAAATTCACGTGCTTATTTTAACTTGAACACTGTCATTGAGATGGAAGTAGTAAAATCTGGAGCTAATGTGTAGAGGGTAGAGTGAGATGACTTATCAAAGTACAAGTGAGATGCAAGAATTAACATGTTTAGAGTTACATTACATTTGGGAAATATTTGCCAGCTTTTGTTTTTTCAGGTTGGTTCTTGATGTGCTTGATGGAAACGAGAAGGAATAGCAATTTTTGGTATAATCTTTAGTCATATCATACTGGATTTGTTATTGTTATGTTAAAATGCTTGGGGTTGTGAAACCTAAAGAGAAGACAAATTCTACAATTGTCAATCATTACCCATAAAATGAAATCATGTAAACATAACATGTCCATCATGTAACTCATGTTATTGTACTAATTACCAAAGCATCATGCGATTCAATATAAAGCATTACTCGATAATGTGCAATGCGAAATCTTATACAAGATTAACGAACACATTATACCTCGAGATGTTTAAGGGAGTTTCCCATTTTGTGCATAGCCCGTAATAATGGCATTCCATGAAATCACATTTCGTTGAGGCGCTTTGTCAAATAACTTGCGTGCCTTATGTATGCTTACACATTTGGCATACATATCTATGAGGGCAGTCAAAACTATAACACCCGGAAAAAGTATGTTTTCAATTTTTTTTATGGATTTCCATACCCTGTGCCAAAGCTCCCATTTTGGCACATGTTGGGAGGATGCTGACAAAGGTTGTCGAGTTTGGATTTTCACCTGCCAATTGCATTTCCTTAAATATATCCAATGCTTTATCAACAGCCCTAATTGTGCATATCCGTAAATGATGGCAGGGACATCTCGCTGAGGCATTATGTCAAACAGTTTGTGTGCATTTTTTATGCTTCCACATTTTGTATACATATCAATCAGGGCAGTCAAAACTATATCGTCTGACAACAATCCACTTTTAATTATCTTTGGATGAATCTCTCCACCTTGTTTCAAAGCTCCCATTTTGGCACACGCAGGGAGGATGCTGGCAAAAGTTGTCGAATTTGGCTTTACACCTACGAATTGCATTTGTTTGAAAATCTCCAAGGCCTTTCCAACAAGCCCAATTTGTGCATATCCACCAATGATTGCAATCCATGATACCACATCTCGTTCAATAATTTTTTCAAATAGTTCACGCGCCTCCTGTGTCCTTCCACATTTTGCATACATGTCTATCAGAGTATTCATCACAATAACATTAGATTGAAACCCGCATCTCATGATTTTTCCGTGGATCTGCAAACCATAATGCTTACGTATACCATGTTTGTGCATACAAGGAGAATACTTGAGAAGGTGAACTCATCGGGTTGGATGCCTATTCATTGTAGTTTGTGAAACAGAGCAATGCCTCTTGAGGGAGACCATGTCTTTGTAAGATGCAACGATCATATTCAACGAGACTACGTCCAAAAAACCCAAAAAAAAAAACATAACGGCATGCACGTATACATAATACGGATCGATGTGTCCTCTCGAATCCAAAACGAACAACACCAACCTATCCTCAATTGTGAGTAGATAATAAATTGACTTTCTTCTGTAAATATTGTGTTCTAGGACTGGAAGAAAATAATATGTAAAAACTTGTGTTCTTTTATGCAGGATAAGAATTTATAGATTTCCACGTGTAAGCATCTAAATGCATATGTATAGATCAAGTGTGCATTGCATGAGCATAATCTTTACTTCCAAACACGGTGATTCAGACATGAGCATCATCTTTACTTCCAAATTTGTAAACATACACATACTTAAACATAAAAAAATAAAAGTCAAGGATTCATTTTTTTGGTGTGCATTTTTCTCGTTATCCGTCGATGCACATGATGGTGGAAGTGAGCAAGGCCAATTATGATTCAGTAAGGCTGACAATGCCATCAAGTCCTACTCCGACGGCAACACGAAGATTTCCTTGAAAAGTACAATAACTCTCGGTCACTATTACTATGCCGACAAAATACAATGAATCCGATGGAAAGGGGTTGCCCAAAGATGCATGCAATGTTCTCGCGAGGGTTAACAGGGAATCATCACCAAAAATAAATCAAAAAACAAAAAGGGAAGCAAAAATACAGACAGGAAAGTGAGACTCCCTGGCGCTTCTTTTGGCGTCAGTGGCTGAAAAGATGGTGTAAACAAGAACGAAGGTGCCAAAAATTTCAGCCCCCAAACCGTCTCCCTCGGTGTAGCCATGAGCCACCGAGTTACAGCCGTCACCGACCATTTTGTAGGGGTGCCTCTGGAAGCCCTTCACCACACCTGCTCCACAGATGGCTCCCAAGCACTGGCGTATCATGTAGAACATAGCTCGCAGAAAGTTTCTTTCCTGGAACAACCCTAATGTCACAGCCGAATTGATGTGCCCACCTGCCAATCACCATGCAAACACACCCCAAAAAACCCCAAAAAAAAGTTAAAATAGTCGGAAAAGCGAAAACGTCCAAACGGCCGCAAACCGTCAATTTTAAGATAAATGAAAAGGTCCTTTACCATAAGGGGAACGCCTTCTGTAACAATTTAAATAGATTTTTTTCCTTTAAAAATTGAACTTCACTATCAATTAGTGTATATGTGGATATTGATTTTATAAATTCAACAAATCAGATTTATTTGTATAAAAATGTTAAGAACACATAGTGTTAGAGAATAAATTGCTAACTATTCATTAACTTAAAATATGAGTTATGTAATATAAATATTTCATATTAAAATTTGATAGTATAATGCGAGTTTAGAAAACAACACATAAAGTATAATGTAATTTAGTAGGAAGTCCATGTAATAAAAGGGTCCCAACCCTTATCACTTTCAATGTTCTAATCAATGCCACAACTAAATGTTTAATGTTCTTTAAAATCTTGATTTTTGTTATTGAATGGAGATGCTTATGTAATAAATGAATTTCTTATGTTTACAACTTCAATAATTTTTCTCTTGTGTGTCCTAAATACAATGATGCACTCATGTTATTTTAGACTTCTTGAGTTATTAGGCGCTATTTTAATTAAATTACGCCAAAGCATAAAATAATAATAAAAAAGGGAAGAAATAATTCAAAAACTAATAACTAGTCCTAATCGGATTTGAACTACATGAAATGGACAATATAGTATAATTTACTTGTTTTAAAATTAGTAAAACAATGGTTAGCGTATGATAGGAAAAAATAGGTTCCCAAACTTAGTTCTAAAATGTAAGGATCAAATATATGTTTGTACACATGATGTAGATACAAAAGTTCTCAGAGAGTGCTAGTGTTGTAAGTTTAGAGGATAATGACTGTAACCCTAGGATAGTTATAGGTTTCCAAGGCATATACTTAAGATAATGATAGATATCCTACTAGGATTAAAAATATGAGTAATGAAGGGATGGATAAAGCTAAGGGGCGTAATATAATATGTTGAATAAAACATACATATACTCTTATCTATAGAATGAATGACCAATCAACAAAAACATTTGTAAGATTAAATACTAAGAAGGGTTAGAAATGCATGCATGTAGTGTGAGTTTGGCCATTGATGCATAATCCTCCTCAAAGACAACAATGACGAGAGATAATCGTCATTAGTGGAGAAGGGGGAATCCCAACAAGAATATATCTAATCCTAACTCACTATGGTGACCCAAATGCAAAAGAGGTAAGCTCCAAGACTTCAAGTCCAACAAGTAGGTGTAAAATAGTGCAAAAATATGTGAGCTATAAGTGCCTTCATGTATTATCAAAATGATTGTTTGGTGGTGGTTTGACAAAAGAGTGATGGGCTATGTACACTTGACGTGATTACTCGTGGGTGATTACATCGGCTATGGAAATATCAAAACCGACACCATTGTCTATGGGTAATGACATCTATCTCAATTGGGAAAACTTTTGTAGGTCGTAAGATGTGAGATGTCCATGTCCTATTCTAAAGCTCCCATTTTCACACAAGTTGGGAGGATGATGGAAAAGTTTGTAGAGTATGGATTTACAACTATCCACTACATTTTCTTGATAGTTTACAAGGAATTTTAATAAAACCTATTTTTCATATATCTTGAAATTGTTGAATTCCATGAGACCACATTTTTTTCTAAAAAATGTCAAGTTGTTCAATGTCTTGTGCATGCTTCCAAATTTTACATACATATCTTCTAATCTTGAACCTATAACATCTAAAAAAAAATCTCATCTCCATTATTATTTAGTGGCTTTTAATACCCTATTTCAAAGATCTTATTTTGACATAGGATGGTAATACTCTAGAAAAAGTGAACTTATATTTTGGTTGGACACATGCTAGTTACATTTGGTGAAACAAAGTCAATAATTCATAAGGATTCTCATGTCTTCTATAAGATGAAATTATAATGATCCATGAGAAAAGGTTACAAATAATAAACATGTGTGTGTGTGTGTGTGTGTGTGTGTGTGTGTGTGTGTGTGTGTGTGTGTGTGTGTGTGTGTGTGTGTGTGTGTGTGTGTGTGTGTGTGTTTATATATATGTAATCCACTTCTACAATATGATAAATCTAACAATATGACACACACACACACACACACATTCCACTTCTACAATATAATAAATCTAACATTGTATCTTCCATAACAAAATACTATCATATTTTAAAATATCCTTATAATTACGAGGGTATGTGAATAAATTGAAAATGATATAAAATGTCACAATATAATAAATAAGAAAATTAGATAAATATGTTACCAAAATATTGGTGTGTGTGTGTGTGTGTGTGTGTTTCTTGGTCATAAAATGTTGGAAGCACAATGAAATGAGAGGGGGTGAATAAGTTCTTCAAAACCTTTACTTAATTCCTTTAAGTTGTATATACCATTCAAAGCATCACATCAACATTCATTAACCATTTAGAACACATTAAGCATGATCAACCATACATAAGAATGAGAGAGTAGAAAAAAACCAAATATAAGTGGGAAAACCTCAAGGGGAAGAAAACCCACTGGAAATTTTGATTATGTTACTCAAACAAAAGACTTGCATGAATATGATACATCACACAAGATTTTTTTAGTGAGAAATTGATCCCACAAGGAGTACCAACCCCTAGTTTAGTAGGAAACCAATCCTACAAGGAGGCTACAACCCCCTAAGGTGATCAAGAATGAAATAAACCACATGAATATGAAGACCAATGATGAAATGTTGCTACTATAACTAATAGTGATCACAATTTCAGCTTCACTCTCTCAAAATCCTCTTCAAACAAACTCTTTCCTAATTCTCTCAAACTTGCTTCTTAATGGGATGATTTGATCAATTTCCCTATAACAACCACTTTATGCTTCATTGATAACTTTCATAAAATGTGTGTAGCTACATGAGAGTATACATATCTTATTTGATCCCCCTCAAACACTCATTACAAGTGTGTTTACTCTTTACGAGTGTGTATAAAAATTATACTAATGGTTTCTTCATCTATCAAAGATAGTAAAATATTTCATTCTAATTTTCTACCTAGGTATCCGTCACAAAATCCCATTTGGCATCCTACACTTAGATCCTTGGTGACTTTGAGACAGTGTAATCAACAACTTACACTACTTTGGCCAAAGTTTCAAAGACATGTATTCCATGCTCGGTTCCGTGATGACACATTCGTCATTAGGAACTTGTCCATCACCTAATTCAGTTATATAGATTCTCTTCCATCTTATTATGTTCATAATTTACAAATAAATCATTCTTTTAAGCCTATACCTATTTCCTAGGTTCGTTAGGGTTAAGAAGTACATTTGTATTATTCATATACATCGTCATTCTTTGTTTTTTATCGATGTACTATCTCCACACCGAAAGTAAGTGGGATCAAATAATTTACTTCCATCAATAACATATTGATTTAGAATTGTGTGTGTGTGTTGTCACTCGAAAGATTATAGTGGTTTGTATCTCAATAATCCAATCATAGATACAATTTCCACCATGTTTAACTATGATGCCAGTATGCGCTTTTATATCATCCTTTGTGAGGTAATTGTACCCACAAGGGTATTATGGTCAAGAGATAATGTCAAAAATATATCCATTCCCAACAGGTGAGGTGTTGATTTAAAAGGAAATATTAATCCTTGTCATAGTCCTCATTTACTAGTTGAGTCATACCTTGCCAACTTCCTTGATTTCTTTATGAATGGGTACTTGTCACACTCTAAGCCATCATGTCATAATTATTACATGATAAGTTTAAGTTTAAAACTTATTATATTTTAGTCCTAGGGTTACCTATTGTTGCACCCTTTTATCTTCATCCCATACCTTTTGAGTTATACTCTTCATTTGTAGATTAAGTATTAAATGGTCATCAAGACATAGTATACCCACCTTAGATTATAAGGCTTTACTTGGATAAATACAATAAAGTAAGATAGACTCATAAACGGTTTTTTGTCGTATCCTTATCTTACCAACCATTGATTCCTCTTTTAAATCATTCCATTGATTTCCCAACCTCTGTCCATTAGGCTTTATAACTTAACCTTGCATTAATGGCTATATTCTTGATAAAATCCACTTTATTAAATTTTTGGATGCTCTTGTATTTTTATGTCTTCATAGATTAAACATATGTTTATATATTTATGCATCATACAATGGACATTTCAAATATTATATCATTTAGATCTTTTGTTTGAGGACAATAGTCCTACGTGTTTCCATTTCCTCTCATCAGATACTATACCATCCTTTTTAATTTAATAAAGATAATCAATAACAGTCATCATCATAAATAGTTACTATTATTATACTTAGCATATTAACAAAACTTGTTAAGGCATATTGCCTAAATCAATTCAAATCATATTATACTATATCCCCACCAATGACCATAACATTATATCTAAATATTAATGATAACTACTAAGTACCCATTTCACTATATATATTTAATCAAACACAACAATATTGAGGCGAGTATTAAACATAAATTCAAATTATCCTTTTTATCAATTGATCTCATATTTATTACAATGGATCGTAATGAAGAGAACAAGATCATAAACGATGTAACACCCTCGACAACCGATATATTCCTCCTTTGCAATTCAAGTGTTGACATGTGATTTTCTCGGATAAAGATGTGTTCTTTTGATCATTAAAGATCATGCTTGATAAGGATAAATCTATTCTATTCTTAAAAATCATTAGACTAAAATTGTATGGTTATCAAAAATTTATTTTCACTTAGGAAAGGTGAGTTGCAATATGGCTTTAAGAGTTGCAGACTTATTCCTTCTTTTGACTCATCCTTGGATCAATTTTAGTGATCCAAGGAATGTTTCAAATCCTCTTCATAGACTGAATGGTAAATTGACATTCCATTGTTTGAGGGACAAAAAGACTGAACTTTGTTTGTTACAAATTATGTGGTCTCATGTGAACATGTTTTCATTCAGCTGTATGTTGTGCTCGGGTCTTTGGTGATTGATCTTGACAGACATTAAGGACGTAAGAAAAAATTAAATTCACAACAGATGAGGAGTTTGGAGTCCTAAAACCTAAGGATTATCCTAACAATATCCTAAGCTAGGTAAGAACACCTATGTTCTAGCTACATTTACTTATTTGGATTTTTATTCTAACCTAAGCCTCTTATTCTATTTTGTTGGGTTGGCGTCCTAACCTAAGCATTGTGCTAAATAAGGGAAGGATTACTAAAGTAATACTAGGCTATTTTAACTAGTACCTAATACTAAAGGGTTATGAATTGAATCTAACCTAAGGTGGGAATTACTATTGGTAAATGTTTTTAATACCTAAGTTGGTTATTGCTAGACTAACCTAAGTTCTATTGGGATCCATCCTAAACTATTAAAGGGAACCTAAGGGGTCACATGTCTCTAAGGTGATGGTTCCAATGGCATTTAAATGAGTTGATAGGGTTTAATGGAAGGTAGTACTGCCAGTTTTGGCAGGGGCTAGTTGACTTGGTGGAGGCATACGTGGAAGCTCCACTAAAAGATGGAATTGTATTTTTAGATGGAATTGGCATTCGCCAGATTTAGGAGGTGGTGGCAAGGAAAGATAAGCGGAAATTTGGAATTAATGACATTAATGGCATTAATGAGCCTCGGTCTTTGTGTGCAAACCATCTTGGAAACTTAGAAGGTGGGTTTGTAGGAGGTTATTTAGTTTTGCATGCATGGTGGATTTTGCTCTGTATGGAGCTAATTGGTTCTTCGAACCAGCACTTCGACCTTCACTTCAAATCTATTTTTGGTTTCTATGGTCTATTTTTGATCGAAGGAAAGTATATGAGGCGTAGGAGGAAAAGATGTTTGATTGTTGATCTTTCGTGGAGGAGAAAAAGAGTTGGAAGCTCGGAAGTCTCCTTCGATTTGGTGGAAGCACTATCAGGCATGATAGGCTCTAACTATTAAGATTCTTTGCTTTCTTCTAAATGATTCATTAGAACAACTCTGCTCTCATGAGATTCATGTTTTCATGTTTGACTGGTTATTTTCTTGCTGGGTTTAGTGAATCTTTGTGTTGTTTGGATTTGAATCCATGGCAAAAATAGTGTTGTTTTGGAAACTTTCTCTCTATGCAAGTTTTATGACAGCATGCATGTGAAGTTTGTATGTGAAACTTGTTTCTGTAACTCTATTTTTGCACTCTTGAACTTGTATTCAAAGTTTTTGTGCTTTGAACTGACCTTCGTGGCAATATAAGGATCTGAACTTAGGGGAAACTTGAGTTCCGTTTGATTTTGCTTTTGGGTTGCGTTTTTGGATGTAAACTTTTGTTGGGGTTTTGTGTTGTTCTGAACCAATGTTTGGAAATGTAAGCAACACTGAGTTGTTTCTTAAAGTGCGTATTTGGCACTGTACTCGTATTTTATTACTTGTGAAGTTCTGAACTTTGGTTTGAATCTCGGGTTCGAAACTGGACTCTTATTGGGCACTGGAGTGTTATGAGATTTCATTTGGAGCGATGTATTCGATTATGTTCTAGTATTTTTGTGTTGGGTTTCTCTTGTAATAAAAGTGTTAAACTTATAACTCTTTTTTGAACAACTTACTCACCAGAAACTGGGTGAAAGCTTGTTTGATTCATTTGAAATCTCTGCGAGATTTGGAACTAGAAACGTATTGCTTAAAGGAATGTAGAACTATTATTTTATGATTGTATTGAATTCTTTGAAATGGTAATGGCATGAGTTTTGGAGGGGGGTGTTCTTTCCCCTCTGTTTTGAGGAATCCCACGTTCTGGGTTGACTATTTTGTTGGAGCAAAGTCACCTCTGTCGTAATTTTGTGGATGTGAGAGTTTTGTTTTGGATTCTTTTCCTGTTGCTTTGGAGTTAAGTTTGGGACATCTTCTGACTTAAACATTTTTTATTCTTACTCTCTCTTCTAATTCTTTAAAATAATTTTGGGTCTCAGTGGAAGGTTGAGTTATTACCATGGACACTGGATCTATATGGGAAGGATACTTTCTCCGTTCAGCTATTTTGTGCTTGGTTCTTTTAAATCGTGAACTACTTACCTTTTTTTGTATTAAGTGGTGAAGCAATTGTAAGTCTTCAGTCTTGGGTTCGTGGTTAATTCTGAACTTGATAGTTGTTGTTTTGGGATTTTATTCTTGTCTGATTCAGTGAATGAGTCCTTGGGCTTCTTTTTGAGAAAGAAATTATATATGTATTAGTATGCTTTTTTGGGACTGCAATACGTTTTCATCTTGATTTGATTTGAAACCGGGAAATTCTTTTGTTCAGTTGAATGAAATGATTTATTATTGAACCTTTCCTTATTGAGTTTCCTTTTCTCTATCTTTCGGATAAGCTCATTGTTTGAACTTCTCTGCACTCGATTCTCTTTCGAGATGGTGATTTCTTATGGCCTGTTGGTCTACTTTGTTAGAATCATTGTTGCAATAATGTGGAAAGATAGTAGCTGAGTCGGTTCTGCTGATAAGTGAATGCATACTTATGGGTTCGACTGTTGTTGACTAGCCTTGCCTTGTTTGAATGGATAGGAGTAGGTTTGTCTCTTGTACTCTCTATCTTTTTGGATGAACTCGAGTAGAGATTAACTCCTCTATGGGGCTACCTTGTTTGTGAATGTTGGTTTTAGATCTTTGATTGATAACTTCTAACATGCAGAGTTGGAATTAGAATTACAGTTAGATTGTTCGGATTTTCTATACCTTCTTGTATTGTTATGAAATTCTATTTAGATGTATATCTTAATGTTGAATTTATAAGATTGTTATCCCGAAAGGAACAGGTAATTCATGTTATGAACTCTGGTATGTTTTTTAGATGTTATAGGTTTGGGCATGGTACGTAATGGTTCTTCTTATTCTTGCTTAGGATTTAGATGAATAATCCTAGAATGAACCATGTTGGTATACACTTATTTTGTCTCATAGAAAAGATAAATGTGGTATTCTATTAGGATAGAATTATGAAATAATGGGATGGAAAGATCTATTGTTTGTTTACAAGCCATTGATAGGATCAATAGAACTTTAAGTTCTTAGGCAAATATTGTGTATTATATTCTACTCTTCTCTTAAAAGTTGATCTAGATTTATTAATGTACTTCTTTTCTGTTTGGTATCACTTATGCTTATTGTATGATGTATTAATTATTTCATTAAAACAATGTTTCTTTAATGAAACAATTAGTGGAATGCACTTCATTTTAATGCTTAGTGCTTATCATGCTCAATTCATTGAATTGACTGTGCTAGAAATTTTTACAGATGGACATCATAAGTGATAAAAGAAGGAAAAAACTTATATGATGCATTGGGTGGTGTAAGTCGATTCTTTGTAAAGAATTCCGATTCATTCCTTTGTTGTATTGAAAAATAAAAGTTGTATACTTTATAGAATAAGGTCTGTTGTTATGTGTGTGCATGTATACTTTGCTTAATGCTAAATCAAATTAAGCAAGAACTACCACCTAAAATAGTTCTACAATTTAGCTAAAACAAAGCATAAACACCATCATGATAAGAATTAAACAAGGGTTAGATGCTAGCATTCATAAATACAAACTTTGAAACTAACAATGCTAAATATCTAAACTCCTCTATTCTCTAACAACAAATAAATGAATGGACCTAAGTAAGCTCTATGGCTATCAAAAGAGTTGTCCTTAATGTTCCAAGAACCTAGGAATGGGGGCTAATCAAAGTTGGGCTACAAGACCCTTTTGACACCTCCCATATGACCCAAGCACTTTAAGAAAGAGGCTTAACTCTTCAAGATGATGAACTCTCAAAAGGGCAAGGTGCAAGCTCTTAGTCTCTTTGCTATATGCTTTACATTTGCTCTCTTAGGAGTTTAGGTGTAAGTAAAAAGGTAGGTGGAGGGCTCTTTATATAGCTCAAAGGATAAAGGATTCAACACATTCTCATGAATGTGGGATAAAGGTAAAACATGATTAGGAATGGATAAGGTTGCTTTATTAAAGGTAACCTTACTTTAGAAGGGTTTAATACATGTTTAGCAAGTCATGGGAGTTGGGGGTATTTTAATTAATCAAAGGTGATTAATTAATAGGTAGGTGTAAGCTTATAGAAGCCAATTAGAAGAATATTAGTGCGATTTAGGCTATTATAAGGGGATTAAATCAATTAAATATTGATTTATTAGTTAAATGGAAGGGAAAGCTAATTAATTAATAATAATTAATTAGTCTAGGTAGAAGGGGTGATTTATTAATAGAAGGTCGTTAATTAGGGTATTTGTTGGATAGGCAACTTAATTAATTAGCTTAGTGTAATTAATTAATGATGATATGAGGGAAAATGAGCGCTTTTGACGATACGTCGTTGATTTGCGAGAAAGGGGATAATTAGCGCAATTTAAGTATTTAAATTGCTTGGGCGTAATTATAGGTGTCTACATTTGCCCCTCTTTGGGGTGGCGTAAGTGATGCCACTTCAAAGATAGTAGACAAAAGATATTTTGAAGAGATAGAAGAAAAATTAGTAGGAGGGAGAGATGCCCCCTCGAGTGTCGATGGGGTGATGAAGGAAGTCAATCGACAATTGAAAAAAATGAGAAGTAGGCGGCAAGAATGGGCACGAGGAGAGAGAAGAGCTTAACCTCTAGCTGCTTATTTGTTTGGAAAAAATTTGATGTCATCATATTGCCATAGGAACTACATCATCGGTCCTTATGAAAAATATAAGCATACGACAAAGGTAGAATGACATGAAAAGCCATACTACGAATAATTATCCATTGCTGAAAGTACCAACTCCACGCAACATACAATAATGCAATGCAATACGAGAAGGAAACAAGCTCATATAACAAGGAAAACAAGTACGAATGCACATATCCAACCCAACAATGGTCAAGACAGTTGTACAAATATTTTGTTATCAATGCTGAAGAGATCCACAAGTTCGTGATTGACGACAAGGGTTAAAAATGATGCCCCAAGCAAGGATACATGCAAGGGGAAATTAAAATGGACATGGGTCCAAGAAAAGTGTTTGTGCGAACGAACAAAGACCGCAACCAAAAGTGCCCAGTGCACGATTTGAAGCAAGCAACTAGCTTTTGTGAATGGTTGTGAATCCGTGATCCGCGAGTCATATTAATCGGGGAAGATGTGAGACAAACCAATATGATATGGAGAAAATACCATGCGCAAGACACAAGTTTCAGCCGTAAGAAGCAAGTTACCATTTTGTAGGGTGTTTTACTTTTTAGGAATTTTTTGAAAATTTTTGCCTTGTTTTTAGATTTTTTTGATATATATATATATTTGTTGTTTTTGCTTTCTAAACCATGGTGAACAGTAAAAGAAAGTAGAATAAGAAAGCGAAGGGCCTAGGGGCAACAAAAAGTGCCCTAGGTGGAAGAAAGAGAAACAAACGACAAATAATGTCCTTGTTTAGTGGAAAATGAAGAAAAATAATTATTTTAAAAATAATTATTTACGAGGGTGTGAATAAGAATAAAAATCACCAGGAGCAATAAAATTGTCCAGGAGAAGAATGGGGTATTGACAAAAAAATGCCCCAATACAGTTGAAAATAAGATTAAAATAATTATTTAATTAAAAATAATTCTTCCACAACGAATGAGGAGAAAACGGTGAGCGAAACGAGTGTCCCGGCTGTCGATCGGTGAAAATAGGCTAATATACCTCCTGTGGGGTAAAAACATCACAATCAGTTCATTTTAACCACTTAGTTTAGAAAACTTACCGTGAGGCTCGACACTTTGTGAGAGAGATGGTGATCGCACGTGATCGTTTGAGGCGTGGTGGATCGTAGATGATAGATCTATGACAATATCAAATGTTGTTTTCAAGTGTTATTTTGATGTCTATGGACGGGATGATATGATGATATTGTGCGGGGGGATAGATTTTTGATTATGCGCAACCCCTCTTGCCCTATTGATGATATGATATGTGATGATTAGCTTAGTATACATGCATGATGTAAAAATTAGCATTTTTGTTTATATATGATGTATAGATGATGCTAGATGTGATGATAGTGATGGTAATGTGATGTGAATGATAACAAAACAAAGCACATGCAAGAAACACACCAAATGCTACAAAGAACACCAGGGAATCAATGCAATACACACACGAATCACCATGCCTTATTAACAAGTAACAAAACACAACCAAATGCATTAAGAAAGAATTAACACACTAGCATGTGAAATCCACTACAATAAGCACAAGCAAGAATGAATCTATTCTAAGGAAGAAAAGATAAACTATGACAAAGTACACTCCAAACATGCAATAAATAACTCAAAAGCGAGCACGCAAAACACTATACAAGAAAGCAAAAGCAAGAAAACAAGACAATGCAAGTAAATGTTTTTGTAAGATATGTAAACCTAAGTTTGATTCATAAACTGATTTTCTATTGTTTAGGTTTTTGTGAAACAATTTTATATTGTTTTTGTGTTTTGTGAAACAATTTTCTATTGTTTTTGTGTTTTCGAAAACAATGTTCTATTGTTTTTGTGTTTTTCTCGAAACAATTTTCTATTGTTTTTGTGTTTTTCTCGAAACAATTTTATATTGTTTTTGTGGTTTTAACAGTTTTCCAAAGCTATGTGCAGGTAACCAAGAAAGCATGGATGCCCCCAGCGTTAGGTGGGGAATATACAAGGGCAAAAGCCACACGCTTATGAATAAGAAGGTGAACTCGTTGAGTTACCCTTAGCGTAAGATGGGAAATAATGAAAGACCACATCCTCATAGATGAATAGAAGAAGGCAAAGTCGAATCAAGGCCAGACAGAATGGTGTGCACAAGGAAACTCGAAGGAAGAACCAGGTCCAAGCCAAAGACAACTACCCTTCTAATATAGAATGCTTGTGAACAATGAATCCTCCCGAGGCGCCGGAAACTCGGTTTTCACCCAAGGACTTGTCCAAAGTGCCACAATTGCGTGGTTTTCACTAGTGGACGACCTGTTTTCTCTTTTCTTTTTATGATTTTTTTTTTTTTGATGTTTTTGTATTTTTGATTTTTTATGACTTTCTTGTACCATGTTTAGGCATAAAACCTCTTAAGATGCATGGCATTCATGGGCTACCGGAGCTCATCACCATTGGGGTGAGCCAACTTGTATGCCCCTGTGCCATACTTGGAAACTATGACATAGGGTCCTAACCAATGGGGTTCGAACTTCCCTTTCTTTTCTCGCTCTGCTCTGGTGTTGAACTAGTTCTCCTTCATAACTAAATCACCCACCTCAAACTGCGAGGATGATTCTCTTGTTGTAGTGGAGATTTTGTGTTGATATACCTTCAGGTGATTAAGAGCGCGAATGCGCCTCTCATCTAGGAGCTCTAACTCAGCCAATCTTGCCACTCGATAATCTTCATCCTTATCCAAATAGTCCCGAAGAGAAATTCGCAGGGATGGGAGTTCAATCTCTAAAGGGATGATAGATTCTGTCTCGAACACTAGGGAATATGGCATCGCACCCGTAGGAGTGCGAATTGATGTTCGGTAGGCCCAGAGGGCTGGGTGGATTTGTAGGTGCTAGTTTCGACCGGTTTTGCTAACCATCTTCTCCATTATCCTTACCAAAGTCTTGTTTGTTGCCTCAGCTTGTCCATTACCCTGAGGGTAATATGGCGTGGACCATTTTAATCTAATTTGGAACCATTGGCAAAGGCCTTTCACATTTTTGTTCTTAAATGACTTCCCATTATCTGTGACAATGGCTGCAGGGATACCATATCGGCAAATAATGTGATTCATGATGAATTTAGAAATCTGTGCTCCTGTGACATAGGTTAAAGGGACAACCTCCACCCATTTTGTAAAGTATTATGTAGCTGTGATGATATGTGTATGACCATCAGATGAGGTAGGAGTAAGCTTCCCTATTAGATCAAGTCCCCATTTAGAGAATGGCCACGAGGTAGTGATTGGTTGCAATGGTTGCGATGGAGCATGGATGAAATTTCCATACTTTTGGCAAAGCACACATTTTCTAACATAATTACAACAATCAGTTTCCATGGTGGGCCAATAGTAACCTACTCTTAATAGTTTCTTAGCCAAGACCATTCCATTTGTATGTGCTCCGCATAATCCTTCGTGTACTTCTTTAATTGCTTGGATTGACTCCATCACATCCAGACAACGTAATAGATTCCCATCGTAGCCATGATCGATAAAGTGTACCTCCTAAAAGGGTGTAACGGGCTATCTGGAGAATCAGGATTTGCTTTTCGAATGGGAGATATTGGGAGGGAAAGTATTCTCCTTAAGATAGGTGAAGATGGGTTCTGTTATTGCAATCAGCAATGGTCAACTCACGGATGCAAATCAAGTTTCTAAGTTGATGTTTCAGGGCATCCAAAGTGTGATTGCATAACATTGAAACCTCTCTCCAAGTGTGGGACTTGCAAGATGAGAGAGGAATCTCCGTGATTAGAGGCTGGTTCCTCAAAATCCTCTAATTAGATCTATTATTTACACAACCAGCAGAGGTTCGAGGGTAATTTTATCCTAATTTGTAAGGAGACAGGATAAGAAATGCAAAAATTGAAACTAAACTAATAAAGGTGATACACCAAAGGAGTGGTGATGCACTTCTTACTCATGAAAATTGACACAAATCAGAAATTGTAACATAAAACATCATGCACAAAGTTGATAAGCTTGTAATCAAGGATGTTTGAAATGAAGCAAACAACACATACAAAGGATGTCTAAAAAGCATTCACAGAGCTCCGCATTGTGATTTTCAACATCAAAATCCTTGTATTCCAACACCAAAGAGGTAGAAAAACCTGTTATGAATCCTTGAAGGTCGATACTTCCAAAATCACTTTTTAAGGTGAAAACATAAACTTATGCAAAAGGGTGTTCAACACTTGAAAAATGAGCCAAATCGCTTTACAAAGGTATGGTCGAGCCTGATGAGAGAGAAAACGTGAAAAAGACATGGGAGCCATTCCCCATTGACCAAAATGCATTAAAAATAGCATGGAGGTCCTTACAAACCTTGATGCCGTGATATTTTTGACCATCTTTGGAGAAAGAATGCAACCCATTTTGCATTAAAATTGGTTGTTGAAACGTCGATTCATCCATGGGTGCGTGCAGAAGCATTTTTTGATTTTCTCCTTCTAAAATTACTGAATCAAAATTCATAATTGACCATGGAATCTTGTAGATAATTTCACCACTTTCCATTGATATAAAGATGTGAAAATCTGAGCTCTGGATCGAAAGTTATGGTGATTTGAATTTTAGGGCAAAAACAGGTCAAAATGGATCGGCGGGTAAAAAGTTTGAATTTTTACCCGTTTGGTCTTTGGAAATTTTTTCAAATTTTCCCCACGCTCCACCACTCCAGGTGCCACATGGCATGTTCTGATTGGGTGTGGGCCCTTCCTGGCCATTTTTTCCTTTGGGTGTCGGTGTTTTTCGCCCTTGGACACGTGGCAGCTCCTGGTGGCTACGGGCCTTCTAGGGAAAAATTTCCCACCAAAACTCCATGAGCCATAACTTGAAAAATACGTGGAGTTAGGAGGAAAAATTTACCTTTCTAAAAAAGCTAGGAAAGAGCTCTATCCAATGGTGTCATTTCCATAAGGTTTTGAGTTCCTGAAAACAAAATATTCTCACTAAGGCACAAGAGAAGGAAAGATGTAAAGCGATTAGCCACAAAATGAGCGGGGGGCACATTTGGGATAACAGTTCATACCATGGGAATGGGGACCAACAACCTCACAAGCCGGGAAAGATTCGGCATGTCATATTGGGCTGGTGTAGATTTTCTATGAAGAATGGCATATCATTGTTCCCCCAGTGGAATACGAAGCATAGATCCCACAATTTTCATGGCATCTGCCGATCTATTCTCGTTGCTCTTGGAATCACTCAAAGGTGATGTGCACAAAATACTCCTTTAGAGTTTCCACTAACTTTTTGTAAGGTATGAGCTTGTCATCCTTAACTTTATACTCATCATTAACCTATTTGATGATTAGCTACGAATCACCTACAACCTTAACATGATGAACATTCCACTTGATGGCCAGCTTCATCCCCGTAATGAGTGCTTCATATTCGCAATGTTGTTTGTGCAGGGAAGGCCAGTGCGTAAAGCCTATGGTATAGGATCACTCAAGGAGTAATAAGGACCACTCCTGCACCCGAACCATGAAACGTAAAAGATCCATCAAAATGTATCTGCCATACGATAGATTCTTCAATGTAGAGAAAAGATGCATCTGGCAGATCCGACTCAAAGGTTTTGTGCTTTGCAAAGGTGCTTTCGCTATAGGTTTGGTCGGCAAGTACTTGTCCTTTAACTAATTTTTGATGGACAAATTCTATATCAAACTCACTGAGTAGAATGATCCAATTAGCCATTCTACCTGTGAGGGTGGGTTTGGACAACAAATACTTGAGTGGGTCGACCTTGGATATGAGCTTAGTCTTAGTATTTAGCAGTAATGGAGAAGTTTCGAAAGGTAAAAACAATGGCCAAGCAAGCCTTTTCAATTTGAGGATAATTAAGTTCATAGGTGATGAGGGTGCGACTCAGATAGTACACCGCTTTCTCTTTATGGCTAAGGTCATATTGGGTGAGCAGCACACCAATAGCGTATTATGTAGCGGAAATATAGAGCAAAAGTGGTTCTCCCGGAGTAGGAGGCATGAGGACAGGTGGATTAGCTAGGTATTGTTTAAGCAAAGCAAAGGCTTGCTATTTCTCGGTCCCCAAAGGAAAGTGACATCCTTTTTAAGCAAATGGGTGAATGAGTGACATTTATCTACAAGTTGGGAGATAAAGCGGTGAATGGCTTGAATTTTCCCTTGCAAGCTACGCAGTTTCTTGATATTCTCAGGTGGAGGCATTTCGTGATGGCAAACACTTGCTTAAAGAGGATCTACCTCAATACCTTGTCTCGACACAATGAAGCCCAATAGTTTCCCTGATAACACACCGAAGACACATTTCTTTGGATTCAATCCTGACTTTGTATTCATGCAAGGCGTTCAAAGATATGCCGCAAAAATGATAGGATGATCCTCTCTTGTTTTGGACTTTCCCGTGATGTCATCTACATAGTCTTCCATGATGTTATGAATCATATCGTGAAAGATTACTTGTCATGGCCACGATAAGTTTCTCCCGCATTCTTAAGGCCAAATGACATCACCTGATAACAGAAGGTGCCCCAAGGAGTCGTGAAAGCTGTTTTGTGTTGGTCTTCCTCAACTGATCTTAATTTGATTATAACCTGAAAATCCATCCATGAGTGATAACATTTCGTACCCTGCGGTTGAGTCAACAATCATGTCAATGTTGGGCAATGGAAAGTCATCTTTAGGGAAAGCTTTATTGATGTCCCTAAAATCATGCAGATTCGGATACCGATAGGTTTCTTCTAGACAGAACAATGTTCGATATCCATTTAGAATAATCAATTGGCCTGATGAATCTTGCTGCAAGTAACCTTTCCAACTCTTCTTTAACTAACAAGGCCACTCTTGGGTGCATCTTTCAGAGCTTCTGTTTGATAGGCTTAGTGTCTGCGTGCACAACCAAGTTGTGCATGACCAAAGTTAGATCTAAGCCGGGCATGTCTTTGTAAGACCATGCGAACACATCAATAAAATCTCATAGTAGCATAGTGAACGTCTTTTGTTCTCTGGCCGAGAGTGATGCTCCCAATTTTACTATCTTGGGATCTTCTTCGGTACCAATATTGACATCAATGGTTTCTTCAACTAACAATTTTGATAAATCCTCCATATGTGTAGGATCGGGAGGTAGGTTGAGATCTTCATCCAAGGATGTCTCTACGAGATTTTCATCCTTGGCATGGTCACTTTGTTTGTCCTTTGATTTTCTTATTTGTTTGTCAGCCAATGCCTCAAAGAGGTTTTCACTGTGTGACTTGGACTTTGATTTTTTCCGAGGCTTTTCTTTAGAACTCTTGCCCTCGCTTTTCTTTAAATTTTGTTGACCATGAAGTTCAGCCTCCTCGCGAAGTAGGCACAGGTGTCTAAGTCGATAAATAAACCCTTCTTGTGATCTCCAATGGGAATTGTATCCCTTATGCCCATGAACTCTATAATAGCCTCATCGTTCTCGAATAAATCTAGTGGCATGTGACGTTGTTGGTCCCATTCAACAAGGGAAGGGTACACAAGGTCAAGGGTTGGTTCGGTGGGGGTTATGGTCAGGACAACATTGTTCATGAAAAGGTTCATGGAGGCCAGATCCTCATATAGGCTACAATGGGAATCCGTATCACTGTCTAGGTACTCGAAGCTATCCTCATGCTTAGAACAAGTTGCATCTTGATCATTGGGGTGTGCTCCATAAGGGCGAATCCCAATGCCATATCTTTCTGTTTTGAAATGTGGAAGAGGGACTAGTTCTCTTTGTCCTTGTTCATTCCTCCCACATCCTAGGCCTTTGTAGCCCATGGAGTACATCATTCTGCTAGATTTTTCATATTCTGGGGTTTGATAACAAGATGGTTGAGTTTCCTCAGGGACCCAAGTAGTAGGTGGATCAAGTAATTTTTCCTCAACTAACAAGCCTCCAGGTAGGAATGACCCAATAGTGTGTTCCTCTCTAGGTCTCCTGAAGCGGTAGTTGGGTCGACCTCTAGTCTTGGGCGATAAGGAGAGGTCGAAACCAAGAGTGCTTGTTGTACATTACACTCCCCATAGCCATATTCCAGAATTTTCATCTCCCATGAATCAAATGGAGATGTGGAAGTGACGCCCCATGAGCGTAAGAACTAAGAGAATTTGAATCTACTCAAGATTCCATGGCCTCGTAATGAAGAGAGATAGCTATATCTATTGAGGGACATGCATATGTACCCTTTCGTGCAAAGCTATTAAGAGCTCTACCATGAGCAAAGGGCTCTGAATCTCTTGGTATTGTAACCGTATGTCTCTCATGCTTCAGCTTGATGCATTGATGAAATGTTGATGGCACGGCTGCATGGCATGAATCCATGGTCGGCTAGAAGCATATTATATGGAGGTTCCAAGCCTAGGACGTGAAACTTTGTCTCGATGGCAAGTGGGGCCCCCTCCATGGGTAGTGTAATGGTGCCTACGACTCTATTTCCGCGTTATCGTATGCGGTGATAGTAATAATATGGGACTCAAGATCTTCCTCTCGTATGTCCCAATTGTTTGACCAATTTAAGCGTGCGAGATGTTCAATCCCGATCCGTTATCCACAAGCACCCGTTTGATTTTCCTATGGGTGACAACTACCTCAATGTACAAGGAAGATTATGTGTAGGATTTGTGGGAGGGATCTCCCTATGGTTGAAATTAAGATGCTCACTTGATGCAATATTTGCCAACGCCGCTTGAAGGTACGTAGGATTGACTTCTAAAGGAACTCCCGACCCTCAAAGAGTTTGATACAAAATTTTATTTATGCACATTGGATATCTTGAGAAGATCTAAGATCGAGATCTTAGTAGGTGTCCTCTCAAGTTGTTCTAAAAGGTTATATTTATCAGTTTGTGGGGTCAATAGAGAGGGTTCCAGAATCACGAGGCGGGCACGCCTTGTTACCGCAGCACAATCCTTTCCCTTGATCTGGATGGTATTGACACAGTCAGCAGGGGAGTGAATACATCCGATAAGTGAATCATAATGATTGTTATCTCTTTTGGTATATAAGTAATTTGTGGCTTTATAGGTTTGGGATGACTCTCCCCGATCCGGCTTTGTCTTTTCCGACTTATCATGCTTGGGGAATGGTTCCTTATAAATCCCCATTTTCTCGTTAGGTGTTTGCATGTTTTTCCAAGGTTATCCACCTCTATCTCCCGTTGTCAATGAGGTCTTGAATATAGTGGCGAAGTCGAAACATTTTTCTGTTTTATGACCTTTAACGTGATGCATTTCGCAATATTCATGCTCCTTATACCATGAAGGTTTAGGAGCGTTGTCATCAAACGGTTGCGTTGTAGGATAGGTCATCATGTTGGCCGCATCCAACTATTTTAGTATGAGGGACAACGGCTCATTGAGGAGGTGAATGTTCATCACTTTGGTGGTGGTTGAATTGGTCCCTTGGTTAGTTTAAAAGGTTGACTGGTTTGGACCATTTGAACATGTTTAGAATCAGTGATTCTGTCTCCCACCACATTTTTGTTTTTGTTAAAGATCTTTGGATTTTCAATGGGTTTGAAACTTTGGTTGTCTCTAGATTGGGTTTTGAGGGTGCCTTTGGCAATGAGATCCTTTTCTATTTGAATCCCTTTCACGATAACCTCCTCAAAGGTGTGGACACAATGCATTTGGAGGTGGAAAACTATATCTGGGTTGAGATTAGGGACAAAAATACTTGACCACTTTCTCGGGGAAAGCGCAAGGAAAGAACTAGCTATCCCTCTCCATTATTGGAGGAAGTGGCGAAGGTCTCATTTGGGCGTTGTTTTGTGCTGCCACACAAGTCTACCATGGTGACATCACTCTCTATGTTATACGAGAAATGACGCATGAATCTTTCCGCCAATTCTGGCCAGGTGAAAATTGATCCTCGTGGTAAGCGCGTAAACCATTCCAATGCTTGACCTCCGAGACTCTTAGGAAAAAGTCTCGATGAGGTAATTATCAACATGTCATGTAGAAATCTTTAACATGATCCCTTGGGTCTCCCTTTCCTTTGTATTTGTCAAACTTTGGCATATCAAATTTCTTTGGAAAGGGTTGAAGGGTCATTGTCTTATCAAAAGGATAGGGGCATAGTTCTTCGTATTGGTATTTCCTAATACTCCCTATATTGCTCTCTTGTATGCTCGCAAGCATTGATTTCATAGATTGCACTTCTTGTGCAAGCATTGCTTTCATTGTTCTCTAGTGGGAGAAGTGGGTACGTGTACACAATGATACCCCATGTCTTCTTTCTCCTTGGTTTTCTTGATGGAGTTCATTGATCCTAAACTTAGGCCTTGACTTTTTGAACATTCTTGTTTCTTTCTTTACATGCACAGGAAAGTAAGAAAAGCTAGTTATCGGCTTAGGTTACTAAGTTGTTGTTGGATTGTGACTTGGTTTGTGTCTTCTTCTTCTAAAGGTTCTTCCTCTTCGTATTGTGGAGGTTCTTCCCTTGTCTCATGTTCTATCTTGTTTCTTCATGGAACTTTGATGAGGGGTATTCTATGCCCTACCACTTTATCATTTTCTACGTAAGAAGTGGAAGCATGCCCGCCTGTTAAAATATCTTCCATATTGATAAGGGGGCGTTCTTCCTTAGTAGTGTCATTTGTAGGTAATATTGGTTCATTCTCGGTGGGCAATTTGGCCCCTAATTCCACGACCCATGCCAACACTCTATCTTTGTTTCTAAGGAGAAACTCATCTAGTAGAGTGGGGTCAAAATCAAAGTCTGCATGTGGTGATTCTAATTCATTTCCACTATGATCAACCATTTCTTCTGTTTTCTTTTCTGCAGAAAATAGTGGTCCTAGATCGTGTCCAATAAATGTGTTTGACCCTTGTTTGTTATAGGTTTCCCAAGATTTCACCTGTTGTTCCTCATATGTTTGTTTCTTTAACCCTAGACACATCTTGGGAGCCATGTTTTCGTGATAAATTTCACTAAGGTAAGTTGTAGATTTGTTCAAAATTCAATGACTACCCCTAAGTAAAACACAAGATGTACGTGTTAAGAGTAAATTAACAGTGTGAGAATACCAATGTGATAGAGTGATAAAGTCACCAATGAAACAATCGTTTGGTACCAAAACTTAATCAAATGAAGTACCTCCTAGACTACATTTCAAAGTAATTTGCGATGCCAGATGATTAACAAGATGTCTCCACTTATGCCAAGTTCAAAGGAATGAACAAGATGTAAGTAAATACATGAAGTTAAATGCGATCTCCCAATCAAAATATACATTAAGACCTATATCTCAAAAAGTGCCAATTACAATTTGTGAATGACACAACAATATCACCAAGATATGTTAACCCACTTTGCAAGAAAGTGAAGTATTGATATCGAGGTGTTATTGATATAACATGCACAAATGGTAGTGCTAACACTTTTGAAATCGAGATAATAATAAAACCGAACAAAAAAAAATCTCAAAGTATAGCTAGGAATAGTTAAGAATGTGTGCGATGTAACCGCATAATATAGGTATTTATGTCGAGTTTATAAAAACAAGACGTAAATATCAAAATTGTAATGATACAAGACAAACAAGCTAACTCCTCTATGGAAGTCCGCAATGATGAACCACACCTAACTACAATGACGATCTTGACGTGGGTATCAAGATCACAATGGCTACCAAATGACATGAAAACGCCTCCACTCACTTTAGACATTTAAATAACCCAGCCACAAACATGGATGGGCGTAAACGGACATAAAAGTGAGAGAAACAGTTGAATGGCAACACAAAGGTAATCACACCTCTTTTGATCAACAAAGTGTCAAAAGAATATGAAGGAAATAAATCAAGAAAAATGACGAAAAATGCTAGCCTCACTTCAGCAGAGTTTTGCCTCGCCCTAAGGCAAGTAAAAACTAGGTGAAAGTAATACGTCACACGTTTCTCAAAAAAAAGGTTCACAACTCAACACTATTTTCAAATGGTCAAAGTGGGCTCCTGGCCAAAGTATATTCTCCTAGGTGGTTCTCTCACCCTAGGTGTTACAAAGTTGCCACGAGCGAGTGTGATTTACCCAAAAAGTTGCACTGACTAGTTTGGGAGTATCTCGGCTTTACTTTACCCCCTTCAAGAACATAGTAGGAAACTAGTGCGTCTCGTGTACTATCACCGGGGTCACCACAACGGACAACCCGTAACTCTATCTCACAAAGGAATCACTAGTCAAGTAGGTATTGCGAGCACTTCCTGTTTTGTCCACAATGTTCCCTCTTACGTGGAATACATTGGGGTTCCCGAACCACCTCCATTGTTGTAGCTTAAGGCGTTATGCCAAAGGGGTTATGTTCCAGTTGAGCGGAGAGGGACGTACCCTTTTCCGAAACCTGCAATACAGTGTTTTGAATATGTTGTTATTTTTATCTTGTTTAATTAGGTGTGGTTTGCTTGAACACCTTTTGGCAACCTGTATAACAACTGTATTAGTAGTTTTTGATTTTGTTTTGGTTCCTCCTTTCTTTGACAAGCATTTTTAGGTCCTGCACTCAAGCGTTAGTAGTTCTCCAAGAAAATCACATTATTTAAAAGAGGATTAAGAGTTACTTTTGATTCTCAAGATCATCCAAATATGCAAGAGAAGAGCATACACAAAAAATAATCCAACTAAAAAGTAAAGAAAATCTTTTCAATCAATGAACCATACAAAATTATTGATAAATGTTCATTCCCTTAAACCAAAAGTGAAAGATGAAGTTTCTAATTTACCAAATGTTATAAAATGAAGATTAAAGTTTTCTTTTGATTCTCAAGATCACCCTAAGGTGCAAGAGAAGAGCATACACAAACTTTATCCCACCTATATAGAAATGGAAAACTTCAAATCAAAAGACCATTGAAAAATGCTTTGTAAAAGGTTCATTCCTTTAAGTAAAAGTGAAAGTTGAAGTTTCCAATTTACCAAATGTTATAAAATGAAGACTAAAGTTGTTTTTGATTCTCAAGATCACCCTAAGGTGCAAGAGAAGAGCATACACAAACTTTATCCCAACTATATAGAAATGGAAAACTTCAAATCAAAGGACCATTGAAAAATACTTTGTAAAAGGTTCATTCCCTTAAACCAAAAGTGAAAGATGAAGTTTCTAATTTACCAAATGTTATAAAATGAAGACTAAAGTTGATTTTTATTCTCAAGATCACCCTAAGGTGAAATATAAGAGCATACACAAACTTTATCCCAACTATATAGAAATGGAAAACTTCAAATCAAATGACCATTGAAAAATACTTTGTAAAAGGTTTGTTCCTTAAGCAAAATGAATAATCAAGTTTCTAAGTTTAATCCCAATGTTAAAAAGATAGAGATAAAAGTTTTTTTGATTCTCAATATCACCAAAAATTTCAAGAGAAGATCATACACACGCTTTGGTCTAAATCGAGTAAGCATGGAAATACAACATTCATCAAAACATTAGACATGTTAGAAAATGACCAGTTTTAAAATAACAAAAAAACTATAACTTCTGTAAGTATAAATCCCAAATTTATATTTTCATTGCATAGTTAACTTCAATACCTTTTCAATGCAAAAACATGGAGTCATTTCGAGTTTGGGAGCAAAAGTTATGGCCTTCGGAAGATGGGTTACGCATATGCTCTTATGCTCATGGGTATGCACTTGACATGCACTCAAAAATGTAAAAAAACGTCCCTTAATCTGCAAAATGGGCAAATTTTTCCAACCAAGATTCAATTTTGACAACAATCCATCACATTAATATATGAATAGAAGACTCAACGCTATCAAACATTAACATACATGCTCAAAAAATTTAACATTTTCAAGAAATTGACAAAACTAGCATGTAGAATGATGAAAAAGTAAGCTCTAAAAATGAAAACATGATGAAATCTTGAAATTTTCTTGCCAAGATTAAATTTTGACAGCAACCCACCACATTAATATGTAAATAGAAGACTCAGCACTATCAAACACTAACCTACATGCTCAAGAATTGAAAATTTTCAAGAAATTGACAAAACTAGCATGTAAAATGTTGAAAAAAGTAAGCTCTAAAAATGAAAACATGGAGAAATCTTGAAATTTTCCCATCAATTCCAATTTTGACAGCACTTCACCTCCTTTATACCTACAAGGAAGACTCAACACATGCAAACTCAACAAAACAAGTTAGATCAACATGTGTAAAAGAGGGTTAGTAATCAAAAATAAAATTTAACTACAAAAACTTGAAATTAAGTGTAAAGTCAATGGAGTAAGTCCCACCGGCATGCCAAATGTGTGCATGTATACTTTGATTAATGCTAAATCAAATTAAGCAAGAACTACCACCTAAAATAGCTCTACAATTTAGGTAAAACAAAACATAAACACCATCATGATAAGAATAAAACAAGGGTTAGATCTTTAGCATTCATAAATACAAACTTTGAAACTAACAATGCTAAATATCTAAACTCCTCTATTCTCTAACAACAAATAAATGAATGGACCTAAGTAAGCTCCATGGCTATCAAAATAGTTGTCCTTAATGTTCCAAGAACCTAGGAATGGGGGCTAATCAAAGTTGGGCTCTGAAGACCCTTTTGACACCTCCCATATGACCCAAGCACTTTAAGAAAGAGGCTTAACTCTTCAAGATGATGAACTCTCAAAAGGGCAAGGTGCAAGCTCTTAGTCTCTTTGCTATATGCTTTGCATTTTCTCTCTTAGGATTTTAGGTGTAAGTAAAAAGGTAGGTGGAAGGCTCTTTATATAGCCCAAAGGATAAAGGATTCAACACATTCTCATGAATGTGGGATGAAAGTAAAACATGATTAGGAATGGATAAGGTTGCTTTATTAAAGGTAACCTTACTTTAGAAGGGTTTAATACATGTTTAGCAAGTCATGGGAGTTGGGGGTAGTTTAATTAATCAAAGGTGATTAATTAATAGGTAGGTGTAAGCTTATAGAAGCCAATTAGAAGAGTATTAGTGCGATTTAGGCTATTATAAGGGGATTAAATCAATTAAATATTGATTTATTAGTTAAATGGAAGGGAGAGCTAATTAATTAATAATAATTAATTAGTCTAGGTAGAAGGGGTGATTTATTAACGAAAGGTCGTTAATTAGGGTATTTGTTGGATGAGCAACTTAATTAACTAGCTTAGTAATTAATTAGTGATAATTAATTTTTGACGATGATTGATTTGTGAAGGATAATTAGCGCAATTTAAGTATTTAAATTGCTTGGGCGCTTTATAGACGATATTCAAGTATGCCTAAAGTCGCATGATTTGTAAGATAAGTTGTAATGATAATTAGCGCAATTTAAGTATTTAAATTGCTTGGGGCGTAATTATAGATGTGAGTTTTAGTGGGAAGCATTTATCTATGATTAGTGTAAGAGTATTCAGAAAGAAGTTTAGACATACAAGAATCATAGGGCTCAGAACGGCCTCCAGATCCTTGTAGCTTCTTCAGACTAGATGTTTTAATAGACTCCATAACATATATTATAACAGAAAGAAAGATACAATCATTCATTCATAGCATGCAAGGAAAGAGAACTCCTATGAATGAAATATACATTAAAGCTACTGATATCCATGTCTATTTGCAATAGGTAACCTCATTGTATTCATTGTTTCATTACAAAGAGCCATAGAGGGTAGACCGCAATCATGCACATCACTAGGCTTGTATAACTATGCCAAAAGAAAAAGAAATTACAATACTAAGCCTAGTACATTCCTTTCTACATCAAAGTTCCACTCATGCAGCAATCCTGCAGAGCTTCACCCATGTTATCTCTCTCTCTCTATATCTCTTCCTCTATCTCTATATCCCCATCTGTATGTTATCTCAGTCTCTCTCTTTCTCTCTTTTTCCCATTCAGGAACTTGTATTTATCATCTTCCCATGCTACCAACTCACCTTGCCACCCTCAGATCCATCACCAAGTGTCGAATGTGGTCCTCCAAGTGAGCATGTTCCTTCAGGCCTGAGCTCTCCACTCCATCTCATGATGATCTTCTAGAAGATCCATCATTGGCATGCTCTTTCCTGGGCCACCTGTTGCCAGGCTGGCATCTTATCCATGTGCAACATCACACTTTTCACGTGTTCTACCTTTGTTGCATAAATTGGCTAAGTCCCAACCTCCTTTCACGTCATGCGTGAACCATGTGCCTTCTTAACTCTTCCTCCTACACACTTTTTCCTTGCGCCCCTTCTATAACTGGGATCCCACGCACCCACGCTGCCTTCATACTTGGCCAATATTCCAGGGCCCAACATCACCCCACACTACACCTGTTCTCCATCCTCGGAAACATTCTACTTGACCAAGGTGCAAGTTGGTTCAATGGAACCAAGATGTAGACATATATTTTACAAAATGAATAAGGAATGAAAGAATAGGGGAAAGAATGAAGAATGGGGGGGACATTAATTCAAAAGGTTGGGAAAGTCCCATCACAGATCTGCCTCCAGGTTGTTCCACACTTCGACCTCACCCTTCACCTTCTGGCATAGGTCACCCACCAGGGTGCTCACTTCATCAAAGCTTAGGCCAGCTCCCTGGGCACCCAAAGTGTCCACAATTTGTTCCATTTCCTTACCCAGATCCATGAGCTTGTCCATTCTTCTTGGTGATCTAGGGGTATAGTTCCTTCATCGGGCCTTAATTGAGCTTCTTAAAGCCTCAATCACCTCTGATTTCTTTTCTACCTCAGCCAGAACCTTGTCCCTCTCTCCCTATTCCCCTTGTTCTTTTCCTAGAACTCTTTCAGCTCTACTTCAAGCATGGCAACCAAGGAGCTTGCCACCTTATCTCGATCCACGCATGTGTCGTATGTGGCTTCTATAGACTAGGGCAATGACCTTGATCTCTACGAGTACTTGGTTGTACTCTGGCAACAAGTGCTATCACCTTTAACCGGTCCTCCTCCTTCAGGGCGCGTGCCACTTCCTCCATAGATTCCAATGCCAAGGGTCATCTCTCCATGGTGAGGATGCATGTTAAGTCTTCTAGGCATTCCAATGCATCGATGCGTACCTCTGGGGATTGGCATTAGATCTGGGTGTTTTAAAATGATGGCACTTTTTATCGATTCTACCTTTTTGTAGACCTCCTACACCTTTTCCTTTTCCTCCTTGAGCTCACGCACTTTAGCACGCTTGATTAATTCCTCCTGTTTCAAGTTTTTGGCCACCTTAGCCAACTCCTCTTCCTTCTTGGCCAATTTTCCCTCTAAATCCCTTATGTTGTCATTCCATGTGAATAGCCTCACCTCTGTTTCAACCACGACCTTGTTTAGAGCATTGCACACTTGCTCATCTGAGAGCTCCTGAGCATTTACTAAGGGGTTGTCTCCCTTAGACTCTGCAACATGATAAGCACCTTTTGGTAGACCTCAAAGTCTAGCTCATCAACGTGGGACTCAAATGCCCAAGAAAGCATCTTCTTGGTCCTGGGGTACACCCTCCTTCTCGAATGATCCCATGGCTATAAGTCTCTCAGTGGGTATCATGCTCTGGAACCTTGCACGTGCATAGCACCTTCCTTGAATCATCCACATAGCCCATTATCTACCTCTGTTCTACATCCAGAGTTCTTCTACCCGAGCACATGCACTTTGGGAAGCTAACTGTCAGAGCGGGGCCTCCTAGGCTGTCATGTCCCTTTTCAACACTCTCCTCCTTCCTTTCCTTAAGTACTATGTCTATGCTACTACTCTAACTCCTGGTCTACAAGGGCCTCGAGCATCTTCTTCACTTCTCACTCTGCCACTTTGGTTATCTACTCCTTGGTAAAACTTATGTCTCCCTACTTCTCCATGGCATCCTTCTCATCCATCTTTGTATCTTTAGTGCCTTCATCACCTTGTGCACCTTTTCATCACGAAATACGAACTCTTGCTTTTCATCCCCACTCTCTTCCTCCGAGTCATAGACACTAAATACATGAGGTTCCAAAGGTTCCTTGTCTTTCTCTGGCTCTTCCTCCTCATCACCACCTCCTTCACTCTCATCCTCTCCTTCTCCCAGATATCTCTCCAAGTATTTCAGTTGTCACCTCCGAGTCAGCTTCTTCATCCACCCTCTGCTTCTTCTTGAGAGGTGTCTTCTCTAGTCAGAGAGATTCTACCTTCTCTTCTTCCTCTTGTGACTCCTCCATGGTGGTGGGTTGTTTGGGCACCTCTACTTCTAGCATCTTCTCCTTTACTGGAGACTTCTTTCTCCGAACATAGGTGCTTGGCTTGGCACTTGTAGAAGGCATGCTCACTGTCTGAGCAGTCGGCACACTTGGTGCTCCTTCCTCTCCTCTGCCTCTCTTCTTAGATGTTGGCTTCTTCTTTCCCAAGGGGTCCTCAGGTATTGAGATCTCATCCACCAAGTACGTGCCCTTTTTGAATTTTGGCCTTATGCACATGTATACGCGCACATGCCATGGATCCTCCAAATGGGAAGCATTATTGGCCTAGTCATATGGATTTCATGTGACACGTACTTCTCCACGTACGTACACTTACCTCTACGGGGTAGTTTAGTTTCTTCCTCATATCCCTATGCTCCCGGTCCAACTTTCCTAGCTCCAGCCTTAGCTTCTTTGATTCTTTAAATCTGTTCACTCCCACTTGGAAGTATTGGGCAGTGAACGTGAAAGGAAATTTGCACCAAGGGCTCCATGATTCATCAATAAGTTTGAACCTACCCAAGCAGTAGTGTTGGTACACCGTGAACTCAACTTCTCCTGTGTGGCTGCTGGGAGTTGTTCAGGGATCCTCCACTCCACCCCAAATGCATTTCTCAAGCGTGTATACCATTTTTCAAGCCGTGCTTTGTGGGGAGCCATCATTGTATCACATGCATATTTTTCAAACCTCTTCACGGGTGAAGGGTCTTTGGTTGGGTACTCCCACACAAACTTGTCTGGTGCATCCGACTCCAATTTCTGTAAAACACTATGGTGAGTAGGACATTGCCAAAGAGGATCCTGTCCCCTTCCTTCACGCACTTTACAATTTCCTCGGCAATGTATGTGGATAAGTTATATATAGTCCCCTCTGCAATCTTCCTGCAGACATGTAGCCATGGCTTGTTGACTTGCGTCCATCTTTCTTGGCCATTCAACTTCATTACTAGGTGTGCATGGCCATCTTCATAATGGGGTCCTTGATGTCTGAGATGTCATAGTACCATGACCCTTTCTTGCAGGCATACTCTGTGATGGTCTCTTGAATAGCCTCCTTGTCACCAAGGTCATCTTCCAGGCTATCTCCCTCACATATGAGGCCTGTAAACTGTGAAATCAACTGGGGAGTCACACGCATCTTGTGCCCAACAAAAGTGGAAGTAGTCCTCATGCACCCGAGACATCAACCACTGGTACAAGTGATCCGGCTTCCCAAAATAAGGCAACTCATAGAGTTGCAGTAACCCTACCTTTTCCAACTTGACCTTTACGTCATCATTGTAGATAGGAAAACCTTCAGGTGTTCATTTGTTGGTTGGGCGTACCAATTCTAATGCCATTTCTTTCTCTATAGTGTTGGTGTGGTGATTATAGTCACTGACTAGTATGCTTCTCAAATGGGATTCCCATTCCTTCCCCATCATCACTCCATCTGGGTACTACATCTCTGCATACCATTCTTCATTTGTATCTACCTCGGGTTCTAGTTGTTTAGCCTTAGCTTTTCCCTTTCCTTTCTTGGGTGCCATGGTCGAGGTAATTTTATCACTCCAATCCTCTCCTTGTTACTCTACTTTCCTTCTCCCAACCTTCGATCTCAGATCCATGATACAATTCTTCTAAACCCGTGCCCTAGTTTGTTGAACCCTAACTTTGATAAATTCTTCACAAGACAACATCTTTTTACTTCTTTCCACACCCGCCCGTGTAATTCCTTCCTTCTGGTTCACAATCTCAAACTGGCTCTTCACATTTTTAATCACACAGATCTTCCACTTGATCAAATCTAAAAAACCCTAGCTGATAACACTCACTTATATCTCCAACTCTTCATTTTTGCAAAGTAAAATGAGAGTGCCCCGACCCTCTATTTATAGTTTTTCCTTTTTCTGGTCATTAAATGCTACTTTACCTACCCCATACTTTGTTCATTTAATGTGGATTTTTAAAACAAATCCCATCTTCAACACCTTCACTCACGCACCCTTCCTGCATGAAAACCCTCTTTAACTCACACGCCCTTCCTGTGAAAATGCCTCCAACCTTCTGGCACACAAACCAACCTAACAGAGACTCTTACGCGCTCAACACACATCGAAGGCACTTCTTCTATCTAGATTCTTGCTTTCACCTACCTCATGTTGCTTTAACTTATGCTTCCTTTTCCTTTGTATGTGGGATCTACAAGTAGCTTTATCCTGGCACCAACCATTCTATCTTTTCTCTTCATCTCTCTTTCAACCGGCTACTCAACAAGGCTCTTCAACACAACTTCCTTGGTACTTTTAATCACGCACTTCTTCACTTTTCTCCTTCACTTTTCTCCACCCCACACTTAAATGATGCATGGTCCTCTGCACACTCATAAATTCTCCAAAAATAGCAATAAGGTTACATAGCCCCAAGGCAAAAAAAAAAAACAACAACAAAAGGAAACACAAAGGAAAATGCATAAAGGAAAATTTCTAAACTAACTGGAAAAACTGCCTTATTTACAAACACCAAGAAGACTTATTTATAGTAGGGCTTCAGCCTACTACCATTGAAGTGTCCAGAAACTTTGTTCCATCCAGCACTTGTAATTGGCACGCACCCTGAATCAAGGATGTACGAGATTGTGTAGGGACCTAACCAATGGACTTTCAACTTTCCAGGATGGCACAAAATCTAGAATCATACAGTAATACCATCTCATCCAACCTCAAACTTCTTGTTTCTAATATGGTCGATCATGCCAAGCCTTTTTCTTTTCCTTTTCCATTGTTTGGCTCCAACGGGCAAGTGATCATCTCTCATCCAGTTTCATTAGTTCATCAATTCTTTCTTCCAACACTTGCTCATCGGCTAATCCTCCTACATGCATGCTATTCACAGAGAAGGTAACATAAATTCAACCGAAAATAGCTTCCATGCCAAACACCAATTGAAAAGGTGTGGCTTTATTTAGTCTTTTATACGTAGTCCTGTAAGCCCATAAAACTGCTGATACCTTGTCATCCCAATCCTGTCTTCCAACATCACAGATTTTGGTCAAGGTATGACTCAATTTTTTTGAATGCTTCTATGGTTCCATTTTCTTGTGGGTGATAGGGCATAGTCTTATGATGAGCCACCATGAACTCAGATAGCAGGATCCTCATGGTCTCATTCAGAAAATGCATACCCCTATCACTGGTCAAACTCAAAGGGCATCCATACCTTGTGATAATGTTCTCCCATAGGAACCTTGCCATTGTTTGCATGTAATCTTTAGTTGGGGCTGCTTCTCTACCCACCTTGTGAGATAATCCATGTAAGTGATGACATAACGTGACCCCATCCTACACACTTCTAGTGCAATAGGTCCTACAAAGTCTATCACCCACTTTTCAAAAGGCTCCGCTAGGAATAGGATGCAAAGGCATTTCATCCCTCCTTCCTGGTTTTCCAATGCATTGATAGTGGTCACATGCTTTACAATAATCCCTACAATCTCTATACAAGGTTTCCCACCATAAACCTACCATTAATATTTTGTGTGCGGTGGCATCACCTACATAATGCCCACCCACACTTCCTCCATGTGTGCTTCCTCCATGATGGCCAGTGCTCATGCTCTAACACACATCTGCGCAAAAACTTCATCACATCCCAATTTGTATAAGTCTCCACTAATCAACATGTAGGGCATGGCACGTATGGCCAACTACTTCTTTTCTAATGCCTTCATCCCATCCGGTGCCACACCTTCTTTTAAAAATACAACAATCTCTTCCAAATCCAGGGCACACACAATCTAAATAGTTACATGCATCTGGCATTGCTTCCTCAATACTTTGCATGTCCTCTCCTGAATCAATTCTTGATAGATGATCAGGTCCACAATTGCTTTTTCCGGCTTCACTACAATGGTGAATTCAAACTCTTGAAACAACAACACCCATCGACATATGCACCCTTGAAGAATGGGCTTGTTCACTAAATACTTTAATGCCATATGGTCGGTGTAGAATACAAAGGGTGTCATAGATACTGTCTAAATTTGAAAAGTGCATAGATCATTGACAATGCCTCACTTGGTTGTGGTATAATTCTACTCTGCTGGTGTTAACTTCCTACTCACAAAATAGAGAGGATGATCAACAATCCCCTCACCTGTTGTGCAAGTACTACTCCAATGGTGGTTCTTGAGCATCTACATGGACATGGAAGGGCTTGTCCCAAGAGGGAAATCATAAAATAGGCACGGTAATAAGCCTATCTTTTAATGTATCAAATGCACCCTCTGTTGCCTTTCCCCAATGGAAGGTACTTTTGTGTCTAAGCAGCTCTTCTAAGGGCATGTGATCTTGGCATACCCCTTAATGAATTTTCTATAATACCCCATATGCCCAAGGAATCCACGCACTGCTGCTCTAGCTAGTAGGCTCCCTTAACCCCACAATAACTACAACTTTAGCGGGATCTACCAGCAAGCCCTCCTTACATATGATATGCCCCAATAAAGTCCCAAAGGGTGTAGCAAACACACACTTCTTAATGTTGAGGGATATCCTCAACTACCTACACCTTTCAAACATTAATCTCAAGTTGTCACAATGGTCCTTAACTAGACCATATACTATCCAATCATCCAAATAAACCTAGAGAAACTTATGAATGAAGTCCTGGAATGCTTGCACCACTATGCATGAAAAGACAACAGGCACATTCTTCAACCCAAAGGGCATGACCGTATATGCAAAACTTCCCCACTCGGTGGTGAAAGTTGTCTTCTCCTGGTCCTCCTTTGCAATCCGACTTGGTGGTATCCTAAAATCCATCCGTAAAGGAATAGATTTCACACCCAACGACTCCTTCCAAAATTTCTTCAGTGAAGGGGGTCGAAATGGATCAATGACACAAACTACATTCAATTCCCTATAATCCACACAAATTCTAATCCACCCATCCTTCTTGATGTTGATTACCATCGAATTTATCCATTCCGATTCTTCCACTTGCCTCAATGATCCCAGAAGCTATCATCTTGTCTATTTCCTCCTTAACCTTCACGCGTAAGTTGGGATTCATCCGGTAGGGCCTTTTTCTAACCGGGCACACCCTCCTTCAGTTTTATCCTCATCTCCCCCAAGGAATGGTGAACACCTTTTAGCTCATGGTACCCACGTGGGAATAAATCCTCAAATTCACACAATAGATCAATGATCTTTGATACTTCCTTCTCCATCCAATAATCTCCAATAATAGCTTCCTTAGGTTCTTCTCCTGAACCGATGTTAACTTTCTTTGTCTTTAACGGCTCATGGTAAGCACGCACATGCAGGGCATCTACACTATCCACAACTTTGCACATCCCTATAGAATGGTTAACATCTAAACTTTCCGATTCCTCTCCATCGATCACATATACTAACTTTCCCTTCTCCTTTTCCAAACACGCGCACTCAAGTCAACTCTTTTGTTTCTTCAATCTCTTCAAAAGCACACCTCCAATCCTGGTTCACCTAATAATTCCAATAGCCTATCTTCCATTCTAGCACTATCCCCCATGGTAAGGCACTTGATACCTTGCAAGGCCTTATCAACCGATGGTTTGGTACTCTGACGATACTCAAAGGCTTGAATAAGATCAGCCGCACGAGCTCTTGCCAATTCCTTGTCTGGCGCGTGTCTCTGAATGAATGTACCATGCACATGCACACAACCCCTGTAGTGTAGAATACAACTTGTGCACCCAGAGGGATGGTGGCAAGGCTTCCACTTCTCTCTAGACCCATTCACATTCCTGGATATGGAAAGAGGTGGGCTCCTTCCCATGGTACTCCTTGACGATGGTGGGTATATTACTTCTAGAAAATCTAGAGAGAGAAAATTCTTACCTCGCGCCACTCTAAAAGGCTCTCTTGATGTGTGGCCCACCAATGAGCTGCTGTGCTGAAGCAAGACGTAACTCAACATCTCCCTCCATTCCTTCTCATTCTTCCACTAAGCTTCTATCTCCTCAAAAGATCTCAGGGAAGGCTCCTCCAGAGTACTTGGGTAGTTCTTTTCCTCCAAGGCACCAACCATGTGCACCTTTGTTACCTTGGTCACCGATCCTCTCAACTACCATCCCATTAATTCATAAGTCCCATGCACCCAATTGTCACATGCCAGACTAGTGGTATCACTCACTGACTGAGCATCTTCAAACTAGATAACCCCATTAATAGGGTGTACCATCTCAGGGTCTCTGATTGAGCACACATAAATCTTGTCCAGAACTTCTTCTCCCAATGGTTCAATGTAGGGCATTGACTTCCCATCAACCAGGGGTATAATGACCCACTCCTCTTTGTTCTCAAAACTGATGTACCCTTTGTTGAACCAAGAAGGTCCACATTGTTCTTGTAACACCAAGGGCACCCAAGTAATGCTGGGAAATTGTCCCTCGGTGAGCACCAAGACTTCAAGTCCCCAGTAAACTTGGCTCCCTAAATAGTAATAGTTACATCCTTCAAGACACCGATGGGCATTTCCTTAGTCTTGTTTTCCATATACAACACATTTGAAGATGGTTGTAATGCAGGTCTCCCCATCTGATGCCATGCATCCAAAGTCAAAACATTAACCTCCACTGCCAGTGTCAATGAGTATATTGCTGAGGAGCCATCCATCTACAACTACATTCAATGTAATCTCCTTGTCATAGTCAAGGCTTGTGAGGGGGAAGGTTCACATGCAAGACCTATCTCTCGCGCTCTTCTCTGCATGGTACCTTCTCTCTCAACCAGGATCCTAGCAAAGGAATGATGTTCTCCTACCTTAGCAATTTTACACACCTCCTTGACCTCATCCAGGTCATCTTTCTACACCTCGATTCTCCTTCCTTGTTCCTCCCTCCTGATTTCTCCTTTAGACACTAGATCTCCCCTTGCAAGCTTTGAATAACATCCATGGTGTCCTGATATATCTCCTTTTGATGCGTGGGGTCTGGATACTTTCCATGAATGACCTCTTCTCTTGAAACCAGGTTCTTCTATCTTGGTATCTCCCTTGCACATGTGGCTTCTGCCCTTGTTGTTACCAAGACAGGCTCCAAACCTTCATCCCATGTTACCCGAGGCATCCATTGTATGTCTGTCTTTCTTGATGCTTGACCATCGCAACACCTTTTTCCTTCCGGTGTTGTTGATTCATATGCTCAAATAATTTTGGGCACTCCTCATACTTATGCTTCTTACCACACCATGAGCACTACAACAAGTCCAGGCACTCACGCTTGTAATGTTCTATAGATCCACAGTTAAAACATGTTCCTCATGGGAACTCACTCCTTCCTCCATGGTTACCTCATCCATGAATCCTCCTCAAAACCTCTTCCACGCACGCCTCCATCTACGCGCTCTTCATAATGGTGATCATCATTTTTAGAACCACTGGAAATGCTTGGTTTGGCACACCCCATGATCAATGGCCTCATGTATCTGATCAATGAGCCTACAGTCTTTAGTATCATGGGTCATGGAGGTGTAAATCTTGCAATAACAAGATACATTCTTCCTGATCATGTGCATGCAAGAAAGGGACATCTACTTGCATCATGGTCCCCATGATAGATTTCATAGTCTAATGTCACAATGCATACCATCCTCTGGGGAAATTGTCCTTAACGTGCCCCTCTATTTCACAATCTGTGCACCACAAACCACTTGAGTCTCATGGACCAGTTCACAGATAGCTTTTCCAACTACTTAGCCATAGCAACAATCTGAGCCTCCAAGAATGGGCTAACACCAGTATCAATACTACCAATAGCTTTGGCACAAGCAAGGCAGCCTCCAATGCTTCACACGGATCTATAAAAGTCTTATGAGACAAGGCCCTTCTAAAAGGGGTGATCAATCCTCCAAAAACCACTGTGCATGCTGAGAAGGATGTATATCATATGATAATTTAGACAAGAGAGTCTTAAAGCACGCATCATACTCCCACACACTCTCTGCCATTCCTTGTTGTATCTCCTTCAAAGCGCTAATGCTTTTTTCTCAAACTCAGGAATGTGGAACTCTGCCAGGAATGCATTCTTTAAGGTAGTGTAATCCACCACCATTTGATGAGGGTCATACTTTCTATACCAGCTATGCATGCGTGCCCTTTACAACATGGTTACAAATTGACTAGCCTTTCATTCTAGGGGTTGTGATACCTTTCACGTGCCATAGCAGTTCACACTTGTGAACATGTTCTACAACATCCTCAATGCCCCTAATCTGGTAAATGTAGAGACATCTCAAAGAAAACCTGAGGTGGTGGTTGGGGTCCTTGTCCTGAACTAGAGCCTTGGTTCCCTCTGGTGTTTCCTCCACCACCTGATCCACCAGGTCCACTGGGTCCTATACCTCCAGAGCCACTAGATCCACTAGAACCACTAGGTCCAATAGGGCATGTAGGAGCTATGTGCACCCCCCCAATCCCACCCAAACTATGTGCACCGATGGTCTGTGATAGCACCCCACTACCTACTTTTTCCCATGCCACTCCCTGATGCGAGACCAAAAGCTTGTACACTTGCCCTTGTCCAAAAAATCCTCCAAATACTAGAATATGTGTAGCCATAGAAGAAGGAACTAAAAATTATACCTCCTAGGCATGGGATCTATCTCTTCCACTAGTTTCAATTGGGTCAATACTTCCTCCTGGATCGGAAAACCAAGCACCAGGGCTCGGTCACTAGGTGGGTTCAGATATGTGCCAATGACTCTCCTTTCTCCATGTGATGAACTCTCACCAAAAGCTCAAGGGGGTCTCCCTCACATGCTTTCCAAGATGGGGTAGCACAGACTGCTCAGGTTCCACATCTTCCATGTGAACCTCAACTCCTTCCCACAACATCTGTCTCCATAGATCCATCACACTAGCAGCCTCACATCACCTAGTAATCTCCCTTTCACATGCACTTCACCATACTTGAGCCATCTTTCTTCCCTCTCCCTTTCTATCATATCATCTGCCATCTTCCTCCACCCGAGCTTCCTTACCCAACACTCAGAATGGTTTAGCCGGCCATTGGGAGCACCTCTAAACTCATGGTAACCATCAATATCTTCATAGCTAGAGGAATAACACATGTAGAAATGTTCCTCTAGGTTCTCGTAGAAACTCAAACTCAACAATCTCTGGGCAAGAATACATGGAAATGGCATATTCCAGAGTGTAGCTAGCTAGTACTCCTCCCCACCAATGATCTACAACATGGGTCCACATCAGATCTACATCCTATGCAACCTCTGGTAGTCTTCTTCGGTCCATATCCATGATCCATAATGCCAACTTGATCTAGATGCATAGGCTGAAAAGCCATCCATATAACTCTACTGGGAAGCAAAGCAAAAAAAGTCTCATACAGATCATGGTAGAGATTCTCTTCTACCCATCTACGTGTATTAAACTCAGGTCCAGTGTTGAATCTCTAGGAAAATTCATCTTCCATGCTCTTAAACCATGACTCAACATTTTCCAATGTTAACCGATCCATCATTACTCTTTACACAGATCATGATGCATGTTATATCCCACTACAACTTCAAAAGAGGTCCCAGCAAAATGGAACCAAGATGTAGTCAATTTTACTCCCACTATAAAAGGAAGGAATCCCATGCATGCACTGGCCTATCACCCAACAGAAGTTGAGTGCTCACCCGAGGCACGCACGGGTGCTCTCTCTCTTTTATGTGAGTTTTAGTGGGAAGCATTTATCTATGATTAGTGTAAGAGTATTCAGGAAAGAAGTTTAGACATACAAGAATCATAGGGCTCAGAAATGGCCTCCAGATCCTTGTAGCTTCTTCAGACCGGATGTTTTAATAGACTCCATAACATATATTATAACAAAAAGAAAGATACAATCATTCATTCATAGCATGCAAGGAAAGAGAACTCCTATGAATGAAATATACATTAAAGCTACTGATATCCATGTCTATTTGCAATAGGTAACCTCATTGTATTCATTGTTTCATTACAAAGAGCCATAGAGGGTAGACCGCAGTCATGCACATCACTAGGCTTGTATAACTATGCCAAAAGAAAAAGAAATTACAATACTAAGCCTAGTACATTCCTTTCTACATCAAAGTTCCACTCACAAAAATCCTGCAGAGCTTCACCCATGTTATCTCTCTCTCTCTCTATCTCTCTTCCTCTATCTCTATCTCTATATCCCCATCTCTATATTATTATCTCGGTCTCTCTCTCTCTTTCTTTTTCTATTCCACAGACACTTGTATTTATCATCTTCCCACACTGCCAACTCACCTTTCCATGCCCTCAGATCCATCACCAAGTGTCGAATGTGGTCCTCCAAGTGAGCATGTTCCTTCAGGCCTGAGCTCTCCACTCCATCTCATGATGATCTTCTAGAAGATTCCATCACTGGCATGCTCTTTCTGGGCCACCTGTTGCCAGGATGGCATCTTATCCATGCACAACCGATCACACTTTTCACGTGTTCTACCTTTGTTGCATAAATTGGCTAAGTCCCAAACCTCCTTTCACATGCCACGTGAAACCATGTGCCTTCTTAACTCTTCCTCCTAAGACTTGGGTCTTCTCGGATACAACATTGTAGTTGACATGTGGCAACACCCTTCTGCATTGATCATCTAGATCTACACACAATAAGGACTTGAACTTAGTTTCTCTCTAGGTCAAGTTAGTGGCATGTTTGGGATAGGTAGTAGCTCTCAATGGCTTAGGGTACCTTGGCACACCCGGTTGACTTAGGTCAACCGAGTATGCCCATATACCCTAAGTCATTGTGAGCATCTTCCTATAATGAATTATGTTTCTAACTAGGGATAGAGTTAAACTTTGGGCAAGTGGACTGATGGTAGTCAGTAAAGACCATTCATGATAACAGAGGAGTGAGGTGAAGGACGTATTCCAAAATGATGAGTATGTCATCTAGGAATAGTGACATACACAATATGTTGTAAATATTTGGCCAAAATATCGCAAGCTGTTGGTTGCGTTGTCATATGTCACCAAGTTTAAAGCAACGTGATATCTGATGAATATTAGTAACAAATATTCAGATATGTTCTTTAAATAGATCACTCAGTACCTGGTGTAGGGTAGGAAAAACCAAGTATACGAAGTATATGATAAGTATTCAATGCTTGAAGTTAACATAAATAGATCGGTAGATTACCGAGTTATGAAATGAATAGATCGGTGGATCACCGAGTCATTTACAGCTGCATATGGTTATCTATTTGAAATTGATTGGCATGAAATGTTTGTTCGAATAATGCTTTATTTAGAACAGAGAACATTATAAAAAAATTCCCTTGTTTCTAAAGTCTTAAAATGGGAATGTTACAAACGGTCATATAATACAACATGCCTCAAGCATTAACAAAAATAAAATATTTCAAAACATTCATGCCTCAAAGGTTAGCACATCTTCTCAAGGATTCAAAACAATCATGGAAGTTAATCATCCTCTCTCCTTCATAAACCCGGAGAATGCCTCTATACCTCGCAATCGAAATTGTTAATGCAAAAAAATGCACATGGTTAGTCTAACATGACTAGCATGGTTCCGCACCCATTTTTCCGACTATTACAAATGAAATACTTGAATTAAATATGTTTTGTTTCAAATTACCTTTCATGTAAGTCTTACTTTTTAATCACATCTTAGTTATTTTGAACTCTATATACATCAATAACACAAAGAATGGGAGATACATTCTTTCCAAAACTCAATATTCTCATAGTTCATAATTTTGAAGCACACCCCAGATTTGAAGAGTACCCATTTAATACCTTTAAGAATACGGATGATTTATCTCTTAAATCTTCAAGGTACGATGACAACCTCTAATAGTGAACATAAAAATTCAATGCCATCTATATATATTGTAATTACAAAAGTCATAACTATAACCCAAACAAGCTTCCATGACATGGAAAAATCTAGTCACACTTTTTTGTTATAAGACCGAAGCAATTTCAATTAATAATTCCAATGTTAGTACCTATCACAAAGACCAAGTAACGTCATATACAATATTCTTTAACCACCTCCCATCAAAGAGAAATAAGTTTCATCCAATAAACTATATTTAGTATGAACACCATAGAAAGTACAATATTTCTTTAGTCATATAGATTCATAAAACAATGTTCCATAATTCATCATATAGTATATATAAAATCCATTGTTAAACAAAAGATAACAAAAATTGCAACTTGAATCCAAAATAAACACTCACATTCTCAACAACTATTGCTAGCTTTTAGACCACATGTCTAATCATAACCATTTAGAACCCAAGCTCAATTTGAGATCTTAAAGCTATCAATGAAATATATGATAATGGTAGGGTAATCGTATGCCACATAGGTACCTTACTCGGGAATGTATGCAATTTATTATAGACAGGGTTCCTTTTCCCAAATCACAAAACAATCAAACAAAGCACACTCCCAGAGTGTATCCAGGATGGAGTCTAATCAATGACCTAGGTTCATAGACTAGTTAAATTAATTTTCCCAAGGGTTACACAATTTCTGAGCACCCCATAACTAGATATTTCCTCCTTGAAAACTCTATTGAACTTTTGAATCATTCGAACACATTCAAAAGTGAAATCAATAAGTAAAACTAGATCTTGAATCCTCATTTTAATCTATATTCTATAGTTAAGTAGCAAGACTTCAAAATCCATATTTCAATGCATTCAAGCCAAATAGAACAATAATGCAATACCAATTGAGTTCATAGTCACAAATGTAAACCCATTCAAAACACACAAAAAAAGCAACTAGAAAAAATGCAAGTATTTCAATGAAAAGTCAAGGAGAATGACTAGGAAACATGCCTAATAAAATTGCAGATTATGACTTCTTCATCAAAGGAAACATGAAACGCTTTCCCCCTCTTGAAAACCTTTTGGAATTCACACCAGCTCACCGTCCAAAGATCCAATAGCATATTATTCCTTCCAATCCCCTCTTCTCAAGACATATATATATATATATATATATATATATTATATATATATATATATATATATATATATATATATATATATATATAGATTTAAACACACATGCAAATTTTAACAGGACTACTATTTGAAAATAGAAGCTCCTAATAGTGAAAATACATACTTTCAACAACACTAAACTACCTCCTCCATGACTTGATATGAGCTTGAGTGAAAATAGAAATGCAATAAACTTATTTCTCTGGCTTCTCCAGAAGTTTTTTTTTCCCGAGGAAACCTTAATCTTCATTAATGCCCATAAATGGCTCAGGTGACACATTGTGGCTTTCAAAAACTCCCACCACCAATCTCTATTCTACCACCGAGTTGGTAGTTCACCAATTCCAATTAATTAATAATTAATTAATTTTCCCACCACTTGTATGGCAAGATCGGGCCAAGATCCACTCATAGGCAATACATTAATTCTCGTAACCTACATCAAGGTTAAATTTGTTAATAAAAAATAAGTGGTGTTCTTTCCCATATATCCATATATATCAAACGATCTTAGCATGCCTTAGATATGGTCTCAAGACCATTTAAATGACCATTCTCTTAATTCGTGTAAATACTCAAACTAAAATGTGAATATTTCTGGTCATGATAAATGGATCACTTAAAAAATACCTTCGTGATGAGTTCAATTGGTCAAGAAAAATTTACAAAACCGACAAGTTTCAATACCATATCCCAATGTGAATAGTAATCAATCATCTAGAGAACATTATATGTAAAGATCAAGACATAATATCGATCGAGTAGACAATCAAGATTAATCAACATACTTAAATATTTCCTTGCAACATTAAGATTTGCATTTACTTACTCGATAAGGATATCATTAAACAAACCTTCATTTTACCTTGATGAAAACAAGCTTGACTTGTACCTATTCCAATTAAGGTCCCTCTTATAGCTTTTCATCAACAATCTGCCATGAGTCTAAGCCACATGAGTGATCACAACAAATGTAACTTGTCTAAAATGTTAATGTCATTGCTGTGGTCTAAGACCATATTAACCATCATACTTAGAGTAGCTAGATGCATCACTCCTTTTCACGGTACATATATCAAGACAATATCGTAAGACATCATATCATCATATCTAGTAAGGAAAGATCATACAACACCAAACCAAAATAAGGAATATGTCCTAAATGCAAGGTACATTACAAGTGCTAATGACAAGCATTATTGTGCAACAATACATGCACCTATAAGTAAGTGTGTAAACCATTTTCAAGATTTTCATATGCACATGTAGTTGTGTATATGACTATACAATAGGGTTTATCCTCTAGCTCTTGTATACCACCCATCATTTATGACTTATCCCTTTCGAGAATCAGACAAAAAATTGTGGGATGTGACATACTTGCCCCCTTAATGAATCATCATCCCATTATTTCTATTCATTAATCACAATCAAATAATTCTAACATAGAATTATACTCTTTTTCTAAGGATGACAATCATCATTTTCCACAAAACTTGTAATTTCGATATGAAAATCAATTTAATTGGTTGTAACATCCTTTCAACTAGAAAAAATGTCGATTCTACAACAAGACATAATTTTTTTCATTACTTTCCACCATCATATGCAATAATATTTAATATATGTAATAAATAGTCAATAATAAATCTATATAAAGCAAAATCAAACTAGGAAAACACTGTTTTTATTTTTCCAAGATCATTTTCTAGCTGCAAAGTTTGTTAGGACACTTTCCTTTCAACCAAACATCCAATTTTTATTTACCACATCTTAGGTTCCTAATTGAACTTAAACATGTAATCCACTTTCTGTGGTGTGGTTAAACAATGTCAATATCATAATGACTGACTCAATTTCATAGCTCAAACAAACCTCTTATCATATGCTAATGAAAATCAAACTTCTCTTCAAAAAAATACATCTTATTTTATCACATTGTTTCTTCCCGACAGCTTCTTATTTTCTACCCTTTTCCTTTCCTTGTGAAATTTGTATTTTCTTGAATTGCTTCAAACAATGTCCCATTCTATAACTAATTTTTACCAAGCAATGAAGGTTTTTTTCTCATCTTTTACAAGTTACAACTACTAATAAGATATCGGGTCATACAAATGTCCTCTAATCACAATAGAAGCCCATACTCATACTCCCAATTACAAGGCCTTCCAAATTCACCTCAACTTAGAATTTCATCATCTAATTTACCTTCATATAAGTTAGAATCCACCCTAATCACCAAATAGAGTCTAAGTTTTAGAGGCGCGTGAGTTTGCAAGACCAATAGGAAGAAGGGAGAATGGGGAGAAGTGAACATGAAAATGGTTTAATAATGGTTTAGGAGAAACTAAGGTGCGCACACAAGGCAATACACAGGGTCTAAGGACTTAGCCATATTTAACATTTTGGAGGAACTTGAGGAAAAATGTGACCCAACTAGGCATGCCGAGTGGATAAGGTGCCATCTGGAAGACTTGGTGGTCAAGGAAAGAATATTCCATGTATGGAATATTCTTAGAAGACATCATTGCAAAAAGTGGAGAGCTTAGAATAGAATAAACATGCACCATTGAAGGACCACATGGACACTTGGCATCCGATCTACTCCTGAAGAAAGGCATGGCGGTGGGTGTTGATCCTATAAGAAGAGGGAGATAGAGAGACATGAAGGCATGAAGAGAGACACACCGAGGAAGACATAGATGGAAGACATATAGTATGAGGAAAGTGAAGCTCTATAGAAAATATTAGGAGGCCCTAGGAGTTGGGGTTCTCATTAGAGGACTATAGGAATGTTATCATGTCTAAGGGATGGGTTTGTAAAATTTTTGTAATAAAGAAAGCATAGCTAGGACCTCTAATATATGGGTTAGATCCATGTCTTGATACATTTGGTCTGATATGACCCTTTTGAATGTAATGTGGTTATTGAGATTATGATCAATATAAATATATGGTTTTGTTCCCAATATATTGTTCGGGGTGCAAACCTTAGTGTTATTACCTTATATTTTATTGTAGAACTATTCTTTGTAGTTCATGCCATGATGTTTTTCTTGTTATTAAATGCTTGGGTATAAGGATATGATAGCTCATGTTATGTTTTTACATGAATATTAACTTCTCTGCAACTAATCCTCTAACAATGGAAAGATCTTCTCACAATTCTCACATGAAGGAGGGCTCGACACACACATGCCTCGAGTGAGCACCCAATGCCCACTAGGTGATAGGTCAACGCACATGGGATTAGAAGTTATTACGTGGTAGAAAAATGACTATATATTGGTTCCATTGTCGGACCTCTTTTTGAGTTGTTGTGAGAATGATGTGTGATGACAGAGAGCTTGAACCTTGGACAGTTTCAAAGTTGGGTTTAAGAGCACCGAGGATGAGTTTTCTCGAGATTTATTATTGGACCTGAGTTTGATGCACATAAATTAGTAGAAGAGAACCTGTATCATGAGTTGTATGAGACCTTATTTTTCTACTTTCCAGGTAAATTGTATGATTGATTTCAACTCATGCATCTAGATCAAACTGGTACTATAGATCTCACGTTTAGACCCAAGAGGAATATTAGAGGTCAGTAGGATAATGATCTAACTTGGATCCAGTGCTATTGATCATTGGTGGAAAAGAGTGTTGACCAGTTATACCCTAGAATATGTTATTTATACGTATTCTTGTCCTGAGGTTGCTGAGTTTGAGTTCTTAAGGGATCCTAGAGGATCATTTCTACATTGTATCCCTTTAGCTATGAAGATCCTAATCATTACCCTGAGTTTGGAAGCATTTCCTATGGCCGGATAAGCTTCTTCTAGGTGTTAGGTGAGGAAGCTAGGGTGGAGGAAGATGACAGACATTACGGCTAAAAAAGAGAGAGAGGAGAGACGACTCAAGTATAGAAAAGTGCATGAAAGGGAGTTGGCTAGACAACGTGAGGTTGTGGGAGTGATGGATTTATGGAGGTAGACATTACGGGAAGGAATTGAGGTTTTGTGGAGGACATGGAGCCTGAGTAGTCTATGCGACCCCATCTTGGCAAGCACAGGAGAGAGACCCCTTCAATTTCTGATGAGAGTTCGTCTCTTGGAGAAAGGAGAGCCATCAACATGTATTTGAATCTACCTAGTGACAACCCCTTGGTGCTTAGTATTCCAAATCAAGAGATAAGTATTGCTAACCTAGTTAGTATTAGTGGGAGTGACTGATTTGCACCTAGGAGATATAATTTCGATTTTGTACATCTATGGCTGCATAATCAGTCCCTATGTTTAGAGGAATATTGTCTAGAACGATGTTTTGGCAAAGTGCGAGTACACAAAGTTTGGGTATCGCATCTGGAATCGGTGCACTATCATAAACTATTGGCGCATAGTTTAATGGGACATTAGGAATGCTAGGTGTGACCACTTCAATCCCATTACCAGCTATAGGAGGTGGATTTGGTGGTATATGAGTTAGAGGACCTGGTGGAATTGGTGGATTAGGAGGAATGAGACCTGGTGGATCTAGTGGATCTAGTGGTGGAGGCAACACTAGAGGGAATTAAGGTTCTGGGTCAGGTGGACAAGGGACTTAACCACCTCAACAAGTATTTTTGAAATTTCTTTGCACCTACCAGACTACAAAGGTGTTGAGGATGCTACAGAGCATGTACACAAGTGTGAAATGCTATGGCGCACGAAGGGGATCACTACCCTAGAGTGGAAGGAAAGTTAGTTTGAAACAATGTTACAAGGACGTGCATGTAGTTTGTACCGGAAGTATGACCCCCATCAGACAATGGTAGATTACATCACGTTGCAGAATGATTTTTTGGCTGAATTTCATATCCTTGATTTTGAACAAAAGAGCATCAACGCACTGAAGGATATCTAACATGGTATGGCAGAGAGTGTGTGGGAATATGATGTGCATTTTAAAACTCTCTTATCAAAGATATCCTATGATATTCACCCCTCTCATTGTGCTCAGTGGTTTGTTGGAGGATTGATAACATCATTTAGAAGTGCACTTCCACATAAGAATTTCTGAGACCGTGCGAGGCCTTAGAAGTTGTCATGCACGATGAGGTTGTTAGAAGCATTGATACCGATGTTATCCCCTTCCTTGAGGCTTAGATTGCTGCAATGGTGAAGTAGCTGGAGAATTTATCTATGAACTTAGTGCATGAGACTCACAATTGTCTATGGTGCATAGATTGTGAGGTGGAGGGGCATACAAAGGACAATTGTCCCTAAGATCGGTATGCACCATGACGGTGGGTGTGAAATTTTCCATGGAGATGATAATACAAGTAGATTTCTACTACTACAACATGCGATCCGTAAGAATGTGTCTTGATATTGTAATATTTACACCTCTACTATACATGACACCAAGGATTCCAGTTGATTAACCACATACATGATGCCATTGATATTGGTGTGTGCCAAACCATCCTCACAAAAATTCCAAGGAAAATGGTCATCACTATGAAGGGCGCGTAGATGGAGGGGCACATGGAATAAATTTTCAAGGGGATTTTGTGGTCATGATAACCACGGAGGAGGAAGAAGTGAGTTCCGCATGGAACATGTTAAAATTTTGGATCCATGGAGCACTATAAGCATGAATTCCCAGGACCTATTACAATGCTCATGGTGTGGAAAGAAGCACAAGTATGAGGAGTGCATGGAGTTATTTGAGCACATGAGCTAACAACACCGAAAAGAAAAAGGTGCCAAAATGGTAAGCATAAAGAAGGAAAATTCACAATGGATGCCAAGGGTGATGCAAAGTCAAAGCTAGATCTTATACTAGTTACGACCTTGTTTGAAGCTATGTGCACTAGCGAAGTACCAAGGCAAAGACTGCTGGTTATTAGAGAAGATGTGGTGCATGGAAAGTATCCGAAAACTACTCATCAGAAAGAATTATATCAAGAAACCATGGATGTAATTCGAATCCTAAAAAGAGATATCCAATGTCCGAAAGAGAACTCAAGACAATTAGAGCAAAGGAAGAATACTTGAGCCTCCACAAAAGGATGTGGATGAGGTTAGAAAAGTATACAAGATGTTGAGGCAGAGAATATCATCCCCTTGCTAGGAGAGTAGTTATGGAGAAGGTACCGCAGCACTGGAGGGGGAATGCGAGAGGTAGGTTATACATGCTAACCTTCCTCCCCATAGCCTTGATTATGACAAGGAGATTACCTTGAATGCTATTGTAGATGGGTGGCTTTTGAGAAATATTTTTATTGACACGGTGCAAAGTCAATGTTCTCACTCTAGATGCATGACATCAAATGAGAAATCTCCCATTACAATAATCTTCAAATGTGTTGTTTATGGATAACAAGACAAAGGAAACACCCATTGATGTATTGAAGGATGTTGTTATCACTATCCAAGGGGAAAAGTTCATTAGGGATTTTGAAGTCTTGGTGCTAGCCGAGGCTAATAACTTTCCAAAGCATTACTTGGGTGCCCTTGGTGTTATAAGAATAATGATGACCTAAGGTTCAATAAGGGATACATAATTTTTGAAAACAAGGAAGATCGGGTCATCATCCCCTTGACCAATGGTAAATCAACACCCTATACTAAGCCCTTGGGAGAAGAAGTTCTTGACAGGATCTACGTGCACTCTATTAGGGACCCTGAGGTGATTTAACCTACAAAGGGAGTTATTCAGTTTGAATATGCTTAGTCCATGAGTGATAATACAACTATCTTGGTGTGTGACAATTGGGCGCACGAGAATTATGAGTTAATTGGGAAACAACTAAGAGGCTCTGTGACAAGAGTAATGAAGGCATGCTCGAGGCAAGTTCCTGGGAGGGAATAAGCTACCAATTTATTTTGGAGGAGCCAACCCTAAGGATTTCTTATGGGAAATGGAGGCTCAGTGGAAAAATGAGATTGAAAGAAGAGGGATGCTCAGCTATAACTTTCTTGGGACCGCAACACGCATTGGTGGGTGACACATCATGATAGCCTTCTAGAGTAGCATAAGGTAAGAATCATGTTCTCTGTTAGATTCTCTGAAGAAATGCACCCACTATAATACAAGACTACCATGGAAAGGAACTCACCTCACATCATGTCCAAGCATGTGAGAGAGCATGGATGGAAGGCACAAAGGCCTTGCTACCTTCTTTATGGGTGTATAAGTTGTATTCCACATTACAAGGTTGTGCGCGTGCATGGTATATTCACTCAGAGATGTGGCATCAGATAAGAAATTGGCAGGAATTGACGGCTGACCTCCTTCAATCTTTCAAGTATCGGAGTACTAAACCATCGGTGGATAGGGTATTGTAGGTTGTTAAGTGCCTAACAATGGGAGATAGTGCCATGGTAGAAGATAAAATACTGGAGTTATTGGGTGAACCTAGCTTGGAACCACACTTTAATGAGGAGGAGTAAGAAGAGATGCAGCTTGAGTGTGCGTGTATGGAGAAATAAAATGGAAAGATGGTCTATGTGATAGATGGTGAAGAGATGGAGAGTTTGGATGTTAACCATACTGAAGGTATGCATGAAGTTAGGGATAGCATTGATGAGAAAGCGCGCACCTACCATGAACCCCGAAAACAAAAAGGTTAACATTGGTTCGGAGGCTGAACCTAAGGAGGCATCTATTGGGGATTATTGATTAGAGAAGGAGGTCCGGAAGATCATTGATCTATTGTGTGAGTTTCAGACTTGTTTTCACATGGATACCATGAGCTTAATGACATTTACTAATCCTTGGGATAAATGAAAACAAAGTTAAAGGAAGGTGCTTGCCCAATCCGAAAGAGGCCTTGTCAATGAATCTTAATATTTACGTCAAATCCAAGGAGGAGATAGAAAAAATGATCACTTTGAGCACCATTGAAGTTGTGGAGGAATTAGAATGGGTAAGCCCCATGGTCATCAATATTAAAAAGGATGGAAGGATAAGGATTTGTGTTGACTATAGGGACCTAAATGCAGTATGTGTCATTGACCCTTTTCTAACCCCCTTCACTAAAGAAATCTTGGAAGGAGTAGTTAGGCATGAGATCTATTCCTTAATGGATGGATTCTCATGATATCATCAAGTTATAATTACAAAGAAAGACCAAGAGAAGAAAAATTTTGCCACTAAGTGGGGAAGTTTTTCCTATATAATCATGCCTTTTGGACTAAAGAACGTGCCTGCTTGTGTTTTCACGCATAGTGGTCCATGTATTTCAGGATTTTATCCATAAATTCCTTTAAGTCTACCTTAATGACTAGATGGTGTATGGAATAGTAAAATACCATTGTGATAATTTGTGCTTGATGTTTGAAAGATGTCGGTAGTTGACGATATCCCTCAACATTAAGAAATATGTTTTAGTTACTCCATTAGGAACCCTATTGGGGCATATTATATGTAAGGAAGGTTTACTAGTGGATCCCACCAAAGTTTCCATTATTGTGGGATTGGGGGAGCCTACTAGTCAAAGTGCAGTACACGGATTCCTTGGACATACGAGAGTCTACCAAAAGTTTATAAAGGGGTATGTAAAAATCACCATGCCATTGGAGGAGTTATTAAAGCAAAAGAGTGCTTTTCACTTGGGAGAGGCACAACAGATGGTGTTTGATATATTAAAGGATAATCTCACCACTGCACCCATATTATACTTTCCTTCTTGGGATAAACCTTTCCATGTGCATGTTGATTCCTCAGGGACAACCATCGAGCAATCTTAACATAACCTGTGAGGGGATTTTGATCACCCCTTTGATTTTCAAGTAGGAATTTGACACCAAAGAGAAAAAAATATACCACTACTAAGCACAAAGAACTATAAATGATCTACGCGCTACATAAGTTCGTAGTAAGACTCTGCTGTGCAACACCTTTCATATTCTACACAGATCACATGACATTGAAGTACTTGGTGAACAAGCCCATTTTGCAAGGGCACATATGCCAGTGGGTCTTGTTGTTTCAGGAGTTTGATTTATAGTTGTTTTGAAACAAGGAAAAATTAACTCAAGGATCAACCATTTGTCAAGAATAGATTCAAGATAGGATGTGCAAAGCATTGAGGATACAATGCCAAATGTACAATTGTTTAGACTATGATGTGCACCCTCTAAATTGGAAGATATTGTTGTGTTTCTCAAAATGGGTGTGGTGCCGGAAGGAATGAAGACTTTGGAAAGAAAATAACTAGCCATACGCGTCACGCCCTACATGCTAATTGGTGGAGACTTATACAAGTTAGGCCTTAATGAGGTTCTCGTGTCGATGCATGTTAGATTTTACTCACCTAACTAAAAGAGTATATTTCTATGTGGTAAATTCCATCAAGGCCTAACTTGTATATTTCTATGTGGGAAGTTAGGCATGTTAGAAATATACTCTTAAACTAAGGAGGACATTCATCATTTTCAACAAAAACACTTGCGATTTCGATATGAAAATCAATTTTATTGGCTATAACAACCTTTCAACTAGAAAAAATGTCACAAAGTCTGCAACATGACATAATTGTTTTCATTACTGTCCACCGTCATATGTAATAATATTTAATATCTGTAATAGATAGTCAATAATAAAGCTACATAAATCAAAATCAAACTAGGAAAACACTATTTTTTATTTTTCCAAGATCATTATCTAGCTACAAAGTTTATTAGGACACTTGGCTTTCAACAAAACAATCAATTTTTATTTACCACATCTTAGGTTCCTAATTGAACTTAAGAATGTAATCCACTTCTGTGGTGTGGTTAAAAATGTCAATGTCATAATGACTGACTCAATTTCATAGCTCAAACAAACCTCTTATCATATGCTAATTAAAATCAAACTTCTCTTTCAAAAATTACATCTTATTTTATCACTGTGTTTCTTCCTGGTAGTTCTTATTTTCTACCCTTTTCCTTGTGTAAATTTTTATTTGCTTGAATTGCTTCAAACAATTTCCCATTCTATAACTGATTTTTACCAAGAAATTAATGGTTTTGTTTTCATCTTTTAGAAGTTAAAATTTCCAATAAGATATCAGGGTCATACAAATGTCCTCTAATAAAAAACAAGCCCATAATCATACTCCCAATTACAAGGCCTTCCAAATTTACCTCACATAGACTTTCATCATCTAATTTTCCTTCATATCAGTCAGAGTCCACTCTACTCACCAAAAAGAGTCTTTGATTATCATATCAAGCTAAGAGAGTGTATGAAAAACCTTACCAACAGTCTTATAATGCATTCCTTGGACAATATAATATGGAATCATCATTAAATCCATACAACACATTGATATTCTAATGCAAATTACAAGAATTGTAGGTCACAATGATCAAGAAATCTATATATTAAAAGATCATTCAATACAATTAGTCTAATTTATTTCTCTTCAATCAAGATTATAAACCCTTGAGCATCTCAGGCTCTCCCACATACCTTTCTTCCTAAAATTAAATGGTGAAGATGAGCCAATGCTCTTGTTTTACTTTTACTCTTTTCGAGTCAACATTTATTATAGATTTCATTCTAGCCTATTTGGCCTTTCAAGTCCTTGTTGCTCCATTAGATATTCCTCTTTTCTATCTACTTCATATATCCTTTGTGGGTTTAATTTCATGTTGGATTCAAGTTCCAAAAATTTCATCTTGATAGTTCAACAATCAAGCAACTCCCTTGCTAATTTTCATCATTTAGTTCAAATTGTTCTACATAGAACTGATCATTTTCACACTTGACCAGTTGCTCCCTGCATCCTTCTAGTTTTGTGTGTCATGAAGGAATGTTAGTGTGTTCTAACTTATTTACCACCGAACCTAAAGTATAATTTTCTTTGGTTCATTCTCCATGGTACATCCTTCATTCATTCATTTTATCTTGTTAATAAAAATTAGAATTTAGTAAGCGTAAGGACCCAATAAGTCCAAGAGTTACAACCTTCACTCTGATACAAGAATGTAAAAACAAATTTTCACTTCTATTATATGTATTTTTTTGTTCAAAAGAGTATTTTATGCTTCATTGATTTAAATATTCATTTTTAAATACCAGCATAAATATGAAATTGAATCCATTCGATAATTGTCATAAACCATGTGCAACTACATGAGAGTATACAAATCCTACTCGATCCCCCTCAAACACTCTTTGTGAATGTGTTTACTCTTTACGAGTGTGTATACAAAGTATACTAATGGTTTCTTCATCTATCAAAGATAGTCAAATATTGCATTCTAAGTGTCTACTGTATATTCGTCACAGAATCTCATCCGACATCTTACACTTAGATCCTTGGTGACTCCGGGATAATGTAATCAACATCTTACACTACTTTGGCCAACATTTCATAGAAATATATTCCATTCTTGGTTCCATGACGACACATTCTTCATTATGAACTTGTCCACCACCTAATTCAGTTATATAGATTCTATTCCATCTTATTATGTTCATAATTGACAACTAAAACATTCTTTTAAGCCTATACCTATTTGCTAGGTTCATTAGGGTTGAGAAGTACATCTGTACTATTCATATACACCGTCATTCTTTGTTCTTTATCAATGTACTATCTCCACACTAAAAGTAAGTGGGATCATATAATTAATTCCATCGATAACATATTGATTTAGAATTGTATATATATATATATATATATATATATATTATATTTCCATTGTAATATTGCGTTGGTTTGTATCTCAATAATCCAACCATAGATACAATTTCCATCATGTTTAACTATGATACAATTATGTACTTTTATATCATCCTTTGTGAGGTAATTTTACCCACACAAGTATTATGATCACGAGATACTCACACAAATATATCCATTCCCAACAGGTGAGGTGTTGATATAAAAGGTACTATTAATCCTTGTGATAGTCCTCATTTACTAGTTGGGTTGTATCTTGCCAAATTACTTGATTTATTTATGAATGGGTATAGTCATACTCTAATCCATCATGTAATACTTCTTACATGATATGTTTCAATTTATAACTTACTATATTTTAATCCTAGGGTTACCTATTGTGCCACCCTTTTATCTTCATCTCATACCTTGTTCAATTATACTCTTCAATTGTAGATTAAAAATTAAATTCTCATCAAGAAATAGTATCCACACCTTAGATTATAAGGGTTTACTTGGTTAAATACAGTAATGTAAGATAGACTCATAAATTATTTTATATCAGTATCCTCATCTTACCAACCATTGATTCCTATTTTAAATCATTCCATTAATTTATCAACCTCTGTCCATCAAGATTTATCACTTAACCTTGCATTAATGACTATACTCTTAATAAAATCCACTTTATTAAATTTTCATACGCTCTTGTCTTTTTATGTCTTCATAGATTAAACATATGTTTACATATTTATGCACCATACAATGAACATTTCAAATATTATATCATTTAGATATTTTATTCGAGGACAACATTCCTAAGTGTTTCCATTTCCTCTCATTGTATACTATACCATCATTTTTAATTTTATAGCATAATTCTTAACAGTCATCATCACAAATAGTTACTATTAATATGCTTAGCATATTAACACAAATTTTTCAAGTATATTGCCTTAATCAATTCAAATCATATTATATTATCTCCCCACCAATGACCATAGGATTATATATAAATAGTAATGATAACTACTAAGTGCTGTTTTTTTGGTGAGATGACTAGTGATGGTTATCTCTAGTTCGCTTTTTGTCTCTTCGCTTTTGTTCGGATCACATGCTCTATCTTGATCCCGTTTTGTTACTATATTGTATTATCTGGATGTTGAGCCTCTCGATGTTAGATGTTTTTCTCTTTTAGGGTCGGTTTTCCTTTTTTTGGTATTTGGATTTTGAGCCTTTTTGTACACGAGGGTATAATCCCTTCAAAACTATTTACCCATAATAAAAAAAAACTACTAAGTACCCATTTCACTATATATATTTAATCAAAAACAAAAATAATGATGCAATTATTAAACAAAAATTCAAATGATCCTTTTTATCAATTGATCTCATATTTGTTACAAGGGTTCATAATAAAGAGAACATAAGCTGTCATAGACGGTCATATAATACAACATGCCTAAAGCCTTAAAAAATCAAATATTTCAAACACATTCATGCCTCAAAGGTTAGCACATCTTCTCAAGGATTCAAAAATCATGAAGTTAAGTCATCCTCTTTCCTTCATAAACCCAAAGAATGGCTCTATACTTGCATCTGAAATTGTTAATGCAAAAATGTACATGGTAAGTCCAACATAACTAGCATGGTTCCGCACCCATTTTCCCAAATATTACAAATGAAATATACTTGGTTTAAAATTACCTTTCATTTAATTCTTACCTTTAAATCACTACTAAGTTAATTTGAATTCTATATACATCAATAACACAGAGTATGGGAGATATATTATTTCCAAAAACTCAATATTCTCATAGTTCATAATTTCCAAGCACACCACAGATTTGAAGAGTATGCATTTAATACCTTTAAGAATACAAATTCTTTATGTCTTAAACCTTCAAGTTATGATGAAAACCACTAATAATGAACATAAAAATTCAATGCCATCTATATATATTGTAATTACAGAAGTCATAGCTATAACCCAAATAAGCTTCCATGCCATGGAAAAATCTAGTCAAACTTTTTGTTATAACATGAAACAATTTCATTTAATAATTCTAATGTTAATAATTATCACAAAGAACAAGTAACATCATATATAATATTCTTTAGCCACCTCCCATCAGAGAGAAATAAGTTTCAGCTAATAAACTATAGTTAGTATGAACACCATAGAAAGTGCGATCTTTCTTTAGTCATATAGATTAATGTAACAATGTTCCATAATTCATCATATAACATATATAAAAGCCATCGTTAAACTAAATATATCAAAAATTGCAACCCGAATCCAAATTAAATACTTACATTCTCAACAACTATTTCTATCTTTTAGACCACAGGTCTAATCATAACCATTTAGAACCGAAGCTAAGTTTTAGAGCCTAAAGATATCAATGAACTATATGATAATGGAAGGGTAACTATATGCCACATAGGTACCTTACTTGGACAGGTATAAAATTTATTATAGATAGGGTTCATTTTCCTGAATCACAAAACAATCAATCAAATCGCAGTCCCAGAGTGTATCCAGATGGATTCTAATCACCGATCTAGGTTCATAGACCAAGTTAAATTAATGTTTCCCATGGGTTACATGATTCTTGAGCATTCCATAAACATATATTTCCTTCTTAAAAACCTTATTGAACTTTTTAATCATTCGAACACATTCAAAAGTAAAGTCAAAAAGTAAACCCGGATCTTGAATCCTCATTTTAATCTATTTTCTATAGTTAAGTAGTAGGACTCCATAATCCATATTTCAATGCAATCAAGCCAAATAAAATAATAACAAAATACCAATTGAGTTCATAGTCAGAAATGCAAACCCATTCGAAACACACAAATAAACCAACCATAAAACACACAAGTATTTCGAATGGAAAACTCAAGGAGAAAGGAGAGGAACCATGCCCGGTAAAATTACAGATTGCGGCTTCTTTTAGAAAAGGAAGCTGTTATCACCGAATAACATCACCCTCATGTTTGCAAAAGTGTGTATTCTTGAGCTCACGGTATGATTGGATAACATGGGTACTATCTCCAAGTTGTGGGACTTGCTACTTAAAATAGACCTCCGAGAAAGTTGGTTCTTGCTCCTAAACTACTTGCCATAATCTACTCTAATGTAGGCAAAAAACTATCAGTCCTAATCTATCTTTCCAAGGGACCAAGGAGAGAGAGTGCTTGGAAATGAAACCTACACTAGAGTGGTGATACACCGAAAAGGAGGGTGTGAGAGTAGTCTTCCAATGTGTGAAAACTAGAAGTAAAGTGCATACTAGAAGGGATGATATCAGTTCTCCACAATCGGGAAAATGCATTCACAAAAATATTTCATACATGCACAGTAATAATGGATCCTTACAATAGCATAAGATAGATACAACACACATTTGTAATAAAGTTTGAAGGGGAAAGAAGAATGCAAGAAAACACAATAGGGGAAGATGCATCCAAAAACTTGTATTTTATTGCTTCAAGATATACACAGTTCAATCTATTACAAGATAAGGGCACGAATCACCATGAAATGAGTCCACTACAGGGCCTACAACACATTGGCTTCACAAATCAATTTTGAAAGATATTTTCTATAACAAAACTACTTCCTTTTACCATGAACCCAACACTCCAATTTATAGAAAAATAAGAAGAGAGAGAGAGAGGGAAAATGGAAATCCCAAAATATGTCCTTCAACCACTTGTAAGAGGTATTAAATGGAGTGAAATGATTGTATATTTCTTGAAAAAGGCTCCCCATGTTGTCCCACGTGCTACAGCAGAGAAAGAATGATGACTATGCCTCTTAATTTGCACTCCCAACTACCAATTAAATCATTGTTCTGAACCCGCCACGTTTTCTACAAACTCGTTATTGATCCTTTATAAAATCCCAAATTTCTTGATTTTTTGCATTAGGAATGGAAAAAAAATTTCAATGGTACCAATTTCATGCGATTTCATTTAGAAATGCAAAAGTTATGGCCTTCTGAGTGCGAGCAACTATTTTGGGTCTTCCGGCATTTTCTATCATTTGACGGGAATGAGCATTAATTGACTAGAGATGAATATGTTTATTTTATTTTAATATATCTACCCTCATAAAAATTAAGAAATCTAATTTTTTTGATGCAGAGGACGTCGTGCTCATTCCAGAAATTCCATTTTTACGAAAATCAAAGCTCGAGTCAAAAGTTATGGCTATTTGAAGTTCGGGAGGTCAAACATTGACTTTTTCTTTCATTGCAGCTATTTCGGCAAAATTGGGTCCGCGTGTCCCGGATGTCTCGAACTAAAATCTCTCGCATCACCCGATTCAGATTCCTTGTTCCCACACATCATGCCGTTGACCGGGTCATTGACTTTTGCATTCGCCGCATCCCATTTAGCTTGGCTCTTTGTGCGGCGATTTCACCTTTTCACGTCCTACGTGTACCTATGTTCTAGATGTCCACGGACCGTGCGGGATGAAACTTCCACATTTTTGATTTTCACTACCTGTGACCATTTCAAATTTACACGTCCCATGCGTACATCTACATCCCAACTATCCCATGCAGACCGCCCTTGGGACAAAAATGTCTGATTTTTCCGCAAAACACCGAATGAGCCCATTTTTCATATTTTCCAATTTTCTCTAACTTCTTGGGTTTTTTCCTGGATGGGGAAGTTAGAGAGAAGCCAAGGGGACCCCAAAACATGATTTTGGCCTTGAATCAATTCTACTAGCTCAGGACTGAAGAATTTGTGCAAGTTATCCAAATCACCATGGGGGTGAATTTGGGATAACAAAAACTTCGAAATGTTTCACCTCTTTAAAACCTTTTGGAAGTCACACCAACTCATATTCGAGAGCTCCAATAGAATATTATTCCTTATAACCTCCTCTTCTCGAGACATATAAATATATATATATATATATATATATAATATTTCAACACACATGCGCAGAGTTTAACAGATGACTACTATTTGAGAAATAGAAGCTCCTAATGGTGAAATTACATACATTCAACTACACTAAATTGCCTCCTTACATGGCTCAATCCAAGGTTGAGTGAAAATAGAATTGAAATGAGCTTATTTCTCTGATTCTCTAGAAGATTCATTTTCCTTAAGGAAACCGTAATATTCATTAATGCCCATAAATTTCTAAGTGCCACGTTGTGGTTTTCAAAAACTCCCACCGCTAATCTCTATTCTACCATTGAGTTGGTAGTTCACCAACTCTAATTAAATAATAATTAATTAATTTCCCTACCACTTGCATGGTGAGATTGGGCCAACATCCACTCATAGGAAATACATTAATTCTCATAGATTATATCAAGGTTAAATTAGTTAATCAAATATAATTGATGTTATTTCCCATATATTCATATATATGGAAAGACCTTAACATGCCTTAGATATGGTATCAAGACCATTTAAATGATCATGCTCTTAATTCATTTAAATATACAAACTAAAATGTGAATATTGCTTGTCATGATAAATGGATCACTTAAAACAATATCTTCACGATGAGTTCGATCGGTTGAAGAAAATTTATGAAATCGACAAGTTTAATACCATAGCCCAATGTGAATAGTAATCAATTATCTAGAGAACATTATTTGCAATTATCAAGACATAATATCAGTCAAGTAGACAATCAAGACTAATAGGCCTAATTAAATATTTCCTTGTAACATTAAGAGTTACATTTTAATTACCAATAAGGTTATCATTAAACCAAACTTCATTTTACCTTTATGAAAAAAAAACTTATCTTTTACCTATTTTAAGTGAGGTCCCTCTTATAGCTTTTCATCAACAATCTATCATGATTCTAAGCCATAGGAGTGATCATAGAATATGTAACTTTTCCAAAATGTTAATGCCATCGCTATGGTCTAATACCATATTAACCATAATACTTAGAGTAGCTAGATGCATCACTCCTTTGTCATAGGTATAGATATCAAACAATCTTGTAAGACATCATATCATTATATCCAAAGTGAGGAAAGATTGTACAAATACCGAACCAAAAATAAGGAATATGTCATAAATGTAAGGTACATTATGAGTGCTTAATGACACACATTTTTACATGAATGTAAATGCACCTATAATTAAGTGTGCAAATCCTTTTCGGGATTTTCATATGCACATGTCGCTACATATATGGCTACGCAATAGATTTTATGCACTAGATCTTGTATCCCATCAGTCATTTATGACTTATCCCTTTCAAGAACCAAGAAGAAAATTGTGGGTTATGAAACTCCCTTAATGATATGCTTCTCAACTCTCCTCGACACTTCATACTCTCTCTCATCTCTCTCGTCTTGATGCCTTGAATCCACCATCACACTCTCTCTAAGCTTGCACTTTTTCCTCTCACACAACTACTTCAAAATGAACACATACACTCACTTAAATACATGAACGTCGTCTTCTAAAAATGATAGGTAAGCCATGAAAACTAAGGTAAGTCATACCAACATAAAATTACATCTAAAAAATCATATAAAATCATAACAAAGACCCATATGGGTCGAAATGCACCAAGACACTCAACAAGCACAAACTAGGCCAACAAGACCAAATACACCATTAATGAGCACTCCATGGACTCTAAAGACTCAATCCATAATTTTAAAGTATCCAAAGTATTAAAAAAACTAAACAACATCCTCTCAAAACCTTCCAACATCTCCCAAACTCTGCATCATCCATTTCCTTTATAACACCACTAAGTAGGACCGTTTTGTACTCAAAGTGGGTAGTTTTAGCAAACCGGTCTTTAAAGATGAAGACAAAAACTCAATCAACACCTCAACCATGGCATGAAACCAATAATTGGAAATAAAACATCCCAAATAACACATCTAGCCATTTTATACATTATGACTCAACCCACAAAGTCATCCACGCCTATTTTACCTTCAAGAAACTTGAAGTGCCCAAAAACTAGATTTACAAACTTGACCTTATAACAAACTTTATGAAACTTTTAAGATCTTTAAATTCATGTAATAGGATTAATTTTCATCCCTCTTCACTCTCCAATGGATAGGAATCATGAATCAATCCAAAATATTGGTCTTCCAAACCAATCTTCAAACCAAAGCACTGTTTTCCTAAACCAATCAAACTAGGTCAACTTGTGACCTTATTCATGCCACATCATATAATATCCAGAGCTCAAAAAATATTGAAACATGTCACATGGGATGTTTAAAACACCCCCAAGTACATCAACCATCAGCAAAAACTACATAAGTTCCGAAACCTACCTTACTCTAAGACTGCTAAAACTTCCCTTTAGGCTTAGAAACCGATCTTCAAATATTAACCTATAAATACCGTAAAATGACTTCAAAAATATCTGAAATCACTCCAAAAATGTATATAATATCCCTACCAACTCTGAACACCAATTTATATCATATTTCAAATGGAAATCATGAGATAAAACCAAACTTTCCTTGAAACTAACATATTTGAGTGGGCTCCACCTACAATCGAGTCACCAAACTACCACCATATAAATGTTGGGAGAGTGCTCTCCATCCCCAAATCATCTTATTTTTTATTCAATACATTATGATCTCACACCATGAATATTTCATCCATCACTAGTAAACTAGGGTGTATGGAGGATTTATGACCACCTTGCCTTCTTAACAATTGTTCATAAATCTTAAGGCCTAATTTGATCTCATTCCAAATCTAAGATATTATTAACTCCATGCCTCAACATCCTTGAAATAATTAGGTCCCTATGCAAACCTTACACATTCCAATTAAGATTATTTCTCTCACTTCAAGTTGGAAAATGCACTCTCTTGAGATAATATGACTAATAACCTCATAACTTGAAAAATATTCTTCATACCAACATGAAATTTTCCCACAACACCAGGAAAACCTTCCTAAACTTATCCAATTCTCAACTAATCATAAATATTTCTACATATTATCAACCACTAGGACTTTCATAGCTAGTTATTAGGAATTAGGTCTAGTTCAAACTTAGAAAATGAATAAAACATCATAAATTTTCTTCCAAATCTTTAAAAGGACATTACACCTTTAAGAAAACATGTTTCACACCTCTACATTCCCTCATGGAATCACATAGCTATGCAACTCACTTTCATGCTCCATTAGGCCTCTAAGCACCTAAACTGGTCTAGATGAACACATGTAAACCCAACTCTTACCATGGAAACAACCTCTAAACTTGTATGGGTTATTCAAAACACTCTCCTCATATTATCCATGCCTTAACCATGCTCATCTAAGTCCTCAAGCCTTCATTCCATTACCTAAGATGACTAAACCTCACGATTAGGTCTATTATACCAAATAAATTACACCATTCCCACTCATGCACACTTGTCCACACCATGTTGACTATACCAAATCATCACATACTTGCTCATGAACTTAGAGCATCATCATGACACCCTATCATATCCTCCTTTTTCATTAATGGACCTTTTACATTAATGACAACACGCAAGTACACATGCCAACAAAAATACTAGTTTTTAATAAACTTAAGATTAAATATCAAATTAGATACCAAACAACTAAAACACAATTGAACCATATATCATATGGAAATTAAACACCAAATTAGATATTAGACAACAAAAAAATTATATTTATATATGTTTCTTGTTTAATATTTTTATCACCTTCAAATTAAATACCAATTTATATACCTAAAAACAAAAAAAAAAATAGTATCCATATAGGTTTCTTATTGTTTTCACCACAATTGATTTTAGAGGTGTTATGTGAATGCACAAAAATAAAAAATATGAAATTGTTTGTATTCTAGTAGACTAGTTTGATTAATTAACTTCCAATATTAATCATTCACAATCAAGATGTGTGTTCAACTTTAAATTATTGATAAACAATAAGTAATCACTTAAATATATAAGATAAGAGAGAAACTTAGGTATATAGGTCATAACATGAGGGATATAGGTGTGTAGTGTTGGCTCCCAATTTTACACCCCTCTATGCCTTGAAACACTTCTTCAAGGTGGGATGGGTCAAAGGATGAAAATGTAGTGGGATATGTCATTTGTGGCTGGGGATGTATCTGACATTCTCTTCTACACCAGGATTTTGGGATGATTAGGAGGAACATACAAAGGGGATGGCACAGACCTGCTTCTTTTAGCCTTGCCTAGACTAGGGTGAGAGGACCCATGATGTAACTCTGAATGGAGGAAAGGAATTTTTCACTTTTATCCCTTTGAATTTGTGAATGATAGGTCAATCTAAGTTGAGTATGGCCATGAAAGAAATATCTACTCGTAAGAGTTATCACAGGATATTACATATACTCTAAATCTTAAACATAGGTTACTAGAGACAATGGAGCTTGGTTCTTGTGCATCATTTTTTGGGAATTTAGATGAAATACATTTTTCTAAGGATGCTTGGATCATAACACAAGTATGGTGTATGAATCTTATAATTATGGTAGTGGTGGTAAGATAGGTTTGTTTTATGGAAAAAGGGGGAACAAATGATAGTCAATTCTCTGAAACAATGTATTAGTAATCACTAAGACAACATACTTTTCTGGAAACGTAGTGAAATGAAAATTAAGTAAAAATAACTTCTAAGAAATATTTACATTCATTGATACCAAATAAACAAAAATATTTCCAAAACATTTTTCAGAACCCTCAACACAAATTCTCATGCAAGATTTCTAACAAAATCTTCATTGCCTTTATTTTCATACACCAAAGATACATTCAAGGATGAAAAAATCACTCAACAAGATGGTTGCAATAAGGATTTTATAACCATATAAAATATTGCAAAGTAAATGCTACAAGAAAATATTGATTTAATGACCAAAAATGTAACAACCAAGGACTGATCTAGTGTACTATATATAAATGCAATGAAGATAGAGATTATAGAAGAAGTTATGATTCATTAATCTTTATTCAACATACATGATACCAAAAATATACTTGAAATCATAAACATACATATTTCATTCAAATTCTCAATTCCTTGACAAGGGGACATAGATTAAATGTATTCAATCCTTTCCAATGGTTATATAGTGCAACCACCTTAGCACAAGGAGTCCAAAACTCAAATTTTATACGCTTTTTTTGAAGCAAACAAAAATATAAGAGTTGCAACAATCTTTTCTCAACTTATCAAATAAAAACTATTCCCCATTTTTTACAAGGACAAGCCCTCATATTTATACAAATAATATTGTAAATCCATTCCATTTCCCCCAAATCTTATGAAATAAATCCTAAAAGGACTAGAAATGAACTCCAACTTTCCAAAATGCAAGAAGGTATCTATAAACACAAAATCATGCACTTACAACTATTATTATATAGCCAAGTATTTTATTTTATATATAGATCTTGCATAAAAAATTATTCACCGATGACCCATTCCATAGTCCATCCACTTGTCTTGTTTGCATTTATTTCTTTTATCTTTTAGACATGTCACTCATATATAAAATTTTGGTCAGTCACGAGGATCCTGTCTGTCATTTCTCACTCATTTTCTTCCCTTTCTCTGGACACTAGCACTTGGAGTAGAAACTAGTGTCATTGCTCATGTCCATCCCGGGATCCTGTGTCCTCTTTATGTTTGATCTTACCTTTGACATTTGAGGTCGTTATTTTCAGCTTTCCCTCTCATCTCCCAGGTACTAGTCGGCATGTCGGTCATTAGTATTGAAATTCAAATAAGAGATCCTATGTAAATACAAAATAACTACCATTATAAGGAAGACAATTCTTATCAAGGAATAACTATCTAAATAGAGAAAGGGAATGTATTAGGGCACATTACAGTATATACACACTACATAGGAAGAGGAGTTTCATTCTATTCCATGCACACATTTTCATTTTATCTAGCTATCGCCCACTATCTTATTGTTATTGGCGAGAGGGCAACCTAGGAGCACTATTAGAGACCCAAGAACACAAAACTACATTTGGTATGAGATGTAGTGCACTTCGTAGTCATAAGTTCACCATTCTAAATATGAGGACATCCCGGCCATTCATTTTTATCTTTCGCTTTTTAGGATTTGATTTCTATTTGAGGGTTTTGCAAGTCTATACTTCATTGCAGTTTACGAATACCTCAGCGATCCAAGTGTGACATATAGGTGACCTAAGGAGAGAAAGTGTGAAGCCCAGTGACCTTATCAAAACCATGTTTCAACCTTTTCTACAGACCCGGAGTTCTACAAATGCAGGCCTAGGTACCCACGGAAATGTTGTCCCTCTCCGTGTGCATGAAGAATCCATTTCCACCTCTCGCTTCCAATTTTTGTGGTTCGTTGTGACCATCTCACACATGCTTTTGTTTCATTATATTGTCTAAAGATGAGTCACTGCAAGATAAGAAAAATTTAGATAAGTACCTTATCCCTCTCATTTTCTTTCATAGTTAAAATTAAATAATGTTTTTACCATTTATATTCCATTGTATATCATTTACACCAGATCTTTTCATTTATATTTTAATAAAATAAACTAGATTTTATTTGAATCAATATCTTTGAAGTAAATATTATTTTTGTTTCCTATCATCTTGATTATGTTTTCAGTTGTAGATATGTAAGTGTGTAAGATATTTTTCTTGTGTTGACCAATACTTTTCTATCTTGTTCATCCTGTCATAGTCACACATGTGCCTAGTCACAAACTTTTTATTCTCTAATGCCATTATTTTAACTCATTGGATACTACGCATTTTTGGAGAATATGCATTGGAAATTAAATGACTTATGGATATTCATTTGAATTTGATTTTTTCCTCGTGCAAAATATTTAATCAAGCCAAAATAGAGATTTTTGATAGACATCATTCTTCCCTCCCATTTTCTTATTATGTGTCAAGCATCCAAATTGATCTTTCATTCAATCCCGACATGATAATTTATGCAAAATTCTCCAAGATTTACCCTCTAATAAATTCCCACTTATCTCTTATGAATTTGCAAGTTCCCTTTATTGTTATAAGTGAATTTTCTTATGAAATAATCAAGTGGCATCATTTTTTAAGTAATGGTGGAAATGGAGCTAGGAGACAATTTGGAATAGATTTCCTCATAATATTTACATGAAATATTTAATATTTATAGATTGAGTGAAGCATTCATCAAGATATTGTTCATGGTTGAATACCAAGAAGAGCCAATAGGAGCGTTAACTACTAACATAGTGTGACTCACATTAATGAGGAAACTTATCAAGATGAATCCATTCTTCTATGTATTCTAAATTTTATTTCATCATTTGTTTTGTCTAAAAGATCATGTGACTCTAGAGAATTTCAATAAATTTTGGATTCATTGTATTAATGAATTCCATACATACATCACCCAAATTTTTACCAAAGATATGGTAAAAAAATAAAATAAATCCCACATGATGTTCTTGTAGTCCCCGATGTCGAGACTCAAAGGAAATATCCTAAATTTCTCAGAGACTAAATTAAATAGAGAAAAGGCTTACCACTCTTTAAAAATCTTCTATGAAGTCTTCCCTAATAAATCTCATGTAGTGCCTCATCTCCATTGAAAAAGGAAAAAGGGCCCTAGTTGATCTAATTAGTGCATCCAAGCTTGGTTCTTACTAATCCAATTGATGTTCTTGAGCCATCTACAACCTCCAAAATTACTTCTTGTTGGGGTACCAAGGCATATCTCACAGAGGGTTTAACCTTCTTGAATGGGCCTCTTCCTATGGGAAAAAATGGAATTGATTGAGATTTTAGAAGGCCCAAGGGAATGATCAAGGAACTTATGTCCAAGGGTATGTATCATGGATTGGAAGGAGATGTAAAATATCTATATAGAACTCAATACTACAAGGAATTTGAGTTTAGGAAAAGGAAAATGTTATCTCATCTCCCTATTTTTGTAGAGGAGTTTGTAGTCATCAATTGACAATATAATAGTTGCACAAAAACCCTTTTTTGTATATGTATACCAAAATAGCTATATAAATTTCAAGGGAAGGGGGCCCCTATAGAATCCCCATTTTGTACTTAGTATATACATATGTTACAAGTTTCTTACAAAATCTCTTATGTTGAATCTACTTCAATTGATGCATCTTTGCTTGATTCCCTCAATTTTTCATTGTATACATCAAATATTTTAAACATGTTAATGAGGAACTCATCATCAGGTCCAACATGAAATACAAATATGAGTCCTGTTCTCTTAAGACTTTCTCAAATTCACTCATAACACTTTTATTCTTTTTTACTTTCTTTGTCAATTTGGCTATCATTCCTTCCAAATGAACATACCTTTGAATAGTTGAGTAATTGAAACTTGAAAAATGGCCTTTGATCCTCCTTTGAGTCATTGATGAAATATTTTCATCAATTCATCCAAATTCATGTCTCCATATGTGATCTAGTCTAGGATTGGTACCATCCTCCCAATTTTGGAGTCAATGTCATTAATTCACTCCCCTGTTTTATCTCTTACTGTGACGAGATCATTCATGCTTTGATTTAGAGTTTTAATTCTTAATTGGATGCCCCCTCATAAGTATGTTGTTATCCTCTTTTTTAGTAGGAATAATACCTTCATCCTCCACCACTAATCATCCATTTTGATTTATTTCCTCAAGTTTAGGAAAAATTCCTTCCCAATAATTAAACTCATCCTTGCATTTTTCCATTTGTTCCTTTGATTCTTCTAGCTTCTTTAAGAGTTACTTATAGTATTCTAAATAATTTTTTATGGCTTTCATGCCTTTCTTAGACAATTATTCTTTCCACTTTGTTATAGCATTGATTGTCTCCTTTGACTCATTTGTTGCTGCTAGGGCCTCAGGGTTATAACAATGGAAATTTATTTTCCTTCAGTAGGAGGTTACAACCATTTTTACACATAGGTTGATAAAACATCAACCTTCTCTCTTAATTTTTTTGGGTTACCTTATCCTTATCAATATTTTGGATAAGGCCTCCTATGGCCATTGTAGCCTCATGCTTCAAAGTTTATGTGGTGGGATTCCCCAATGGAATATGAGTAATTTGATAGTCACTCAGTGTAGCTTCAGTTTTCAACACATCTCCCTTGGGAGTTGCAATATCTATTTCATATGTCCCTTAGGATCTATGAGGGTTTTGATACTACCCTGGCTTTCTTAGGGGCCCTTGGGGTCTATAAAACAAAACACTTTCAATATTAATAGTCTCTAGTTGGATTGTTTCCTTTCTCCTCACTTGGGAGTTCTGCTTCTAACCATCCTATTGTGGGGGCATTGCCACCTCTTAGGGCTTGAGGTACTTGTTGTGGTGTGCTAGAATAAACAACAATTTCCTTGGAAGCAACATGAGGCATCTCTGAAATTGGAAATTGTATCTATGGGACTTTAGCCCCACTACTACCTCCTTTGGTTCAACCTATGGAGTACTTGTTCCTTCCTGCCCCATTTCTTGTTCATCAATTATAGGTTCCTTGTCAAACACTTTGCTACTAGGAATGGTTCTTTAATTTCATCATAAGCTTTTTCATTTTACTTGTTCTTAGCCACCTCATGAATTATAATTACTTTGCTGACTTTTCTAATGATTCCTCTATGGGGGTCAAGAAGAGCATCTACCATTTCTTGTGTTTTGGTACTTTCCTCTTCTTGAGGCTCCACTTATGTGAAGGAAACTATCTCCTTAAGTGATTCATATGCAAACTTTAGCTCAAGTGGCATTGTTTCAACTATGGATGTCTTGTAACCTCAAATTGTTGTACGTTTTGAGTTTTTATACATACCTACTCACCATTTACTTCTAGGGTTTCTAATAGTTGGTTGTCCAATGGGGTAACGTCATCAACTCCTCCTCTCGATTGTCGGATCATGTAATAAGTTAGTAGAGACTGTGTATGGATTTCTTCTTCCTTATCCACATCTACTATCTCAATTTGTGGAATTATTCCTTCTTGAGTCACTACTGTAGTAGGAACTTATTGCCCCTCATCTATTGGAACAAAATAAATCACCTTAACTTGTGGTTCTACTCCTTCTCAAGCCATTATTGTAATAGGAGTTTCTTGCCCTTTATTTGGTGGAACTGAATCAATCACCTCAGGTCCCTATATTTATTTTCCATGTCTTCCCATAGTTGGGATATCCATGGCCTCTAATGTCCTAGTAGCTCTCTCCAAGGGGTATACAACCCTAGATTTTTATCTCTTTCAAAATATCTAAGACCAAGTTCCTCCTTTTCTTCACCACTTTGCACTCTAAGCTTTGGGTCAATATTAGGTAAAGATCATCTCATTCTTTTTCCTTTACTAGATGATCTTGGCATGGTTACCATAGGAGTTTTAGGATTTGAAGACTTGGGACCTTGGCCTGCAATGGAACTTCCTGGGTGATGGGGGCATCTTTCATGGTTTTTATTAATATCTCTTCAGCCTTTTGGGTCAAGAGGGACATGAGGTACCTATTTTTCTTGTAGCAACATTCCACTCCTCTATCATTCTAGTGGTTGGCTTATTTGATGGAATTTGAGTTTATTTTCCCTTTAGAGGGTACATCCTACTTTCCCCTTCTTTCAAAGAGGGAGATCATCTTGGAGAATTCTTGACTCCTAAATTCTTGTACCACCTTGGTATTTTACAATGAAAAATCTAACCCCTTAGTTTTCAACCATGTTAAAGTCCTTCTCATTACATAAGTAGTTCTGACCTGTAATTGTGTTGTTTCCACTTGATTCCAATCTATTTTTCAATAGGATAACCTTCCAGCTTCATGTCAATGTAGAAAGGGCTTACCACATGAGGATCATCTATAAAATCTTGAGGTACAACTACTACCTTATATTCAATCACTTGTTGTAGAGTCATTCTAGAAAATTCTCTTAGTCTAACCTCTTCTTCATCTCTACAGTTCATCCAAAAATCTTCATAATGAGACTCATGTTCATATGAGTTCCCAATACTACATTCATCACCCATCTGATATCATAATTTGTCCTTGATTAGAAATTTTCCATTTTTAACCTATTCATCTCCTCATCTAGAATTTTGGGCCTCATAATTGTAGAAATGTGTACTCCCCAATTGAGATGCGAAACTTGATATTATTTTTTTAATTACCATATATTAACTTATGAACTTATGTCAACTACCTTGATAGCTCCAAAGTGCAAAATTATCATCTAGGTACCTAAAAACATATAAGCATGCCTTTGAAAACCACTTACCCTTATGTAAGTAAAAACTATGAATTGGATGAAGTAGCACCCATAGTCATTGATTTCCCTTCTTACAATTGTAGATATTCTATATTGTTCCCATTATGGTCTAAAAATTCATATGATGGGTGAAAATAAGGCATCATGTACATATTTTTGAAATTTCCTCTATGATTCTCCAAGTTCAACTAAGGGTAGACATCATATACCATATAGTTGGTGAAATATCTCTCATTCTTGGGATTCTTGGGAGATCCTTATGGCATGCAATATTATAAATAAGGTAAGACATCATGTATAATTCACACTTGAATGTATTACCCTCTTTAATTTTCACATCCATCTTTATGAGATGATCATGGATAGATGTGCTTATGAATTTTTCCTAGAAAATATTCTTAGTGCTAAATATAATGAACTAGATATAACTAAACATCCACTCTTGAAAGTTGTAAACAACCTTCAATCATGCAATTCTACTTAATAGAGTGATGATTTATTTAATCTCTTCCACAAATTATGATTGGGTTAACTTTTTGGGACTATGGTATGAGAACCCCTGTTTTTCACCAACAACTAACTATTAATAATTTTCAAGATTATTCTACATGTTTGGTATCCCATAGGACTTATGTTGATTACATATCAATTTCCACTACCCTCTTGATTTTGGGAAATCCCAATATTATTACTGAATGCTTTAGGTGATAATGAGAGAAATCTAGCACCACTTCCATCCAACACTTCCTTGGTTTCTAGATTGTAATTTTCAGCACAAGCCCATACCAATTCTAGGAATTGTATTGAGGGTGGGAAAGAAGAAACAAGGGAAATACCACTAGCATCAATTTCACCATGTGTCACTTTTGTCTAAGGTGCACAATATTTGTAGGAAATCTACTAAGTCAACATTCCCTAGGTTTGTATCCTGTCACTTCATCCAAATTGCTTGTGAGATATGAATTTTATATATTCATTTTTTTACTTGGTAATAAAGGTAATTGGTTATTCGGTACTATGGAGATCAATAGGTGTATTAGAGGAAATGCAGACCATAGGTGCTTCTCAAAAATCCTTTTGAGAAAATGAAAATATCAAGAAATCTTTAAGTTTTTTAAAGAACTTACCCATGTTTACGTACTTTGTTTAAGATACAAATCACATATGTATGCTGATCACTTCACTTTTCCCTGATACCATTCTCTATAATCCACTTCCTCAATCTTACAATCCAAATCTACAATTTTAGGGATCTAGAGCACTCAATTTTGTCACAATAAGGTGGCGAAAGTATGAAAGTCTTTGTAAAATTTTAAACCTATAATCCTTTCATATGAACAACATTAATGGTGGAAGCCATAAATGCATCTCCTTCAATCTTGGTCATTGAGCTCTTCACTTTTATTTGAATGAGGTTCGTCCAAGTGTCTCTTTTGGTAGGGAGTGGAGATCGAGGAAAGTTTTACATTTTTGTATCAATTGGAAAGGTGCAAAACTATAATGTACAATAGGATACCAAATTCCGAGCTATATTGACAAGATGTTATGTATACACCGTCAGCCTTGGGAGTTCGAGCATTTGGAATTTACGAATGAAGTGTGAAAATTCTAAGTGCAAATTTTTGTGGGATTCCTACTTACCACCATGTGTTGATAAGACAACACGTGTCCTTTTTGAGCCTTGAGGGCTCGGATGTAGTTTAGATTTTTGCATATGAGATGTTCCTTAAATAAAAGTGTAATATTGCAAAACACCCACTCCATCCTTATAAGACTCCATGGAATATTCCCATATCGATGGCCGGGGAAATATTTTCATATTACATTTTTTCACAAACCGCAAATATGCCCAATGGTTCCACACATGCAAAGATTATTTAAAAATTACACTTCATTGGGTGATGGGACACAATTTATATTTTTACATACATGAATGAAATACAAATTTTCATAGGAATAAGGCCCTATTCGAATGTTCATGCTTCCATAACTAATACATTAAGCTTCATCCACATTCCTTTAGACCATTATCAACCTAGAGATCATGCAAAATTTATTAAGAGAGATAGTATGTGAACAATATGACAATTTTTTACTCAACATAGTTTTGTTCGACTCTAAAACCTAGGTTAAATAAAAAAATTCTAGGCCTATTGAACCTATGAAAAGTAGAACTTCAAGGACAAGGGAATTTTTTTGGAATATTCAACCCATTTTTGGTACGGGTTCAAAATGAGTACCAAAATGTAGAATAGTGGAATAAATACTTAAAATGCTTTGATGTATATTTTGGAACTACATAATGAGTAAGGGTGGGACCATACAAATATTATACATTCTAGACTTTATTATTATGGTCATAACCTAGATCTATACTATCTTGGACCCTATGAAAGTCTAGATCTATAACTTTCTAACTTCTTTTATTATCTGGAAATAGCCTTCTATATATTATACAGATCTAGACCTCACATCATGACCTTTACCTATATTTTTGGACATGAGAGATGTGAACTAAAACTAATTTTTGTCATGAATAATAGAGGTTTTATACTACTTTGATCAAATAATATTCTCAAGTTGATGGAAAATAAAAATATAAAGATAAAAAATTTGTAGAAGATCTAGAGAGATGATATTATTGGATTCTAAATGTGAAAAATTTCTTAGAAAGGGAACATAGTCAAACTTGGTATTACACAAGGAAAATATCCAGTTTTTAGTGTCTACATTCTCCCCTTTTAAGTGCGCAATTGGAAATTTCATGTTTAAAGGAAAAACATACCTGAGTGTGCACACATACTTTGTCTTTTCTTGATAGTTTTTCTCTAATTTGTTTTAATTTGCACACTCCATAATAAAACTTTTAACATTGTGTGTGATCAATTTCTATTATAGAAATTGAACTTTAACTCAAAATATAGATAGTTATTGTAAATTTTAACTTTTCCAAAAGTAAAAGATGCAAAACATGGAAGAAACCCACCTAATTTTTTGTTGAGGGAGGACCTCCTATTTTGTGTTGTTCCTTGAAGATTTGGAGTTATTACTAAAATTCCAAAGAATTAAGGATGATAAGTCCAAAATATTATGCCAAAGGATATGTTTTAATGTTGAGTATTATAGATGTGATAAGAGGAGGCAAAGAGCCCAATTTTTAGAGAACTATATAGAGGAAGGTATATAATATTAGGAACCTATTTTCTTTAATGACCTATTGATTTGGTAATATAGTGAGATAAGTGGAAAGATAAGTCAAAAAATAACCTAACTACTTTGACACTTTCCAAGAAATCCTTGACCACACCATTATAGAAAGAACTAGGCCTAATTTGTACTAGATTGAAAAATCAAATCTTATAAGGAATGAAAATTTTAAGCCCCCTATAAGGTGTTATAGTAACTAAAACTCATCATGTTGAATTTGAAAATTTGAAGGGGAGGAAGCCCATGCCCCCAAACCCTCTTTTTGTAACTAAATTGTGTAATGTCATATATAAGGGATTCATAAACATTCATCTTGTAACCTCCTCTAAAATGTGTCATTTATATCGATAAGTGTGTGAAAATATTATAAATAAATGATATAATCTATAGAAATTAAAAATCCAATGAATTTTCCCTTTTTCAAAGAACATAAAAAATGGTCAAGACCATACCAAAGTCCTAACTATACTATAAGGTTTTGAAATTGTTTGAATTTTGCCAAATTTCAATATCTGCGACATTTTCTAGGGATCTAAACCTATAAAAATATGTTCTTATATTCTATAACCTATCTCAGTAATCTGTAGAAATTACTTGGTACATATCCCCTTTTGAGGCATGTGTTATAAATAATTTGAGAATATAACTCAAAATAATATATGTGTACCCATATACTATATTTTTGATAATTTGTGTAGGATCACATAAAATAATGGAATGGTGGCCATCTTTGGGATCCTATATATAGATATATATATATATATATATATATATATATATATATATATATATATATATATATATATATATATATATATATATATATATATATATATATATCTATATATATGGGTTTGTGTCACAAAGACATGGTGGTAACCATGGCAAGGAGAAAAAGTAACATACAACAAGAAAAAAAGAAAAAATGTGTAAAGTAAATTGAAATAGTGGAGAAAATTATCAATCATTTCATACTCCATTTCAAGACACATATAAACACAACAAAAAAATCATGTCATAATAAATATTAAAAATAGTTATGTAAAGACAAGTAATCCATAGAGTATAGAAACAAGTCATATATATGCACAGAGCCACAAACATGGGATTCCCACGAGTGTCACAAGATAATCGTAGTAGGTGACGAGGGTCATCAATCCTATTCATTAAAGAATGTCAATCTAGGGTAGGTGTCCGAAGGTTGTATGTAAAAGTAGAAGAAATATCTAGTAATGGCCCCTTTAGCAAAAATCCACACTTCAAAATTGTAAATGCACACTTGAAGTAATTAGAAATTCAATTGTAATAATTGAAACACACATTGCAAGAAATTAAATATCACACTTTTAGGAAATTAAAAAAACACTTTCTTAAAAGGAAAATACACTTACATAAAAGGAAACACACTTGCATAAAAGGAAACACACTGGCATAAAAATAAATTGTTGAATTGAAAAGAAAGGAAAAATATAGAAAATACCTACAGGTTTACAACAAACTATACATTACAAAAATAATTACATTGTACAAAGAAAAATACAACAAAAATAATTACATAATGGAAAAAATAAACATAAATATACATGTCCATCTTCCTTGGAATGAGTTGCCAACTCATTCCTCGGAAGAGGATTTTAATCAATACTATTTACAAATGGACATAATGGAATTTTAGAATTGATCAGAAAAATGGTGATTACATTATTTGGTGTGGAAGGTTGCATTTATAATTTCATGCTTCCAACCAACTCCTTATTTTAAGGCATACATCTCTATCAAATCTTATCAACTATGATTTCAATCTATCCAAAAAGCATCAATCTCCACAAAATATGGAGAGATCTTATCTAACTCCAACTAACAATCCGACTCTATTACTTTATTGTTTGAGAATCAAAATAAATATTGATTCTCCTTTATTTTACAAATAATAAAACATAGAAATATATATTTTTAGAATGACTCCCAAAAATAGATAACAATACCACCCTTGGAGTTATGTTCACTTATGTAACTCTAGTATTCATCCCCAAAGATTTAATATCCAACTCCAAAGCTATAATAATCAACTCCAAAGCATTCTCAAAGAGACTCCAAAAATTCCAAATAGAATCTAAAGTGAGTTGTAGGAACTTCAAAGTGAATTGGAGCATTCTAGGAAGAGTTCGACGCATGCTTAAAATGACTATAAATTTTTCATACAAACTCAAATCAAAATGGTTTTTTTAACTTGCAATTTTTTTGAGAGGAATATGAATATGTAATCAGATTTAGGTTTGGGTGTATTAATGATGAATGTTTATCACTATTTCCCAAACATATACTTAAGGAGCCACTCATATGACTGTTGAACATTTCTGGAGCTAGTGAAACAACTTCCGAAGTTAATGCAATGATGAAATAACAATATCTGGAGATGATATGATAGCTTTTTAAGATCTTCCAAGGATGGTTGTAGCTGGTGGTTAATTCTCAAAATGCCTTATTCAACAATGATAGAAAAGTATGGACTGCATATGCACAAATTGACATATTTTTCCCAATAATAATTAGAAATAATAGAATGTAGAAGATAACAATGAATTATAATAAAATAACCATTATATATATTCTCTATTTCATCCTAAATAAACCATAATTTTATCGATTACACTTAGATCCACTCTATATATGCGATAAAAAGAATGTCGAATATTGTATAAAAATGATATTTCTTGGGCTCATCGTATGAGGCAAAATGTGCCAAAGTTATAAAATCATGTTCATACATGCAATATATGCATATATCCATAAACATAGGACACCCATGGTGTCACAAGATAGGCAAGGAACTCAACATATCATAAAAATTCAATGTACTATAATCACAAAATATAATCAATTCAAACCATGTAGTAAACAAGTAAAGAGACAATCAACATAAACAAGTAGTGACAATAATATATAAAACAAGTATATAATACAATAAATGTAACAAGAAAAATAGCAAGATATGATAACATTACACAAGACACATGTATTATTACTATTAATGTAATAGGTAGAAATAAACACTATGTATGTAATCAAGAATGATAAGGAAGGTGTAAAGTAACATATAATGAATTAAAAAAACATGTATAACATGGAGGAATGCCCCCAAAATAGTATTGTATGGAGCCAACTGCAAAGGTGCCTATCATTTTATATAAATATGTGAATGTATTGCATTAAGCTCAAGACACCACATGAATGCATGTGTTTAAAGAATATATATTTTATCTATCAAATCAATGTGAAAAACAACATGTTCAAGCTAATAAGGTATCCAATCAAACTAGAACATGTCCTAATTTTTTATCTTTCTCATATTTAAATGTAATTGTATTATGTGATTATTTATATATTTTTGCAATGTTTTGAAGTTATTTATGTACAGAAATGTGATAGCACAATATATACTCGAAAATGTCCTCATGAAGGGGCATATTGAAAGTAGTGAATGGAGGGAGGCATGGGCCCCACAAGTGTTAGAAGAGATTAAGGATTATCATGTATTATCTTCATAGATGTCATGGAATGTGTTATGGGTGAGATAGGGTAAGAAGAGCCATGATGAGCAAGATCCATAGAGGGTGACCTAGTCCAAAATCAAAGAGAAAGTATCTTGTGACAATTAGTATGTGAACTATAATACTTATCAATGAGGGCGTGAGGGGATAACCCTATAGAGAAAAAAAAATATTTAAAATGTATGGAATAATTATAGGTGTATTATAAAGATGAAGCTAGGGCTATAAGAAATGTATAACAGACTCAATTCTATGAGGGTTACTTATATCAACCTCAAAATTTGGGAGAGATAAAAGGATAACCATGAGTAAAAGATGTTATATAGAAGCATCGAGAGTAGTAGAAGCATATCAATGAGTACACAAAGTAACATATGTAATATTAACATGAGTGGTATCATGCATATAAGATGTAACCAACATAGATTATCCAAGTGCATGATTTGGTGTAGAAAAATATTATAAAAAATTATTATAGTTCTTTTAATTGCACAAGATTAGGATTTAATCATGCGCATAACAATAATTTTAAAACCTTGATAAAATATTGAAGGGGGATATAGGTTGTTTGAACAGGAACTTGGAATAGTTTTATTGATATGCAAAAGAACTCCTAGTTACAATCACATGAGTATGTTACTGATGTAAATAGACATTGCAAAACATAAAAATACGTAAATAGTTACATGGTTTTAAAAAAACCAACCACCATGTTACAAACTCAATAGGAACCGTTATCCAAAATGGTGCCCCAATTTCGTTTTTGTGGCTAACTCCTTGTGTTCTTGCCTCTCTTGTGCCTCGCCTACATTTTCTGATTTTCGTGCACTCAAGGCTTTCTGAAATGGCACCATCAGATAGAGCTCTCTCTCGGCCTTTCCGTAAAGGTAAAGTTTGCCTCCTAACTCCTTATATTTTTCAAGTTATGGCTTGGCGGAGTTTTTGTGGAAAATTTTCCCATTTGAGGCCCGCAGCCAATAGGAAGCTGCCACGTGGCAGAGGAGTTCGGGGGTCGGAGGCAAATTTGAAAATTTTCCAAAAGAGTATAAAAAGGTCGATTTTCAAAGGAAAACCCGCGGAAAAGAGAAGGAGAGAGAATTCCAGAGTGAATCAGAGCTTGCCACATGGCATCCGACCAGTGGAGCGTGGGGAATTTTTGAAAAATTTTCCAAAGACAAAAAAAAGGTAAAATTTGAAAAATTTTCCCGCCGATCCGTTTTTGGGCCGTTTTTGCCCTAAATCTTCAAACGATCATATCTTTTGATCCAAAGCTCAGATTTTCACATTCTTTATATCATTGGAAAGCTGTTAAAATTCTCTACATGATTCCATGGTCAATTTCTAATTTTGGTTTAGTTTGGAGAGAAAATTCAAAAATAGTTCTGGTACGTGTCCATGGCCAGAAATGACATTTCAACAACCAAATTTAATACAGAATGGGTCGCATTCTTCTCCAATATGGTCAAAAATGATAGGGTATGGGTTTGTAAGGTCCTCCATGCTGTTTTAATGCATTTTCCATCAATGAGGGATGGCTCCCATGCATTTTTCACATTTTCTCTCTCCTGGGCTCGACCCATGTACTGTAAAAGCCAGATTTGGCTCATTTCTTCATGGTTGAACACTTTTTGGCATTGAAAACTTCTTCTTTCACCTCCAGCAAGTGATAGTTGTAAGAATCGACCTTTTCACAGCTTGTAACAGTTTTATACCTCTTTGATGGTGGAATGCAAGATATTTTTACATGGAATTGACAAAGGCAAACTCCTGAATGCTTTCAAATCCTCTGTTTGTATTGTTTTACTTCATTTTAAGACCTCTAATTACATCTATCAGCTTGTGTATGTTTTCCCTTGTTGCATTTCATGAATTTGTGTCTATTTACATGGCAAAAATGTTTCACCACTCCTTTTGGTGCATCACCATCTTAGTTTAGTTTCATTTTTGCATTTTTATCCCTGTCTCCTTGCAATCTAGGGTAGAATTAGGATTAGAACCTCTGTAGTTGTGTAAAATATAGATCTAAATCAGAGGAGTTTGAGGAACCAGCCTCTATTCTGGAGATTCCTCTCTCATTTTCACAAGTCCCACACTTGGAGAGAGGTTTCCATGTTGTGCAATCACACTGGATGCTCTAAACATCATTTAGAACCTTGATTTGCATCCAAGGGCCGCTGATTTGAAACAACAGCTTTGGCACGACTTGGTGGGACCTTATAGGTCTCATTTTTATCGCAACAAAGTTGATGTGCATCTGCAGCAATTTTTCTTGCTTGAAAAGAGCTATAATTTGCATATCCGGGGACTCCAAGGGGAAGAATCAACTGGTTTCTGATGAGTGCAGGCCTGAAAACTCATGAGAAGAATCACTACAAGGTCAAGAGCTGGAGAAGAAGAGGTGCTGTTTGAATATCTACAGTTATCTCCAAGAGTAAGGCAAAGTGGAAGAAGGATTCAAAGGTCTCCATCTCCACCAAACAGAACTCTCTCAACTCCTCCACCTGGTAGGCCTTTCATTCAGTCAACAAGGGTTTTAAGACCAATTAGAATGGCGCAAAACAACCCCTATGTCAACTTCACAGGCAGCAGCCCACTTGCCCTCAATGCACAACATCCAATTCCTATTGCAGCCTTGAAGAACATTCCATACTTCACTGGAGAAAATCAGACTACTCCAGGTGATCATGTTAAGGATATTGCTAACCTTTGTGCAATTCATGAAATCAATGAGATGTAAGTGGTTGTCAAGTTGCTAGCATCTTCATTCAAGGGGAAAGCATTGCAATGGTTTAGAAGCCTTGGAGCTGGTTCTATCACAAATTGGAATTAGCTATGTATAGCACTTCATGAGCAATTTGGAGAGAAGGGAGACAACTTGTCTCTTTTGGAGCAGCTGACAACCATCAAGAGAGCTCCCAATGAGCAGCTGACTGATTTCAACTTCAGATTTCAAAAGACTTGGGAGAGAATTCTAGTGGTAGTCAGACCAACAACAGAAGGTGCTTTTCTCTACTATCTCAAAGCTCTAAATTCTGATATTTCTATGTTGATTCAGTCCATGGGAGGCATAACTATCCCTATGGCTTATAGCATTTCCATTAGGGCTGAAAATTGTTTGATCCAAGCTGGCAAACTAGCCCCTAGACCTCCCATGCCATTGTTTCCAAGTTTAGAGAGTCCAAATACCAATCAAGCACCTAATTTGGCTCCTTCTCCCACTCCTAGAAATTAGAGTTCAAATGAAGCTTCTACTTCATCTCCAAGTGCCCCGAATGAGCTTCAAGAAGTCATGAAGCAATTGCGAGAACCTAGGAAATGAGCTGGTTACTCTCAAAAGGCAACAAGCCCAAGGTTTTAGACCTTCTTACTGAGCCAAGCTCACCTAACAGCAGCCATACCAACCACAAAGACCTCCTAATCCAGCTGCAAATGTAAATCAAACAAGGCCTCCTGCCAATAGACCATTTCAGCCCTATAATCCTAATGCCATATCTGCCTCTAAGGCATTGGTGCCAACACAAAACAACATTGCTCAAGAGTATGATTGGTGTTTTCCATGCAATGAACCTCATAACCAATCTATGTGCTTCAATGGTGCTTTGAATCAAGCATTAATGGTGACAACTACTGGTGTGGAGGGTGAAGGCAGTCAAGGAAACAACCAACAACAAGAAACATTCCAACAAAGCAATCAGCCCCAAATGACACCACATTGGTAAACTGGCAAGCAGAAGATTTCTGTGGCATGAATCAAGTAGTTTCTCAAGGTGTTGCAGCCAACACAAGGTCAAAAAGAAGGAATTTGGGTGAAGAACAGCCATTAGCTCCAACCAATCCACAACCTTCCATGGCTCCACAAATGGTTGGCAAGCAAAATCCAATTTCAAATGCACAAGGGCAGCCAAGAACAGCTCCTAGACCAACTCAAATACCAGTTATTGCTGCCCACATGCAAGGAGTGAATGTACAAGCAAAGGGACAACAAAGAGATCCTTCATCACATTCAAAGATCATTGATCAGATGAAGAAGACAAATGTTAATATATCAATGTGGGAATCCCTATCTATCCCAGGCCAAAGAGACTTGTTACAAGCTGCCATGAAGGACTGGCCAACTTCGAATCAGCAAGTTCAGATGCAAGAGAAAGTGCTCACAAATGCTGCCCACTTAAATCATGGAGGACAAAGAAGGTAAAATGTTGAAGCCCCCTCCTTTCTATGTTTCATTAATCATTGGAAATCAGCTTAGTGCACAATTGCATGATAGATTCCGGGGCAAGTAGCTCAGATGCCTAAACAAATAGCTGATCAGCTAGGGCTCCAAAGATGAAACCATATCCAAAGGGGTAGTGCAATGGATGGGACAACAATAACAACAATTGGGGTGATTAGAAACTTGAGTCTTACCTTGCATGCATGTTCAAATGTTGTTGTTTTACAAGATGTATTAGTCATAGACCTTCCACCACTCTTTGCCCTATGTTTGTCAAGGGAATTCATAGCCAAGATTGGGGGATATTTGTCTGCTGATTGGTCACACATGCTGTTTAGAACGAGGTATGGAACTAAGGCTACAATCAGGTCTGAACCTATTGCAAACTTCCACATTGAGCCTTACACTCCAAGTCAGATCAACGCCAATTGTTCAACATTTGATCAAGAAGACCACCCAAGCACCGATGAAGCTGACACCAAGGTTGGAAGCATCCCGATCTAACTCTTGATGAATGGGCAAACAAGGTACATGCTTTTGATCCTTATCAAGAAGTGGAAGAATCTGAGCTAGGGGTCTATTGCATACACGAAGAAAATCAGCATCACCAAGCCAAACCATGAAGACGAAAATGAGGTATGATAGCTGTTTTTGATGGATCAAGGAGTAGACAAGGTGCAGGAGGTGGAGCCATGCTTGTTTCACCTCAAGGAGTAAAGTACTATTCAGATTTTAGATTTCAGTTTGTATGCTCCAATAACACTGCTGAATATGAAGCCTTGGTGCAAGGGATGCATTGGGCAATCAAGAAGAAAATAAAGAACTTGCAAGTCTTTGGTGACAGTGAATTGATTGTAAATCAGTCAAGGGACAACATGCTGCCAAGAATGATCTACTCAAAGTGCTACAAGGACAGGTGTGGGACCTCATGGAATATTTTGAGGGTTTTGGCATCAAATCCATTCCTAGGAAAGAGAATCAAGTCACTGACATGCTTGCAGCAGAGGGGCAGCCTTTGACATTGTGGAAAGCATTCAAAAAGACAAGGTACAGCAAAACATTCACGTGATTGTGAGGCCTTCAAAGCCGATAACAATGTCGGGGCAAGCAAGTGTTTGAGAATGACCAAAGAAATCATCCATTTCTTATAAGAAGAAGCTGAGTTCTCAACTAAGAATCAAGAAAAGTTAGAACAGCAGTATGGTGACCGTGTGGTACAAATGAGAACTAACAAGCTGCCCAAGGGACTTATCACTTTGGACTTATCACTTTGGAGTCCATTTTTAATCCCAATGATCAGTTTAGAAAGGAGAAAGCAAACATTCGTGTCAAGAGAGAGGATTCAAGATCCATCTTGGTAGAAGATAACAAACCATTGCAAATTGGAAAGATGACAACTGAACAAGAAAGGTATGAATTCATGCAACTGTGTCAAGAATTTCATTGTGTTTGCTTGGAGCTACGAAGATTTGAAAGGTTTCAATCCCAACTTAGCTCAAAGATACCATTGAATTGGATCCAAATACTAAGCCTCGCTGTAGAAACAAAGACCACTAATCCACACATGGAGCCTCTCATGAGGAAAGAATTGGACAAGCTGATTGAGTCAAGAATCATATTCCCAATCAAGCATTCTAGTTGGGTTTCCAACTTGGTTCCAGTCAGAAAGAAGAGTGGGGAGATCAGATTGTGTGTTGATTTCAGAGACTTAAATAGAGCATCTCTCAAGGACCATTACCCACTCCCTTCCATGGAGCAAATCTTGCAAGTTGTGGCTGGCTCCGAGAGGTTTTCACTACTTGATGGCTACTCAGGCTACAATCAGATTATGGTGAAGGAGGAAGACCAGTTCAAGACAGCCTTCACAACCAAATGGGGAACTTTTGCATATAGGAAAATGTTATTTGGGCTATCCAATGCTGGTGCTACCTTCCAAAGGGTAATGGACATGGCGTTCAAAGGTTTTATTAACAACGTGGTGCTGATTTACCTTGATGATATCACTGTTTTTTTTTCCAAAATACAGCAGACCACCTCTCTCATTTGAGACAAGTTTTCATGAGGTGCAGAAGATTTGAAGTGTCTTTAAATCCTAGAAACTATATCTTTCTTGCACATGAAGGAAAGCTCCTTGGCCATATTGTCTCCAAAGAAGGATTAGCAATTGATCCAGAGAGGGTCAAGCCATAAAGAGCACTACCATTTCCAAGCCACAAGAAAGCCCTTCGAGTTTCTTGGGAGGATAAACTTTGTTCTGAGGAGGTTTGTCCCAAATTTTGTAGCCCTTGTCAAGCCCATCACCAAAATGTTAAAGAAGAGCATGGCTTTCAAGTGGACAGCAGAAGGCAAGGAGAGTTTTGAAGCAATCAAAGAAGCCATTTCTCAAGCACCAACTCTCATCAACCCGGACTTCTCCAAGGATTTCATCCTCTATGCATTTGGAGGTAATGACATATTTTCGCCATTTTGGTACAAGTAGAACAAGGATAATGATGAGCAGCCAATTGCCTTCTTTAGCCAGAGCCTAGATGACTATGAGGTGAAGTACTCTTTTATTGAGAAGCATGTGCTGGCAGTAATCAGAAGCTTGAAGAAATTCAAGCATTTAGTCTCAAACAACAAGGTCCAGCTTGCTGGTCTCATACTACTCAAGGGTTAAGGACTTCCTCCTCAACAAATATTTGAACAAGAAAAGGGCAGGTTGGATCACCCATGTCATGGAGTATGACATTGAGATCAAAATCACCAAGCTGGTAAGAGGAAAAGGATTGTGTGAGCAGCTGGTTTTGGGGAAGCAAAAAGAAGCATGCAATGAAGGAGAGGCTGTTTTGACAGTTCAAGACAGCCATGAGCCATGTGGCACTCAAGAAGAAAACAATGTTGCCCCCACTCCTTGCTGGACCCAAGGTATAATGCACTTCCTAAGCATAGGCCTATGCCCTCCGGAGATGAACAAGACCCAAAGAAGACACTTCAGATTGCAGGCTATCCCATATGCCATTGTTGATGGAGTTTTGTTCAAGAAAGATGTGAATGGAGTGCTGCTGAGATGCATTAGCACAAATCAGATTCATAGGGTGTTGGAAGAGTTCCATGGTGGATCAGCTGGTGGTCATTTTGCACCAAGAGTGATAGCTCTAAAAATCATGAAGGCTGGTTATTATTGGCCTAAAATTTTCAATGATTGCTATGCATGGATCAAGAGGTGTAAGAATTGTGCATTCTTCACAGGAAAAGAGAGACTTGCTGCCCTTCCATTGCATCCAATCTCAGTTGACCAGCCATTCATGCAATGGGGTTTGGACTTCATTGGAGTCATTAATCCTAATTCAAGTCAAGGGCACAAATGGATTTTGATGACCCACGGACTACTTCACCAAGTGGATCAAGCAAGAGCACTCAAAGAAGCAAATGAGTCTAGCATCTTAGACTTTTATGAGGGGATATGAACCAGATTTGGTATACCTACTACAATAATCTCAGATAATGCATTGGCATTCATTGGATCCAAGGTGACTGAGTGGGCTGTCAAGAACGGATCTACCTAAGCACTTCATCAAACTATTACCCTCAAGGTAATGGCCAGGCCGAGTCTACAAACAAGAACTTGTTGAGGATCATTAGGAGGACTCTTGATGAGAATCAGAGGTCTTGGCATACCAAACTAAAATCAGCCTTATGGGCTGATAGGATAACTCCCAAGAGATCCACAGGTAACTCTCCATTCAATATTGTTTATGGAAGAGAGGAAATCTTGCCCATGTCACTTGAGTTGCCAACATTGGAACTCATGAAGCAATTAGAGTTGCTAGAATTTGAGCCCATGGAGGTGAGATATGCAGAGTTGATGGAGCTGCAGGAGGTCATAAATCAGGCATCCCAAGCAATGGAAAAGGATCAAGCTTTGATCAAAAAGACCTTTGATAGGAAGGCCAAGGATAGATCTTTTCAGTTGAGATCTAGTTTTGAAATGGGATGTGGATAGAGCAAAACCGAAGGCATTCAAAATTTGATGCCATTTGGAGTGGCCCATACATGGTCACGAAGTGCAAGAATAGCAATGCTTTCCAATTGGCCTCATTAGATGGTGAAGAACTACAGATTCCAGTCAATGGAATCTATCTCAAGTGTTGCTTCTAGAGGGAAATTTACCACCTTGTAAATATTAGATTAGATTTTCATTCCTCCAAGTGCTTTGCACATTGTTTTACTGTAGGTTAGTTTTGCTTTCCCTAAGTGCTTTGGCACAGCTTGCTGTCCCTGGAGATGTTTTGCAGTCCTTGCTTCCATCATGTGATATTCCATCTTCCTCCTTGCACATTCTAAGTCAGTTGAGGTTCTAAATAGAATATTTGATGACTCCATGCCCAATGGACTGCTTCAGGCAACTGGTATTTTCATCTAGCAGGCAGATGACCCCTCTGAGTCGCAAAAATTGTTATCCAAAATGGTGCCCCAGCTCGTTTTTGTGGCTAACTCCTTGTGTTCTTGCCTCTCTTGTGCCTCAGTCTACATTTTTGATTTTCAGGCACTCAAGGCTTTCTGGAAATGGCACCATCAGATAGAGCTCTCTCTCTCACTTTCCGTAAAGGTAAAGTTTGCCTCCTAACTCCTTATATTTTTCAAGTTATGGCTCGGTGGAGTTTTTGTGGAAAATTTTCCCATTTGAGGCCCGCAGCCAATAGGAAGCTGCCACGTGGCAGAGGAGTTCGGGGTCGGAGGCAAATTTGAAAATTTTCCAAAAGAGTATAAAAAGGTCGATTTTCAAAGGAAAACCCGTGGAAAAGAGAAGGAGAGAGAATTCCAGAGTGAATCAGAGCTTGCCACGTGGCATCCAACTAGTAGAGTGCAGGGAATTTTTGAAAAATTTTCCAAAGACAAAAAAAAGGTAAAATTTGAAAATTTTTCCCGCCGATCCGTTTTTGCCCTAAATCTTCAAACGATCATATCTTTTGATCCAGAGCTCGGATTTTCACGTTCTTTATATCATTGGAAATCTGTTAAAATTCTCTACATGATTCCATGGTCAATTTCTAATTTTGGTTTAGTTTGGAGAGAGAAAATTCAAAAACAGTTCTGGTACGTGTCCATGGCCAGAAATGACATTTCAACAACCAAATTTAATACAGAATGGGTCGCATTCTTCTCCAATATGGTCAAAAATGATAGGGTATGGGTTTGTAAGGTCCTCCATGCTGTTTTAATGCATTTTCCATCAATGAGGGATGGCTCCCATGCGTTTTTCATGTTTTCTCTCTCCTGGGCTCGACCCATGTACTGTAAAAGCCAGATTTGGCTCATTTCTTCATGGTTGAACACTTTTTGGCATTGCAAACTTCTTCTTTCACCTCCAGCAAGTGATAGTTGTAAGAATTAGACCTTTTTCATAGTTTGTAACAGGTTTATACCTCTTTGATGGTGGAATGCAAGATATTTTTACATGGAATTGATAAAGGTCAAACTCTATGAATGCTTTCAAATTCTCTGTTTGTATTGTTTTACTTCATTTTAAGACCTCTAATTACATCTATCAGCTTGTGTATGTTTTCCCTTGTTGCATTTCATGAATTTGTGTCTATTTACATGGCAAAAATGTTTCACCACTCCTTTTGGTGCATCACCATCTTTAGTTTAGTTTCATTTTTGCATTTTTATCCCTGTCTCCTTGCAATCTAGGGTAGAATTAGGATTAGAACCTCTGTAGTTGTGTAAAATATAGATCTAAATCAGAGGAGTTTGAGGAACCAACCTCTATTCTAGAGATTCCTCTCTCATTTTCACAAGTCCCACACTTGGAGAGAGGTTTCCATGTTGTGCAATCACACTGGATGCTCTAAACATCATTTAGAACCTTGATTTGCATCCAGGGGTGCTGCTGATTTGCAACAACAGAACAAAATATGTTTGTAGTAAGATAAAATAATATTCACCATATTATCATTGAATATAACCAAATAGGTAAGTATAACTATCTACATGATGAATTAAACATCTAATATATTAATTTTACCTAAAATCCCCCCGCTTAATTTGGCATGGTCTTAAGTGAACGGGAGAGAAATTATCTAAATCCTTCAAATTTGGCACATACAAGTGACTTTGTGAAGACAACTCGCATATTGTTTTTATGTATAGAGAAACTAGAGATGAATGTTGTGTTTTACAATATGATCATGTATAAAATGTACATATACCTCAATGTTTATCATCCTATCATGAAATACATTCTTTTGAAAAAAATTAAAACACGTTCATTGTCAACATACATAATGGTAACTTATTCCTATGGTATTCCTAGTCACTCAATTATGTGATGTAGCCATATCAATTTACAAATAGATCCTTTTACAACGTGATACTCAATTTTAGGGGAACATCTAAATAATAATAATTGTTTCTTTTTCCTCGATGATATTGGAATAGATCCTAAAATGAATATCTATCTAATATTGGGTTTTATATCATCAATATTACCTACTTGATTTGAGTTTGAATATCTCCTTAAGAATAACTTATCATTCTTCTTGTATTCTATGCCAAAGTCCATGGTTCCTTTGATGTACCTCAAAATCTAGTTTTCTAATTTTAAATGAAATGTCATTGGTTCCTACATGAAACCCAAAAATATCTGATATCATAGATAATTTTCTATCCTAGTTTAAGTCAAGTAAATGTGAATCATGATAAACTATTGATAGAGAGTTATGTTGACTTATGGTAATGGATCTATATGGGGAAAAGAAAGTATATTCTCCATAGATGTGACAATTGGATTATAGTCCATCATCCAAAACATATCAAACATGATCTTATAATATTTCATATGAGATAAAAAATGTGGTTCTCCTATTGGCATACTTCTAACCCAATATGATTATGTAATAGCCCAAGATTTGTCATGTTCAATGATCAATTAAGATATTTCTTTATGACATCAATCATATTTAATGAACTTATAATTATGATGAGATCAATGACATAGAAAAAAACAATCACAATATCCCCTACTTTTTAAGGTAGAGATTGGGGTCATAAGTATTCCTTTAGAATCCATGATGAACAAGATGATCATATGTCTTAATTTACTAAGCTTGGGGACCCTATTTGAGAACATACAAATATTTCATGAGTCTACATATTTTTAAATTTTTTTCTACGTATCATCTAGTTGAGTCATGTAGATTTATTCTTGTAAATATCCATTAATAAAGGAAATTTTCACATCTATTTTGTGGAATTTCCAACCAAACTATGTAAATGTAGTAAAAAAATCATCCTAAAACGTTTTATCTTAGGTATGGGAGAAAAATTATCCTCATAGTCTATGCTTTATTTATGAGCATACCCCTTTTCTACCAAAATTTCCTTGTGTTTATCAATATCAAAATCAAATTTTTACTATGTCTTGAAGATCCATCTACATAAAACAACCTTCTTCCTTAGTGGAAGGTGAATAGTTTCCATGTATTAAATTTCATCATAGATTGGTATTTAGAATCCATGACATATTTCCAATATTTGGACTATAGGTATTCCTTAACTAGGGTTCAATATATTCAATAACAATGCTCATTAAGGAAAATAATTACCTCATCTTGAGCCATATTGTGAGTTTGTGGTCTAGGTGTGAATTTTTGTTAGAGACCATCCAACTTGGTATCTCCCATCACATTAGTATACCATTTGGGCATACACTTTGAGCCATTTTCGTGGGTGGTGGTCATATAAAATAATATTTATCATCACAATATTCATCAAAGGGAAGATCACTATTTGTTTTCACAACAAGACCGATTTGATCATCAGTGAATTTTTGTAAGGATTCTCCACTTATTTCTTATACAAAATATCAACATCCCTACTTATGTATAGTCTTCTATCTTTCAAATCCATCATCTTGTAACTAAGGTATTATTCACTATACCCTAAATAAATATTTGTCTTAGATTTCATATCTAGTTTTTCTCTCTTCTTCTTGGTAATGTGCATGTTGGTCTTACATCCAAAAAACTTTAAGACGTGTAATATATTTTTTTAACCATGACCAAGATTATTGTGGTGTTACCCCATCAAGGAAAAGAGTGGGAAATATATTTAGTAGGTATATTGTAATTTTCATTACTTCATCCTAATATATCTTCATCAATCCATAATCATCAATCATACATCACACCATCTCTAAGATAATATGATTTCTCCATTCAACAACTACATTTTGTAATAGTTGGAGGAGCAATTTTCTAATGAATTATGTGACTTTCTAAGAATGATTTAAAATTACTATCAGTGTATTCCACTAATGGACCTAAGAAAAGTGTTTTGATTTCACTACAAGTCTCAATTTCAATAGCAATTTTCAACTTCTTGAGTTTTTCAAAAGCTTCATCTTTAGTAGAAATACAATATATCCAAATTTTTCTTGAAAAATCATCAACATGGGGCATAAAATATTGAAAAACAAATGTGACTCGATATAATGGCTCTATAAAGATCAATATGCACCAGATCAAGCTTACATAGAGCCCAAAATTTACTCTTCTAGAATGGTGCTCTATGTTATTTTCCTACCAAACATTGTTGACATTTATCCGAGTTCTTTCTTAGAGGTGGTAATCAACTCACCATATCATACCAAAGAGAGTGTTTAGAGGTATCCAAAAATAACACGAGAAGCCTTATATGCCACAACTATGTAGATGTTATGTCTTTACCAAAATATATTGATTTTATCTTTGAATAAAATAAATCTATAATATCCAAAAATATTGGAAGGTCATACAATAATATTTGAGCTTTTATATTTATCTCTTCTCAAACACATTTTCTTATTAGCTTTACATTTAAATTCAATATTCAAATTATGTTCCAAAAGATGACTTGCTAATAGTAGATTCTTTATTAATCTAGGGTCATACATAACATCAATTATTTTACAATTATCTCTACCGTGTGGGTAAAGATATATTTCCAATACCTTAGACACTGTAGGAACTATCATCACCTAGAAAAAGTGTGAATTTTGGTGGGATTTGCACACAAAGTGAAGAACCAATCCTTGTGTCTAATCATGCATGAGGGTTGCACCTAAATCAACATACTAGATAGAATTTTGGGAACACAATTATTCATGTTAGTGATAACCATAGAACAATTGTCCATCATCGCGTGTGATATTATTGTTCAATAATATTACACTTTTATTGGGGTTTATTTTTCAATTCCTCTTATTTCTTTTTTTTTTTTCCGTGGTGTGATTATTATTTATTTTGTTTATTTCACCAAAGGATCCCTATTGAGTCCATTATAATAAAAATATTTCAATCCATGGCCCTTATAACCATAAATTAGACACTCTATTATTGTTTCCCTTGTTGATTCTATAGAATACTCTACTCTTAGGATTCCTTTGAAGATTTGAATATTTTCTTTCATTTCGTGTGTGTGAAGTAAGAGCCTATTATTCTTATTATTTTGTTGTGTGTGTGGTCTCTTCCAATTGCAACATATTTACCAAATTTTTAAAGGCTCATATATATTCCGTGACATTTAGATTGGTCATAAAGATCACGTTAGAGGGGGTTGTTATCTCAAAATGATAGGAATAAGAGAGTCATCTAATAATGTCTCTTCTAATGCTTGGAGTGATGCTCGCAAAGTCGCAACACACTATAAAAAATCCTCAATTTTCTCATTACTTTTTAATTTGAGATAGTGAACTTGACTCTGTAGATGTAAAATGTATTCTAATGTTTTTCCTCGTAGAATGTTCTTAATTTGTCCCATGCTTAGTTGGTTATTTTGGAATCTTAAATGTGTGGTTTCACATCATTTGATACTTAAAATAGGATGATCGAATTAGCCTTCTAATTGGATCTATAAAAATAATATTGACTAGCAACATCTTCCTTAAGTATCATGAAAGAGCCTTCAACAACATGTCATATGTCTTAAATCTCAATATGAGTTTTTATTTTGGTCTTCCATAATGTGTAGTTGTTTCCTCGTAGGATATGGGAATATGGTAGATAAATTTAGGATCATTTGCAACCATGATGGAGATTTCAAGTGATAGTATTGGTCCTTATTACTCTAGATTAGTGTAATGATGTAGAAAGTAAAAAAAAAAAAAAAAAAAAATTCCCTCTTCCAAAAAAATGATTTTTTAAAACATTTTTTTAGTATTTAGCACTTTTGACCTCTTATAAAAACCCCTTTACAATGGAAACATTTGTAAAAAATTCCCTATAAATTTTGTGAAAAATAGGCAAAATGGGATATCGACAACTTTTACAAAAAAATTGTGTTTTATATTTTTGCAAAATAAAATAAAATTATATTTTGACCCCTAATAGGGGCTTTACCTCTAATCAGATAGAGGTCCTTCAAATTGGTCTTATCAGGGGCTTATTTTTGTGAGACCTCCATGTTTTTAGTTCCTCTATTATTTTAACATGCCTTGTAAAAGGATTATGCAATGGAGAATGGTAGTGGGGTTAGACCCTTGAAGACTCACCTACCTTAAGTGTTTAACCATGTTAGGCTAGACAAACAATTGTTTTTATTAATCAATATTGAAAGGGATGGTAATTAATTCTATACAAAAATAATAAAAACAAATAATTCCAACCTAGAACCAAATTGGGAGGTAGTTCATGTCATTTCCTTAGGATTTTTGATGAGTGCTTTATTTTTGCCACCCTTCACATGGTAAAATAGGAACAATTTATTTATTGGGTTCACCACCTTATATGATCATTTGTGTTGATTTTTTCTTATCCACCTTTGTTTATGCGCTACTAGGAATTAAGTATTTCCTATTTAATATTGCTTTGGCCTTCAAGGATAAATGATTTGGTATTTATATCTTCCACATTCTTTTCTCCAAAGACACAATCCTCATCATTGTTAAGTATTTTTGATGATTCTTGTTAGAATTTGGTTCAAGAGTGTGAGTAGGTTCTTGAATAGGGACTTCTTGACTAGAAGTGGGATAATAGGGAGGAAGTCAAGTAGTGGGAGATATGTTTAACTTATATTTAAGAACAAAACTCAACCAAAAAGTCATTTAGATTTTCTCAATCATGAATCAACTTTCCCATCTTAGTCCTCCAACTCATCTCATAAGGATTATTGAGGATCACATTGAGATCTCCAAAGGAAATGCCTCGAGGAGAGTAAAATATAGAATGAGGATATCATGGTATCTAAATTTAGAGACAAAATCCATGCTTCAAAAAATATTTTTAAATAAAAATTACAAAATAGAAAACTTTCAATTTATTTATTTGAATTAACACCTACAAATATGAGAAGGAAGAAAAACATATAGTTATGCTATCAATTTTTACATCTTTTAGGAGATGTGGAAAAAGGGTCAAGTTATGAAGAGGTAGGGGGCTATGATGGTTTTACCTTTCTCATACTTCTACAAACTTGTTGAAAACCTATTAGACATCCACATTTATTCATATGTACAATGTACCTTCTTTGATGCCAAATGTGAACAAAAACCTATAATAGTTTTATTTATATGTATAAAAACTCCTAGTTGTAATCACATGAGTATACGTTGTAATCTATATAGGCATTACACAACATAACCAAATCCTCAGTAAATAGTTATATGGTTTTAAACAAACCCAAATATCATATAACAAAAGTATACGAGAATAAATTATATTTTTAATAAGAAAAACAATACTCACAATGTTATTATATCATATAACCAACTAAGTAGGTATAACTATCAACTTGATGAATTAACCATTTACCAAACATGTTACACCCATAGATATAGGAACCGTCAATGTATCAAAAGTAGGTTTAATCATGGGAGATGTGACACTTGAGTATAGGTTAAAATATAACATGATGAAATAGGGGTCTATAACCACTTGTAAATACATCATCTCATCACTTATATCAAGTAAATCATTTGTAAAAATAATAGGATAAGAAAGTGCAATAGTTGAAACATTTTTAATATGTTATATAATAATAAAAGAAAGATATTTAGTGTCGTAGTTTCTACGTCATTGTCTATAAGAGAAGTGTCAAAAACATGATCTTCATGTTTAATTATACATCCAATCGTGACATTTTCCATATTAAAATGATGTTCAAGTGTATCATTTGTTATTACATCAATATTGTATCCTATTTGAGCTCCATAGAAAATATAGATTCATTACCAATGTTTGTCACATTATTATGTCAAATGGAAGAAGTATCATCAAGTGTGACATCATTAGAATTAGTGTTATAATTATCATCATAATTTTAACCATAAATATAATTAAATGAACTTAGAAAAAATGTGTCTCAAGAATAGAGTCCACATATGCAATGGATGTGTTAGGATGGATATGTACATTGTGAAAGACTTTACGAGTGATATCCTTACATGTAGGATTAATTTAAATATACTAAAAGAAATGCATTATAAACATCTTGTAAGAATTCCTTAAAATATTAAAAGATACTTATATAGCTTTGTTAAATAAATTAAAATGAGTGAGAATAGAAGCTTACGGGTACAACATTTGCACAACAAAAATAATATTTGTATATTATTCCATATCAAACCATAATACAAAGGATAATATATAGCCATATAGGTAGCAAAACAACTTCCTAATTAATAGGAAGAACAAACAACAAATAAACCATTTAAAGGAATACAGGTCTAACCAAATCTACGAAAAATATATGGTTGAAACAATATACCAAACAAATATGAGAGCATTAGACATATTGCTAACATTCCCTACTTAGTACGAATACGGGAGAAAATAATTAAACTTCCTTTACAGCTTTCCGCCCATGCGTGCTCATGATCTGGATGGTTTTTAGAACAGATAACAAACCTCAACAATGATGGTTTTATAGGACAGCAAAACAACCTCAAAAAGGATGGTTTTACAGACAACCAATAACCTCAACAAGGATGGTTTTATAGGACAACCAAAAACCTCAACAAAGGATGGTTTTACAGGACAACCAACAACCTCAATATCATGATGCTACTTTTCCTTGTGCTTTCGTCTATCCATTATTTTTTTCCTTCAGGGAATTATGTAGGAAACACTACTAACTGATTACATAATTGAAAAAGGATGCAGAAATGGAAATGTGACATTGAGATCATGTTCCCCCCCTCAATGTGAACATTTCAATTATTCAACACAAAACGGAAATATCTTGAAAACGTATCGTACACATAGTTGAAATTGGAACTCGAAAAATAAGCACCTTGGAAATCAAATACAGAAAGCAAACTCACACCACAAAATGCCACCACAGCTTCATGCGGCCCCGTTGTTGGTGACTGATGAGAGGTTGTTGATTGACCTCCCCTTCCCGTGCCTCCATCCCCAGGTGACATACTTACGCTAGCTCAACTGGATTTGACTTGGATGCTAAATATGATTTCCACATTGTTTATTATTTTTCTCCTCCCGTAATGTGAAACACTTTATTTTTCGGACGTCTAGTAACACCGAAAATGTGTCCGTAAGGAATTTTTTAAAATTAATTTTGAGACTTTTAACGACGACTCACAAGTTTTAAGACAAATCTATTACAAAGATAAAACTTATTAGATGATATGAGACTTTAGAATGACTGAAATTTATTGTCCCAATTTTAAATTTGAAAATAGGACAAACAACTAATTGACATAAATGTTATCTTTGAACAATAGATAACATTAAATACTTTTTTACCACGACTAGAAAGTTTTAATGAATGCCATGGCTATTGACTCATTATAAAATTTCCCAAACTTCTAAAACTGTATTGCAAACCAACTATAACTAACTATTATTATTGGGCACATTGAAGACACTAGACTAACTAAAACAAGCCCGCAAAGTGATCCCATAAAAAATAGCTATAAACTCTAATTATACTATCTAACAAACTTTAGCATGGAGATATCTCATACTAAGGAATTGACTCCAAAAACAATACAAGAGAACTGAATAATACCAAACATCCATGTGGACCAGCTGATAAGTGAGTGAATGTTTAAAAATGGAACGCTCAGTGGGGACTGGCTTTGAAACACAAATTGTACAAACACACAAAATGCCAATGCCAAGAAAATGAATTTAGTCTAAATGCTTTGAGATCACCTGAATCTTATTCGAATCACCCAGGACTCCACCGTGCATCATATACGCTCATAGAGATTTGTATATATTTGACAGCTCAGGGCTCTGATTAGGTGTCAGATACTGATTGAGGAAGCTACCGATGCAGGCTTCTAATCTGATTGCTCCTCAGGAAAAAATATCCAACCGATTGGTCTGTCACACGTCACTCAACCTTTAAATAAAATTGTATGCAAAGTACATGATGTATATGCACAATTTGTGATATTTTCATAGTTCCACGTATAAAACAGCATAGGTCCAATGTCGACTTTGAGATGCCATGTGATTTGTTCAACTTTGGAGTGATATAAGTGGAATGGATAAATATATGAGTGATTCAGGAGGCTGTCGTATAAGAAATCAAGAAGAGTGGATATTCGATGAAAAACAAACTTTACATACACCGAATGAGATCTATGAATGGTCGGGCACTACTATTTACATGGAGGACATTGAGCACTTAATCAAACGTTTGATAGCATAAGCATAAAATATGTGAGATCACTCGTTGTTTTGGCCAAAATACATCCACAGAAAAGTTTTCTATTATAAAACTAATAACTCACAAACAAATCACGTTTCTCATTCACAAGGAAATGGAGAAGTACAACTGCCCCTCACAAATCATTAGAACTCCATATCAGAACATAATAAAAGGCTAATATATAGCCATATAGGTAGCAAAACAACTTCCTAGTTAATCGGAACAACAAACAACAAATAACCCGTTTAAAGGAATACGGGTCTAACCAACTCTATGAACAATATACGGTTGAAACAATATACCAAATAGATATGAGAGCACTAGACATATTCCTAAAAGAACCTATGCTATCAAGGGTGTAGCATGAGGGATTTTTGCATTTATAAATATGTCATATAAAATCTTTTTATATATTGGATTGAGTTATATGAAATCAAGGAATTAAATTATAGGTTCATTATCATAAGCCATGATTATCCAAATTTATATTAGAATCAATAGTATACACTAAGTTATGAACATGAGGCTAAAAATAATCTACCATAGAAGACAAGACCTTAAACAAAAGTTGACGGTTATCAAAGTATTAAAATGATAATTTATGAAAATAAATAGTGAATTGAAAAAAACAATAAAAGTTATTTTACAAACACAATATGTGGAATAAAAATATCTAATGGATTGGAAAAAATTGTATAATTTTATGATTATGTCCTAATTACTAAAAACAATAATTTTGAAGAAAAAAAATTGAAGGAATTTGAATATATATCTGTTATACTAGAGATATGTGAATAAAGGTGATTTTTCAATTAGGAAGCCATAAAAAGAGACCCAAAGGGAAGGGATGACTATCGACCGTAGGGAAATGTGTGAAGACTATATTTAGAGCATGTGAAAGATGAAAATTAGGTTTATATCTAAATATAAAATGTGAATATGAAATCCTAGGGTAGATAGGTTTTGAAACAAGGTGCAAGGTACAATCATGTGTTATGTTCACAAAATATTTTTACCCTAATTGATTTTATAGGTGTTATAAGAATGTATAACACTAAAAAGGATTAAAGGGTTTATAAAATGTATATTATTTTGATTGATTAACTTCCAACATTAATCATTCAAAATCATAAAATGCGATCATACTAGAAATGATTGAAACTATTGATAAATAATACGTAATTACGTAAATACAAAATGGGAGAGAGAAACTTAGTTGTACAAGTTAGAATGGGAGGGATCTAAGTGTGTATAATAGTGGAACATGCATAACAAAGACTATAAATTCCTAGATGTTGATTCTAAAACTGCACAATGATTAAGAGCATGACCGTACAACTATGGTATAGTCTATACCTAATTCATATGATCCTAACCTAGATCTATATGGTCTTGGACCCTATGGAAATCTATATTTTAAGCTTTTTGATTGTTTTTTCTTGTTTAGAAATGAACTTAATTGTATGCTACTCTTGATCACATAACTTTAGGATGACTTCATATCACCTACAACAAGGTGTTAACCTCGGAAACATGTAGAACCCTTCATTAGATAATTATCTAACAAAAAGAAGAAAACATGTTTATTTGGTGAGGCTAGACTACCCTCGGCGCTTAGGCTCCCAACTAGTGAACCAATCCAAGTGTTTATTTACATGCCCCCATTGTAGGATCAATACTTGTGTATTTATACTAGGTATTTTTATAGGTTTGAAATAGCTAGCCAACCCTTTATGGGTGCCCTCAGGTGTCTCGACACCAAAATAGTGGGATAACTACATTGTATATGTTACAAATATATTGTGTAACATTATTAATAAATTGTAATATTGTAATATAGTTAATAGTTGTGTGAGTGAAGTTGTTGAATAAACGACTCACGTAGCTATTTTGGTTTGAGAGATATTAGGAGATAGGTTTGAGAGATTCATGGAAAGTGATATGAGGGATTGAAGATGAAGTTTGAATCCACCTTTGTATGAGATCAAACATTATAAAATGTAACCTCTATCATTGTAATTGACATCCCGAATGAATTCTTAATTTTTATATATTATTATTCAGGTGTTTATTTCTCATATTATTGTGCAGTTTTTATCAGTGGTGTCAGAGCAGCTTCTGATCCATATTCCATGTAGTCAAATCATTTCAAGCATCCACCATTGAATCCCGCGTGCAAATATATCACAAGGAAATGGTGGACAATTGATTTTGGTTTGTGGATTTTGCAGTGATCATTCTACTACATGACATTTTCTCATTGTGTTTGGTGCACACTCACCGTCCATCATGATCTGCTCCTTCGGCATCATTGTTTTATTCATTTTTTTCCACGCAGTCACGGAAATCATGAAACCGTGAGTTAAAAATATTTTTTTCTGTTTTTTGCCATTTTTGGACGTAGTAAAAAAACACAAGCACAAAAAAATTTCCATTTTTGGAAAGGGGTCCAGAAAGATGTTGGATTTAAAATTTGTAGTTACCATAACTTTTAGTGGTAACTCATATTCAGAAGATATTTTTTTAAAAAATGTGTGTTTTTTTTAGCTCTTTGCATTGATAATAACAAAAATTGTAAAAAAAAAAAAAAAATTGACTCATGGATGCATTTTCGGTGGAAACCGACATCCATTATTTTACTATGGATAAGTTGATACGAATTGAAAATTCAAAGGCAAATATTTCCATACATGGCAGGTTAGAACTCAATTGTTTCTTGATTAACAAAGATCTATGGGAGATTGTAGAAGGAAAAATCAATAAACCACATGACGTAGATGAAGCAAAGAAAATGGGAAAGCAAGGATTGAAAAGCAACAATGATTATTGGCCTAGGTTTATCTGATGCCTACCTGCATCACATAGATCTAACAAAGACATCACATTTGATCTGGAAAACATTGAGCAAACTTTTTGGGTCACAAGCAGAGAGCGCAATAGTGGCACTCAAGCAAAAGTTGTTCGGACTCAAAATGGAGGAAGGAGAAAGTATGGTGGAACATATCAGTAAGTTTCGTTCTATTTCAAATCAATTAGATGGAATCAAAGTTGATGTTCTTGATGATGATGCAAAAGCGGTATTACTCAATAAAGATGCCTCCTATATTCTAATATGGTATTCACTTTGAGCAAAATAAATGAAGTCTAGAGGATTTAATTTCTTCTTTGATAGAAGAAGAAAATAGAACCAAGAAGATTGATCTAGAAGAAACTGCAATGTATGGTAGAAATAAATCATATGCTAAAGGAAAATTCAAGCCTTCTTTTAAACAAAAATCAACCTCCCAAGGTCCATAAAAATTTCTTTGTCACTATTGTAATGTTCCTGGACATGGTATTATGTATTGTAAGAAAAGAGCACAAGATTTAATTGATGGTAATTTGAAGGATAAAGCCTTCATTTATGAAAACAAAGATGAATAAAGTGATTGGGATATGAATTCTCCCCACTCTGATAATGAGGAAACAAATGCTCAAAGAAAGTGATGAAGACTTCTTGTATTAAGTAAAGAGTGCATTTATTAGAGGACGAAGGCAATGGAGGCTGAAGGTCAATCAGGGACCTATCATCAGTCACCAACGATGGGGCCGCATGAAGCTGTGGGTGGTAGTGTGTGTGTGTATGTGTGTTTTATTTCAGATTTTTAGTTTATTTCAGTTGTGTGCAATATGATTTCAGAGTTCCTATTTGAATAAGTGAAATGTTCACATTGAGGGGGGGAACTGGAACATGGTCTCAATGTTCAATTTTCCCTCTATTCAGTTTGTATTCAGTAAGTAGTGGTTCCTACATATTCCCTGAAGGAAAGACATAGTGGACAGATGAAAGCACAAAGGAAAAGAAACAACATGATTTTTGGGTTGTTGGTTTTCCTGTAAAACCATCCTTTGTTTTAGGTTGTTGGTTTTCCTGTAAAACCATACTTGTTGAGGTTGTTGGTTGTCCTTGTAAAACCATCCTTGTAGGTTATTGGTTGTCCTACAAAACTATCCAGATCATGAGCGCACATAGGTGAAAAGCTGCAAAAGGAAGTGTGATTATTTTTTCTACCTTGTCAACATTAGGGGAGTATATATGGGAGTTAATAATGTTAACAATATGGGAGTGAATGTTACAAATATATTGTGTAACATTATTAATAAATTGTAATATTATTAATAATGAGTTAATACAACTCATATTAATAATATAGTTAATAGTTGTGTGTGAGTGAAGTTGTTGAATAAATAACTCATGTAACAGCTTTTGGTTTGAGAGATATAAGGAGATAGGTTTGAGATAATCATGGAGAGTGATATGAGGGATTGAAGATGAAGTTTGACTCCACCTTTGTAGGAGATCAAACATTATAAAATGTAACCTCTATCATTGTAATTGACATCCCGAATGAATTCTTAATTTCTATATATTATTATTCGGTGTTTATTTCTCATATAATTGTGCATTTTTATCGATAGAGTGTACCCAATGTGATTGTAGTGAGATGTGTGTATCATGGCTATGTGACCTAACCCTTTGTTTCTTAAAACTCTTTTGTAATTATTGTAGCGATTTACTCTTTATAAAACATGGATTTATAACCTTTTCATGATTGTAAATGGAGGAAGATATATTCTTGTACATAATTAAGTGCTTCAACCTTATAGTAGGGAATTTTCTAGATGATGTGCATTTTATTTGATAATATTTAGGAAACCTGTGATTGATTTTGGAATGATATTTTGAATAGGATATTTTATGAGTTTCAGTGAATTATAAAGTAACATTGATTTGCTTATATATCCTTTCATAGATGAAATATTCTAAGAAGGCCAACCCTCGGAAGAGTAAATAACCAAAAGAATATTTTGAAATTGAAATCATAGTCAAATAATGTGAAATGGTGGAACCGTATATGTTTTCCAAGATGAGACCTCATATCCCATCTTTTCCCTACATTATCACACTAAAGAGATGAAAACCAAAACTGAAATTCATGTCATGAAGAATAAAGGTGTTGTAGTTCTTTGATCAAATAATATTATGAGAATTGATGACATAGTAGTATTTAAAGATAATTTTTTTAGAATATCTAGAGAGATGAGGTGATTGGATTTCTAATGTGAGATTATTTCTTAAGAAGGGAACATGATCAAAATCAGCATTGTACAAGGACAATTTACCAAATTTTAGAATCTACACTTGTTATTTAACACTATTTTTTTAATTTCCTTGAGATTAAATACTAAATTAGATACCAAAAAAAAAATTTGACACCATTTTTATCACCCAAGTATTAAATTTATCAAATTATTGTTGTAGATAATACTTTTAAGAATTTTTTTAAAGATTAAAAATTTGATGAATTTATAATATTAAAAACTGTAATTACACATGTACAACATAATGTCATAGAATGATATAATAAATCATTATTCTTATAAAAATATTAATTAAATGTATCTAATAGGTATAGGGTAAAGGGATGGATTATATATTTGTGTGAGACCCAAAAGTGCGGTTGAGCATGAATTTCTACATCTCAAAAGTAATGGGATTAGTGATAACTATAATATTATCTGATATTTTTTATTAAGGGTAAATTGAGGTTTTTAAATATCCCCCTCCATTTTATAGCCAATACAAATATGAACAGTTATTCCTAAGTAATAATACAAGAATAAATGGGAATGATATAACCTTCCCAAATGGTCCATTAAAAGTCATTTTGTTATTAGCAACTAGGCACCGACACTCGAGATCCTTGAAATGCCCTTCGTGATATTCAATACCTTTTATCATAGTTCTTATGGTAAATCTTGAGCTTAGTTATATTTTGGTTTTATGGGTGAGAACTAATTTCCATCCTTCTTCCATTACTTATCCATCCTCCTCCTTTTCCATTATTATTGTTATCTCCTTATCCTACATAGATCTTTTCTTTCTTTCTTTATACATTAATCCTTCCCCTAGAATCAAAAAATTTTAGCTACCTACTTCATTTACTACCCATGTTTTCTTAATGTTTTCCCGCATTGGACTAGTTATGTTATTTTTCTCCTTCCCGTAATTTGATTTTTCCTTTTCTTTTGTTCTTTTCTTTTGTTTTTTTTACTTCCTTCCTTCTTTGAATCCTCTTTTTCCTTAGGTCCTCTACTTGATTCTAAAGTTCTTATTCCAAATTCCTTTGGGTTTTGGGAAGGTACATGGGACCAAATCAAAGGAAACCTCCCACTGAAATTTTTATTTCTTATTTTCTATATCCCTAGATCTTCGATTCATCCCATGGAGGGGTTCTTCCCTTATGAGAACCTAGTTCCAAGTTCTTTTAGGAATTTCTCTCTTACGGTCTTTAGGGTAGAAAATTATGTTATTGGAATACAATATGAGAATTTTGTGCTACCCCCAAAGAGATCAATATTTTTACCACCCTTTTGGGATATGTTCTGCTTTATAAAGGACCATATCGAGACAACCCCTTCTCACCATTACTTGCAGACAATATTTGAAATCATTTTCCCTTCCTTACTTTTTTTTTTTTTGGTCTTAGGATATCCTCTCTTCCTCTACTCCTTATTTATCTCACTATATTTCACGCATTCTTTGACATGATGACCTATCATTATGTAAACATTATAAACCAAAGAAATCACATCATATTTGATGTTTTTTTCATTATGTGTTTATGTCTCATGTTCTATATGATTTCATATTTAACTTCCATTAAAAAAATAGGTAATCTAAATAGAATTAATATTGGATAATATGTTAGAAAAATTCATTTTAATGTGGAGGGGAATAATATTCTAATTCACCATATTGTGGAGGGAAAATTTTATCCTTGAAAATTAAATGGGAGGGAAATAAGTGGGAATTTTGGAACCAATTTTAATTTCCAAAAAGGAAAATGTCTCCTTTAAATCGTAGAGAAGTTGTTTATAAGGTAGATTTATCCAGAATAAATTTTTTCATCAGAAGCACAATAAAATAACTTGGAAAAATTAAGAGGAGCACCAAGTTGCAAAGCATTAGATCTTTCAAAATCATTGACGGTTTACGAGGATAAAACTACAAAATAAAATACAAGATTTGGTCTCAAATATAGATAAATTATTTTCCATTAATTTGAAATAGGTACATTAAACATTATTAACTTAATAATCTATGGTTTTTAAAACTGCATTTTAAATCTAGGTTTTTATTAAAACAAATTTAGGTTTTAAAATCTATAAGATTATTCATAGCATTTTGAAATATATATACTACAAATTAGTTGATATTATAACAGCAATGTAATTATGATGTGGGTTTATAATTTTATAACAAAAACCATAAATTGGTCTTGCTCATTCAATCTTATATGATTTACAATTTGGGTGATTGATATTATTTTCTTGAGCATCCTCTTCTAATCCATCTACCTTTTTACGATGACTCGATTTAGGCCCACCGCAATGATATCAAAATAAATATGTGACAACTAATAGAGATGACAGGGAGTATATAGGTTACAAATATAATCCAACACTCCAAGTGACTTATAGTGGTTTAGTTGATAACATGTTTTAAAAGTATAATTTCCTAAGTTTGTGTTTTCACATTACTAGTTTTGCAATTTCAGCCCCAAAGTTACACTTATTCCTACATGGCACATTATTTTTTCATGTCATAGATATTTTCCTTGAATGAAAATTTCCTATTTCTATTGTTGTATGAATGACTATTTAGTTAAGATTATTTAGGTGTTGAAAAATAAATAAAATCATTTCTAGTAAGGGTTGTACTAAATATGTACTTGTCGAATTCATACTACATGTAATAGTGATCATGTTAAAGTACAAACCCGAGACCCAATAACCACACAAATATTGATATATAGAAAACCATTTACCATAAATATTAGATTATATGTTAAATAAAAAATAGGTAATGACTTTACTTATGTTAAACCAAATAAAAACAAGGGATTAATTTAATTTGGAGTTGGTAATGAGAAACTATATCACATTTTATGTGGGATAAATGGGCTCTTGATGAGAAAAATATCTATTAATTGAAATAATTCATGAGAGGAGATAATTAAGGATTTTGGGTATAAAATTGTTCCCGCGTCAAGGTTAAATTTTTAAGGTGATGTAATATATTACTTTCTAAATTCATTGTGGTTCTTTAATACACTTAAAGGAAATGAAAATCTCAATGAAATATATTGAAAAAAACTTGTATAGGGATGTAATTTTTAATTTGGGAGGGAAACTTGAAAAAAATGTTTAAATTAATAAAATTTAATTTGAATTCATATACATCTAGTCTAAAATGCTCAATTATTCTATTATTTATTAACCAATCATTGTTTAATTTTATAGAGTTGATATCTTGCACTATGAATATAATTTTGAAACTATATGTTCATGGTTTCCATGGATAAACATTTCATATAACTGCAACAAGATTTATGTTGGAAGATAATAATGGAATTTTAGTAACATATTATTGTGGTGGTGTTAGTGATGATAGAACCACCCATAATCAAGTAAAACTTATCACTCAACCATGGTTCAAAATTAGTTGTATCATTGAATGTGAAGAGTTTAAAAGCGATATCAAGATCCCAAATCATTATATGACAAATGAATGGTTGTTTATGTGTTAAGATAAAATATCTAGTTTAGTTGAGTCATCAAGTGAAGATCCTTATTGTAATGTTTGAATTTTTTTCAATATTTCAAATGGGATGAGAAAATTATAGCTAAAATATTATTTGTAGATGTTCTTCATAACCATTGCATTTATATTAATAATCTTGCCAAATATTTTGGTAAGGTCAAACTAAATGATGATACCCACAAGAAGAACCCTAATGGGGAGTCCTCTAGTTCTCATTGATTTTGAAATGGTTTACATCTATTTTTTATTACTTTTTTAAAGGAAATTTCAAAATTAGGATTTGATAGTTTCTTGATTAATGATTAAAGGATTTATAGGTATTCATATTGTTACCATTTTCAAAATTACATTCATCCATTGATAAAAGGCTTTGTAGGAATTCATATTTTTGACTTTTCATAAATTAGAATTGTAAATCCCTTGTGACCTCTACTATGGATATATGATATTATAGAGTCTTTAAAAGAAAAAGAGACTTGTTTTTAGCTATCGATCAATGAAATAAATTTGATACATTCATATGTTCTTAAATAAATGACCGTTTGTGGTTTTTCAACAAAATACAAGCATGACATGATTTGGAAATTCAATACTAGTAAAATAATATCTATGTACATGTATTTTCATCACCATTTAGGAATAATGTGATCTCGAATGTTCAAATATTAGTTAGTTTAGCATGTTTAGGAAAAAGAACTAGTTATGACCCTCAAAGGTAAAATATTTGATTTTAATGTTTGCAAATTAGTGAGATACATTTATATGGAGATATGAAGCTGTAAGACTTTAGATCTAGTCTTGAATGAAGACTTTAGAGCTACTTGATTTTGGAACTCTATAGTTTTAATACTTTAGAGATAATCCTAAATGAATACTCTAAAGCTAAATTTCTCTCAAAATATGGAGATACTTTTTTCTATAACTATAGAGCTATATAAATATTCTATATATAGTCTTGAATGAATGACTTTGGAATTTTATGATTCCAAATATAGAATGTAGGACTCTCGAAATTGTAATATTTTAGAGCTAGTCCAAAATGAATGACTTCAAAGCTTCTTCATAATTTCAGTAAAATGTATATAGAAGTTTCTAATGTCATGTTCATGTGTAGGGTGATTGTAAACATATTCATGATTATAACGTAAAGAAAAATAATAAATATTTAATGGATCTAAATATACCTATCACCGACTCCAAATATTTGATGTATGTTTTCAATATTTCTAATCTCATTATCATTTATATATTCTAATACAAGTAATTATTGTATATATATTATTATTAAATACTAATTTATTATGTAATTTACTTTGTAGGCCAAAAATAGTTTCTATTAGAAAGACTAAAAATAAAAACTAGCAAAAGGATGATGTTTTACTTATAAAAGTCCTTTTTCAAAAAACTATATAAGAAATAAGGATCCATAATAATGAACATGTTGATTTAAATGTTGAACACGGCCCCCTTCTAAATCAAAAGGAGCCTTACAAAATTCCTTGCTAAAAAAACATTCAAAAAGGGCAGTAATGAAAATGTTTTTTTAATTTTGAATAGAACCCCCTTCTAAATCAATTAGTGACACAAAATTGTGAGAATTATATGAAAAGTTGAAGAATTTAAAGAAATCGGTTCAAATAATCATAAAGCAACATCATGAAACCTATTTAAAATAATAATTTATCACCTTAAGATACATTATAAAAATAAATTCAATATAATAAGAAATAAATTTACCACACCAATTTCATTGGGTAATTAGTCACCTTTTTATGCATTATTCAAATAGGGTCATAGCAAATTATTCAACCTAATAGTTTTAATGCATCTCAATAAATTGAGCTATATGATCATGATTACACATAAACTAGTGATTAAAATATGTTTTAAAAAATTAATACCTAAATACAACCACATTAAGAGAATCAAGGAACATACTCCTTTTACAATTGAGGTTAGTGATGCGGTCCTTATTGAAAGACATGTTACTATATGGGCCACAATTTATTTTATTAAAGAATAAATATAAAGCAGCAATGAGAGGGTCACCCTCCTTATTACATCATCAAAGAACAAAAAAGGATAAACCATTAAGCTCTTAGAAAATAAACCTATAAAAATGGACCTTCTTCAAAGTTTAGAAAGAGTTAGGGGATCTCATTTGTGTGAGTCATTTTCCACGCCACGTGGCAAGTCATCTCCCTTAGGTGAGGTCATAGGTCTAGGTGTCATTTAGGGGTCATTATTAGATTCCTTACTCATTAGTGTGTCCTTTGTGTCATATGGGAGTTACTTCCCATTCCAGGAATGAAACTCCCTTCTCCACTTGAGATGTCATTATTGCAAGCACTAGGGGTTACATAATACCCTCTATATATACACTCGACCTTAAAATCTATGAGATGGAATAACAATATTTTCATGCACCTGTGGTTGATGCTCTCTCTCCATGAGACCTTTTCATGTTGTCGAACCACAATTTGGTTGATGTTCATGCCATCCCGCATGATCCTTACGATTTTATTTTTGACATTCTCCTTGTGGTATCAAAGCAAGGTTTTGTGGATTCATGTTACTCTCCATCAACCATATCTCTCTAGCTCTACATTTATGTTTTTAGGTTTCATGTGTGTCTCCCGTAATTGATATTTTGTTTGTGCCTTCATTGCATTGATTGTGGGTTTTCAATCTCATATGTGGGTGTTTGTTCATGTTCATGGCTCTCTATGGTTTACAGGACTTTGCATGCATGTTTGGAGGTGTTTTTGCAAGATTTGGTTGTAGTTTTCGTAGTTTAGTAAAGTTTTTGCATTTTTTTGTAAACCGGTGGAGCTGCCCTTTTGTCCTAACTCGGCCCCAACTCATCGAGCTAGGAACCAAGCTAGCTCTTTCTAGCTTTCCCTCTCCTTCTTCGGCTCATTATTTTACATATTGGTCTAGCTCATGTCTTGGATCAGTCAAGTTCCTTTGCAATGGTTTTTTCACCGTCTTTGACCACTCATGTAACTTCTTCATGATTTGATCCTACATTTGGGCCTCCCGCCTAGGTATGCTTCCATCCCGCTTCATCGGCACTGCTTCGCTTCATCCTCGGGATTTAAATGTTTGGTCCATTCAATGCCTAGACCTAGTCTTAATTTTGCATGTAGTTACTTGCTATCACACCTTCCTTTCTTGGCATTCACCTTTGTCATGGTTATTAGCACCCATCATCCTTCTTGTGTTTAGTGACCTATACTCTACTTTCACCACCTCTCGGTTCAACACCATCTATGAGCTCACCTACATTCCACCATTTGTCTCTTCCTTGGGAACTCTACCTACTAGCTTTCCTACTACTTCAGGTGACACATCTCCTCGTCCATCTCAATGTTCCCAGTGCGTTCATTCTACTCTCGACACTCATTATTTGGTCTTCCACTCTAACTGCTTAGCGTTGATTCCTCTCACACATCCACGATGCCCTCAACATCGGCTCAAAATTTCCCAAAACCTACCTTCAACACCTCCACTTCACGGGCTCCCCGGACTCGCTAAGTCTTTCATCTCAACTCAACCTCGGACTCCGATTTACATGCTCCTCGACGGCTATGCCAATGCACACCTCAAGCCCCCTACTTCCATCAAACTCACTACTACAGCTCGTGCCTTGAAAAACTCACCCCCGACACTATCTCGACATGGCCAAGTCACCCTTCGGCACATTCACATGGTTTTCTTGGCCCTCCAATGATCCGTCGACCCCCTGACTAGGTGCAACTTACCAACCTGACCCCCTAACTCCGCTCAATGATCTGAACCAACCCAACTCCCCAACTCAGTAAACAACCCAGTAGCTCGTCGATTTCACCTCCCATCTCATCATACTTAGCTGCTTAGCCAGCTCATCAAGATGCCTACCCATCCTCACCCTCTCTGCCCCAAGACTCCTCATTACCCTTCCTAAATTTTTTATTCGATTTTTCACTTTTTTCACATTATGTAAACAATTTAAATGGAAAAATTAAAAATACATCATTTATATAGGGGATAACCTTTTTTTGGGCCTCCATATAGTGTTATTGGGCTTTTCACGACACTTTTCCTAGCTCGTTTCATTGTAGTGCTCCTCTTCTCTTATGGCTAGTGAGCACATCTCGCCACAACCTTGTAAAGCAAAAGAGCCTCCTCTTTCATGATGTGAGATGTATTTTCTCACATTAAGAAGTGTACCCTTGTGTTGATTTTTCCTTTTATGCTTGATTACATGTCATTCCTATGCTTCGACTAGGACTAATCGTGGCCTCCACTATCGAGTGACTTGTCACCTACTGTAAGGTGAGTGTTCAACCATCCAACATTACATGAATGCACCCTATTATAATCACACACTACTTATAAATTTCCGAAGACAGGGGGTTATCACTTTTCTTCTCAAGTTTTGTATTTCTTGCAAATGCATTCTTGAATGAGTCCGACATCTAGCATTCTTGCACCCTTTTCTTCTCCTATACCTTGTACTTCTTCCTTCTACTTCTGCATCATGGAGGATGCTCTTTCCATACTTGATCATCGTAGGATCACCTTACAACCTTTGTTGTTTCTTCTTGGGAGAGATAATTACACATCATGGCGTGCTTCCATGGAATGATACCTAACCTACGAGGGTCTTACATACCTATTGTTTGAGGGAGTTCATGTACGCACTAATCATCATTGTCTTAAAGAATTTCTTGACACATATGACCATGTTTTTAGTCACTTTATGTTGTTCATCACCATACCTCTCCGAATTCACGTGGCAAACTCAGATCCTCCCATGCCATTTGGAGAATCTTTCAATCCTTATTTGGATACCCTTCACAAACCGCTATGGTTGGTATTGTTTATCCAGCTTATCTCCTCCACTTCTTTATGTGATGGTAGTTCCACCGCTATAGACTCTCTTGGTTTTACTTCGATGATGAGGATTGTGCTTCAAGTTTTGATGATGATATTACTATAGAGGACTCCTCTCACTATTCCAAAGTGTGTCAATGGTTCCCAATTCTCATCGAGAGATCAAGAAATCTCCTTCTCAACCTTATACATTCATTACACCATCCTCCTTTCCACTTCTAATGTAGAAGGCTCCTTCCACTCCTCTTCCTTCATGCATGGATGAATCATACCTGTCCGATATCTATCTTCTATTTGTTGAGCCCCCTCATTAGGACGTGTATTTTCTTGACCTTGGTCATCTTTTCATAGTTCCTACTTTTGATCCAATACAAGTTCATAATCATTCTACATGTTCTTTAGAGGATCATTTCATATCCTTTGTCGGGAGTTCCCCTTCCAGAATCTTATCACTTCCACTTTTTAAGAGATCTTCATTGATCCAACCTTGCTTATGGACCATCCTTCTATAGCGGGGTTGTTTCTATTCCTTCACATCCCTCAGAAACCTTTCAATGGATGTTACTCCTTCAAACTCGATAGTTCTATGCTCATTACATTACCTTCAGGTTCCTTTACGATCATTTTCTATACCCATGTCACACTTCCGTGGACTAAACTTAGAGTTATTCATGTTACTACCTTCAGTTTCCTTCACTGAGTGGACTAAATTCCAAAGACTCCATTTCTATCCTTCCTAAGGGTAGGCACATAGTTTGGTGTATGTGGCTCTTCTTTAGTCTAAAGGTAGAGGATATTGTCAAATGTCATTGACACTCTTCTGGGAGACTTCCTAGAGTTGTAGATTTCAGATCCATCCATGGAAAATTTTGTGTTCCTGTCATCTCCTTTCTCCCTCCTCTCTTCTTCTTCTTTATGAGAAATTTCCCTTTTGTACATGGGTACCTTATCAGGATCCTCAGTGGTTAGGACCCATTCTTGGAATCTTTATTAGATTAGAGAGTGTATTTTTAATCTCTTGTGGTGGTTGTTTTTCCCACTAAGGTTTCCTCCATTTCTTGATATCCTTTTTGTGCAGGGGTACCTCTACGCACCCAAAATTGCACTTGCTACATTGTCGGGAAAATGGTTATAAAATTCCCAATGATGATTCAAAATCCTTTCAAGAAGGTTTTCGAGCTCCAAAAACCCATTCGTAATATATATTTGTAGCCTAGATAGCCTTACTTAACTTTTCCATGCATTTTTCCATCTCCCCATTTCTTTATGTGTTTGTTTTGGCCTTCAGTGCTAGGACCGCCACCCCGCCATGGTAATGGTCCTAAAACCGCCGCCCTGCGTAGGGCGACGGTCTTGTCAAATTTTTCCATAATCTTCACACGTGTTTTAAACATGCGATGATTCACTTAAGTTTTCTTTTTACATGTGTCCATGAGCCAAATTGGTTAAAAATAGCTTTGTTTTCTTGGTTCTCCTTGCTCCTTCTATTTTTAATAAGATTTAATTAGTTGGAACTGCCTCTTCTTGCCTTGTGCATGAAGTAACCTCCTAGCCTCCATTCCTATATATTCCATGCTTGTATTCAAGCAAAGGGCATGAGAATTTTGTGTATCTTGCATTATTTTGCTGCCATAATCTTGTTAGGAATTGCATAGCCAAGTTCATATCTCTTGTGCTATCTCTCTTCTACTTGCATTGCATCCAGATTACTTCCAAGCTGCCCTTGCTCAAGCACCATCCTCTTGTTGTTGTTCTTTGCATTCCCAATCCTTTGGACTCACATGAACACTCAAAGAAAGAAAGGAAAGAACCGAGGGATGATATCGATGATACTACTAGATTTTTCAAGGTTCTTTCTCTTCTAGGTTGGAGTTGTGTATTTGTTTGCTTTGTTTATCAAATTTTCAATTATGAATTGTTAATTTCAATTACATATCAAATAGAGTAGAGAAATAATTCATTTTAATAAGCTAGATAATTTCAAGTAGATCAAATCAATAGAAGTTGTCTCTTCAAAATTACTGGGAAGTCAGTGGAGAACAATAGCTATATTAGTGTTATGATTTGTTCTACACTTCCGAGGTAGGGTTGGAAGGATTTTGATTGAATTAGAATAGATCTCAGATTTATATTTACACATATGCACAAATAGTTAGCTACATTTGGCTAATTATTTGTTTTTAACTTGTTTATTAGATTAGATTCATTGTCTGAAAAGTTAGAAAAGAACAAAAACATTTAGTTTCCATAGATTAGATTGTTTTATTTGCTTTGTTACGATATATTGAGGAAACACCAAACATATAGGTTAGATTTCCTTCGATAGATAGTTTATTTACTGAAAACAAATCAATTCATCTTGCATGACCATCAATAGTCCGCAACAGGAAAAGACTTACAGTTGTGATCCCCTGGTCCCACAACCCAATGGGCCAGAGCTAATAACTGACATTGACACAAGCTTGCATTTAACAGTTTTACACACACCTACAACATACGCTGAGAAGATAAGATAGTTAGATATATTGAACATAGATACTAATCAAGCCTACGACTTTTGGACTACTCCTGAAATAGGATTTGATTGCATGCATGACCATACAAGGGCCTCAACCTCAACGCGTCTTTGGTTGTGACCCACGGGTCTTGTAACCCAATGGGCCTACTAATCAGCTAGATATTGACACTATTTTACACACATTGGTATTCATATCTTCACCACTTCCACCCGATATTATTACACAAATTTCATTTTTGAAAATAGTAGCCGATTAGGCTAAAACATTCTAAACATGACTATAAAATCACCTATAGTCTCTGCAGTTCCACTACACCTCTTATCTCCATTTCCATGACCTTGTCTAGAAACCCATATGAGGGAACTACAGGGTACTTTCCATGTATTCCACAACAAGTCAATAGAATCTCGGTAGAACTAGAAATCGATTGGAGTCTCCGAGTAGCTATCATATCGGACCATACCATCACACCCTTTCAGGTTAAGAGGGAAATATTTTCCTTAGATTCACAGATTCCAGATTGCATGTCGAAGACATAAGGTTTCTCCATTAGCTTGATCCCGTCATCACTTTCACTTCCATTTCAATTCCACACCGATCTGTCTTGGCACGACCTCGGGAGGTCGGGTGCGAAGAAGGTCACATGTTGATTTTCTATCATAAAAATTGGTGAACCCAATGTGAAGATCTAGTCTCTAAGTATTTCCACTTTCGTCCATCCTTTATTCTACGGGTATTCTTATACCCCCCAAATATGTCGGGATATGATGAGTACGGTCGACCCATCCGGGTTTTGACATGTACCATTACCAATCAAATATCCCACAACAATCACCTTCACTTTCAACATGGGTAGACAACCACTCATCCACTCAAAACCCTCTGCTTCAGGGAACCAATGTTGGTTCTTCTGTATGCATTGAAGAACTAGATCAGGTCACTCAGACTTACCCCCTCAAACAATCAAGTTCAAATAACATGACATTCATTGGTGAGGTGAGTTCATCTCCTTGGGTATTGTTTCAACAGCCCATTACCGTGTAATCCGATCAACTCCCCCATCTTGATGAGGAGTATTTAGCACAATATGCTAGGAGTGAGAAGTAATTCCAATAAATGAACCAATCTTTCGATAGGTTGTAAGGACAAGGTGATGTCTTGCTTCAAAACAATAATGCTACCCCACCACCAACTAACAATACAACCAATGAGGGGTGGAAACATCATGAAAAATTCATAGCAAGATACCATACTCCTCAACAACCTCCAAGGGTTCAACCAAAGGTACCTAAGCAAGGCACCGCCCTATCAACGGGTGATGTCATTTCAGCTTTGGTTGATAAATTCAAGGAGTTAGAGCTTGCCCAAAATACACAGAATTCATATGCAGGGAAAGCATGGACTCCTTCCTACCCATAGAACTATGGGAAAATACCGACCGCACAAAATCCTCCAGTCTACATGAATACTCCGAACCATGGGGATTTGTTAACTGGGACGGGTACCTTGGGTATGCCTCCTCAAGCCACATATGGATACCTATAATAGGCACTAGCCGGAAGTGCGTTCTCAAATGCTATACCAGCCGGAAATGTGATGTTCCCTGGCTTCACGCCTTCAGCTCCATATCAAGGTAATCAACCCCCTTATATACACATGTATTCTAAATCTCCACAAGGGGACATGTACACCTACCTAGGTCCATATGGAAAACTGTAAGGGGATGTCATACGCCCCACCAAATGTCTATGTTGTCCCATTTCAGCAACCAATGCAGCCCCCACCTCCCCAACAAGGGTCTTCAATGGTGGAAACATATGCAATGAGGAATTATTCTGAATATCTCAAGGAACCCCTAGATTTCTCCATTCAAGCAGTCATGCTCCATAGACCCTTGCATGATCTCCCAAATTTCAAAGGGGAGGGTGATCCTAATGCCCACATCAAGGCTTATGCAATGGCCATTTGAGCGCTTCTCCCATGGGATGCAGTTGTTGCAAACATTTTCCCTAAGACAATAGTAGGTATTGCTCTTCACTGGTATTATAGGATACCAGAGGCTTCAATGCATTCGTTTAAACAGCTCGTATAAGATTTTATCAAATATTTTGATATGACAAATCTTTTATGAACAGGAATAAGGGAATTCCTTCATATCAAACAAGAACATAACGAATCTACAACCCACTTCATTCAAAGGTGGTGACATGTTCTCTATTCTTCCTCAAGTGCTCCAAACATGGATCAAACAGAACTTTGTGATTTGTTCCTTCACTCTCTCAATAGAGAGATGAAGGAAGAGGTTCAAAATTTTCACTAAGGAGCTATGAAGAGGTGTTAGAGGGTGCTCTTTGGATTGACCAAGCGGCCATTGACAGTGGTCGTAAGACCTATAGAGAAAATGGGAAGTTAATCACTCCTACTCAAAGCACTTCCAGTTACTCCAACAACACAAATAACAATCAAGGACCAAAGATTCTTAATATGAATCATGGATTCACGATTGACGGTGTAACTGACTAGCCCAAAAGCCTAATTTTGTTAATACCACCGATACATGTGCTACAAATAACAACAACAATGGAAATAATCAAAGAAACAACAATTTATCACCCTTGGTAAACACTATGGATTTTAATCATCCCCAATAATAAGCAACAACCTCAAAGACAAAGACAAATGCCAACCCTAAGCCCTAGTCAATACCCCAACCAATTTAGGAATTAGGGTAACGGTTCCAAAGTGTTAATTATAATAGTCAACAACCAAACAATAACTATAGTTTCAGACCACAACAAGGAACAAACCAAAGGCCTCGGGATTACAATCCTGACTTGTATTGTGGTTTCCATAGGGTCCACAGGCATGAGACAAGGACTTGTCACAATTGTAATAAGTTTTTGCAGCCTTATCAAGAAGACCAAAGATAGTTATTTATTGACATGTTTTTAGCAAACCCAGCTACACCAAGTCAAAATACCTATATGGGACCAGTGTCTCCACAGCACACGCCATTGGGAATATTCAATGATCCTCTCCCCACGTGTCTCGGGAGGGTATACTGATCCCAACGATTTGAATAAAGGTATTGTAATGGGGACTGATGATCATGAAGCATCAACTTCATCAAACCCATAGGTGGCACGTCCTTTGGATGGTCATCAGCAAATGAAGATCATAGGTTTGGTTGAGTTAGATGTTGAACCCCAAATTAACGCCACAACAAGAGCCAAAGACTATTCTTCATAGCCAATCCCAATTTATCCGGTTGTGTCAAATAATTCTCATGACACACTAAGCAAGCCAATAGGGGCTTATGATTTGATCAGTGATCTAACTAAGACCTTTTCACACATTTCCTTTTTGGATCTACTGAAGAATTCCCCGCTCATCAAGTCGCTCTTTTGGAAGTGCTAGGTCTCAGCCATTTGATTAATGTTACCCCTCCACTAGAGGCACAGATAAACCATATAGACTTTGACATTTTCCTCCGGGCAACCCGAAAGGGATATTGGGTTTGTATTTGACATAAGAAAGATGCCTACGGATGCTAAAATAGCTTGTAGAGGTGATCTAACCTTGTTTTTATAGGTTTGGATCGACAACAACTACGTGAAATGCATACTAATTAATGATGGGGCAGCGGTTAATATAGTCCCTTTTCTTTTTCTTGAAGTTATGATATGGGAGACTAATTACTCCTTGACGCAAAACACATTGAGGGGTTATGATAGTCTCAAGGCAACCTTGATCGGAACCATAGTATTACCGGTTACTCTTGGGCCCAAGATGGTGCTTACTAAGTTTTATATTATAGATCGGGAAACCAACTATAATATGATCCTTGGTCGTCCTTGGATCCACCGCATGAAATCAATCCCCTCCACTCTATTCCAAGAGGTCATATTCTTACATTTAGGGAAAGTCTTTGTCACTCAAGGTGATCCAAAGCCCTTTGATATACATTTGGCCAACTTGAAGAAAAATCCAAGGGTCCACTCTGAATTCAAACTTCCTACGAACCAGTTAAACAAACTAGAAAGTGTGGTACTAGAAGAAAAGCTAGTTCCCACAATGGAATTAGAAGTTATGGGTTTGATTGAGGGTATTTCAGCGGTCAAGGATGAAAATGTTGTTGTAGAGATGGTATCATTAGGAACTACAAAAAGATTATTGAGCTATTAGAAAAGGATTTTCCTATCCTTCTCCCCTTTGATTCTATGGGTATGGGACATGCCTTGGGACTTGGTTCCCTTCCAGCAGATGAGGTTTGCATGGTGGAGGTAACCAAGGTAAAAGGAGAACTTACAAAGGATGACTCAGCATCCATCTTTCTGAGTAGTTTTTGGACCCTCCATTTTGATGGAGCCAAGTGTCACTTCGGCACCGGGCAAAGTAATCGAAGGAAGGGTTTTACCTTTTGCTTTCAAATTGAATTTTGAATGCACAAACAATGGGGCTGAGTATGAGGCTCTCCTATTAGGTCTCATTGTAGCTAAGAGAATGGGAATCCTCAATATTAGGGTGTTGGGAAACTCACAACTAGTTGCAAATTAGATATTCGAGGTATACAAGACTAGGGATGAACACTTACAACTCTAAAAACAACCATGTTGGGCCTAATGAAGGGGTTTGACTTTATATCAATCGAGGCGGGTCCACATGAACAAAATATTATGGTAGACTCTATAGAGACTTCCACCTCACGTTTCCCCAAGTAGTGACTTAGAGAACACTAACTTCATGGTTTTAATCCGCACTGAATCCTTGATTCAAAAAGTGCCAGTGTCAATGTTGACATACGTGGAAGCTGAGGATCAACTTGACTCTTCGGACCATGTTGATGGGGATGAGTCAAATTTAAGTTATTTAAACACTTTGGTGGAACTGTATCTTACCTATCATGAGGTAGACCTTTCCCTAATTCCACATTCCTCTTCTTATTTTGGGAATCCAATGATTGAGTCCTCTCCAAGAAAATATCTTGAGATTTACAAGGTAGAAGAAGAAGGGGACTTGGAGTTTCCTCTAGCCCCGCTTGAGTTTGAGGAGGGTAATGCCTCCTTAATCAAGGGAATGATTGATATAAACATCGGAACGGAGGAGGAGCTAAAAATCTTAAAACTAGGGTCCTCTTTAACTCCCGAGGAAGTAGAAATTCATACCCAAATCCTCAAGGAACATCAAAATCCTTCGCATTTAGTTATAAGGAAATGACGGGAATTACACCACACATCACAGTTCACAATCTCGTCACCAAGCCGGATGCCAAACCAATTAAGCAGAAATCAAGACCTATGAAGCCAAAGGTGGCCCTTATGGTAAAATAAGAAGTAATGAAGCTTCTCCAGGTAGGATTCATCAAGCCAATCGATTATTCACAATGGGTATCTAACATTGTCCCCGTTCTAAAAAATAATGGAAAGATCCGTATTTGCATAGACTTCTGGGACATTAACAAGGATTTTCCAAAGGATGACTTCCCGCTACCATCCATTGATGTTATTTTTGATGCAACAACTGGATTTGAGTTGTTATCCCTCATGGATGGGTTTTTTGGGATATAATCAAACCAAAATCTCCATGGAGGATCAAGCTAAAAATATGTTTATAACTCTTTAGAGAACTTATTGTTATGTCATCATGTTGTTTGGTCTTAATAATGTTGGTGCTACATACCAATGAGAAATGACCTACATATTCCATGATCTTATTCATAAGATTGTGGAATCCTACATAGATGACCTACTGGCCAAGGCCAGGAAGCGCTGCGAATCACCTAGAGGTGCTTCGTATCATCCTCTCATGCTTAATTGAGCATGGTGTCATATTGAATCCAGAGAAATGTGTATTTGGTGTAGCAGGTAGTAATATTTTGGGTTACATTATATCTTCATGAGGGATTGATGTTGACCTGGCCAAAATCCAGTTGTGTTATAAATGGTTCCGCCATCGGACGAGTCAGTGTTAGATATTTTCTTGGGAAACTCGATACGATCCAAAGGTTCATCCCTAACTTCACCTTCGCCATTCATCTAATCAACAATTTGTTGAAAAAGGATTATAACATTGATTAGACAGGAAGAATGCAATGAGGCCTTCGAGGTAGTTAAATGATTCTTGTTATCCCCTCCCACACTAATGCCACCTAGATCAGATCGCCCTTTGATCTTGTATTTGTGGGCTACAAATGTTTTGCTAGCCTACATGTTGGCTCAAGAGGATGATAAGCGGAACAAGAAATTTACTTTATCAATCGACGCCTTTGACTATGAGACACGTTACATGCAGTGCGGAAAAGAATTCCTTGCCATAGTTTTTGTAACCAAGCATTTAAGACATTATATGCTCAATCAAGAAACAAGGGTCATTGTCAAGTTAGACCACTTATGAACATTCCTCATGCAGGGATCCTTGTCTAAAAAGGTTGGGTGTTTCATTACATTAATGGGTGAGTTCGAGTTAACATTTGTAAATCAAAAATCCGTTAAGGGTCAAATCATTGCAGACTGGTTGGCTGATAATCCATTAGATGGGGGTGATTTGGTAGATCTGTACTTTCCTGATGAGTGCGTATATTTCGTTAAAACCAGGCCCCCTATCTCTATATTCCCTTGGTACTATTGTCACCCCCAAAATTCCCCTCATTTTTCAAGTCAAGCTTTAAAATTTTTGAGTTGGTGCCTTTGAGAGATGTTTGAGCAGAGTGAGAAGTCTGGAGAGATAGAAAAATTCATGCTTTGAAGAGCTGGTGCTCTTTTGTAATCTCACCGTGTTAATTTAGAATCTTGTAGTCCACATGGTTCCCATATGGATGCTTAAAATTTTTTTCCTCCATTCGAATGAAATTTTCAGATCCTTCTTCTATGGCCGTGGATCGCATCGAGCTTGGTATTGTTTACAATTCTTCTTTCCATGAGGAGTAGTTTGTTTTCGGGCATAAATGGTGGAGCTTCCCCTCCTCTATATTTTTCTACACTCATGAATGACGGGCTTATCTTCCCTGTCAATTTTTGGCCCTAGCATCCATGATTACGTTGACATCTCTAATTGGATGTGGGAAGGTGGGTCGTTGGGTCACTTTTAGAAATTTGGTTTACTATGAAGTAAGGTAGTATTCGATCGAGGCCCAAATCAGCTAAGTATAGATGAAACGTAGAGCTCGCCATGTGTCTCTTCAGCACATTTTTGATATGGCACAAAAAGTGGAGACTCCAAATGAGCACCAACTCTCTATGTGTCTAGAGTCTAAAAAGACAAAGCTAACTGATAAATCAGCTAAGTATAAGGTGCCTGAGGAAGCCTCCACACGTCCCAATGACGCACCTCCAAAAGGACAATTTCAAATCGGGATCCTAATTTTGCACAAACTTTCCATGTACCTCATTGGCACAACTTCAAAAGTGAGACCCAAGGGGTAGACCCCAAATGAGTGCCATCTATCCACGTGTTCGATCCTAAAAATTTAAATCATCCGCCGAAAGGTCTAAGGCCAACGGAACGAACCATGTGTCACCAACATAACTTTAGAAGTAAAGCCAAAGGTGGCTCCCAAACAAGCACGAAGCTTCCACGTGTCTAGAACCCAACATAGTCACTCCTAAATAAGCATAAGGGACCTAGCCAAAAAAATGGAGAAAGAGGAGCGGGTCTGTAGACACCTAAAATATGCTTACACTTAGCATTTAATCCAATCCAGAAATTAATGACACTTCATTAATTCCCCTTCATCACTCCACTCTCATATGCCCATTTACGACACCTTCTCGGTCGTATTCCTCTTATAATTATATTGTTTGGCTAATATCTCTCTTATTAGCTAAACATTCCTCCTTTCAACCATTTAGAACCTCCCTAGTTCTCTCTAGACCACTTCTATTGGCTTCATAGGCTATCTATCAGTCACAATTGGTTATCCAGACCCCTCCCAACTCTCAATGAGTCTCTAATCATTTGCTAATCAAGTTTAACTAGCCTAAACCCTAGTTAACTAGCCTAAACCAAGCTTATCTAAGCCTAAAACATGTTTATCCTAATCTAATCCTAAAGTGCTTTTTGAGCTTTAGTCCCACATGCACCCAAAGTTCAAACTCTCCCAAGTGAAAAACTATAAATAGAAGGGTCACCTCTCCCTCTCAACCTTACACCTTGTTTTCATAACAAATCTCTCTCACATTTGGAGATATTGGCATTAGACCTCATTTGCATTAGCTAAGCTAATAGGCATTTGATCTTGGCTATCCTCCATTGTTGAAGCTCCTCCATCTTGCATCCATAACTTCATAGTAGGTTAGTAGGAGGGTATCTAACTTGGTCTTATAGCCATTTTAGAGAGACCTCTTCACCTCCATTGAAGAAACAACAAATCTAATTTGATTGCTCATAGGTTTAACTAGGTTCAATTTATGTTTTAAGTAATCATAGAGTAGTTAGAGATAAAATGATAGTGTTTTAGGTTAATTCATCATTGTAGAAGTTATATTGTTTAGAAATCATCTCATGATGCATGGATGAGTTAACAAAGCTTTGAGGTTCTTTATCCTCATTCCATAGCTTTTGCAACTTTCCATTGCATACATTTGGCACGCCCGGTGGGACACTTATGTCCATCCTCCATTAATGGAGGTCTTTTGAGTTCTTCAAAGTTCATTTTCAAGTTTTTTGGATCAAATCACTTGTTATTTCCTCATTTTTATTTCTAACACTAGATAAATGACCTTCATTTGCATGTATTTTGTGGGTTTGATATAGAAATAGGATTCTTTGACTAACCTTTAACCTGTTTGCTTTTGAAAATTTTCAAATTTCATGATTTTTGTAGGTTTTATAGGGGGTGCACATAGGTGTCATTCTGGGCACGTCTGCATTGAAATAGGGGCATACATGTCAATAAAGGGGCGCATATGCGTCGAACTGCATTCACCACCAATCTTCTGGAGGCCATAACTTTTGCTCCTGAGCTCGAAACGACTCCATTTTTATTGTGTTGGAAAGGTATTGAAGAGAACTACACAATGGAATCATAAAATTAGGATTTAATCTTATAGAAAAATTATTGTTTACATTATTAGGTAAATAGTCATTTTAAATGTGTCTTAAAGTCTGAAAACTTGTTTTCTTGACCATTCTAATACTTTGAAAGGTTTTGTGACACTAATAGTGATTTGCATGTTGATTTTCCATAATATTTTTGTGCTAACTTAGTTTAGTGTTCACGTTTTTCATTTGTAGGGGTCCTTTGAAATGTGTATGCTCTTCCCTCACACCTTTTAGGTGATCTTGGGAATCAAAAATGTTTCAAAACCTTCTATTTTACTTCCAAAACACTTCAATTTAAGCTTTAAAATGGATTAAAATTCAAAGTTGGCTAAAAAGAGTTTCCTTCTGCAAAACACTTAAGGTATTTTCCATATATTGTTTTAGTTGGGTTTCACGTTTGTGTATGCTCTTCCTTCGCACCTTTTTTGGTGATCTTAGGAATCAAAAGAAACACGCAAACTCTCTTTTGATATCATGATATTTTATGGAAAATACTAACTCCTTGCATATAGGATCTAACGATTGTCAAAGAAAGGAGGAGCTAAGGCAAATCAAAACTTCTAATACACGTGTTCTTACAGTTGCCAAAGGGTGTGCCACTTAAAACCACATTACCATATTCAAAACATTGTATCGCAGGTTTCGAAAAAGGGTACGTCCCTCTCCGCTTAATCGAACATATCCCCTTTGGCATAAATTCCTTAAGCCATAACAATGGGGGTGGTACCAGAACCCTAAAGTAGTCCACCACTATGTAACCTCGTGGATGAAATAGGAAGCGCCTTGCTTACCCACTTGACTAGTTTTCCTTGTGAGTTAGTGTTACAAAGTTATCCGTATCATGACCCTAGCAAGAGTACACGATGGATGCATTTAGTGCCCACTGTACTTGAAGGGGGAAAAGCCGAGATACTCCCAAATTAGTCAATGTGACTTTTTGGGTAAATCGTGCCCACTCTTAGACGACTTTGTAACACCTAGTTGAGAGATCTTATTAAGGAGGCCATTTTGTCTTGAGGCCCACTTTACTAGTCCTTTGTCATGTCTTAGCCATCATGAAGTGATAACTTGTTTGGATTTAGAACCTTGTTTTTCGAACAAGGCAAAGAATCCACTTAAGTTGGATCTAAGTGCCTTTCATCACAGAAATTAGATGACATTTCACTTAGCTTAGCTTCTTTCTCACCTTCGGATGAGGCAAAACTCTACCCAAGTGACACGTAGTTTATTTTTGCATATTTTTATCTACACCTTTACATTCTTGTTTCCCATTTGGGACAAGGGAAGGCATCTTTCAGAGTGTTTTCATAGATAGTGTTCACCACTTTTTGTCCATTTACGCTCATCCATGTTTGTGGCTGAGTTGTTAAACATCTAAAGTGCATGGATGCATCCTTATATCTTTGATGGCCACTTGATCTTGATTTCAAGATCATCATCATAGTTAGGATTGATTCATCATTTGATCTCCCTTTGACGTGTTACCTTGTTCACATTGTCTCAACATAATTAAGATACTTATGTCATGTTTTTCAGAAATGTGATCTAAGTATCTGCATTGCGGTGTTATCTTACACACATTTTAACACGTCCTCAGTATACCTTGACTTGGTTTTACTTCAAACATTGTCCAAAATATTGAAGAGTGTCACCTACTTATTTTGTGTTATTTTCATACCACTTTGACACTAATATCTCACTTCTCCGCGAAGCTTGATAGATGTGTCCAATTGGTGTGGTTACATGGCTTACATTTGTAAACCTCACCCTTTAACATTTTGGCCTTGTTGGTTGTTGAACGTGTCATTGTATCCTTTGATTGGGATTCACATCTACCCTTTGTTAATATTTATGCCTTTTTCATTTCAAGCTTGACATAAATATTGACATTGTGTTGATCATCTTTGCATCAAACTATCACTTTGCACATGCATTTACATAGGTGTATTTCCTTGTTGATTGGATTTGTGTTTCACACTTGTATGATTGTTCCTTGTGATCATTCATCTGAAAACTTATTGTTCTAGGAAAATCCTTTTTGATCTCATCAAGATTGCATCATCACAATGTCTATTTTCCTTAGACCTTCTTCAAAAAATCATGCACGCATCTCCATACTTACCAAATGTCTAGTTGGTTGCCCTTATGCTACCCAAATCAACATGTCACTTCCCTTTGAAGGAGTTCCATCACACTATCTAGGTCTAGGAATTCACACCTAAACGACGCCAAAATGACTGACTATCACGTGGTTTCTCACATTTACTACAATATAGAACCTAGGTTTAGGTATTCACATCAAAATATTCCCATTACAACTAAACCTCGTTTGGTTGTTCATGCTAGAGGGCCCATTTAGGTACCCTGTTCCCCACCTTCATCTCATAGTTGGTGGTATGGTTTGGATTCTTATGATCCAAATTATTATTCAGGTTCCCCCCACTCTTCTTCTTCTAATTCAGATCCAAACTACCATTCGGACTCCCACTCTTCTTCTGAAGACTCGGATCCTAACTATTGTTCGAGATACCCCTAGATCAAATCCTGAATCACAGTCCTCCCTTCCTTTGAAGGACCTTCATTCCCAATCACTTCAACGATGTATTCCTCCTTTAAAGACTCGTGTGACTCCAAGTTCGATCGATTGAACATCTAATTTAGTTCTTGAGTCACGGTCCTCCCTTTCTTCATAGGACCTCCTTCATCAGTCATCTCAATGACCTCTTCCTCTGTCAAAGAGTTCCACAACTCAGATTCCCTCTAGTCAATCATCTAACTCGACTCCTACGTTGCAACTTAATGAATGGCTATGCGATCCTACTTTCCAACCTACATTACATCGTCTTCTAGAAAAATGACATAGGTCTAAATCCAAATCGTCCATTCATGAGGTGCCTACCACCAATCCTACTTCCTCTCTTGAGTCATCTTCTTCTATCAATCAATCTTCCCCGCTCATCGGACCTATTTCTTCTATTCAACCTTCTATGGCCAAAGAACAACAACCTCTACTAATTGATTTCTCTTAGAATGAAGGAACAATAAAACTACATGATGATATCCCTCTAGAGGATTGCAAACAAGGGTTCTTTCTTGAACTTGATACGGTCACGTATTGGGGAAAAGAAGTTGATCCTTTTCAACAGAACATAGATGAGGATCCTAAGTTCATGGAACTTGATTCTTCTTCTATTCCATCTTCACCTTCTTCTAATCATGATGAGATATCGGGTTTAACATTAATTAGTGGCCTATCTTCTTGTTACCAAGTCATTCATTATCTATCACCATTCCTCAATCAAAATCTTAGCTTGGGTCACCACCGAGTAACCCATCATCTTCTTATCTATCCTAGAGCCACCCTAGGTAGCCCTCCTTTCTCTACTACTTGTAGGTCACCTCTTGGTAGCCAATTCCCTTCTATTCTTATGCCACCTCCTAGTATCCCTTCATCCTCTTCTATCTATGGGACCCCTTTGAGTATCCCCTCATCATCTTCTTCTATTCTTGGGCCATGTCCTAGTAGCCCTCCATTATCTTTCATATATGGGTCACCTTGGGGTAGCTCATCATCTTCTATTCTTGGGCCATGTCCTCGTAGCCCAACTTCTTCCATATTAGGGCCATGTTCTAGTAGCCCTTCATTTCTTCTATCAGTGGCTCACCTCCTCGTAGCCCATCCTCTTCAATTCTTGGACCATATCCTATTCATCCATCACATCATCCTTCTACCAATGACTGGGGCAAGTCCACCATCATTTCTCTCATTCCTATCCTCAATCATAAACGTTCACTTTCTCCCACTTCTCGATCAAACAACTCACGCTATAGCTTATAAGAAACCCAAATAGGTTCATTATCAATCTCAGATCAAAACATCCAAGAGCTCTATAACTCCCAACAAATCAAATGATCTTAAGGTTAAAAATCAATTACGATTCAAGAATGCACACCAACACAACCATCAAGTATGGAACAAAGTGAAAAACCTATGGATAGGGAACTCAAGCTCCCACATGAACAATCCTTGTTTAAGGATAAATCACAGTCATTTTTTGAGTACAAGATCACCTCGATCATTGAGATCGAGATAATATAACTCTTGATAAACAAACATGCCTAGTATCCCTTATCAAGGAAGTCGTAGACATCGTTGTTGGATCCTATCACACAAAGTGACTTTGTTAGTCCCAACCTCTTAAAACTATAAAAAATAAAAAAAATTAAAAAAACAATTTAAAAATACAAAAACATTGAGAAAACACAAGAAAAATCAAAGGTACAAAGATCAAACATTGCAATTAGGTATTGCGTACACATGGATGTTTCTTTCTTCCCTTTCTTATCATTCTTCTACAAGTCTTCCTACCATTTTCATCCCTTCGGTGATATTTTGGTTAGCCTATTCACACACATTTTGTGACATTTATCTCTATGGTATCTGTTTGACCCTGGTCTTTTATCACCTTGGTAAATTAAATAATGAATGACCTCTTAGAGATCCTATCACATTCAACATCTAATAAATTTTTTGTGAAGAAATTTTGGACATATTTTTTGACACTAGCCAATGTTGTCATCACAATCACTTCCACCTCCTTCCATCAAGCCATCAATGGTTCTTAACCCCTTGTCAAACAAGAGATCTGAAATAATTTTTAAAAGCAAAATAATCAAAATCAATAAAAGAAGCTTAAAGCTACAGAGAAAATAAAATTGATATATAACTCTCTCTTGGGGTATTTCCAATAATCTCTATCAGGGCTATGGATGCCTGACTGGTAGTAGAGTAATGTTGTGATTAGAATCAAATGCATCTCTATCGGGGCTATGGACACTGGCAAAGTGATCGACAAAGGTGTAATGTATGGCTATCCTTCCACCATCCATTCACAAAATCACCTTTCAAAATAAATCATTCCTACACATTGGCTAGGTGTCTTCACTTATTGTCTATTAAATCTTCCTTCAAGAGGTAATTAAATTCCACGTGCACACACTAGATCTCTATGAGTAGGCAGGATTAGTATGTTACCAAGTGTCTTTTTGGACCTTGTTTAGACTCTTACTCTAGTCCATATCTCATCTCACGATTTGTGCCTTTGGCTAATCACTTCTTCATCGCGAGGCTTCTAAACTTCATTCACATCATTCACATCATTCTTCTACTTCATTCAAAACATTCATGTGTATAAGATTACTTTTTTGCCATGTTTTGGACACCTTTGTCCCCTTTATCAAAAACAATCTTCCCCTTCCTTTCTATCATGTGCTTTTAGGCCAACTTACGCTGGGGGCATCCTTGCTTCTTCCCAGCACTTCATTTGTTTACGTTCATCATCATGTTGAACCTATCCATAATGGCCATGGGTCCCACTTTTACCTATGAAGAGTTTTCCTTTGAATACTCCCACCTAATCATTGGGACATTTTGGCATCTTCATATTTCTCGTACGCACGTGACCTTATGCCTTTATACATCCATCTATCACTATGGGCATCCACACTTCCTTGTCTTCCCTGCATATAGTTTTCAAAACTTTCAAAATCAAAACATTCAAATATGTTAGAAAAATAAAAACATTCAAATATGTTTCAAAAACATCAAAAACAATATAAATCATCCTACAAAATTTAGCTCTTTCATTCACACCTGTTCATGTGTGTGACTCACAGATCATCTTGATCTACCTTCATCAACAAAAGCTAGGTTGCTTACTTCATCTATACTCTGGGGCACAATGAGTTGCTTGGTACTGTTTCATAGTGCACATTACTTTTTCATCGGACCCAAGTGTCCTCCATTATTCTCCTCACATGTATCCTTGCTTGGGGCACCGTCATTAACCCTTGTCGTTAATTCGCATAGGTTCGAACTGAAGCTTGATCACAAAAACATGGTGCTTGTCTCTTTGTTATGTTACCTTGTTTACTTTCTCATATTGCATTGCATTATGTTTGTTTTATGGAGGTAGGAATCTTTTACTTTCTCGTATTGCATTACATTTTGTATGTTGCATGGAGTTGGTGTTTTTAACAATGGACATTTGTTTGTATATGGATTTTCATGTCATACTACACTTTTGTTCATTATTTTTAATAAGAACCGATGATGAAGATCTCTAGCAATATGATGAAAAATAAAGTTGTTTAAAAGGTAATGGATGGATGTTGGATCATTCCCCTTCCTCATTCTCCTTTTTCTTCTATATCCTCTTTTCTTCTCCACACTATTCTTTCTTCTTCGTTCTCTTCTTGTCATCTTTTTTATATTCAATCGATTTATTCTATCACCCCATCAACAATCGAGGGGGAATCCTTCATTCTACTCATTTTTCTTCTATCCCTTAAATTTTTTTGACTTTTTATGCTTGTCTAATTTCTTTAAAGTGATGTCACTTACGCCACCTCAAAGAGGGGCAAATGTAGACACCTAAAATATGCTTACACTTAGCATTTCATCCAATCCAAGAAATTAACAACACTTCGTTAATTCCCCCTTCTTCACTCCACTCTTGGATGCCCATTTACGACACCTTCTCAGTCATATTCCTCCTATAATCAGATTATTTGGCTAATATCTCTCTTATTAGCTAAACATTCCTCCTTTCGACCATTCATAACCTCCCTAGTTCTCTCTAGACCACTTCTATTGGCTTCGTAGGCTATCTATCAGTCACAATTGGTTATCCAGACCCTCCCAACTCTCAATGAATCTCTAATCATTTGCTAATCAAGTTTAACTAGCCTAAACCCTAGTTAACTAGCCTAAACCAAGCTTATCTAAGCCTAAAGCATGTTTATCCTAATCTAATCCTAAAGTGATTTTTGAGATTTAGTCCCACATGCACCCAAATTTCAAACTCTCCCAAGTGAAAAACTATAAATAGAAGGGTCACCTCTCCCTCTCAACCTTACACCTTGTTTTCATAACAATTCTCTCTCACATTTGGAGATATTGGCATTAGACCTCATTTACATTAGTTAAGCTAATAGGAATACGATCTTGGCTATCCTCCATTGTTGAAACTCTTCCATCTTGCATCCATAACTTAATAGTAGGTTAGTAGGAGGGTATCTAACTTGGTCTTGTAGCCATTTTAGAGAGACCTCTTCACCTCCATTGAAGAAACAACAAATCTAATTTGATTTCTTATAGGCTTAACTAGGTTCAATTTATGTTTCCAGTAATCATAGAGTAGTTAGAGATAAAATGATAGTGTTTTAGTTTAATTCATCACTGTAGAAGTTATCTTGTTTAGCACTCATCTCATGATGTATGGATGAGCTAAGCAAAGCTTTGAGGTTCTTTATCCTCATTCCATAGCTTTTGCCACTTTCCATTGCATCGCATACATGTCCAAATAGGTTAAGTAAAAAGGATCGGTGGACAGGCGCCATGTGTCTCATCGGTGCACCTTCAAGGGTCAAAGCCAAAGGTGGTTCCCAAACATGTGCCAGCTCTCCATGTGCCTCATTGGTGCAACTTCAAAGGTGCGGCCCAAAGAGAGACCCTGAACTAGTGCCAGCCCTCCACGTGTCTAGGGTCCGATAGAAGTCAAATGGGTAGCACACCCGAATTGACTAAGTATGAAAGAACCGATGGAGCTCGCCACATATCTCTTCGGTGCTCTTTCAAGGGTTGAAGCCAAAGGAGGTCCCCCAAACAAGTGCCAACTTTCCACATGTCCCAGGTCCTAAAAGGGAACAGAGTCGATCGTTGAATCGACTAAGTATAGAAGGGATTGCGGAAGCCTCCACATGTCAGTGCGGCACAACTTCAAAGGAAAAATTCGGAGGTAGGTCCCAAATGTGCACCGAGCTCCCACTTGTCCAAGGTCCCTTCCTCGGTCCCAAATAAATAATGTGAGGTAGTGGATGGTGTCACGTGTCTCTTCGGCACTCTTTCAAGAGGAAAATACAAAGTGAATCTCAAAATGAGCATGAAGCCTCCGCATGTCCCGGGTCGGACATAAAGCTTTCACCAAAATGAAGGGAAAAAGTCAAATGTTAAGCCCGTGTCGAAAGTCAAAGTGGGAAGGGGGCCGGCGGAGGACTTTGAGGTTTTTAGCCTTATTTCCATAAAAGGTGTAAGTTAAAAAGTGAACCATGTCCCCACTCATGCCAAGTGAACAGAAGAATAGGTCATAGAATTTTAGGTGTGTCTTATCGTATCCTTGCAACAATCCTGCTAGGAATCACATAGCCAAGCTCTGTTCTCTTGCGCTATCTCTCTCCTACTTGCATTCCATTCAGTTTACCTCCAAGCTGCCACTGTTCAAATATCTTCTCTTGCTGCCACTGTCACATTCTCACCTTTCTAGATTCACGAGAACATGAAGGAATGAAGAGATCACACTGAGGGGACAAGCTACGATACAACTGGATTTTCCTCTGTTCTGCAAACTCCAGGTTTGAATTGTCAAAGTTGTAGTTATAATATATCAAATAGAGTAGTGAATCATTTCATTTCAGTTAAAGCTTACTTTCAATATTGTTGGGGAAGTTGTGGGGAATGATAGCTTCTGAGAAGCTATGATTTGTTTCTCACTTCTGAGGTAAGATTGGAGGTATTTCAATCAAATTAGTTAGATATTTATATTTGTATCAACTCACAAGTGCACAGGCAAATAGCTACATCTGGCTACCTTGTTTGTTTTAGCTTTATTCTTAGATTAGTTACTTATTATCTGAATTTATTAGATTAGTTTCTCTTTAAAATCATTCAATTTTATATCTCTGAAAATACAAAAACAAACATAGCATAGATTCATTTTCATAGTTAGTTTACTTCATTTAGTTAAGTTTGTTTATTTCTTGCATGACTATTACGGGACCAAGAGAGCCTAGGGATTACATATTTGAGCTAGTAATACCTAGTTGAATCTCTTTATATCGTTAGTGGATATAGATCAAGGTCTTAGGATCCACATCTTCCAAAAAATAGCAAACCCACAAGCAATTAGTGAACAGTTGAGAAGGTTAAACATTGAAGACGACAAAGCATACAAATTCTGGTCAAACCAACCCAACTATAGATTGCCTTGATAGGATGTCCATATGACCATACAAGAACCTGAAAGAGAGAAAACATTCAGGTTGTGATCCATTAGTTCCTCAACTAGATGCAAGAGATATTCTCATCGACATAGAAATAGGCTTACACATACAAGTTGCTAGGACACCCGTGAGGTATTCCGAGAAGATTGCACAACTCCTAATATTAAACGTAGAAGCTAAAAAAGATTATGACTACTTTGGATAGTCGGAAGATGGGATTAATTATTTGTATGACCATAAAGGTCCACAACAACCACGAGTTCACAGGTTGTGATCCCTGTGTCCCACAACCCAATGGGCATGTAAACCAATTAAACATTGACATTGGTTTATGTACACTATTATTTAGATCCTCACCACTCCCGCCAGATATCATCACACAACTTTCTATGTTGAACATAGAAACCGATCAAGCCAATATTTTCTGGGTCAGACTAGAAAACCATCCATAGTTTCTTGTAAATCCACTACATCTCTCACTTTCCATGAGTCCAACAACCAACGATAGGATATCAAAGTGAAGCTTGACATTTATTGGAGCCTCTGAATAGTTATAGTGTTGAACCAATCCATAACACCAGTTCAGGTTAGAAGAGCCTTCTTTGCTTTAGATTTGTAGATCCTGTTATTACGTATCAAGGATATAGGATTTCCTAACTAATTTTTCCACATCTGCATATATTTCATTTCCACCAGCTGTCTCGGCATGACCTGGGAGGTCGGGTATGGAGAAAGGCTACTTGATGATTCTCATGCTCACCTGTCACTTTTCTATTATACAAAATTGGTGAACCCGACGTGAAACTAACAACCACTCCTTTTTCATTACCATTTATTTCATCCACCTTTGCTCCTTCCCATTATTCTGCGGGTATTTATATACCCCTTGAATATGTTGGGATACGACACATATGGAAGACCTCTCTCAGGTCTCAAAGAATATTATGGTAAGAAAAGTAAACAACATCACCATCGCTTTCTGCATGTGCCGACAACTACTCAAGCAACTACTTGTCATCGTAGAATCCTCCTCAAAGAACTAGCTCTAGTTCTTCATTCTGAATTGAGGAGTTGGACCAACTTACACAAACACACCAACCATATCCCTCAGGCTCTAACAATATGAAGTTTACTGGAGAATCCATTTCATCTCCTTGGTTTTTTTCTAGACCACAAATCAAGTGGCGGTTAGACCCACTCCCATTTTTGGATGAGGAGTACTTAGCACACTATGCTAGAAGTGAATAACATTTCCAAAACATGTATCCACCTATAGGAATTTTGCAAACACAACTTTGACACCCCTGCTCCAAGAAAACACTCCCATGGAAAATACTCTTGGGGAAGCTTGCAGAGTAATGATCAATTCATAGCAGGTACCATACCCTCGAAACCTCAAGGGGTGCCGCAATAGCCACCATGACAGTAACACCGTATTATCACCAATTGAAGTCATCTCAACTTTGGTTGAAAGGGTTAGAGGACTAGAACTTGCTCAAGTAAATCAAGCTTCACACTCAGGGCAAGTAGGAACTCCCAACCCTCTGCATCATCCTAGCCAGGTTGACCTCCTCATGGGAACATGCACTTTAGGCATGCCTCCTCAACAATTATATAGGTATCCACAACAAACACCAACTAGAACTACATTTTAAAATGTTGCTCCGATTAAAAATATGATACCTCCTGGTTTAGTACCAAACAATCCATATCAAAGAAATGCTCCTCCCTACTTAAACATTTATTCAAAATCACCACAGGGAGATATGTTCTCTTCTCCCGGATGTTCACTCAACCACAGGGGTTTCCTTATGCCCCTGCAAATACATATGCTATGCCATATCAACAACCCATTCCACCTCCACTCCCTCAACAGCACCATCTATGGTTAAAACCTATGCGGTAGGGACTTACTCAAAATATTTAAAAGATCCTTTATATTTTACCATACGAAGCATCATGCTTCCAAGACCTCTTCCCGATTTTCCTAAATTCAAGGGGAGGGAGATCCAAATGCTCATATTAAGGCCTATGCCATGGCCATTCGAGAACTGCTCCCTTGGGATGCGGTTGTTGCTAAAATCTTCCCTAAAACCTTAGAAGGTATTGCCCTTGATTGGTATTATAGAATACCTAAAGCCTCGATACATTCGTTCAAACAACTCGTGTCAAAATTCATTAAAGCTTTTGACATGAACAAACTGTTAAGAATGGGGATCAAGGAGTTCTTACACATTAAACAAGAGCACAATGAATATGCTACCCATTTCATTCAAAGATGGCATACAGTCCTCTACTCATCAGCAAGTGCTCCAAACATGGATCAGATGGAACTATGCAATTTATTCCTTCATTATCTTAGTAGAGAGATAAAGGAAGAAGTCTAGAAGTTCCCTCTGACTTATGATGAAGTACTTGAGAGTGTTCTTCAAATAGATCAAGCGGAAATAGACAATGGTCGTAAAACTTATGGAACAAATAGGAGATTAATTACTCCCAATCAAAACACTACGACTTATCCCAAAATGGGAGGTACCAATCAAGGATCCAATATCCTTAACAAAAACCATGGGGTTACAACATATGGAGTCACTGATCAAACCAAAAGATCAAATGTTGTGAACACCCCGGCACCTGCCAACAATCAACGCAACAACAACTTTAGTCCAGCCATCAATGCGGTGGATTTTAATTGTCTGCCATAACCACAACAACAACAACAAAAACAACAACAAATCCCATCACAAGGCCCTTCTCGAGGCCCAGATGGATATAAAAACCAAAACCAAAGGCAACAACCTCAAAATTACAATTATAACAATCAGCACCCAATCGAAACTTTTGGCCACAAAAAGATTTAAACCAATGACCATGAAATTATAATCCCAATTTATACTACGGCTTCCATAAACTCTAAGGTCATGACACTAGTACTTTTCATGTTTACAATAAATTCTTGGAGCATTTACCAGAAGATAAAAGGAAAATCTTTGTAGATATTTTCTCGGAAAATTCCATACCAACCACATCAAATACCTACCAAGGGTTAGTTTCTCCTCAAAATGTACCTCTTAATATTTTCAATGATCCTCTCCCAAATCGTTCTAACAACAACAGGTTAGATCCAAGTGGAACAAACAAAGGTATCATAATGGGGAATAACAATCATGAAGCTTCGACTTCATCAAATCCAACAGTCGCACCCCAATTAGGAACTCGACCACAAGTCAAGATAGTTGGATTGATAGAATTAGACACCGAGTAATAAGTAGAAACTATAAAAATAAAATGAGACTACTCTTCTCACCAATCCTAGCCTATTCACTAATACCAAAAACACTTAGCAAACACCAAGAAAAACCAGTAGGCACCTATGATTTGATTAATGACTTAACAAAGACCTTCTCTCACATTTCCTTTTTGGATTTGTTGAAGAACTCTCCCACTCATAGAGCTACTCTATTAGAAGCATTAGGTCTCGGTCATCTTGTCAACATCACCCCTCCTCCTAAAATGCAAGTAAATCATATAGACTTTGACAACTACCCTTTGGGGTAGCCAGATAGGGATACCAAGTTTATATTCAACATAATTAAAATGCCAACAGACGCTTAAATTTCACGTAGAGGTGATCCACCCTTGCATTTGCAAGTCTGGGTTTATAACAACTATGTCAAGTATGCAATGATTGATGATGGGGCAGTAGTTAACATAGTCCCCTTCACTTTTCTTCAAAATCTAGGATATGGAGAAACGAACTATTCTTCAACACGAAACACGCTAAGGGGCTATGATAGCCTCAAGGAAACTTCAATCGGGACTATAGTGCTACCAGTCACTTTAGGACCCAAAACAATCCTCACTTGAATTTTATATTATAGATTGGGAAACCAACTATAATATGATTCTTGGTCACCCTTGGATACATCGCATGAAGGCAATCCCTTCCACGTTATTTCAAGAAGTAAGGTTTCTACACCTAGGAAAGGTCTTTGTAGCACAAGGCGACCCAAAACCTTCGACATACACCTAGCAAATTTGAAGAAAATACCATGTGTCCATTCTGAATTTGAGCTCCTAAAAAATAAACTCAACAAACTAATCATTACAAACCTAGAAGCGAAGTTGGTGCCTACGACAGAACTAGAAGTCACAAACTTAATCAAAGGCATCCCAACAATCAAAGATGAGTCCATCACTATAGAAATAGTTTCGCTAGGAACCACTGCAAAAATTGTTGAATTACTGGAGAAAGATCTACCTATTCTCCTGCCATTTGATTCTATGGGTATAGGACATACCCTAGGAATTGGTTCCATACCTGTGGATGAAGTTTGTATGGTGGAAGTAACTGAGACAAGGGAAGTAGAGACTAAGGGTGTCCTAACTTCCATTTTTCCAAATTATTATTGGACTCTCCACTTTGATGGAGCAAAATGTCATTTCGGTGCTGGGGTAGGTGTGATCCTTACTTCACCCGAGGGAAAGGTTCTACCTTTCACTTTCAAATTAAACTTCGAGTGCACAAACAATGGGGTTGAATACAAAGCCCTCCTTCTTAGCCTTATCATTTCCAAAAGGATGGACATTAGTAATATCAGAGTACTCGGAGACTCATGAATTAGTTGCAAACCAACTATCAGAGGTATATGAGACTAGGGCTGAACACCTGCAACTCTATAAAATAGTAGTACTAAAACTAATGAAGGGATTTTATTTCATATCAATTAAAGATATCCCACGAGAACAAAACCTTCTCGCTGATTCTCTGAGCAACCTCATCTCCCCGATTCACTCCAAGTAATAAATTGGAAAATACTGATTTCATGGTATCAATACGTATTGAACCTTTGGTTCATAAATTATCGATAAATCTGATCTCAACACATGTGGAAGTTTAGAATGAATCTACCACTCTAGATCACTCTGATAGTGATAAGGCAACCCTTGAATATCTAAATGCCTTTGCAGAGCTGCATCTCACTCATTCCATAGTTGATTTCTCTCTAATCCCATGCTCCTCTTCCTATTTTGGAAATCCCATGATAGAATCTCCTCGCAAGAGAATCTTGAAATCTAAAAGATGGAGAATGAAGGGAGTTTGGAATTACCCCAACCCCTCCCAAGTTTGAGGAAGGAAATGCCTCCTTAATCAAAGGAACCATAGACATAAATATCAGAACAGAGGAAGAACCAAATATTTTGAAGTTGGGATCCTCTTTAATTCTAGAGGAGATAGAAATACATACTCATATCCTCAAAGAACATCAAAAGGATTTTACATTTAGTTACAAAGAAATGACGAGAATCACACCACATATCACGGTACACAATCTTGTCACCAAACCAGATGCAAAGCCAATCAAGCAAAATTCAAGACCAATGAAGCCAAAAGTGGCTCTCATGGTGAAAGAGGAAGTAATGAAACTCCTCCAAGTGGGGTTCATCAAACTAGTCGACTATTCATAATGGGTATCCAATATCGTCCCCATTCTCAAAAAGAATGGGAAGATACACATTTGCATAGACTTTTGGGACATTAACAAAGCCTGTCCCAAAGATGACTTCCCATTACCATCCATCGACGTTATTGTTGATGCAATAACTGGATTTGAGTTTTTGTCCCTCATGGATGGGTTCTCAAGGTATAATAAGATTAAAATATCCAAGGAAGATCAAGCCAAGACCACGTTTATAACTCCCTGGGAACCTACTATTATGATGTCATGTCATTTGGTCTTAAGAATGTTGGTGCTACATACCAATGGGAAATGCCATATATATTCCATGATCTTATTCATAAGATTGTGGAATCCTACATAGATGACTTGGTGGCCAAGGCCAAAAGCATTGTGATCACCCGGAAGTGCTCTGTATCATTCTCTCACAATTGATCAAATATGGCATCACATTGAATCTAGAAAAAGTGTATGTGGTGTAACAGGAGGTAAGCTTCTAGGTTACATTATATCATTATGAGGGATTGATGTCAACCCAGCCAAAATCTAGGCTATTCTTGAAATGATTCCACCATCAAATGAGTCTAGTATCAGATCATTTCTTGGGAAACTTGGGGCAAGTTGAAGGTTCATCCGAGACTTAAGTTTTGTTGTCCATCCAATCAACAATTTGTTAAAGAAGGATTATATCATTGATTGGGTGATGAATACAACGAGGCCTTCGGCGCTTAAATGCTTCTTGTTGTCTCCACCCATGCTAATGCCCCCTATACCATATCATCCTTTGATCTTGTATTCATGGGCTACGATGTCTCACTAGCCTACATGTTGGCTCAAGAAGATGAAAAATGAGAGTGTGTAGTTTACTTCATTAGTCAGACGTTGCTCGACTATGAGACACATTACACACATGTAGAAAGAGAATGCCTTGCCATAGTATTTGTGACAAAACACTTAATACATTACATCTTACATCAAGAAACAAGGGTGATTGTCAAAATAGATCACTTGCGGACATTCCTCACGCAAGGGTCCTTATCTAAAAAGGCTAGACGTTTCATAACCTTAATGGGTGAATTTAAGCTAACATTTGTAAACCAAAAATCCATTAAGGGAAAAATCATTGCAGATTGGTTGGTTGACAACCCATTAAATGGAGGTGATTTGGTAGATCTAGACTTCCCGATGAGTGTGTATATTTTATCGAAACCAGGGCCTCCTATCTCTGCATGTCCTTGGTACACAAACATAATCAATTTCATCATGGACCAAACATATGCTAGAAGGGGCCACATCCCAACAAGGAAGATGGTTACGCATTGTCGTTGCTAAATACATCATCTTAGAATAGGTGCTCTATCGCAGAGCCTTCGATAGGATGTTTTTTAAGATGTGTTGACATGGAAGAATCCATAAGGATTATTTATGAATCCCATAGCGGGGTATGTGGAGGAAACTTTGGCGGTCATGCCACAGCTCGTAAGATACATCGGATGGGCTATTTCTGCCCACCCTAGAACATGATGTAGTAGATTTTGTGCGTAAATGCCACAAATGCCAAGAATTATCCCACAAGATTCACATACCAAAGACACGAGCTCTGTAACCAATCCCAACCCCTTGTCCTTTTTCCACGTGGGGCCTAGACTTGATAGGGAAATTCTCTCCCTCATCAACAAATGGCCATAACTTCATAATCACGGCCACATAATACTTTACAAAATGGGTAGAAGCCATGCCTCTCACCATCGTACCAAGTTCTGTAATTGTTAAGTTTATTCTAAATCAAATCATTTGTAGGTACAATGTCCCACAAGTCATTATCTCAGATAATGGAACGTCCTTCAAAAATGATGAAGTCCATGAACTATGTAGTAAATTCAAGATAAACCATCACATGGCTTCTCTTTACTACCCCCAAGCCAATGGACAGGATGAGACCACAAATAAAATGTTAAAAACCATTCTCCTCAAAACAGTTAAGGAGAACAAATGGGATTGGCATTTAAAGCTATACCCAGCCTTGTGGGCTTATCGAACATCAATAACACTAACAGGGCAACCCATTTCTTTTTGGTATTCGTGAGTGAAGCAGTTCTACCAATAGAAGTTGAAATACCTAGCCTTCGCATCCCATTACAAGGAATATTAGGAGAAGAATCCTATAGAGAGGCACTACTCTCTCAATTAGAAATCCTTAATGAGGCTATATTAAATGCCGAGAAAAGGCACTAAGCCTACGCTAACCGAATGTGTCGAAACATAACAAAAAAGTCTACAAATGAGAAATATATGAGGGTGATCTCATTCTAAGACTAGATAGCTGGATTGATAAGAAAACCGATGAAGGAAGGAAATTTCGGCCTAAGTGGCTAGGCCCATACCGAGTCATGAAGGACTACGGAAATAGTGTGTATATCTTGTGCATAGTAGAAGGTGAGGAATTCAATGAAACTGTTAATTCCTTACATCTTAAACAATTTTATGCATAAGTGATCAACATCACCATTTGTATACTATATTAACTTGCATTGCATTAGTCATTTAGTTACTTCATTTTGTTCACTCATTTCATAAATGTTATAGCCAAGGAACTTATTCTTAAGCAATTTATTACAAGCTTCTTAAAATATTGGCAAAAGTATTCAAATCATATATCTTCAATTTTCATGATATCATCAAATGATTTTGAAATCATCTCATCAAATTGATAGACAAAATCTTGACAAAAACCATACCAAGGCCTGCATACTTGGTCTTACTAATTTTCTTCTACTAGGTTAAGATGTTCTTACCTACGGTCTATTCTAGAAGCTTCTTGGTGTCACATCTATCCCTCTTACATCTCTTTGAAATAAGGATACTTCAAAATTATAGATCCAAAGTGTCAAAGTCAAATTGAATCCAAAATACTAAACAAACAGAATATTTCATTTTACACACCTCTTTGCCCTACCAGTCTTTGGTGATGAGCCCACATCTCTTACGAGTGGTGTGAGGTTGGGAAAGGAAGGAAGTGCCCTTACTCACCTATGTCCTACCTTCAAGTGATAATCCCATACTTCTTACTAGTAGTATAGGGCAAGACATAGGGGGTTTATTCACGCCAATCAATGAATCTTAGTATTTTAAAAAATTCAAAACAAAGTGTATTGTGAAAATGAAGCTAAGAATCCAAGTTCCAAAGAGATCAAATGCTCAAAACCAAGTTTTTTCAACCAAGTTGCCATTTATGGATCTAGGTCTAGATAAATTGACAAGTAAGTTCCATTCTCGAGCTATTTAGCAGGTTTGAGTAAGGTAAGTATGTAAGAATAAATTTGGTATCTGTCAATACTTTTTCTTTCTCTCATCATTTCCATACAGTTAAAAATCATACAATTTGAACCCTTCCTAGCTCTTGGTGTTGAGCCCTCACATCTTACTAGTTGTGTGGAGTTAGGAATGGGGCAAGTTCATCTCATTATCACTACATTTTCATCACGTTTTTCCAAAACAAGAAGAAACAATGAATATTTCCCAAAGAATCCAAAAGTTCAATACTACAATATGTTTACATCATCTCATATTAGTATTACAAAAACAAACAAAAAGAGAAACATTATATTCAACATTTGTTATCACTAGTCATCCATTGCATACATTCTAAAAATCATATAAAAACAAAAATTCTAAAGCATCTACTATACACATGAGAAACAAACCATAAAAAACTCTAGATACGAGGAAGATCTCGAATCAAAAAGATATATATTATATATATATAGAAATCGTGTTTTATATACAATTTTATCATGCACTAGGCATGGTCAAAACGCTCAATGAGCCTAAAAACATACAAAAACACTCATATGAACATCCAAAAAATCACTACAAAAAGACAAAATGGCCTCTCAATTCCTATGGAATCCCTTAGAGGTACATGACCACATCTAGGACTCCTCCTACGGCAGCACTCTGAATGTACTTGAATGATGGGAGTAATCATGATCACGGCCACTAGCTATGGTCTCACTATGAGAACGGATCTCGCCTCATCGCGCGCTCAACATTCATGTATCTAGCCACTCAAGATGAAGGAGGACACTAACTTTTCCACCTTCCAGATAGGGGCAAACACATTAGTATGTCTACCACGACCACCGAAGGCTTCCCCGATGTCCTCGAAGTCGAGATCGAATACTCTCTCGAGAGGAGCAATAGGGTGTACACACACACTCAATGAATCAAATCCTACCATCTTTCAACAAGAATCGCAAATAAAAAGAGAAATAAAAAGTTAGAAAATTAAAAAAATGAAATCAAAAAAATCAAAACAGTAAAAAATAAAATATTAACTAACATCTCTAACTAATAAAGTCGAGAGAAGAGTAGTAACTCAATCGAATCTCCCCGTCATCTAGGTGGGGTCTCTAGGATCTGTGCTCGCGACCGTGTGGAGGTTCCTAAAATCTAAAAAGAAGTGATGTCTGTCACGGACTCATCATCTCCCTTAGTGCCCTGGTGAGGCAATCTCTCTGAGACCAAGGTCTCTGCTCTGCACTCACCTTTTCCCTCTCCGCCCTCAAGATATCTTGAGTGTCATGCCACTCAGAATCACTATCATCCTCCTCATCCATCCCACTGGCCTCACCACCAATGCCCTCTCCCACCGTCTCCTCCTCATTCTCTTCTCCGGTGAATTCCTCGAGTCTAAGTCCACATCAATGGGCTCATCTCCTCTCCACTATAAGCGGGAGCAGCCCTGGTCAAAGTAAGGGTGCTCGAGGAGAACTAGCTGCCCCTCGAGCACGAACCACCCACCTAACTATAATGAGAACTCCAAGAGTAACCATGGTCGAACCTCGGCCTCCTCTAGGACCTCCCCTAGCCTCACGAATAGACATGTACACTGGCCCCACTAGAGGAAGCATATCAACATAAGGGAGGCCAAACTACTGAGGGACTCTATCAAATGGATGGGTCTCCAACCTCCCTATCCTGTCTACTAGCTGACCTATAGTAGAATAGGCAATCAATGTATGTGTCTCCTCTCCCCATAGTCCTACCATGGCCTGATAAGCAATGGCCTCTATATCTACGGTAGTTAGTGAAGCCACCGGCTGGTGTGGTGTCCCGAGTAATCGTCATCCCCGTCTACCTCACTTCCCTGACAGCCCCTAGATCCTCTACTATTATACCCTCCCATAGGGAATGATATGCTCATACACCCAATCTTAACTGAGTACGGTGACTCAATGATCGCCTTTGTATCCCGACCACCTTGTATAAGTCATGGTAGGTGGTCCCAAGAATGTATACTCCCCAAGTGTAAATATGGCCATGATCCTAAATCTGTGCAATCACGGGAGACCAGCAGTATAATAAAGTATCCCCTCCCTTATCCCCAATCAACCATGAGGCCAGGATACCCATAATGGCCTTACGGATAGTGGGGATAGGAGTAGCAGCAATAGAATGGACCTTCACCCCCTTCTTCAAACCAAAGGAGGCAATAACGTCTCCCATGTATGTAGCCCACTTAACCATATGGGACTTGAATCTTGCTGTCTTAAGAGATAGCTGCCTCCTAAGAATCGGAACCCCCAGTATGTGATAAACATCCTCCAGGGTGATAGTCCACTCACCCCTAACACCTGGTAATCGGAAGGTATTCCGGTCTGCATCCCAGTACGAGAATAAGTCACACAATATGTGACTAGTAAGAGCAACATGAGGAACCTATGAAATCCTCAATATACCAGCCCTCTGCAGAGTGTCTCGCTCTGTCTGGGTCAATGAGTCTAACACTGCTGGGAGCCAATCACACTCCCTCTCTCTGCTCCATCATATATATTCCTCCTTCTTCTACATCCACCCAAAACAGAGAAAAGAGCAAGTTAGTAACATAATCCAACAGAAAGCTCATCAAAAACATATAAAAGTGTCAAAAATGCAAAAATAATCAAATTATTCACCTTTTTTCACTTTCTGCTTGAAACATCCGCCACCCCTGTGCAGAAGTGGTTCCTTGACCACCACCTTCTAAGGCGGCAGTCCCATGACCACCACCATCACGGGAGGTGGTCTCATGATCACTGCCTTCGAGGTCAGTGGTCCCGTGATCACTTCCATCACAGGGCAACGGTCCCATGATCGTCGCTCTATGCGGGCGACGGTCTGTCCCGACCGACGAGTGCCCCTAAAGCCCTAAAAATGCTTAAAACAAAAAAAATACACCATTTTTCATAAAATTAAAAACTACCCTATGGGCACCCCCTAGAGACTCATTTAACACTAATTTTTTTGAAAATGATCCCCCTAAGACAAAGATTTCAACATTTCTATATTTTAGGTTCAAAAACAATAAATTGAGAAAAAATAACCTAAGACTTCACGGGTCAATCTCCTGCTCTGGAGGCATGATCACGATCCCATAATGAACATTTTGACTCTACATTTTGACTTCACGGGTCCTAGAATTTTAGGTGTGTCTTTTCATATCCCTGCAACAATCTTGCTAGGAATCACATAGCCAAGCTCTATTCTCTTGCGCTATCTCTCTCCTACTTGCATTCCATTCGGTTTACCTCCAAGCTACCACTTTGTTCAAATACCTCCTCCTACTTCCACCTTTGTCACATTCTCACCTTTCTCGGATTTACGAGAAGATGAAGGAATGAAGAGATCACATTGAGGTGACAAGCTACGATACAATTGAGATTTTCCTATGTTACTGCAGACTCCAGGTTTGAATTGTCAAAGTTGTAGTTACAATATATCAAATAGAGTACAAATCATTTCATTTCAGTTAAATCTTGCTTTCAATATTGTCAAGGAAAGCTGTGGGGAATGATAGATTCTAAGAAGCTATGATTTGTTTCTCACTTCTGAGGTAAGATTGGAGGTTTTTCAATCAAATTAGTTAGATATTTATATTTGTATCAACTCACAAGTGCACAAGCAAATAGCTACATCTGGCTATCTTGCTTGTTTTAGCTTTATTCTTAGATTAGTTACTTGTTATCTGAATTTATTAGATTAGTTTCTCTTTAAAATTGTTCAAGTTTATATCTCTGAAAAATACAAAAACAAGCATAACGTAGATTCATTTTCATAGTTAGTTTACTTCATTCAGTTAAGTTTGCTTATTTCTTACATGACTATTACGAGACCAAGAGAGCCCAGGGATTATATATTCGAGCTAGTAATACCCCAGCCAAATCTCTTCACGACGTTAGCAGATATAGATCAAGGTCTTAGGATCCACATCTTCCAAACAACAAAAACCCGCAAGCAATTAGTGAGTAGTTGAGAAGATTAAACATTAAAGATGACAAAGCATACGAATTCAAGTCAAACCAACCCAACTATAGATTGCCTTGATAGGATGTTCATATGACCATACAAGAACCCGAAAGAGAGAAAACATTTGATTGTGCCATTAGATCCTTAGCCGAGATGCAAGAGATATTCTCATTGACATAGACACAGGCTTATGTATACAAGTTGCTAGGACACCCGTGAGGTATTCGAGAAGATCACACAACTCTTGATATTAAACATAGAAGCTGAAAAGCTTATGACTACTAGATAGTAAGAAGACGGGATTGATTCTTTACATGACCATAAAGGTCCACAACAACCACGAGTTCACGGTTGTGATCCCCAGGTCCCACAACCCAATGGGCTCTGCAAACCAATTAAACATTGACACTGGTTTACGTACACTAGTATTTAGATCCTCACCGCTCCCGCTAGATATCATCACATAACTTTTTGTGTTCAATATAGAAACCAATCGAGCCAACATTCAATGGGTCGGACCAAAAACTATCCATAGTTTCCTATAAATCCACTACATCTCTCACCTTCATGACCATGTTTGGAAATATATATGAAGCACTCATAGGTCACTTTCCATAAGTCCAACAACCAATGAATAGGATCTCAACGGAGCTTGACATTTATTGGAGCCTTCGAACAGGTTATAGTGTTGAACCGATCCATAACACTAGTTTAGGTTAGAAGAGCCTTATTTTCTTTAGATTTACAGATCTTGTTATTACGTATTGAAGATATAGGATTGCCCAACTAATTTTTCCACATCTACATATATTTCATTTCCACCGGTTGTCTCGGCATGACCTCGGGAGGTCGGGTACGGAGAAAGGCTTCTTGATGATTCTCATGCTCACCTGTCACTTTTCTATCATACAAGAACCTCTCCCATAAAGGAGGGACTTGTTGTCCCCTTACTTGTGTGGTTTTGAGTAAAGCGCCATTTTAAAACTCAACAGTACACTCGACATTATCAATTTCATCATGGACAACACATACCCATGAGGGGCAACTTCACAACAAAGAAGGCGGTTATGCATCGTTACCACTAAGTACATTATTTTGGAATAGGTGCTTTATGATAGAGCCTTTGACATAATGTTGCTGAGACGTGTTGACGCCAAGAGTCTCGAAAAGGTTATTTATGAGTCACATAGTGGGGTATGTGGAGGTCACTTTGGCGGCCATGCAACTTCCTAGAAGATACATTAGATGGGCTATTTATGGCCCACCCTAGAGCATGATACGGTAGAGTTTGTGCGTAGATGTCACAAATGTCAAGATTTCTCCCACGAGATCCATATACCGGCACAATATTTACAACCAATCACAACCCCATGGCCCTTCTCCACATGGGGCCTAGATTTGATAGGGAAGTTCTCTCCCTCATCAACAAATGGCCATAATTTCATAATCATGGCCACATAATACTTTACCAAGTGGGTAGAGGCCATGCCCCTTACCACTATTCCTAGATCTATAATCACTAAGTTAATCTTGAACCATATTATTTGTAGGTATGGGGTGCCACAGTCATTATTTTTGATAATGGCATGTCTTTCAAAAATGACAAGGTGCATGAGTTGTGTACAAAGTTCAAAATAAGTCATCACATGGCTTCTCTCTACTACCCTCAGGATAATGGACAAGATGAGGCTACCAATAAGACTTTAAAGTCCATTCTCCTAAAAATTGTTAAGGAGAACAAATGAGATTAGGACCGAAAGCTTTTTTCGGCCTTATGGGCCTACCAAACGTTGGTTAGAACACCAACGAGGGCAACCTCTTTTCCTTAGTATTTGGTGCTGAGGTGGTTCTGCCACTTGAAGTTGAAATACCTAGTCTTTGTATTTCGCTACATGGGATCCTGGGAGAGGAGGGTTATCGAGAAGCATGACTCTCCTAGTTAGAAATTCTTGATAAAGCTAGACTAAATTCTAAACAATGGCATAACGTTTACGCTGACTATATGGCTCAGAAATATAATAAGAAGGTGTACAAATGTGAGATCTATGAAGGATATTTAGTGTTAAGACTCGATAGCCGAATAGACAAGAAGACTAGTGAGGGAAGAAAGTTCAAACCTAGGTGGTTAGGTCCATATCGAGTAGTGGAAGACTACAAAAATGGTGCATTTCACTTGTGTACACTAGAAGGTGAGGATTTTAGTGAATCAGTAAACTCTCTTCATCTAAAGAGATACTACGCATGATCCATCAACATTTTCATATGTACATTATTGCATTTTTCATTCATTTTGTAAAAAGTGTGATCAAGGAGCTTATTCTTATAGCAATTCCTAAAAAATTCTAAAAATATTGGCAAAAAATTCAAATCATGTCTCTTCAAACCTTCATAATATCATCAACTGTTTCTAAATCATTTATCAATCCAAACAAGATAAGACAAAAATTTGATGGTAACCATACCAAGGTGTGCATACTTGCTTCTACTTTTGGTCTCTTCTTTGGATAGGTGTCTTTTGTTCATGGTCTGTTCTAGAAGCTTCATGGTGTCACATCTATCCCACATACACCTCCTTGGAAATAAAAGCATTCTAAACATTTTCCCTAAATAAGTAAGTCAAATGTAAATCCACAAAAAAAATATTTTTACACATTTCTCTGCCCTACCAACCTTTGGTGTTGAGCCTGTGTTTCTTACTAGTGACATAGGGTTGGGAAAGGAGGGAGATGCCCTTACTCATCTATGCCTTTTCCATGGTGATGAGCCCACACTTCCTACTAGTAGCATGGGGCAAGGCATAGGGGGTCTCTTTGATAAACTTGAAAGTTACAAACTAGTCAAACATTGTGAAATCATAAATCAAAAACAAAGTGAGTTAGATGTCCAAAATTCCAAGAGAGTTTAAAACCCGAAAACCAGATTTTGTCAACCAAGTGGCCATCTACAGATCCAAGTCTAGATAAACTAAAAATAAATTCACATTCTAAACTATGAAGTAGCTTGAGTAGGGTAAGGTTGTAGTGTCCCAATTTGGTTCTGTCAAACCTCTGTCTTTCTCTCATCACTGTCATTCAACAAATTTCATAGCTTGTGCCCTTTCTAACTCTTGGTGTTGAGCCCTCACATCTTACTAGTTGTGTGGAGTTAGGAGTGGGGAAAGAAAATATATTTATCATATCATTATATCATCACATTTTATCAATACAATATGAAGTACCGAAGATTGCAAAATAAACTAAGTTTCATATCACATTGTGTTTGCATCTTCATATATCAACATTATGAAATACAAAAATAAATCATTCTATTATCATTCAACATCCATTGCATACATTCTAAAAAGAATTGAAAAGTGGAAGTTCTAAACATCTAGAGTACACATGAGAGATAAGCCAAAGAGATTCAACTTGGATACAATGGAATATTGAACCAAAAATAGAGTCTATATATATCATAGTAGATCAAGTTTGTGTACAATGTCATCATGTGCTAGGCATGGTCAAAATGCTCGCAATGAGCCCAAAATATACAAAAAAATTGTATAATGTCAAAAATGGTATCAAAGCAATAAAGGCTCAATGGCCTGTCAATCCCTGTGGGATCCCTCAGATGGTGCACAACCACGTCTAGGGATCCTGCTACGGCTGCGATGGCACTGAGAATGGACTGAATGGTGTGAGTGCTCATGGTGGCGTGCACTGCCCATAACCTCACTATGATAATGGCTCCGCCTCATCATGCACCAGGCAGTCTCATATCCAGCTACCGTAGTATGAAGGGAGGTCACTATCTCCGCAACCTTCCAGATGGGAGTGAACACATCGGTATGTCAACCAATGGCTAAGGGTTGTCCTGAATCCACATTCAACTTGGCCCAAGTCTTCCCCAAGGGGATCAATAGGGTGTCCACACATACCTGATGAATAAGCTCTCACCACTTGTGTGTGGATGCTACAAAAAAAAGGAGAGATAGTGAGCCAGAAAATTGAAAAACACAAATCAAAAGGAGAATGCTAAGCTAAACATGCAAAAATCAATAGATAAAATTGCTGAGAAAGGAGTATTGAACATACTCGGTCTCTAGGCATCCATGTGGGATCAATGGCTACTGCGATGGGAGCTGTTGGTGGCTCAGAGCCTCAAGGAATCCATAGGCATGGCGATGTCCGATCACATACTCATCATTCTCTCCAAGTTCCTCCTCCGAGACCAGTGTCTCTCTTCCACACTCACCTCCTCGGCACTACTTTTAGGATCTCCTAAGTATCATGCCACTCAAGGTCACTCTCAACTCCCTCCGAAGGTCTTGCCCCCTCATCCTCCTCTCCGAATGACTCCCCCTCCATATCATCCTCCTCAGAGTTAGAGTCCAAATCAATCAGCTCATCCTCCTCCCCACTATGAGCAGGAGCTGCCCCAATCTGAAGTAAGGGTGCTCGAGGGGCACCAGCTACCCACCGAGCCTGGACTACACACCTAACTGCAATAGGCACACCAAGAGTAACAAATGTCCAACCGGGATCCCCTCTAGGACCCCTCTGAGCCTCTCAAATAGTCCTATAAATAGGCTCCACTGGAGGAAGCATGACAGGGTATGGAAGACCAAACTGCTGAGGTACTGGTCAAATGGGTGAATCTCTACTCTCCCAGCTTTGTCAACTAACTGGCTCATGGAAGAGCAAGCTACCATCATCGTAACCTCCTCACCCCATACCCCTACCATGTCCTGATAGGGTGTGGTATTCATGTCTATTGTATTCATGGAGGTCACTGACTGATGTGGTGTCCGAAGCACTGACATGCCTGTCCATCTAGATACTGGAACATCATTTGGATTTGATACCTATACCCCCTACCATAAGGGATGAAATGCTCGTAAACCCAACTCATAACTAGAGTAGGGTGGCTCAAAGACTGTCCCTACAATCTGACCACTCACTCTGTATAAATCGTGGTATGTAGTCCCTAGGATATCTGCCCCCCAGGCATACTTACGGCCATGAGCCTCAATCTGTGTAATGATGGGGGCACAACAATATAACAATGTATCTCCTCCCTTATCCCCGACTAATCTCAAGGACAAGATACCCATGATGGCTCTCCGAAGGATAGGAATGGGAGCAGTAGTAATGGACCAAACCTTCATTCCCTTCTTTGAGCCAGATGAGATAATGGTGTCTCCCATATATGTGGCCCACTGTGTCATCATGGCCCTAGACCCCGCTATCTCCAATGTCAGTCTCCTACCAAGTACTGGGAGTCCAAGGATGTAGTATACATCCTCCAGAGTGATGGTCCACTCACCCCTAATGCCTAGAAACTGGAAGGTATTTCGGTCTGCATCCCAATAAGAGAATAAGTCACACAAAATGTGACTAGCAAGAGCAACATGGGGCACCCGTGCTATCCGTCGATGCCTACCCACTGTAAAATATTTGTCTCAGCCTAGGTCAGCTGATCTAAAATCCTAGGGAGCCAATCACACACACACTCTCTCTCTCTCTACTCTAGCGTATGTACTCCACCTTTTTCTACATTCACCAAAACATGAGAAAAGAGCAAGTTAGTAATGTACATCACATGATAAGCTCATCAAAAACATAGAAAAACATTGAAAATACAAAAAAATCAAGTTAAGGAGCATTTTAGACATTTTGTTGAATCGCCCCAGTGTAGGGTGGCAATTCCGAACCACCACCTTGTCGCCACGGTCGGTCCCGACACCGCCGCCGTCTTGGGTGGCGGTCCTAACCTGATTTCCCAAAATGTGCCCTTAACCCCAAAAATGCTTAAAAATGAAAAAATTGATCATTTATAAAAAAATAAAATAATGCCCTATGGGCGGCCCCGTAAAGACTCATTTGAAACAAGAACATTTGAAATTTCCCCCTAGGTGAACTTTTCAACATTTTAACATCTAGGGCACAAAAAGACAAAAGAGGAAATAACTAACTTGGGAATGCACTGCCGATCTCCCACTCGTGGAGGCATGATCACTATCTCGCAACTATCGTTTTGGCTATCTCTACATCAGAAATGGTCAACGTATGTCCAGAGCCCCAAATTTACCAAATCAACAATGCAAAAATGACTTAGAAAATGATTTTGTTTTGATATATATATATATGTTATTTTAGACTCGTTTTGAGTGAATGTGTTTACAAGGTTGGAGCATTGGTGCAAGTATATTTCTACATCCCCACGTAGATGGTAAGTTCTCTTATCATTTTGGTTTAGTGTTTATTTTCCAATGTCTTATCTATCTATGCTTGATTCTCTTCTCCTTCTTGCAGGAAGTGGGAGCTTGATGGCAAGATTTTGAAACACGGGTGTGTCAAGTATAGCTTCTAACTTCCCATTTCAGGAATGTCATACTCAGACTCTCACGTTTACACCTCTTTCATGGCTAAGATGCTTTTTGAGGGGCATATGTACACACCCAAAATTACACATGCTACATTGTCGGGAAAATGGTTATAAAATTCCCCAATGATGATTCAAAATCCTTTCAAGAAGGTGTTCGAGCTCCAAAAACCATTCATAGTATATATTTGTAGCCTAGATATCCTTACTTAACTTTTCCATGCATTTTTCCATCTCCTCATTTCTTTATGTGCTTGTTTTGGCCTTCGATGTCAAGACTACGCCTCTGCTGAGTAGTGGTCTTGAAACCGCCACCTGCGTAGGGTGGTGGTCTTGCCCACTTTTTCTAGAATCTTAATGCATGTTTTAAACATGTGACAGTTCACTTAAGTTTTCTTTTTCATACATCTGTGAACCAAGTTGGTTAAAATGGCTTTGTTTGCTTGGTTCTCCTTGCTCCTTCTATTTTTAATAAGATTTAATTAGTTGGAACTACCTCTTCTTGCCTTGTGCATGAAGTAACCTCCTAGCCTCCATTCCTATATATTCCATGCTTGTATTCAAACAAAGGGCCTAAGAATTTTGTGTATCTTGCATTTTTGTGCTGCCATAAATTTGTTAGGAATTGCATAGCCAAGTTCAGATCTCTTGTGCTAACTCTCTTCTACTTGCATTGTGTCTAGATTACTTCCAAGCTACCCTTTCTCAAGCACCATCCTCTTGTTATTGTTATTTGCATTCCCAATCCTTTGGACTCACATGAACACTCAGAGAATGAAAGGAAAGAATTGAGGGGATAGATACTGATACTACTAGATTTTTAAGGTTCTTGCTCTTCTAGGTTGGAGTTGTGTATTTGTTTGCTTTGTTTATCAAATTGTCAATTACAAATTGTTAATTTCAATTACATATCAAATAGAGTAGAGAAACAATTCATTTTAATTAGCTAGATAATTTCAAGTAGATCAAATCAATAGGAAGTTGTCTCTTCAACATTACCAGGGAAGTTATGGGGAACAATAACTCTGTTAGGGTTATGATTTGTTCTTCATTTATGAGGTAGGGTTGGAAGGATTTTGATTGAATTAGAATAGATCTTAGATTTAGATTCACACATCTACACAAATAGTTAGCTACATCCAACTAATTATTTATTTTTAACTTGTTTATTAGATTAGATGCATTGTTTGAAAAGTTAGAAAAGAACAAAAACATTTATTTTCCATAGATTAGATTGTTTCACACTTTGTTCTGATATATTGAGAAAACACCAAAAATATAGGTTATATTTCCTTTAATAGATAGTTTATTTACTGAAAAAAATCAATTCATCTTGCATGACCATCAATGGTCCACAATAGGAAAATACTTATAGTTGTGATCCCTTGGTCCCATAACCCAACGGGCTAGAGCTAATAATTGACATTGACACAAGCTTGTGTTTAATAGTTTTATGCACACCTGCAATATACGCTGAGAAGATAAGATAGTTAGATACATTGAACATAGCTGCTAATCAAGCCTACAACTTTTGGACTACTCCTAGAAATAGGATTTGATTGCATGCATGGCCATACAAGGGCCTCAACTTCAACGATTCTTTAATTATGACCCATATGTCTCGTAACCCAATGGGCCTGCTAGTCATTTATATATTGACACTAGTTTATACACATTGGTATTCATATATTCACCACTTCCACCCGATATTATTACACAACTTTCATTATTGAACATAAGCATCGATCAAAGCTAAAACTTTCTGAGAATACCGAAAATTACCCATAGTCTCTATAACCCCACTACACCTCTTGTCTCCATTTCCATGACCTTGTCTTGAAACCCATACGAGGCACCTGTAGGGTACTTTCCACGTGTTCTGTAACTAGTCAATAGAATCTTGGAAACTAGACATCGATTGGAGTCTTCGAGTAGCTATCATATCAGACCATAACATCACACCCTTTCAAGTTAGGAGGGAATTCTTTGCCTTATATTCACATATTCTAGTATTGCATGTTGAATACATAAGGTTTCCCCATTAGCTTTATCTCTTCCATCACTTTCACTTCCATTTCAATTCCACACTTTGTTGTCTCAAAGATGACCTTAGGAGGTTGGATGCGAAAAAGGTCACATGCTGATTTTTTATCGTTGGTACCTCATCGAGGATTTAGTGTTAGGATCCATTTCTCATTTTTGAATTTCCACATCATCCTAAGTTATGATGAAGGGGGTGTTTGTATGATTCATTTTCCATGCCACATGGCATGTCATCTCACTTAGGTGAGGCCATAGGTATAGGTGTCATTTAGGGGTCATTATGAGATTCCTTACATGTTAGTGTGTCATATGCATCATATGGAAATTACTTCCCATTCTGGGAATGTAACTCCCCTTCTCCACTTGAGAGGTCATGATTGTAGGCACTACATGTTACACAACACTCTCTATATGTATACTTCCTTCAAATCTATGATATAGACTAATGATATTTTCCGCTTTTGAATATTTGCATACACCTATGGTTGACACTTTCTCTCCTATAGACCTCATCATGTTGCCAAACCAAAACTTGATCAATGTTCACACCATCTCGCATGATCCTCTTGCTTCATGTTTTCCTATTCTCCCTTAGCCTCCGATCCCAAGAAATAAGAAAGTTTTATTAAAAAAATTAGACACAATAGAAAAACTTAGACAACTCTCACAAGATAATATCATCACAAAAAGGGACAAATATAGAATAGGAAAAATCAAATCAAACTTGATTCAATATAAACTGATGAGAAAAATTTTAGTTGGTTAAGAAAAGAAGCAAACCCAACATATGAATAACACTCACAAGATAAGACATCCCCTACTATCCACTCATTCTAGCAATAGATAAACCAATTGGCATGTCATTTTTCCCCAAATAGGATAGACATTTGTATCTTTCTCTCCATTGATAGATTATGAAAAACCATGAGAAAAGATGAATAAAAGTATATTCGGATGGTGCTTAAAATTCACATCCTGCCATAAAAACTACAAGAACAATCATGATACTATGATACATCATGAATTAGGATTATTATTGTGTAATAAACCATGCACCTATCATGAATCTTCACATAAAACAATCTCCTTGAGCTCCTAAGGATTGATACATGTAACAAGCTCCTCATACCTTTCATAAATCAACACATGAATAGATCAACACAAGAAACAAGATCCATGACCTTAGAGTATGATGTTTATAATGAATAAGAGGAGAGTCCCATTGAACCCATAGATCTAGTTAGGATTATTTCCTCTATGTGATTTCTAAGAAGTGATAAGCATCAAACACCGTGGCAAACATCCAAAGAGGAAAAAATCACAAAGAATGGGATACTTAAATAAACCTTCCAAGGTATAAAGGTGGGGTAAGTAGGAAATCCAATCCATAAGCCTACTAGAGACACTACATAGTCCATGTTTATCTCCCAACACCCTAAGAGACAATGACCAACAATAACCAATATGAATCCAGGTAGATGAAAACCTAGGATAGAAAGCAACCGAAAACCACACATTGTATGCAAAATAGGGAAATACCCACCATAATAAGAGACATGCTCCAAGCATAAAGCATTAGGGTTGTGGATTCAAAATTAGATTTAAATTTATGTTAAACCACCATGAGATCAGTCCTTTTATAAGTTAAAGGAACATCCAAATAGGATTACAACAGCCCCTACAATAGTCCTTTAACAAATCCTTGAAATAAAGAGGCCAAGAAACCAAAATTACTCACCTTTTAGTCACAAACAAGTTCCTACGCAAGATTAAAACTGTCATGGAGTACCGCTTATTCAAACCAAGCTAAGAGCAGGAGGGATGTTCCCCTTCTTTCTCCTAATTGAGTTGATATGTGCGAAAATATTAAAATATTATATTGGGATGTTATCATCAAAATATTATGATATCAAAACAAAATTCATGTAAAACCTTGTCATTCAAAAAAAAGGAAAACATGATTGGTGGTATTGGTGGGATGGTATTGTACAAATGCTATAAATGAAAAATGAGACAAATCATAAATAATAATTGGAGTATGTGAAAAAGATGATTATTGAAGGAAATGAATAAAATGGAGCCTTAAATCCAAATATTATGGAGGCCTTGAAAGATAGCATGCATTTTATTAATTTTTTGAAAGAAGTGTTAGAGGGGAAATTCAAGATATGTCATCACCTCTCCATGTCATATTGAATGAGTGTGGGTGAGAGCAAGACGATAAATATTTGAAATGTTTTTTTATTTTGTATCTATTGTTTATATTATTTTTTTGATCTTCCCATTTCATCTTCCCACATCAAAACCCAAGAAGTAGTGTTGGTATGTTGCATTTCTATACATATTTTTTTGTTGATATTTTTCAATTATTTGTTCAAATTAGATTCTCTTGATGAATTATTCTCAATTTTGTACATAATAAATAATATACCAAGGAGCTTAGTTAAGAACATATTTATTCATAAAGCAACATTTGTATTGGTTTTTTTAGTTTATGAATGATGTTGCATTTTTATACATATTTTTTGTTGATATTTTTAAATTATTTGTTCAAATTAGATTCTCTTGATGATTTATTCTCAATTTTGTACATAATAAATAACATACCAAGGAGCTTAGTTAAGAACATATTTATTCATAGCAACATTTGTATTGGTTTTTTCAGTTTATGAATGATTTTATTTTATTTATATATTATGTCTTGAATTTTTTTCTAGGAGCAACAACATAACAAATCACCTACAAATTATGCCTTGCACCATTTAAAATAAATTGATAAAATATATCTGATTATTAAAATGTTTATAGAAAAATGGAGGCATTGTCATCCGAGAAAAATACAATTTGGATAGAATTTCCTCACTTACACCAATTTTCATTGTATGGAGTCAAAACTAAATTTATTAATCCTTTAGAGGTAAAAATGAACAATTGAAATCATTATACATATAGTTTATCTAAAATAACTACTTTATATATTGTATTTCTAAATAGTATTTCATGTTCTTTTTAATTTGACTCTTTTAATTCATATGTGACTAAATTAAAGGATAAAAACATCTCATGATATAGGTGATAAAAGGGAAATATCACAACAAGACTCATATCAACCATGACAATGATAAGAGGAAGAATTTTTTAGAAAACTATATGGCATGTGATATAGCTAAATGTGAATTTTAAAATACAATCCTTTGTAAAAACCATAGTTTGATTCATTTATGGATATGTAAACTCTTAAATTTCTACTCTAGAATGCATAGAATCAAAAAACATTTGTTTTACTTCATATACTTTTCTTATAATGACAAAAAGTGCTCTTAGTGAATTATAACTAGTGATATATATTGTTAGAATGGTACTAGAAGCAATGAAAATGAAAACACAAAATAGTTTACTCAAAGAAAATTGTACACAATATTTTATCCTGTACTCCACACCATATTCTCAATTTTCCTTCAATGCCTCTCATATATGATATAAGAAGATCCTAATTACCACATACAAATTCTGAGTATGTTATAGGAAACTAATGTGATTTATATGGGACAAATTTTGGTCTCATCAAATTTCTCATACCCAATGTCATGTAGGTTCTCCTGTGTGATTTTTTCTCTTTTCAAAATGATAGTGTAAATTTTTGACTATAATGATATTCACTTAAATATTTCCATTAATTTAATGGAGTATTAACAAACCTACTATAATTTTTAGCTATATTCTTCCATTTGTATAAGTATTTATATACATTCTTTATAGTTTTGTTCCCACTGATGCATAGGTCAAAAGGAGTATTGGAGGCCTAAATTACATACCTATTCATTCATGCTTCATATCAATTATTATTTTAATTCCCCCTCCGTTGCACCTAACGATGAGGTGTGGGTTCCATCTTCCCAAATGGCTAGTTGGTACAAGATCTTATCTCGCAACCTTATCAAAATTTTGAGGTGTTGAATTCCATGTGAGCCTTCGTTGAGTCTTAGGTAAGGCTAAGAACATCTCATCAGAACCGTTTTTCTTCTTTATTGTTGTATTTTGTGTTTTATTTTCAAAGTAGGTCTTGATTATATCATTATTGCGAAAATAATAATGAATTATTGTGCTCAATCTTTATGATTATTGGACTCAAACTCGATCTTTGAACCCCCACTTATTAGTAAACTTGAACCAAAATTTCAACCTCAAGCCTGGTAGCTTCATGTAAAGGGTTTAATTAATTTTTTTCTTTCGAAAATAAGATATGATATGAAATAATGCAAATTTTGAATATTAAAGATAATTGACCAAAATATAAAATGAAATGTAGTAGAATTATTTTTACGAGAAACCTTCTCTGAAAATGGATAAGTAAATAAAATAATCAAAAGAAATAAAAGAAAATTTTAAAATAAACAATGTTTTTCGTGTAGATGAGTAGGCTTGAAGTTGTTATGGGTGTAAATGGAGGTAGGTGAGTTAGTGGAGTGAAGGATGAGGTTTGTTGGAGAATTGATGGAGTGTAGTAGGCTATTTCAAGAGGGAAATGTGTGAAAGGTATGGACAACCTAACTCAAACAATTCATTCACCACCATATGCTAGCAAGTCCACAATCTAATCAATTCACACTTGCACACATCCGCCCACCTGTGTCAAGTTTGGAATGTGATGGTTTCTTGGCTAAGGCATCCACCAAATGCATTGGAAATTGTTAACCAATGTGTTGAGTCTTAGTTCTATGTGGGATGTTGTAGCTTCAAGCACCCTGGTTGAAGTGTATGCTAGAAATTTTGGATTCCTAAGAAGGAAAATTCTCTATTTGACACAAGGTGCCAAAGGAACGTTATCTCATGAAATGTAGTGATTTTAGGATATGCACAAAATGGTGTTCACTGTATGTTTTTTTCAAAGAAATTCCTCAGCCATAAGTGATCTCATGAAGTTCCATGGTTGTAGGGTATATGCACAAAATGGCTTTGTTAAAGTGGCCTTGGAATCTTCCAAAGCGCCCACATACAGGTGTTAGGCCAATTTCCTTAACCTTTCTTAACAACCTCCCAACTTTCACCTAAATGGGAGATGATGAATAGATTTTGGACCCCCATCAAATCATAATGAAGGGGGTTTGTTAGGGATATTGTAGTTGTAGTCTTTTATTGAATAGTGAATCCTTTGAAAAAAATATTGCCTTCTCGAGATTTGAAATGGAGTATGGACTTCCACCAAACCATAATGGAGAAGGACATGGATTTGTAGACATTATAGTGCAAGTAAATTGGAGGACATGAACGAAAAAGGTTAAATATTATGGAAATAATGTGTTTTTTTTTACGAAATGCCTTAGCATGGGGTTTTCGTGGGTTAGAAATTAAAAAAATGCTTGGAGAAATTTGTGCAACTTCTCGCAAGCTCGGATTAACGAGCATGGTTTTCTCATTCTCGTCTTACATATTTTTACATTTCTATTTTTCCTTTTTTGCAATCATATCAAAATTTTAATAAAACTAAGGATAAGCCTTAAATTTAATTAAATAAATTGTATTACAAACCATAGAAAAATTTACTTCTTCATATTCAAGCTATTCATTTAATCGGATCAACACGTGTACTCTCAAAACATGGCCTAAGACATTTGATAAGCCATAATAACAAGAGGGGATAATTATGCCCGCTTAAATTGATGAGTTGAGAGTGAGTCTTTAATTAAACACAACAATAGTTTACTTGTTAAAGTTAATAAAACACATATTTTGGAGATTCATAAAACATATTTCCAGGACCCTCAAACGGGAGGTTAAGATTTGAATGGGTACCTTGTCATGTGGGGTAATATTTTAGAACCTTGGGATGACCTCGCAAGTTCATTCATGCACTTTTCGTAACCCCTCTAAGAGCCATGTTAGCCATTTTTGTAGTCTCATGAAGTTTCTGAAACTTAAAAGTTGAGTTTGGTTTTGGATTTTCGTTTTCCCCTCAAGTGAAGAACTGGATATTAGATTCCATAAATCTATATTATTTCTAAAATACAATTTCTTTCAAAGTTTAGTTTTGATAAAAACACCTCACAAGTTAGTTTTAAAAGGGGGTTTTGTAGGCCTCAAGTCACTGAATGACCAAGTCAAACTAGTCCAACTACAATTGGTGACCCCAAAAAAGTAGTCACCATTTATACCCAGTTCACTAGTTTTGAGTTCTGTCAACTCTAGTGAATTCCATGTATATAGTTGAGTGCAAAGTATTTGTATCATGGTGCCTTGATCATCAGAAATCAATTTTAAAAAATGGTTTTATAAACACTTTGGCTAAATTGTATGTTTTTGCAAACTAGTAGCAAAATTAGAAAACATTGTCGTGGACCCATATTAAGTCAAATAGTTTGTGAGAAACACATAGGAACTAATATATGATTTCATAAACCTGAATTTTTGTGTTTGTTTCAATAAAATTTATTTTGGGAAAATATGATGTTGTTTCTCTCTCCTCTCTCTACCCCTCTCTAGTTTTGAAAATGTAATGAAATTTAAGAATGCATCCCTTACTTTTCTTGTTATGTGAGGTGTTTCTTTCTTTACAAATGGAAAAATAGTAATCTTGAATTATTCTAGATCTAGGTAGAATGCCATGCCAATGGTTATCACCGACCCATGCTCTAATGGTTGTTGCAGGTTGCAGGTAGCACAATAAGTAAGATAAATGAAGAAATTTGAATTTATAGTTGTATTTGAAAATGTAAAATGTAAAAAATGATGCCACATATTGTATATTTGAATTATTATAATTATTCCTATCTTGAAAGGAGAAAATGAAAATGAAATAAAAGTTATCAATTCCATGTGTACATTGAAGGGTGTATGTAGTTGTAATTGAAAGTTGTACGGTGATGTTGAGCTATTAAATCAACCATTTATTATACTAATTTTTTTTTTTTTTCATCTTAAACTTAAATCATTGATTGAAAATTTCCTTTCCTTGGCCACCTAAATGAAATGAGTTATGACCCTCTTATCATACCTTCACTCCTAGTCAACTCTTGTTAAGTATGAAGACCCTTGTCATGTTATGACCAAGTTCAAACTTATTTCTAATTGTTTCTTGGTTTTGTACTTGGAACAAGTCTTGTTATAACGTTTTCATGTCTTAGTTACATTTGTACAAGGACATGACTATACTACGTGTACCTTATCTCTTTGAGTGGGAATATAATAGTTACTCCTAGATGTTTGTTGGCGAAGAAATTGAATAAATGTTTACGAAGCATAAAGGCCTACATGTAAGAAGGTGCATGCACGTAAGAATAGGGTAGTGTTCAATGGTTGTGTGTAAAGGTACCATGGGTGAGTGCGTGAGGTTGTGCACATAGACGTAAAAGAAAAATGACTTACCAATTTTCTATAAAGGATAAAAAATAGAAAAGTTTAGTTGGAGTGCTTTGCCAAAGTAAAGATCCGAGAAATAGAGTAAAGCATGGAGACTTGACATGGAAGCAAGGTAGAAGAAAACAAATACATAGAAGGGTAAAACACATGCATGGATCAAGCTAATAATAAAATTAAATTAAGTCTTATAATTAGGATAATCTATTACTATCTCGTCTTTATAAAAGCATGCGAGACTATTTTTGTACACACGCCTATTATTAGGAATGTGCATGTAGTGATGAAGGACAAGTACCCAGGATATAAATATAGATGATGAGATATTAGAGAGTGTAAAATGAATCATTAGTGAGTATGAACTAAGTATGTATGAGTGTGCACATGATCCAGTGCATGAATGTATGAACTATCTTGTAATCAACTATTTGTTTATGTAATAACTATGGTGTTAAGTAATGGATTAGTAATAGTAATTTGCATATATGTGTTTAGATTTTTAGTTATGTAATTTTGTAATGATCTTGATTATTGTTCATGGTGGGATTTTTTTTATTATGTTTTTCCAAGGTGTCATGGCTAGGATAATTATTTGTACAGAAATGGTTTCTTGGTTAAGAATATGATGATTATACATGTTAACTTCCTATTAAGCATAATAAAGGAGGGCCCCGATGGCTATGTATGCTTTAGGTGAGCATTCAAATCTATTTGAATGAGGTTATAGTAATAAAAGACTAAATTTTGGTTCCATTTTCAGGACCTCTTTTCAATTTTTCTACCAGGATGTTGCATGCAGATGGTGTATCGAATGTCTTTAGAATGTATTGAGAGTTGGGAAGAAGAAGGAAAGATGCGTTTTGCATGAATATATAGCATTGGACCTGAATTTAATGCACAAAAGTGGGTGGAAGATAACATGTATGAATACTTGTATGAGACATTCTTCAACTTTTTCCTGGTAGAGTTATACTAGTGGTTGGAAGCTTATGCATCAAACAAAATTTTCTACCCAGAATGAATGATCTTAGATGATGGAAGACTATCAAACTCTTTTTTATTTGAATGAGATGTGGACTAGAGTTATGGATCATTAGTGGGAAGGCATGTTATGCAACTATACTTTGGAGTACACAATTTCCATAAAGAAGTAGAGTTCAAGTTATTGTGCGAGTCCGAGGAGGATCCTACATGCAGTGTGATACCCTTAGCTATCAAGATCTTGATGATAGAATTGGGATTGGAAAGATTACATATGGATAGCTAAACCCCCACCACACACAAGGGTAGGAGTAGGTGTGGAGAAATATGATGGCATCCTTAGCGAAGAAAGGAAGAGAGAGAAGAAATATGGCTCAAGTATAATGAAGTGTGAAAGGGCATTTGATGTAGCAATGTTGTCGATAATAATTATGACTAGTGAAGGTTTTGAGATCCCCGTGGAAGATGATGATTCCTAGTATCATGTCCTCCCAACTTTTGGAAAGAGCAATAGAGATACCCCATCAACTTCTTATGAGAGTGCATCAAAGGAGAGAATGATAACCGCGGTGTGCATCGACCCATCCTAGCTACTTAGCCCTTACGCTGCAACGTGTTCCAAATCCAAAATTAGTTATTGAAGTGAATTATAGTGATGGTAAAAATGTAGGGTCTCCATGTTTGGAAGGATATATAGGTAGGCATATTTTAATTTCATCTCAGGGAATAATAGAATACTAGGAGCATGCACATGGCAATGCAAAGTGCCAATATTTAGAGTACCTTTGGAAGAGTTTTTACAGGTACATCATCAAGACACAATGTTCACACACATACATTTGGAAGTAATCCTATAGGTGTTACGAAACCATAGATATCTGTTTATGTTTCAGTACCACAAATAGGACATAAAAAATTTCATCTATGGAATTGCATGTCACGATAGGTGGTATGGGAGGCTTGGGAGGTTCAGTCAACCATCATGGAGGAAATCCTAGTGTAAGTTCAAGAAATTTGAAACCACCTCTCAAAAATCTTATAAGACATTTCCTCAACAACAACCACAACAAAAGACACCTCAAGTCTACTTTGAGATGTCTCTTCACTTGCTAAAGTATAGAGGTGTGGGGATGCGGTTGAGCACATGCATAAGTGTGAAATGTTATGGAGAGCTAAGGGAATTATAACTCTTGACATAAAGGAAAGTCAATTTTCCCCATACTTTAAGGGTGCATGCACATTTGGTAACATATGATCCACACCAAACTGTGGTGGATTATGATGCTTTACACATAACATTTTCAGGTAAATTTCACATTCCATAGTTTGAGAAACATATTATTAGCACACTCAAGGACATAAAAAATGGTTTTTCTAAAAGTGTGAGGGAGTATGATGTATGTTTAAAAACTCTTTTATCAAAACTAACCTATGATATTCAACCAAGTCAAAATGTATAGTGGTTCATTTGAGGATTGCGACTCCATTCCGAAGATCCGTATCTCATAAAAATATGTGGATCCATGTCGAGGCCTTTGAAGAAGATCTATCCGCTAAAGTGGGTTGGAGTGCCGATACTAGAGTAAGCTCATTTTTATAGGCACAAATAACAATTATGGCGAAGTACTTAGATAACCTCTCTATTAATTCAGCACACAAGACACACAAGTGGATTGTGGTACACTAATTGTGAAGTTAAGGGACATACAAAGGATAGTTATACATACAAGAATGTGTGTGTTTTGTTAAAATCTTGTGAGATCTGCCATAAGAATCACAATGTCCGAATGACCATCTCTTATAATGCACGATGATGAAATTTTTTTCTCCGTGTATTACAATATTTACGACACACACACTCATGATACAAAGTTTTTCAGTTAATAGATCAAATTAATGAGGCTTGCGAGACTAGATTATGGAAAACCATAGTGGTAAACATCTCTTAAGTGCAATAATCCTACCCTATGAAATGGCTAAATAATGAAGGTAGATTCTGAGGTGAATATAGGAGCAAAGGCCATGGCAATAGAGGCTAATTTACGTGCGGTATGTGTTACACTTTTGGGTCCCTATATCATTACTAGTGTGAGTGTTACCATAATTTGGTATGTGTGTATTGTGGAAAAAATCATAAGGTTAATGAATACCTAATCTTTATGAACGTATGTGTGAAAATAAGAAGAATTAAAAATGTGTAATACGAAAGAATGATCAATGGATGCCAAAGAAGACACTTGATTTAGATTTACATCCAATGTTCGTTCTTATGTGTGTAGAAGTAGTGCGAGCACGCAAACCTCTAAAAGTAAAACATTTCATCAAGAGAGAAGAGGTTATGTGCACCAAGTATATAGATGTTTCTCATTAAAAGGTCTATTAAGATAAAATGGGAGTGATCGAGACTTACAGGGGTGAGATTCAATTCTGAAGGAGCAAGTGCGCGAGAGAGAATACATGACAAATATTGATCTTCCACATAAATATGTAGATGATTTTAAAGACTTATGTAAGATGATGAGGCTAGATAATATGATCCCACTATTAGGGAATGGTTGTGCGAGAAGGTACTATGTGTAGGAGTTGAGCGTGAGCGTGAGTTATCCATGTGAATTTTCCACCACATAACCAAAAATATGAAAAGGATATTACACTAGATGTGGTGATTGATGATTAGTTGGTAAGAAATATTTTAATTAACACGTAAAGGAGGTGAATGTCTTGACTCTAGATGCATGGAATCAAATGGGGATACAACCATTGCATCCATCTCTAAATTTTTGTATATGGCAAAAACAAGATGAGATCCATGCCTATTAGGGTATTAAAGGATGTTTTAATTACCATTCAAGGAGCCATGTTTACTAGAGATTTTCAATTTTTGTAGCTAGGTGATGAAGATAACTTCCTAGCATTACTTTTACATCCTTGGTGTTATGTGAGACACATTGACTTGCACTTCAACAAGAGATACATAATTTTTTATAAAAATAATTAGTGTGTGATCATACCTCTAGATGACGTGAAGGCTGCCCCATACATTAAGCCTTTGAGTGAAGAAGAGATGAAAATAATCTATGTGTAGACATGCACAATCCTAAAAATGTAGAACCATATAAGGAGTATGTACTTCGGTGGGAAGATGTGCATTCTTTCGGTGTGATGTACTAGTGTTGCTTGTGACAATTGGGCCCATAACATGTATGAAGCGGTCAAGCATGAGATGAGGGGGAGAGTCACTAGGAATGATTAGGCCATGCATAGTTAGGTGTTTGGGTGCAACATAGTTACCAAGGTTTACTTGGTGAGGAAATCCCGATACATTCTTACGTGAGCTATGGAGAAAAAGTGGTAGAATGAAGGTGATAGAAGGAATATGTTAGTCTATACCTTGTGTGGTACAACAACATGTTGGTGGGAAACATACAGAGACAACTTGTTGGGTGGGAAGAAGTGAGAATCACATTTTCAACAAGGTTTACTTGGAATAATGTACCTACAATTATACATGAGTATGATGGGAAGAATCCTACTTTGGTACATGTCCAAATCTGTAAGAGACAATGGGCACAACGTCGTGAGGAATTACCACCATCTCTTTGGGTTCATAAGTTCTATTCCACTCTCTGAGGATGTGCAAGTTGGTGTGAGATGACTGAAGGTATTGTTCGCACCTTTTATTATTTGTCTAATAATCCACCTATACAAGAGGCTCTATAGATTACGAACCGTATCATATTGGGGGATAACAAAAAAGTGGAGGAGCTCATGTTTTAGTTACATGGAGACCACGATCTGGAAGCACATGTTGATACATTGGAAATAAGAGAGACACGATTAGGTTGTTCCTTGAAAGAGAAAGAAAAAGGGAATATAGTATATCGATTGATGATGAAGAAGTGGATAACTTGGATATTATCCATACAGAGGGTGCACACAAGGTAATGGAATTTATAGATGAAAAGGAATGGACATACCATGCTACTATGAAGACAAATAAGGTCAACATTATCACTAAAGATGTGCCTAAGGAGGCTATCATTGGAGACTACTTGTCAAAACAAGAAGTAGAAAAGATCATTGACCTTTTGCATGAATTTGAAGAATTGTTTCCAAGGGGATATCATGAGTTGAAATGTGTACATCCCTCATTAGGAGAAATGAATATTAAGATGAAATAAGGTACACATCCAATTGGGAAGAGGACTTATAGGATGAATCCAAATTTATGAGTAAAGGTCAAGGAAGAGATTGACAAGATGCTTAAGTCTGACATCATTGAACCAATTAAGGAGTTTGAATGGGTTATCCCTATGGTTATTAACATCAAGAAGGATGGTGGATTAAGATCTATGTGGATTATAGGGAACTTAATGCCTCATGTGTCATAGATCCTTTTCCTATGCCATTCACAAAGGAGATCCTTGAGGGAGTTGCAGGGTGCAAAATATATTCTTTCACAAATGGATTTTCAAGATATCATTAGGTGCACATTAAGCACGAAAAACAAGAAAAGACCATTTTTACCACCGAAGGGGTAATTTTTGCTTATACTATTATGCCTTTTGGGTTGAAGAATGTACTAGAAGTATTTTCGTGCATTTTTGTACAGAAATTTCATGACTTAATCCATAAGTTTTTGTAGTTATACCTGACTGACTAGACTATCTATGGGATCGTTAAAGATAACTATGATAATATAAGGTGCATGTTTGAGAGGTGCAGGAAGTTAAACATCTCTCTTAACATTAAGAAGTGTATCTTTGCTACACATTTTAGCACTTTTCTTGGGCACATCATTTGCAAGGATGGATTGTTGGTAGATCTAACTAAGATTGCACTTATTATGGGATTAGAGGAACCCACCAAAAATTGAAGTGCGCATATATTTGGGTGCATACTGTTACTTATAGAAAATTCATCAAAGGACATGCAAATATTTCCATGCCCCCTGAAAGAATTTCTCAAGGCCGAGGAAAATTTTATTAGGGTGACACGCATAGAAGGCATTTGTGAATTTGAAGAAGAAACTGAATACAACTCCTATCTTCCGATTTCCTTTGTTAAACAAACCTTTTCATGTACATGTTGATGCCTCTGGCATGGATATTGGTGTAGTCTTAACACAACCAAGAGAGGGAAATTTGGATCATCCCATATGCTTTGTAAGTAGGAAGTTGATACCAATAGAGTAGAATTATACTTTAATAGAGCACATGACATTTTATATGATCTACGCACTTTAAAAGTTATTATTTTAGTTTCTGTCCATCTGTTTATCTTCTATACGAGATCATATGGCAACTTGAAGTACTTGGTCAATAATTTTTTTTTACAAGGGTGCATATGCCGGTGGATACTCTTGTTTTAGGAATTTAATTTTACAGTTTTTGTAAAGCTAGGAAAGAGAAATCTGGGACCCAATTATTTATCAAGGATTAATTATGGAAAGAATGTGCAAAGTATTGAAGACATCATGCATGATGAACATTTGTTCGGATTAAGCGTGTGTGCCGGTAGATTTGGAGGACATAACATTATTATTGCACACTTGGACTTACGCTAGAGGGATGAAAAATTGGAGAAGAAACAACTTGCTATTTGAGTTGTGTCATATCAACTCATTAGAGGATACTTGTATAAAATGGGCCACGATGAGGTCTTGCACATGTGTGTTTTGGAGCATGAGCATGAAGCCATTATGGAAGAAGCTCATGGAGGTATTGTAGAAGGACATTATGCAGGAGATGTAACTATGTGCAAGGTATTTAGTGGGAGACATTTACAAGGATATCAAGGCCTTGTTAAAGCATGTGATCATTGTTGGTGACTTGGAAACCTAGAAGTTGGGATGAGATTCCTTTATGGCCTATAGTGAGTGGAAAAATTTTGAGAAGTGGGTTATTGTTTTTGTGGGACATATTGCGCCACCTACATGTAGGATTAGGGCATGTTATATCATCACTTTTACTGATTACTTGACATGGTGGTTAGAGGTTTCACCAACAAAATATTTCAAAAAAACTACAACAAAGAAGGTTCCTTTCGAAAAATATTATCATAATTTATGGATGCCCTTTGAGCTTGACGATTGATATAGGAACTCATTTTTTAAATGAGACTATCGAATTCTACTAGCAAAGTTTATGGTGGCACACTAGAAGACTACTCCTTATCATCCTCAAACGAATGACACTTGTTGAATCTTTGAACAAGATCTTGGGAAAAACACTTACAAATATATGTGATGTTGGAAGAAAGTATTAGGATAAAAAGGCATTAGCTATTCTTTGGGCACATAGAATAACCTATAAACATTGAAAAAGGCCACATAATTTTAGTTGTTGTTTGGCATGGAAGCTGTACTACCTATGGAATTTTTGTTACCATTATTGTGTATTGTATCATGTAGGTGGTTTTTCGATGAAAAGGATGTGGAAGAGAACATTGAGAAATTAATTCAATTAGATGAGAGGCATGTCATTGGATGTTGCGTCCAAAAGATAGAGAAGGCATGACGAAGGCTTTGCATGATCAACATATTAAGAGTAATTCATTTATAGTTGATAAGATAGTACTTTTGTATGACTCTAAACTCACATGCCACCCAAAAACATTAAAGGTCCACTGGTCGGGACCCTTTGTAGTGACCAAGATACTTGACTCAGGTGCATGTCGATTCTGGTGTTGGATGGCACCATTTTTCCTAGTTACTTCAATGGTAGCAGGCTGAAGTGTTATTATAAATAAGATTTTTGTGTTTGTAATAAGGTAGTATTGCCACTTAGATTAGATTTCCTTTCATGTTTTTTTTCTTTAATTGTTTTGTTTAATAAGCGTGTTCACGTGCGGGAGGTAATTACTCTTTAATGATATGATGTGCAAAGGATCACGAGATACTTTTAATGTGGGGTGAACCAATTGTAAGTGTGCAAAAAAGGTCATATAATATTGGGGCTTATAGTAAATTTTGTGTAGATGAGCATTTGGTATAAGGATTCTAGTTAATGGTGCTTGCAAGAAAAATAAAAAGGTGTTGTAGGTGCTAAGGATGAAGGTGTTGAAAAATAATTACTCGGATTGAATATTGTGCGAGGAAGAAGCCACACAATGTAATGAAAGGTAGGCAACAACTTGATGAGCTACTTCATATATGGTGCGAGAGGAAGATGTGTTTTGGCATAGGGAAGTACATGTGAGGATGTCTATTTACATGAAGTAGTGTCATGCCGAGAAGGTTACGATTGTCACACGTGGAAGAAAGTAAAGTAAAGTGTGGGAAAAATAAAAAGTTTATTTAAAGTTGTAGTACTGTGGTAGGTGAGAAGCAATAAATGTGATAAAAATTTGGAAATCTATAAAAGGAGCACTAGAGAGAGTTCATTTTTACCTTACCTTATGAAGAAATTCAACATTTAAAAAGTGCGAATTTGTGCAATATTTTACAAATTTGTGAGAGAACTTGAAGAATTGAAGCAACCCAGATTGAGAAAGCTCAAGACGTAATTGAGAAGCTCCTTCGTGATAAGATAACTTGGGGTGCCATCCTCCTTACACTTGTATTTTCATAGATTAGGGTTCCTGATGGACCAAATGATAATGTATGGAAGTATCCTTTGGAGGAAAATTCCCCGTGAAGAGGTTCACTAAGTATACTTGTGATGGGATCACTAACGCATATAAACTCAGGGTGGACCGATGGTATAGGTAGATCGCATGAGGAATTTTAACATGAGTGGCAAGTACCAAGGGAGTTTCCTTTGGTCCTAGATGGGTAGGCTGAGTTCACAATGTATCAACATTTATGTTTTGGAAGATTTACGATGAATTTTGAGGATAACAACCCTAGTGTAAACTCCCATTCACTGCATAGCAAGTTTAGATACAAAATCATGCACATACTACTATTTTACTATACCACCAAGTATGTTGTTATATGTATGGATCTTGAGTATGAAAAGTATTCATTAGTGACATACTTCCTGTTCCATCTCCTTTATTTGATTATTTCTACTTTCTTTATCTTACACGTCTATCACTTCTACGCACCCGGTTCTTGTCGGTCACATGGATCCATGTATGTTAGTCTTATCACATTTTTCTTTAGTTATCCGAGGGACACTGTGCCCAAGTCTAGACACTAGTACCCGGGTGTTCTTGTCCACACTAGGAGCTCTTGTCCTCTTTATTCTTGTTCACATTTCTGATATTTGTGGTTGGTCTTTTCAATTTTCTTACTCCTATCTCGAGGTCCTAGTTGGCATGTCATGTCAATAGTGTCAAAATTCAAACAATATATCCCTATATATACATAACATACATACCATTACAACAACGGGAAATTCTAAAGGGAAAACATATCTACATACTATCAAAGGGACTACATTTTTGGGATGATTACTCTACATACACTACATAGGAAGGGAAATTTTTTGAATTTTATCCCAAACATTTGCATTTTATCTAGCTTTATCCCTCTATCTTAGCTTCATCACTGGCATGAGGAAAACCTAAGGACACTATTTCAAACAAAATCACACAAAACTACAGGGGAGCATGGAATGTATTACAATGCTCGGTTGTAAGTTCATCCTTCAAATGACCATCAAGGTTAGTCTAACTTCACATATTACATTTTTCATTCCAATTTGATGTGTCTTGTGAGCTTATGAAGGTAGATAGGGTTTTGTGTTATAGATTCAAGTGCGACCTATAGGTGATCAACATGAATAAATGCAAAACCATAGCGACATAGGAAAAATAAGTTTCTAAGGTATTTTACAATCACGAGTGCCTAGAAGTAGTCTCTAGTACCTAAGAACCCCTGACCTAACCAACACACCCCAATATGGGAAAATCGATAGTCTCAAAATTTATATCAAGAATTTCTAGCATTCTTCCCAACCTATTCATCAGGTTGTTCTAGTCCATATCATCTTGAGGATAAGCAAAAATTAGATAAGTTCCATATCTCTCTTATTTTTCTTATGTATTTTCATCTTTAGAGTTCTTAGCATTTGTATATTATCATAGTGACTCTGAAATTAGATTTAATATTCAGATTTTGTTAAATCATTTGGTGAACCCCTCTCTTAGAACTCCTTGGCCTAGGATGCATGAAACCCTCATGGATAGCAATATATCTTCTTCTCTTAGGCCATATATGCATCATGTTATTGTTAATTCTATCCTTGATGATGTTGTTAAGGCTAAAATTCTTTCAATTTATCACAATTCTCAATTTGATAACGAATTTCTAAAATAACTTTTTACCCATGAAACTAATATTCCTACTAGTATTTGTAATTCTAGTGGGAGCATCGTTTCACGAGACCAAAACTTCACTAAATGATCTCCTTGTTCTTCTATGGGCATTCACACTACTCCACCTTCTTCTCAACCTATTATAGCACTAGATAGTACTATTATCAATTATATGCTTGGTTTTGCATGTGACAATGTAGATAAAATTATGTTACTTCCAATGTTGAAAATGTACATGTGCATGATGATGTTTCTCATATTAGTCATGATGAATGTAAAATTGTATCTCATGTTGCTTCTACTTCTGAAAATATTTCTAATGATTGTAAATATGTATCTTATGATAGTTTTCCTCTTACTTCTCTCTATGTTGATGACTCTTTTGATGAAATACTTGCATGCGAAAAAAATTCGATAGTGATGTTGATTATATTTCGATCATGAACATGTTAGTGAAGAGGTTACTCTCTAATGACTACTAAATGTGAATTTTCCACTCTGATTTATTCTATTTTTAAGTTTTTTCCAATGTCATTCATGATGATTCTACTCCTCCTACTAGTTGACCTTTTATTGTTTATTTGGATCCTACTATGCAAGCATTTTCATCAATATTTCATGTTCTTCTCCTCCTCTTTCCTCTTCTTCTCTAGATGATATTCATGTTGATTCTTATATTCCTAATAGTATTTCTTCTACATCTACATCTTGCATTCCCATGGAACCTTCACCATCCACTTCTTCTTCTAACATTTCTATGATCACCCATAATGGAAAACTTCAACCTCTTTATGTACCTCTCACTTCTTCTACCATTCCTTCACATGATATTTTATCACTCATACATGTTGGTCATTTACAATCTCAATCCCAATCTCTTACTCTAAAAAAATCTTGATAGGCTTCCATCAACAATAACTCTCTTCATGGAAATCCTATTCCAAAGAAAATTCACAATTCATCTTTTCCTAAGGATTTTATCATGCCTAACTTTTCATGTTTTAATGGCACTAGAAATCCATATTTGTATCTTAAGCATTATCATTTAGCTATGGATTATTATTCTAATGATTGATTGTTACTAAAATCCTTTTGTCATAGTCTTGTTGATGATGCTCTTCAATGGTATACCCATTTTCCTTATGGATCTATTAGTACATATTGTGAAATGGAAGATGTTTTTCTTAGACGCTTTATGCTTAACAATGGTCCTAGAGTTACACATGATTGCTTACCTAGCTTACATCAAGGAAAGAAAGAACCTATTATAGATTACATTTTATGCTTCAATTCTTGCATGCATTAGTTAGTATTTCAGCATAACGATCTAGAGAATGCAATTTGTCTTTTTGTAGCTTGATTCCTACATTGAAAGAGAAATTACAATATGATACTTGTGAATCTTTTATACTCTTATGTTATAAGGTCATTGATTTAGAACAAGATTTAATTGTTGCACATGTTATAGATCCCCTTGTATTCCTTCTATTGCTTCATCACCTTTTACTTCTTCACCTCTACCATTTATTAAGCATCCTCCAAGGTCTCCATATCCTCCACCTTACAAGCAAGGTCCACCTCCTCAATCACTTAAGCATCCTCCATATCGTCCACTACATTTTTATCCACCTAAGACTTATCCATCTCCTACTCGGCGTCATTGTATTTCTCACATGATGTTAAGCGTCATGATGTCTTGTGTACTTTTATTGATTAGTGTTCAATTCTCTTACCCTCTAATCAACATCATCATCCTCATCACTAGCACAATCACCCTTATTGTAATTTCCACTGCGAAAATGACCTTCCTAAAAAATTGCACAATAAATAAAAGATAAGGATGTCATTTCCTTTTGCTCTCTCTCTCTCTCTCTCTCTCTCTCTCTCTCTCTCTCTCTCTCTCTCTCTCTCTCTCTCACCCCCATTCTGCATAAGTGTGCTTCCATCATTATTAATTTATCACCTCTACCTACTTCTAAGGTTTTCATTTGTCCATCTCCTAAAACCATTATCCATCTGCATCATCTACCTAGCGCATCTATCACCGCATCATTCCATTTGCCTCACATTGCTCATATATATCAAAGGATGCCTAAGTCGTTAGCATTTGTGCTTCCTACCACTACATCTCCTTTCATTGAAACCATTTCATCTAATATTTAGTTTGGATCTTGTAGTCATACTTTATACCACTTCATGCTTCCACCATTCCTTGCATGCATCTCCATCTTTAGTAGGTGATTTCTATATGGTTACCTCATTACCCGATGATGCACTCATGTTCTTACAGGTTCTTACATGATTGTTGAGGGATATGTTACACTAAGAATCTCACTCAATTTTTATGCCCTATGCTTCAATGCTCTATCTATCTAGTGCACACTATCAATCCATTTCCGGCACACACTCTTGTTCTATGGTTCATTATTGACTATCGAGGGTTCATATATAAATGAACCTCATTTTTATACATGCACATTGGGGGCATCTCTTTTCTCCCCCCTCTTCATTATATTTATGCATGCTTACGTACATCATATACATCTATTACACTTAGTAATGCATAATTTTACAATACCTTGGCTCATTCATTATCTATTACTATTTATCATATACTATCAATCTTAATTTTTACATTCAATCCAATTTTCACACATTAATACATCATCATCTATTTCAAATCAACGTAATCATTTATGTAATGCCAATCTAACATCATCATTTTCACAATACAAATCAAGCATCACAAAGCAACATATGAACAATAATCACCGCATCACATATAAACACAACATAACATAATAATACAAATCATCCATCCATATATATCATCCAAAATCATAGTTATAAAAATACAACCGCTGAGGGACAAGCCCCCATATATCGATACATCCATATATATCATACATCATCATCATCATCATCATCATTTTCACTTTACACAATTCCATGAGCTCTAGAACTAGATACTTCACCATTCAATCTATGTCGTTGGTCATGGCCTCTATATCTCTTGACATGTATGTGTAATATATCTACCTTGACCGAATGCTCTTTGAATCATCCCTTTAACTCCACATATTTCACAAATATATCCTAAGTCAAGGCCCCTCCTCCTACATCCTGTTTGGATCACTTTGTCTCAACTCGAGCCTCGTCACACTCAATCAATAATACAATACATGTAGCTACCACTCGCCACTAGCTCATACAAATGGGCATGCTCACCCATAATATCATCCACTCACTCTAACATGCCACATCCCACGTGAACATCTAGGGGTACATTCTACATCAACGTGCGAGTTGATGAATAAAAAAAAAAGGACCAATAGACATTTCCTGCAACCATACAACACCACATTAGTTATTACCCACATTTTACAATATATAAAATCAAACTACAATCAAAAATAATAACAAACAATACTTACACTTAGCTAATGTCAATTTATTAGGCCATCTCCATCAGGGGTAGGTGCCTTCCCCTCTACTCCTCCAATCGATGGTCCACCTAGTGCATCCATGAAAACTAGAAATAATAGCATCCATAGATGTCATGTGCACCACGCGCTATAGGCTGTGGTACATCCCGCATTGTCCACCTATATTGGCTCTATGGTCGCATCCAACTCATCCGGACTAGAATGCATTAATTGTGATCCCGTAGGACCTGGAATCACTCCTAGCCACCTCGATGATCTAGTAGCTCTAACCCATACATATGGATCTGGGGGCACAACCTGAGCCATACCAAACTACCTCAACGCATGCTTTACCCGAAGCAACTCACGGTCACTCTAGGAAACTAGTCCTCTAACCACATTGTGAGTCAAATGCACCGTAAATCAACTCTATCCTCTTTCCAACCACCCTAGTCTCTATACGACATTCATATGATGGCCCATGGACCCATACAATCAAGAATAGATCTATAGGTAGTGGTATCCAAACTCCTACTATGTGTTCCTAACCACCTCACTTTGTAAAAACATTGGGCCTCACCCAATCATCTTGTGGCCCACCGAGTAGCCACAATATCACAATATGCTCATAGGCTCGTACATGTAATAATAATGTGGCGTATCCAAGTCCACCCCCATGGTCCTCCTTCATGAATATGTATAGATGTTTATATAAGTGGTCCAACATACACCTCACCCACGCGAATGTGGTCCAATGATCCTTTATACACTAACAAATGTCATGCATATTATACAAGATTCCCACTCTGCCACCCTCTGCTGCCATAAATGAAGCAATCACAAGTATAATAAAATTTTATAACCACTTTGAACACCGATCTCAATATGGCATCTAGGATAATATGGGCATCTTTTTGTACCGATGTCCCTATAAAGTATCACCTAGTTGCTCTCATCTTCCTCTGATCATCTACTATAGCCATCACCTGGACTCGCTCACCCACTACTAGTAATCATAATAAATGATATACATCCTCTATGTTCACTATCATCTCCCCAGTAGGAAACCAAATATTACATGTGAAGCCACACCACCACTCACACAATGCAAATCACCATAAGTGTATTATGGGAACCTCCCTAATATTGTTATGTGTTGTAGGTCGGCAGGTCTCGTATGTCCCACTCAAAGATCACACAATCCTAAAGTCAATAATGTGCTCAAATACCGACTTACACGGAAATCCCTCCAAAGTATATCTCTTTAAACAACATCAACACCACTAAAATCTTGACATCAATACCTCTTATCATGCAAAAATAACCACTCAAGCTATAAAAAGTCATCAAAATTCACATATTTCATTTTCTCCCATCAAAACACCCTCCCGGGTTACTAGTACCCAAGAACAAGACGCGAGCACCTAGAAATAGGTCACCAACCATTGGAACTAGATGCTAGTGTCTCGAATAAGGTCAATGCCTTGGCTGCTACTACCTAGGTCAAAAACGCCCAAAAAATCAAAAATTAAAATTTTGCAAAACTTGATAAAATTGAACTAATTTCACAAAAACTCCCAAAAATAATCATACTTACCAACTATGTCAACACAACCATCACCACTCTCTCAAACCTAGTCAACCTAACTTCCCTAATCAGACATCCTCGTAAACTTAGAGAAAAATATATAACTCAATCATGGTGCAAATTAAATTACTATTACCTTTTCACTATTACTATATAGTAATTTCCACTTTTTCATTTGCAATAGTTTTTATTTGCACTCATTTTTCCAAATAATACATGGCACATGGTTTCACTTACATCATGACATTCATTACTTTTTTTTTCTTACCCATTCCCACCATTTAGTTTAGAAATCCTACCATCGTCTTGTACACATTGCACAATGACTAAATTCTAATCTCGCGCATAGATTACTTACAATATTTGCATTCTTAGAAAATATTCTATACTCACTTTGTTGGTCATAATTTTTTCACCTCCACTTTCTCGCTCGCTTCTCGTTATTTCCACCCCTCACCCTTTCCTCTAAAGGGGTGATATACAATCAAGATTACCCTAAGATCCCTCTCAAGATACTATACGATTGTTCAATACTCCTAGTACATCATTATCAAAAAATTTACATTCATGTTAATGATTGCATAAAATTTCTTATTATACCATCCATATGGCTATTGATTTTCTCTTAAATGTGTTAATTAATGCATGGGGATGTTCTAGATAGTTGTATCCTAAGTAAGATTGATGCATTTCTCTTGTTCTTGTCTCATGTGAACTAATGACCATAGGAATTCCCACTAACTACCTTTGTGAGTAATGTGATGATGTTTTTAGGTTGATAAAGTGCATTATCTTTCAATTTTGAGGTTTAAAAGTCAAGAAGACCGAGTCTTTTGCCACCATGTCATTCTAGAGGATTTTCTCATAGCAACCTACAAATAAGGACCTTGTTTTTATCTATATTACAGATGTCATTGAGCTTTAATGAGGTTGTTATTTAGTTAAATCTATTTCCTATAATTGTGGCACATTCTGTAACTAATTATTTCTATAAGACACCTTCTTGAAATTGTTTCATAGTTAGTAGTTAGTAGTTTTCAATATAATTTTATATACCGATAATAGTTATTTAAAGTCTTATGATGAAGCATGTTCTGAACTTATTTGAATCAATATAATCTATATGTTGTTTTGAGTATCCATTGGTGTTAAGTACCTCAATCCCAAAGGAGAGCAAGGGCCCACTCAACTGAGGAGATTGAAGGGTTGATGTTTCGTGCATGATCATTATTCTGATAAGTTTAAGTTCTAGCACTTTGATTCGAATGGTTATTTGAATATAGTCTTATATTTCTATGATTTAACATATTTCCTTATTTTCATTTCAATTCATGTGTGCATTTCAATTCGTGTGAGCATTTCAATTAAATTAAGTATTTCCTTTTGAAAGCATTTTATTACAACAACGTTGTTTCAGTAGATTAGATGTATTTCCTTAATTATGTCTTTCATTTAAGTAGCTCAAATTTTTATTTACTTTCCTTAGTGTCAAAGAGAAACAAGAGAGCAATACTAACTGAAACCCCCTAAAAGAGAACCACCAAAACAATTTTGCTGCATACAACCTAAGACACATTTGGTTTGAGAATGACATCAACAATTGAATCTGTTGGTTAAATGATTGGAAATTACAATGAAACATCATTTTTGGCTTTTTTTTCTAGGAAACCATAAGCATAACATGCCATTCTATTCATCTTATATGTTATGGGTGTTAGTGAAGTTAATCTATGCAACCAAGAAGTCCTAAGCCTTGTTTACACAAGAAATATTAATGTAAAGGCCACAAGACACTTAAGAGATATTTATACCTCGTAATATTCAAAGAATATATCCAAATAGAGCACAAGTAGGGAACACTAAGAGTGACATTGAATCTAATATAACGCCCAAGAGTGATATTGAACAGTCTACATCATCTTATTTAGAACTTGAGAAACTTTCCAAATGGGAGACAATGGGAATGATGATGATAGACCCTTGGGTAGGACCTTTACTTATCCCATTGTCTTAAATGAGGATGAGGATGCACCTATGAAAAAATTTCTCCATCCATCCTCCCTATATTTTGAGGAATGTCCTTAGAATATCTAGACCAATTATTTTTGGATTCAAATTCCTTTACCAAACATATGACTATAAAAAAGAAAACCAAAACTCAAACTTTTTCCTTCCACCCTTAAAGACTCTGCCATGAGGTGGTTTATGGGATTTCCCTCTAATTCCATTCATTCATGGGAATAGATGGAGACTTCATTTTTGGAAAAATACCAGACTACTATAGGGGAAGAGATAAGAGGGAAGATTTCTTTTAGATAAAGTAAAAATAAGATGAAAATATGGAAATTTATCTAGACATTTATTTTTTTCCATTGAAGGAGTGGTTATGAGTTGAATGCAGAAATCACTAGGAAAATTTTCCTTAAAGGAATTGATGATGAAACCAAATAATCTCTCCATCTCATGGGAGGAGGTGATGTACACAAACTCTCCATGGCACAAATTACTAAGTTATGTAGGAGCTACTCTAGAACAAGAGGAGGTATAAGATGTAAGAAAACATCAAAAATGCCCTAGGTACCTCGAAATTCTAGAGTAAATGGCTAACATGAAAACATACATCTTGTCATAGTTAACCTAAACCATAGATGGGTTGAAATATAAGAACAATTTTGTAAAATAACCTTTAGACATATAATGTCTCAAATTTGGGAAAAGGAATCCTTTGAAAGAATGTCCTTTGGATATCATAGAAATGTGCATGATCTGTGATGTCCCAGGACCATTATACCAACCATTGCACTCTCCCACCTCAGCTAAAAGAGAGATTAAATTCCATAACTCAAGCAAATGAAGAGGTAAAATTTGTGCAAAGATCAAATAACCAGTCTTCTTATGCCCTTAGACCTACTCAAAACCACTAGATGATTCCATAGCCCAATCAGGGATCCTCGAAAAACTTGGAAACAACCTGATTATACACCACCAAATTGGATGTTTTACCCATAGCCACAACCATGGGTTTCTCCATACAATTATCAGGGGTGGGCACCACTAGCCAATGCACCACCATGGAAAAAACAAAAATACGCACCCCAATAGAATTCTAATCAGCCAAGGAGGTTTACACAACAACAACAAGATTTAATGCCTCCACCACAACAAAATTATCAGTAAGGGAAAGCAACAAAAATTGAATCTTGTCCCATCCTATCTCAAACCCCAAAAATCAACCAAAAACTTCAATTAATGAAACAGGACAAGGTGAGATAATATAGGTAAATGCCTTTAAAAACTTGCAAATGAGAACCGGAAGAACAATTAACAATCCTCCCATAGTTATCACATAAATAACTAAGGAAAATGAGAGGATACCGAGGAAATTGAGGAGATTTTACATGTTCCATACATATGACCAATTAGGAACAATCATGAGGAAGATAAGAATATTCATCTTGTTCTTTTCCCGTAAATATTAAAAGAAATACGGAATGAGTAAGAAACAACACTAGTTCAAGAATTGAAAAATATGAATATTAAGGTCTCACTTCTAAGAGAAATAAGGGAAATTCCTAATTTAAACCAAACCATTGTATAAAGACACCAGGAAGGAAGAGGAAATACCCAAAATAGTCAAAGTAGAAGGCAATTTGGCTGACCTCGTGGTCAAAACTTCTCTCACCAAAATATGGGGATCCTAGAGTCCATTCATTACTATTTTTGTGAATGGTCAGTCAATATCTAATTTTTGGTGGATCTTGGTGCTGCCATAAATGTCATAACAACAGATATGTTCAATTTTTTGTCTTTGACAGGATTACAGCCAACCAATATTGTCCTCCAATTGGCAAATCAATCTATTGTTGTACTGTGATGAAGTAATTGAGGATTTTTGGTCATAGTTGAATCTTGGGAGTATCATGTAGATTTCATGGTCTTACATCCTAAATCTCAAAAGTTAGGATACTCACCATCTTACAAGACCATGGTTAGCTATTGTTGTTGCATGCCCTTGCTTGTAGGACAAGAAAATGACTATTTCAAATGGGCAAAAAGAAAACAATATTTCCCTTTATCGTCTGTCCCACCATATGTGGATTTTTTGAATGCACATGGGTAGATTTTTTAGATACTAACAACATGATTTCTTCTTATCTAGCCACCATTATAATGAAAAATCATATGAAAGAAATTTTGGAGCCATACTTAATGTCCGATGAAAATGACATTATGGCTACTGGAAACTAGAATTGTGGCTATGAAAATCCAAACTATGGCTACAAAAATGACTGTTTTGAACTTAGCGGATAACATCACCTTGGTAAGTGACATTTATATTGAAAATTGTGAAGAGACATATGATTACCATGAAGAACATACAACCACTGATTTTCATTTTCCTTTATCCAAGGTTGTATCCCTTGAAAACATGACTATTTTTCACATGTTACTGATCTCATGATTTTCCTCGAACTCTTTGATTGGTGATACATAACTTTCTATTATGAGAGACACTAAACAAGTAACTATTGAGGTAGGAAGAGAACTGACCATTGGGAACAATTTAGAAGACAACCAAGAGATGAGGGTCGAAGAAAACTTTAGGGATCATTTGAAATATTTTGCTTGGGACTATATTGACATGAAAGGGATTCATCAAAGCATCGGAACTCACCATATTTACACTAAGGATGTTAAATCAATCGCAAAACCACAACATATAATTAATCCATCACTTATAGACATTATCAAGAATGAAATAGAAAAAATGTTGAGGGTAGGATTCATCTATCCAATATCATATAGTCAATGGGTATCACCGCTAGTTATAGCTCCCAAAAAAAAGTTAAGTGGAGATCTCAGTATAGATTATAGGGAGCTTAATAAAGCCACCAAAAAAGATTAATTTCCCCTTCCCTTTATTGATCAGGTTTTGGAAAATATGGCAAGTAAGAAATACTTCTCCTTCTTGGATGGGTTTAACGGATATAACCAAATCAATATAGCACCTTCTATCAAGATAAGACCACCTTCACTTGTCCCTAGGGTACATTTTCATATAGATTTTTACCGTTTGGACTTTGTAATGCAAATGCAACCTTTTAGAGATCAGTTTTATCTATGTTTACATACCTCATCAATGACTGTGTTAAATTTTATATGGATTATTTTACTGTCCATGGTCTACCTTTGAAGAATCTTTGAGTAATCTTTAAAAAGTGTTAACTAGATGTGAGAAACACCAACTTTCCTTGATTCATGAATTTTTTTGATAATGGTTAATCAAGGAATTGTCTTGGGTCATCATATTTTTTATAATGGCATCTAAGTTGATCCTAAGAAGATAGAAGTCATTACTATATTTCCTACACCAACGAATCATACCGATATCAAAAGTTTCCTTGGACATGCAGGATACTATAAATGGTTCATAAAATATTTTAGTAAGATTATTGAACCCATGTTCTCTTTGCTGGAAAAATATTGTGTTTTTAATGGTCTCCTTAATGTCAGCAATATTTTAAAGTTATAAAGGATAAATTGACCACTTTCCTAGTTTTCAGAGAACCCAATTAGGGGCAGCCTTTCAATATTCATAATGATGTTTCTAACATAGCAATGGGAGCTGTTCTTGGACAAAAGGATGAGGAAGACTAGAGGTATGCCATTTATTTCATCAGAAAAAATTTGATCCCCATAGAGAAGAACTACACCACTACGGAAAAGGAATTTCTAGTTGTTGTTTACTCTCTAAATAAATTCAAACACTACATTACTAGATATAAAATCTTTGTGTATACTAGTCATTCAACCATAAGATATTTGATGAATAAACCAGTAGTAGGGGGCATAATTATTAGGTGGTTACTTCTTTTGCAAGAATTTAACTTGACTATTATTGATAATCCTGGAAAGGCCAATGTTATTGTTGACTTCCTTTTGAGATTGAATGTTTCAGAGAAGAGGAGACAGTCAAGATAACTTTCAGTATGAGAACTTGTTTGCAGATATCAAGTACAACCTATATAGTTTTCTGATATTTCCAACTACCTCACTATAGGGAAGTTTCCATCTTACTTTACTAATAAAGAACATAAAAGATTAATAAAAAAGTGCTACATACAAATGGTGTGATGGAATTCTATTTAAATGTTGTCCTGACATAGTTCTTCACAGGTGTGTTCAACACGATGAAGTGTATGACATACTGTGAGCTTGTCATAATGATCTTGGAGGAAGACATTACTCAATGAAGAGGAAAATTCAGAAGGTCCCTACATGTAGGTGCTACTAGCCTTCTCTACACAAATCTATCAAGAAGTGTGTATGGCAATGTGATGCATGTTAGCGAATGGGGAGCCGATGTTGTCTACTTAAATTCCCGTCAATCCTCAATTGGTATTAGGGCCATTTGGTATGAGAGGAATTTATTTCATTGGACCTTTTGATCCCCATCCTATAAAAAGATCACCTACTAGTGTACATTGACTATGTTACAAAATGGGCCAAGGTTCAAGCATTGACATTTTCCAATGAGGATGTTATAACCGAATTTTGTACAACCGGATTATACTAAGGTTTGGAGTACCAGAGCCATTTTATCTAACCAAGGACCTCAATTTGTGTCCAACATGATTGAAGCCTTCCTAAAGATCTACCAAATAAAGCATATGAAATCATCACCATACCACCCCAATCCAACTAAAGGTGGAAGTCACAAACAAAAAGTTGGAAAACATTTTAACTAAGGTTGTCAATGTAGATAGGAAAAATTGGGTGCCACGACTTCCTAAAGTTGTTTGGGCATACAATACCACCTAGAAAACCACCACTAGTTTTTCCCCATATGAATTGGTATTGAAAGCAATCCATTTCTTCCTATGGAATTTGAGTTACAAACCTGGAGAACAACACAAAAACATTGGAATTGAAATGGATGAAGCTCAATGTGAGAGAGTGATGAAATCGAATGAACTCGATGAGATACGTATGGAGGAACAACAACAAACTGAAATTATTCAACATCAGAGAAAATCTTGGCATGATGCTCATATCAAAAATAGGAGGTTCAATGGAGGAGAATGAGTCTTACTATTTGACTCAAAGTATAAAAAATTTAAGGGAAATTGAGAACAAGATGGTTGGGACCTTATCAAATTCAAAATAATTAGGATAATGGATCTGTGAGACTATTACCAATTGCTGGTGATAAGAGAACCTTTCTCGGTGAATGGCCATAGACTAATGATGTATCAATAACCTCGAGATAAGGGAACTTTCACTACGGACATGTTGTGTAAAAAATTGATTCATTGGAAGACTACACTCTTCCCGCCAAGAATAGTTGGTTTTGAATTCAAACAAGATGAATTGTATTCATCCCTTGCTATGGATATTAAATTTTTAGAACCCCCCATTACATTTATTTAATATGAAAATCAAAATCCCATTCCCATTGCATTTATTAAGGATGTAAAATGAAATCTCATGACGTGAAGTGGGAGATAATGAGTAATAGTGGGAAAATAAAAACATGTGTCATATTTTTCTAGTAAGGACAAGTGGTATAAGCATTCATAATGATCATATGGGAACCTTGTGAAGAATTGAACCTTTCCATCCCAATTAAGTACTATCAAACTTTTTCATTGTCATTTTCAAACTGAATCAATGTTATTAGGAGCTCAAAATATAGTTCAAACTTCCACTACCAATGTTTCATGCAATTTCTCTATTTCCTTTGCATAAACCTTCACCATTTTTCTGTAATTCCATCCAAACTTGTCTAAGTTATGGGGTAGAAGAATAAATCTTAACCGAGAGTTTGCAGAGCCTCTCCGAAAAATGTTGTCATCTCCCAAGTATTCCACTACTCGGGTTAGTAAGACTTTATTAGAAATTTCAAGGGTTTTGATGAATATTTAGTTGATGAATTCCTAATAATTTTTGAGGTAACATGCTCTCAGATAGGAGGAAAAATAATTGAGATAAACAACTACATTGTTGCTACCATATTTGGCCTCCCATATTTTGGGCTCAAAATTGTAACTAATGCCCCGCTTTAATGATTTGATACCACTCTTTCATTATGAAGGGAAGCTCACAGAAAATAATCCTTACCCCCATGGTATTCAAAAAGGTATTAAGAGGGATATTTTTTGGGTCATTGGAAGGAAGTAACTACATTAGTTAACAAATATTTTATATGTGATGGAAAACCTTTGGTGCTCAAAGCGTGACACATTAAAAATTCTTACTCATTTAAAGAAGGGTTGACAAACCTTGAGTTGAAAGTCAATCTTTCATAATATCTAGCAAAGGATGTCATTAAATTGGGTCATAAATACAAGAAAGGAGGTGGTAAATTTTCCTAAAGAACCCATGGCTCATCCAGTTAATATGTGCACATCATGCTCAGTAGGCCTAAAAGGAATATAGAAAAGATAAGTGTAGGGAGAGTTCTAAACAAAAGAAAATAAAAAGGAATCACCTCCCAATGTTCATCTTAATCTTGAATTGACTCCTTGGCCTTCAAATGTAGCTATGGAAGAGTCTGCAAGTAAGGAAAACCAGCCCTCTAGTGCCTCAAGCTTCCAAGGAAAATATTATCCTACTAGCCCATGTTGTTATGTCATTGAGACCAAGAAGGTCTTGTACCTATGAGAGACCTGAATTTTCTCATTGGCATTGTTTAATGAGGGTTCAACCCCCATTTTGGAAGATATTTTTGAGGCTGGTACTTCATCTACTCCTAGTGAACAATTGAAAGATGATGAATTTATGACAACCATTCCTAAATAATAGTGCCCTGACAATGATATGTTGGACATTGCTTAAGCTTTGGAAATTGTGTCTACACTCTGAAATTCTGTAGTAGCACTTAAACCCAGAGTGAAGCTCCTTAAAACCTCTGATAGAGGTTGGACACCGGAATCACATGAAGATGTAGTCCTAAAGTAGTATTAGGATGAAATTGCTGCTCTAACTAATAAATTATAAGGTATGGAAGATACTCAATTATCTATGTAAAATGAATTTGTTCGGTAAACTATGGAGAAATTTAGATAAATAACTTTCTTGAAAATAGAAGTTGATAGTTTAAAAAGGCAAAATAATATTGGGTTACAAGCATGGAATGATTTTTCTTTTCATTGCAACCAACTGTCTCTTCAAAATAAAGAATTGGTTCAAGAAAATAAGAATCTTAAGCAAGAGGTTGAGTCTAGATCAAATGCTAAAAATAAATTGGAATCAGTTTTTGAGTTTGTTTGTCCTTTACCTTGAAAAATTCTAGCTTGTAAGAAACCCTCTTCTGCTTTATCTATTTCTTCAAGAAAATTTTTATGAATAGAAATTAAAAAGGATATGTTGTGGAGATCCCCATGAGGCTTCAATTGGAAAAACATTTTTAGAAATTTATCAAGGGAGTACTCCAGAAATATATAATTTATTATGTTAATTCTACCTTCATAACATGTTGGTTACCAATGTCCCTAATTTATTTATCAATTTTTTTGCTGGGAATTTCAATTAAAAGATTTTCAATAATTGATTAGGAACCAGATTGTATGGGGTGTGAAAACAGACATTTTTAATCAAACCACCCTGAACTATTGGTTTCTATATCAAGCCTACCCACCAAAATGATGTCTCCATGAAAAATGATTTTAGGTCTCGGTATTATTAGGTTGGCATTGGAAAGGATACTTCATAGATATTAGCCAAATGTGTTCAGGACTCTGACATTTATTATCAATAGAATTTTTTTGAAACCCTCAAAGCTTGTGATAAAAAGTGGGACACTTTGAGCTTACCATTGAAAATAAGGGAAGTGATCTCTCAACAAAACCTCAGTTGGAGTATAACGAGGAGTGATACACTTATTATAATCATTCGAAGTTAGCAAAAAGGGTACAAAAGAATACACTAATGAATAGCTTGGCGTACATATAAGACCTCCACTTTTTCTTAATCCTATGACCACTTTGCAAAATACTTCTTCCCAATCTCATGATAGTTTCAAAGCATGAGAAGATGTTATCTTGGAAACTTAGGGGTGCAAAGGGACAAGGAAGCAATATGCAAACCAATTCGAGGAGTATGATATGGCACAACAACTTGGACAAAGAGTAGGACAAAGATGAGTTTGCATGAGGACATGTAAAAGGTAAAGTGTAGGGGAGATGATGAGTGCATAAATTGACTTATTATATCATCCATATGGCTATTGATTTTCTCCTAAATGTGTTAATTAATGCATGGGGGATGTTCTAGATAGTTGTATCCTAAGTAAGATTGATGCATTTCTCTTGTTCTTGTATCATGTGAACTAATGACCATAGGATTTCCCACTAACTTCCTTTGTGAGTAATGTGATCACATGTGTAGGTTGATAAAACACATTCTCCACCAATTTTGAGGAGTAACAATAAAGAAGACTGATTCTTTTGTGACCAAGTCATTCTATACGATTTTCTCATAGTAGCCTACAAATAAGGACCCTATTTTTAGCTATATTATAGGATGTCATTGAGCTTTAATGAGGTTGTTATTTAGTTAAATTTTTTTCCTATAATTGTGGCACATCTTGTAACTAATTGTGTCTATAAGACACCTTCTTGAAATTGTTTCATAGTTAGTAGTTGGTAGTTTTCAATACAGTTCTATATACCAATTGATAGTTATTTACAGTCTTATGATGAAGCATGTTCTGAACTTATTCGAATTAATATAATCTATATGTTGTTTTGAGTATCCATTGGTGTTAAGTACCTCAATCCCGAAGGAGAGCAAGGGCCCACTCAACTGAGGAGATTGGAGGGTTGATGTTTCATGTATGATCATTATTCCTGATAAGTTTAAGTTCCAACACTTTGATTTGAATGGTTATTTGAATACAATCTTATATTTCCATGCTTTATCATATTTCCTTATTGTCATTTCAATTTGTGTGTGTATTTCAATTTAGTTAAGTATTTCCTTTTGAAACCATTTTATTACAAAGAATTGTTTTTCAGTAGATTAGATGTGTTTCCTTAATCAAGTATTTCATTTCAGTAGATTAATGTTGTATTTACTTTCCATAGTGTGGAAGAGAAACAAGAGAGAAATACCAACTAAAACCCCCATAAGAGAACCACCACAACAACTATGTTGCATACAACTTCACTGCATACAACCTAGGACACATCCCTGGTTTGAGAATGAGATCAACAATTGAATCAGTTGGTTAAATGATTGGAAATAACAACAACCCATCACATGCCATTCATGAAAAGGAACAAATCAATATGTTCAAATACTTTTTATCTATCTCCCCTAATGAACTAATCTGGGGCAAACGTGAAAATATATCCATGAGTAATCTATCATACATATCCAATTTCAAAGCAATATTTCAAAAATTTGAATCAAATCTTTCAATCAGTATGGCATAACATAGTTTACTATCTTTCCCAGATGGCCTAACTTGGGAGCTACATTATTTTTACCATCTTTCCCACATGACCTAACGTGTGAATCACTTTACACTTTCTATCAACTTCTAGATGACCTAACATGAAATTCATCTAGCATTATATGAATTGTGGCACCCGTGGAGTAGGGGCAATGATATTTCATTTTCTTTCTTATACTATTCTTATATGGGTTATTCAATCATGGATTGAAATGGAACTAAATTTGGTATCTAGTCGTCTATAACATTTAGACCTTTTGAGGATGTATTCATGGATGGAGAGTAAAATTAAACCTCTCTCCCCAACACTCTTCCTCCAAAGGTGGCAAGATGCCTAACTCCCCCTTTGATTGAAATTTTGCAAATGTGGGTTGGGAACCGATCACTCTCTACCTCTTCGAATCTCCATTAAAATATATAAATTCTCCAAATCAAATCATCAAATTCTCCAAGTGATCCTTATAATAGTTTGCAGTCTCTATTTACACAACATGGATTGACACAGTGATCCATGGTTCACCACACTATGTGTTATTACATTTTGTATGTACTTCTATAACATGGCTTCTCTGGAATTCTCACAAATATTCTCCTTGCTTCCTATACACTATTTAAATTTCAATAAAATAGCATACAGGGGGCGAAATGTAGACACAAAATCATGCACATACTACTATTTTAGTATACCATTGAGTATGAAAAGTATTCACTGGTGACATACTTCCTAGTCCATCTCCTTGCTTTGATTTTTTCTCTGTCTTTGTCTTATACATCCGGTACTTCACTCCAGGTTCTTATTAGGTCATGGTGATCCATGTCTATCATTATTCTCACATTTTTCATTAGTTTTCCTAGGACACTAGTGCCAAGATCTTGACACTAGCGCCCATGCACTCTTGTCAACCATGAGTGCTCCTGTCCTCTTTGTTCTTGTTCACATTTCTAAAATTTGTGGTCAGCCTTTTCAATTTTATTACTCCTATCCCAAGGTCTTAGTCATCATTTCATAGTGTTAAAATTCAAACAAGATATCCTTATATATACATAAAATACATACCATTATAATGGTAGGAAATTCTAAAGGGAAAGCATCTACATATTATCAAAAAGGATACATTTTTGGGATGATCACTCTACATACACTTCATAAGAAGGGGAAGTTTTTGAATTCCATCCCACACATTTGCATTTTATCTAGCTTCATCCCACTATCTTGGCGTCATTGGTGCAAGGAAAACCTAACGAGACTATTTCACACACCAACACATAAAACTACATGTATTATGGAATGTAGTGCAACTCTTGGTCATAAGTTCATCCTTCATATGACCACTGAGGTCATTCTAACTTCACATATTGTATTTTCTAATCTAATTTAATGTGTCTTGTGATATTATGCAGGTATATATGGTTTTTGTTATAGATTATAGGTACCTCAATGATATCATTGTGAAATATAAGTGATCAACAACGAAGAAGTGTGAAACCCTAGCAACACAATAAAAATAAGTTTCTAGGTCTTTCTGAGTCATGAGTGCTAAGAAGTGATCTCCAGCACCCCTAGCCTAACCTGCAGACACCCCATTCTAGGAAGATATGAAAGTCTCAAATTTTATATTCATCGTTTATGACATTCTTCCTAGCTGGTTCATCATTTGTTCCAGTCTAGATCATCTCCGAGATAAGTGAAAATAAGATAAGTGACATATCTCTCTCATTTTCTTATGTGGTTACATCTTTAGAGTGCTTATCATTTGTATTATATTATATATTATCATAATGAATTTGAAATTAGATTTAATATTCATATTTTGTTAAATCAGCAAGATACTTCCAAGCTTCTTTAAATATCATATATGATGTGCACAAGATGAAATTTGATGCGAAAAATATGGATACAAACTTCCATACATTACGTAAGAAGTACGTGTATCCTAGAAAGATGACATATATTGGAGACAATGGAGTCTAATGATATAGAAATCACTCCTCAAACTTTGATGTGGGAAAGAAGGAAGTGACAAAGTTATATATCTACTTGAAGACAAGAATAGTTAATGGAAATTATGTTGATGGAGAGGAATTTCCACTCCCACCACTACCTAAAGATAAGAAAATTGTGGGAAAAAGAGAGTGTGTAAAATACACCTCCAAGACAAGTGGAAGAAGAAGAAATTAATAAGGATGAAAATGAGGATATGGAGAAGGAAGATAGTGTTGCGTCCCACCATAGTCATAGAAAGAAATTACAGAGGACTTACAAGGAACCATATAGTGGTGTAGGGACCTTAGATCCTGTAAGGAAATCACCAAGGTTCACTCCACCCAAGCCAAGTGTAGAAAATAAGACCCCTACAGTAAGGAGAAGGATAAGGTTGGTGACCATGGGGGATAGTGATGAGGAGAGGTTAGAAGAAGAGGTGCAGTGTGATGAGGAGACTCTAATCATCCATGACATGGATGATGAGGAAGAGCCTAAGATTTAATATGTACAACACGATGTAGAGGTGCTTAGTGAGCATGAAAATGGGCCCATACAATAAGAAGAGGAAGGAAAGGGTGAGGATGAGCTAGTAGAAGATGTGGGTTCTCTAGGAGAAGATGCAAGTGGTGCAAACAAAAGGGGAGAGAAGAAAGTTCCAACAAGAAAGTGTGTTGGTGGAAGAAAGAGAAGGGAGAAGATCTTGTGCACACCATAATAATATATATTCATAATCAATCCAATTTATTTCACGTGATATTTCAAAGCATGGTACCAACTAAGAAACTTTATGGCTACTAGATGATTAATCCCGAGGGTACGACCATGCTCTCAAGGAAGATGCTCGATGGAGAATGCACTCACACAAAGGAGACAAAATTTTACATTAGCGATGAAGCATGTGTAAGTTTCATAATGAAGAAGACACCCGAGAACAACACATGTGACTATAAAGCCCATTGAGTTAACAATGAGGAGGATAGTAATGCCTTGAGGAGGCTTGGAGGAATCTAGATGAAGGGACCACCATCAGTGGTATTGATTGAATATAAGAATAATAAATAACAATAAGTGCAATAACTTACAAAGGCATGAGATAAGATAGAAAATCACGTGAAGTATGCATTCATCAAGGCCGAACATATCACGAATTTAATTACTACAAGTGTGCACGGTCCTAGGAAAAAGGGCTTAACATGAATATCTAACAACATTGTATTATTTGGAAGATCTTATAGGAATGCTATTGTAGGAGCATAAGTATGTGCAAAGGCCTTGTGAAGAACAATTGGCTGCACTACGGAAGAATAATAATACTTTTATAGCACGTATAAAGTAGAATATAAGGCGTTGGTCACCACGTTAAAGGTCTAGCTAAAGAAGGAAGGATGGGTGTTTAATAATTTCCATGACCCTTACCACATTCTTAAGGCATATACCATCAAGGAGGAGAACAAAGTTTAACAAGTGCAAGTGGTCTGGAAAGATGAAAATATTGGGTGGGAGGAAATCATTGCTAAGATTGCAAAGAAGCATGATGTGCTCAAGATGGTTAGGCAAGCCTTTGACACAGGGCTTAAGGATCTTGGATCTATGGTTACATGGAGGATGGATTCTTTTTAGGGAATAATCTCAAGAATTTCTGGGATAATCAAACAACTAAAGGATAAAGGTGATAACATGGACCTTTCACAGGTGTCAGAGATTGTTGGGAAAGTACCGGATGCAATTATTAAGGAGTTAACAAAATGGCAGAAGTTGGAGAGCACTCTCAATGTAGAGTTTCCTTAAATGTTACAACCATATTAAGAGTGTTCAGTAAAAGTGTACACTTGGATATGCGTTAATTCATTGGGTATATGCCTCTTATTCTTTCAGATTGCACATTTTTTATTCCATTCTTGAGGGATATTATTTGATTCAATATTATTGAGTACATAAAATATCCCTGGTGTGGGGTAATTTTGGTCAAAGAAATTTGCTTAGTGTCCATGAATCATAGAGGCTTATGTGCATGAAAATGCATGCACAAAATAATAGGGTAGCATGTAAGGGGTGTACGCAGAGGTACCATGGGTCGGTATGCAAGTTTGTGCACACAAATACAAAAGAAAAATGACTTAGCCAAATTTATAGAAAAGGCTAAAAAATAAAAGAAGAGTTGGAGTGCCACCCAAGTAAAGATCCAAAAATAGATAAAATCACAAAGACTTAGCGGCCAAGAAAGGGAGAAGGAAACACATGCAGAGAAGGATAAAGCACATGCATGGATCAAGCTAATAATAAGATTAAAGCAAGTATTATAATTAGGATAATCTATTATTAGTTGTCTTTGGAAAAGCATGTAAGCTATTTTTGTATGCACGCCTATTATTAGGAATGTGCATGTAGTGGTGGATGGAAAGTCACCACCCTATAAATATAGATGATGATGTACTAAAGAGTATGAATTGAATCATTAGAGAGCGTGAATGAATCATTAGAGAGTGTGAATTGAATCATTAGTGAGTATAAACTAAGTCTATATGAGTGCGCACATGATCCAACACATGGATGTATGAACTTTCTTGTAATCAGCTATTTTTTTATGTAATAACGATGGTGTTATGTAATGGATAAGTAATTGTGATTTACATATATGTATTCAGATTTTATGGTTATGTAGTGATGTTATGATATTGATTATTATTCATGATGGAATTGTTTCTTTATTATATGTGTTTCCAAGTTGTCATGATTATGATAATTATCTATGACTGAATGGTTTCTTTGTTATGAATCTAATGATTATGTAAGATAACTTCTTGTTAAGCATAATAAAGGAGGTACCTAGTTGATGTGCACACTTTGGGTGAGTGTTCGATCTATCTAAATGAGGTGTTAGTGTGCATAGCTATTGAGTGGGTAATAAAATACTATAATGTTGTAGTGTTAGATCCCACCTTGGGGTAAGTGCAGAAATTGATGGACAAATATAGGGTCATCCGTGGACATCATATTGCAAATAACAGCATAATTTCAACTTGTAGGGATTATTAGCAAATACATACACTCAAAATTAGACAAAATTATATTAATATGAATCGTAGAATCCAGAATCTAGTTTCTAAAATAATAACTTTTGTAAAAATGGACAAGATTAGCTATATTAAACACTCAAAATTCAATGACTTGGTAATTTTTTTTAAAAACGCCGATAAGATTATAGTTCGTTTGCCCACAATTTGGATGACCAAAAACTGATATATATTTTTTTCCTTTGGTGAGAAGTTAGATGCCACTATCTATCTTGGGATGGATTTTATTTTGTATTTTTTGAGTAATATTTTATTTTTTATGATTTTTTCCGTGAAAGTGGTATGAAAACATAAAGAAAACAGAGCACTTTCCGTTTGCCCGCCATAACTTCATCAAAAAATATTGAAATCAAATAAATTTTTTTTTGAACATGTATATAATTTCACCACAGTTGGGATGGTATAATTTTTATCACATTCTGATAAGTGAAACAAATTTTGCAATCTTAAACGTAGACATAAACATTCACGGGAAAAAGTGTCTTAAAGACCTACTATTAGTAAAAAATTATAAAATGATATTTATCCTATTCTATTCACTTTAAAATCAGTATTTCTATAAATCTAATAGTCTCCCCTACGCAATGGTACCATTTTTATGACATAGTTTTTAATTTTCGGCATGGTTCAAGTCTCATGGAAGACTAAATTTGATGTTTTGCTATTTTTAATGTAAAATTCAGGATTTGATGTCCACTTAATTGTCCCCCAACTTGGTGCACTTACCCTTGAACAAACTATACCTCATGTGTGTATGGTCCTTAATACTCTTATGAGTATCCAAATCCATGTGAATATATTTTGGGTGTTTCACTCCCAAATGATCTCATTAAATAAATTTAAATGACACAATTGAAGCCTAGGTCCTAGTTTCCTGCACTTGGAACTACAAAATTTGAACCCCTTAAGCTCCTTGCAAATAGAAGTGTTACCTTGGTAATAAGTATCAAAGTACCTTAGTTGTGTGAAAGTTTTTGAGGTATGGATAACTAATTACCATAATTTTTTTCTCATGGTAGAGCTTAGACCCCTTTGAGTGTTAACAAAGTTAATACTTCGTGGATCTCTTATGAAGATTATTGGTTAAGGACCCTTAATGCATGTTTTCCTGATGAGAGGAATAGTGCCATAGAAGGCATTTAAATTCATATTATTATATTGAATGTCCCACATGTGAAACATATACCTTAAATACTTGAGTTGTTTAAGTGCCATAAAATGATGTGATTTGTATGAGATAACACCCTTTTGAATCTTGTTTTCCCTAAGTGAAGAAAAGTCCTATATGTTTCATAGTGTTTCTAAAATGATGCCAACCTAAGACAAAAGTAAATAATGTAAATGAAATACGAAAACAAGTAAATGAAATGAATTTTTGTGTGATTGTGATGAATATCTCATACACCTTGAATGAGGAAAAATGGTTAAAAACATTTAATATGATTTTACAATAAATTAAAATAATGGTACATACTCGAAGTGATCAACATTATAACAATGAAAACTTGTAATGTTCAAGGAAGGAGCCTTGTCCATATTCATAACTAAGTTTTAAACAAAGGTGTTAAATTGTCAAATAATCAAAAGGGAGAAGAGAATTAATTTATTCTATGTATCTTGTGGGTTTTCCATCTCTTTTATTTGTCCACCGGTCCCTCCTTATTGTTGGTACTATGCTTGTTGGAGCCAATGTGTTGTGATTCATTGTTACTCCATTCATGTGATTATGAGTTTGAAGGAGTACTAATTTCCTTAAACCATGTTTAACACACAATATTTATATGACCTATAAAGCAATCCATGTGATTTTCTTAGTGATATTCAAAGACCTCACTTTCTCTCTCTTCATTATTCTAAACTATTATTTTATTTTTCCATAATTTGATGATATGCATGTGATTTAATGATCATTTGAGTAGGATGTGGTTTTCTTATATGTTGTGTACTTGTTTAGTACTCATTGTGAGACTAACAAGCATTTTGTGTGTATGGGGAAGGTAGAGTCATTATGGAGGGATAAGTAAAGATAAAACTAAAGCAAACCTTGTGTGACATTAAGGAGGAACCAAAGATATGTGGTATTTCTTCTAGTAGAGTGATAAGTGGGTTTGAAATAAACCAGGTGGAGGGATAAGTGGCATGCACTTTATTTTACTAGAGGAACCAAGAACTTATGCCCCATACCTTAGTGGAGCGATAAGTGGTACGGATTGACCCTAGTTCCCTTTACAAGCCATTAGAGGCTTGGTAGTGCATGCCAATGTTTTGAGTGTTCTGACCCTTTCTCTTTGATTGTCTTATGAAGGCTTGACATGGTGATACATATTTGATTAAATGTATTTTCTCCTTCTCTTAATGCTTAACCCTTGTGGAATTAATTGGTTTCTATTTGGAATGCATGTGCATTGATGGATGTGTTGTATTTTCTTGTATGCATGAGTATTCTTTGTATGTGTGTATGTTGGGGACTTGTATTTCCAAAGGTGGGGGATAAGTGTTATTATGGTGTATGGGTTCTCTTCTTTATTCTTGGGAGGAAACAAAGGTTGGTGAGACTAGTCTTAATGGAGCAATAAGTGTGGAGGGATAAGTGTGTTTTTTTAGATAAGGTAAATAAAATTTGGTTTTGAAGGGACCATACAACCCTTTATAAATAAAAGGAGCAAGGTTAAACTAGTCAACAAAAAGTAAACCAAGGAGCCATGTCAAACAAACTTGACAAGGGGCTACCCCTAAATAGATACGAGACACCACACTCTGCCTACAATATTAAACAACCAGTTTTTTTATAAATAGAGATACATGATATAATAGGCATGGTAGCGTAAGAATAAATAGGAATAGCATAGAATAAAATTTAGCCAAAATCCTGCCATTATTTTTCCTTAATAGTAGGATCCTTGTTGTGATTCCTGGCACTTGGCCTACTATCCTTCGATATAACAAGATTTATGATCACCCTCTTTGGCCTCTTATCCACTTTATCTTCCATCTCTATGTCTAAGGTGTCTTCACTATCAGAACTTCTCAAAACAATCCTCGTCTTCTTCTTGCTACCCTGGGCCAATACAACTTGATCTTACAAAATATATATCCTCTACTCTTGGATAAAAAAACTCATCTTCAAATCCTCTTATTCTCAACATCAATTTTACACAATATATGACCTCCGAACTAAATTATTGTTAACAATGAGCATAGTGTCGAATTCAACTCCACTCTCATTAACCTAGCTTCCCAATCCAGTAAGATCCCTCTCTCTCTCTCTCTCTCTGTTACCTAAACCATCTCCCCTTTCATGGACCCCTTTTTTTAGGTTTCACGAGACATCTCTAATCCCCTCTAATTTATCCTTCCCACCCTCTTTCTTCATATGTTTCATCATAGTTGTGAGGGTTTCATTATCGAACTCTGTATCACTAATTATTGCTTATTGGGAAGTGATAAGAGGTTTTTATTTTTAAAAACTAAAAGAATCATACCCGATGTAGGGGGACATCAATTTTCTTGTTCTTAAAGTTGACAATGGAGGACATTAGGGACCTAAAAGGAAGAAGGCTAAGCTCATAGATTGATCCCTTCAAAGTAATTCAAGATAGTAACGTGATAAGAGAATATATTCCTAAATTTTCCCTCCAACGTTAAATACTTCATCACCACAAGACAAACATTAGCCTAGCAACCGGAAGATAAGTGTGAGGAATACCATCATCATAGGACACAATGCGTTCACCAAGGCTGAAAAATATAGCAAGTTCATGCTTACGTCTAGTTTTTCTTTGAAAAATTGAGACCCTCCAAAGTTAACCCAATAACTTCAGCAATAGACTCCTCTGTAACCCTTATTTCAACCCCCGAGATTAAATCCACCCTCAACCCAGGCATTGTCAAATTCAATAGAGAGATAAGGTTCATTACCTCTTAAACACTAAACGTACTTAGAGAACCCTCCTCTATGAATAAATATCCAAAGGGTGGTGTTTTTTAAGTGGAGGAAAGACGATGGGTCCATTCTGACCCTCTCTCTGCCCAATGTTCGCTGAAAAGCTTGTTTATCTTTAGGAAAAACAAAAATAGATTTTTTAATCTTAAGCGAGTATATTAAATGCAGAAAAGCATAATACCTATCCTTTTACCAAAAAAGGGGGCCCTTCTCACGATACCGAGTGTGGGAAAATCAGGTACCATCACTAAATGACCTCCAATATCGCATCATCATTAATCAAGTTTAAGATAACCCATCAAGGTATGAGTTCCCCTGATGATTTCATCATATTTTTCATATTATTACAATGATTAACAATCCCATCAATGGATTTATTCTGGACAAATAGGTATGCTAAATTTCCACCATGTCAAATTATTCTAGAAATGTCTTAGCCTCCTTGATTGTGTTGCTTAATCTCCACCTGCAATTTCTTTGTTCTTAGAGGGAATTTATAACACATAACGATTCCCCCTTAATGATGAGATATTTCATATTCAATACTATGCATTGTTTTATGCCCTAGAGCATTTCCCTGGCTTCTGTATAATTGTTGGTATGATTTCCTAGGGGGGCCAAAAAAGCACTTATACATCTTCGATAATGGTCATGAACAAGGCCACCACCCCTAGAAGAACCCTCCATGTCTTAACAAAACCATAAAAATTGAGTTTAAAACATCCTTTGGGAGGTCTATACAGCTTAATCTTTTTTTTTAATATCCGCATGAACCTCGGAACTTTTAGGGTTGAGGTTCATACTTTGAAGAATTCTTCTTTCCAAGACCATGAAATACTTGGGAGATTCAACCTTGATAATCTGAGCATTATCTTTAAGATCTCGTCCCAACTTTCTTGATGACATTTTTTTATACTTGAGGATTGATTTCTAAAGATATGGTTATTTCTCTCAAGCCAGATGCCCCAAATAGTATGTGGAAGAACCAATTTCCAGATCTCTTTAGTAAGTTCATGTTGGAAATTAAAACTCCATTGTTCTGGGAGTAAAGAGACATCCCAAGAAGAAAAAAATTTATCTTAAAGAAACCAAGAACTACATAAAATACTTAAAAGGAAAATATACATTCCAAAAAGAGATGATTAATCATTTCTTCTTGTAGTTTGCACAAACTGCACCTATTAGTAATGATCATACCTCTCTTTCTTATCCTAGGGTAAAAGCACAATAAAATGTCCCACTTTTTGGTATGTTTTGTACCTTTATAAACATGAATTTTCAGTTTCATTTATTTTCTAAAGGTAATAGCCACAAAATCATACACATTCATGAAATTCCACAAACTAACAAAATGTTGTGTTTAGAGTGTAGAATACATGTAAATTTTTTTTTTTTTTTTTTTAAATGGCAAAAAATATGGTCTTTTTCTTAATTTTATTCATACGTTGTTTCTTATGTTATAAAAGAGGAATGACTATCCCCGGGTGGTTTTTTAAATGAAAATCTATTTTTTCACCATGAAATTTTACATATATGTTCAAGATTTGAATTTTGAGGTGTTGTCAAATTTTCATATTTTTTGACTTATATATTTTTTAATTAATTATTTAGTAAAAATAATTTCAAATAAATGGCGTACAAATGTTTATGCCAATAAATTTTAAGATTTATATCGAAATTGATTTTTGTTTTCACAGGTAAGAAGAAGACTTCAACAAATAGTAAGTTTATTTTTTTCATTTTTTTAATATATTTTGCTATTTTTCAAATTGGGTTGATTGTGTACGATCGATTATCCTAAAATACCATATGTTAGCAAAAATATAAATAATAAATAGTAAAACAAATTTTTAAAAATAAAAATTACATTTTTAGAAAGCTAATAAAATTATGTATTTTGTGTTGAAATTTTGTAATTTTAGTCATTCGTTAACCCTAATTACATGGCACCTAAGTGGCACATTTTGGTATAAAATTATCTTCCAAATGGATTTGACGCCAAAATGTGCCACATAGGTGCCACATAGGGGGGTTTACACAAAGGGGTTCACCGAAGGGGGTTCGCATGAACACCCCTTCGCCCGAACCCCCTAAACCCTAAATCGCCACCCAAAACTATATAAATATCTATATATAACTTTGTGCCGCCAAAATTATTTGAACCCAAAGGGGTTCACGCGAAGGAGTGTTTGCACGAACCCCCATTCATGCGAGCCACTTTCTTTGTCCTACATGGTAGTTAGGGAAAATGGGGTTCATGTGAAAGGGGTGTTCGCACGAACACCCTCGATTTCCGATCCCGCCCAACCTCTTACTAATGTTTTTGGGACACGAAGTGGGACACAACATTGTGCTTCGACCCCTATCTATAGTAATAATATTATTTTTACAACCTCCCAGAAGAAAAAATTTATTTTGGGTATAAGGTTCTTATTCCATATCTTCTTCCAATAGTTATTTGGTTCAATTTTTCAAAATTCATAGAGTAATTGAATTAACCTCATACTCCCGAAATCCAAGTTCCTCCATATTAACTCATCTTGGATCCTAGTATGGGGTAAGTGACAATCCTTGAGAATCTAGTTAAGATCATCAAAGGGATGTTGAGGTCCCAAATAGTTGGGGGTGGAATAATCTGAACCCATCTTCTCTCCTTATTCCAATAGTTATAAACCAACTCCCATATTCTTGCATAAAAATATGTCTAACATGACACCATGTCTCTTCAATTTTAAGGCTTTATCCTTGATCCATGGATCATCCCAGAATTTAATCTTAGTTCCATCCCCAAGGTTCCATTTTCTCCCTTTGACCACCAACTTCCTAGTCTAACAAATATTATTCTAAAAAATTGATCCTGTAGGTAGCTCTTGTTTAGAGAAAAACCAAATTTCCACCAAAGTGCCACAAATATTTCACTTTCAGAATATTTTTCCAAGTTCCCTCTTCTCTATGTAATCTCCATCCCACCTTAGCTATTAGTGCTTGATTCATAAGTTGAAGGTTCTTCAGACCCAGACCCCTATCCTTGGGCTGAGTGACCTTTTCCCAAGCTATTAAAGGGATTCTTGTCTTATCTTCTGAGCATGTCCATAAGAACCTCTTTTGGATACTTTCAATAGATTTTATAACTCTCATAGGATGATGAAAATGGACATAACATAAACAAAAACTCCGTATAAACAACTTTGAATAAGTTGAGATTTTCCAGCTTGTGAAAGAAAAGAACCTTTCCAAGATGAAATTTTTTATGGAACCTCTCAATCAGTTTATTCCACCCCCTTCTTCTATTTTTTTCCCATAGAGCAAAGCATTCCAAGGTAAGTATTCGAAGGGTTTTTATGCTACATTCCGAATGCTTGAAATCTTTATCTGATGTTCCTCCTTAACATTGATGAAGAAAGAGAAGATATTATAGAAGTTAACATGTTGCTTTAGTAACTTATTCATAAAATTTGGTGATATTTTTGAATGTACAAGCCTCTGAGACAACAACTTTCCCTACGATAATTGTATCATCAACAAATTTCTACAAGATTTGGTTAGCAACTCCATTTTCTACTTTGATACCCTGAAGTCTTCCTTCGTCTTGAGCCTTAGAACATAGCCTACTCAAATCTTCAACAACAATAATGTAGAGAAAAGGGGAAAGAGGGTCCCACCGCCTTTAGAGTTGAAAAATCCATTCGGTTTCCCATTTATAATGATAGAAAACCTGGGGGCATATGTAAAGGATTGGATCATTTTGATGAAATGAGGGTGAAACCCAAGTTTATGTAAAAGGGGAAACATGAAATTCCAGGATATACGGTCATAGGAATTTTTCATGTCGAGCTTAACAATCATAGCCTCTCTATTGGATTGTTCCACAAAATGTATCATCTCATGGATGGTTATAATGTTGTCAAGGATTTTTCTACCCAACAAAAAGGCCCCTTGATAAGGAGAGATGAAATTACAAAGGACTTCTCTCATTCTAAAAGTTATTATTTTATAGATGAGTTTTTACAATGTATTACAAAGACTTATGAGTCTAAAATCCCTAAATCCCTAGCTCCTGGATTTTTGGGTATGAGAGAAATATAGGTGTGATTGGTTTTCTTTAATAAAGCTTCCCGGCCGGAAGAAACTATGAACAACCATAACTACCTCTTCCTTAACTATATCACAATATATCTAAAAGAAAAAATAATAGAAACCATCCATCCTTAGGTTTTGTCCCCCTCCATTTCAAATAAAATATTCCTTTGAGTGTATAAGAATGAGATCTCTATTTTACTCATGATTGATGGGATAAGTGTTTTCATGCATGGTTGCATGACTTATTTGGAGGAACCAAAGGCTAGTATCCCTTCATTAGTGGAGGGATAAGTGGAAGTATTGACACCATTTTCCCTTAAAAGCTATGTTATATCTTGGCGGTATTATACTTTCATTTCTATTTTTAGTTGGCATAATCATCTCCTTGTTTGGAGATACATGTGAAGTGACACATGTTGTGTTTTGGTTCAAGCATTGTGTTGTTTTTATATGGGCCCAAGTGATAATGTAAGTGTTGTTGATAAGTGTTGTAGCTTTCAAATTTAAGTTAAAAATTATTAATTTTTGGTTGTGTTTCTAGAGTGGGAATTATAATTATCATTGTAATATATTTCTACCTCAAGAGGGACCATCTTAAATTATTGGGAGAGATAATGTATCTCCTCTTCAAAGAATCAAGTGGGTCCCAACTTCTATTACAAGCCTCAAGAGTTGCATCAAAGTGTTTTAGGGAGAAGTCTTAATAATTATCAATGAATTAAAGAAAAATTTGTTTATATTTTTATTTCATCCCAAGCTTATGTGTATAATGAGATAATTATCTAATGAAGACATAATCCTTTGGATATTATGGCCTCATTATTAGTCTAACACTCTTTTCTTATACTTTATAAATATTATTTCTATCTTACCATTCAATATGATTCCTTAGAATGGAGGTGAATGTATTTCTAGATGGCATTAACCACATTTATCCCTCCATAGACATATTTCTTGATGGAATTATCCATGGCTAGTTCCTAAAATGGCATCAACCATTCTACCAAATGGTATTAGACATGTTATAGTAAAAGACACCATTTGTTACCCTATAACAACATTTTCCTCCTATGGTTAGTGCCATTTATACAAAAGTATTGTACTTTTTCTCATCCTTGTTCAAAATCAACCCTAATGACACTAAAAAAAGATACACCTAAACTCATCTACATTTCACCCTTATTTACATTTTGACTATTTTGGGGAAACTTTTGCTAGGAAAATTTTCCCTAGGAACTATTTTTCACACTTTTCTATTATCCACATTTCCCAATTCAAATAAAACGCCTAATAAATGATTCACTATAACCCAACATCCTCGGTCATCATCTTATCAACCAAAACCTCTACCTCACATTTTGTTCATTATCTCTTGTTTCATCCAAATCGGATAACAATAGTTCTAGAATTACAATAGTAACAAATAACACAATGAAATATGAATCAATTTACTTTCTATTTAAATAAAATTATAACACCTTTTCTCACAATTTCTTGATTTATTCAAAGCGTGATGTCTTTCCAACCATAACTCCAACCTCAATTCTAGAAAAAGAGTCTTGATCATATTCTTGAACTAAGTGCAAAAATATATTACACATATTTTTCTTAAAATTTTGTAAAATAATTTATTTTAGGCCCATAATCCTTACCCATCTAATAAGTGATTACACCTTCTCTCAAAAAATATAAATTATTTATTCTTTCATCCTCTTATGAGACCCTCCTATATTAGGGTTTATTTATATTTATCTAATTTATCTTCTAGTGTTTCTTTTCAATATTACTTGGGTTCTCAATGCAGATCTTTCTACACTTTGGGGATTCACTATGTGGACCCACTCATGGGATGGTAATTATACATATTGGTATGATTAATTTTAGTTCATACTTTCATTACTTTATCTTCTACACATTCATGCAATGTTTTTGTTTAAGATTTGCGCTTTCTTTTTGCAAATACCATCTCTTGTACACTTTTTATGACACATGATGATCTTCAGTTGGTGCATATGTATACACTTAGTTTTTACTCAATGTTATTTTTCTTTGGATTAATAATTATCACTTTAGCTTTCTCGAGAGTGGTATATTAAAGTTATTTTCATGAGCAATTGCATCATAAATACTATCAAGAGTGGGAAGTAATCATAAATGATTACATGCATCCTTCATAGGTTATAATTGGTTTAAAAATAGTGTTACTTATGAGATATAGTTCATAAATGGTTTGATTATATAATATTTAATATATTTACACACCCATGCAATCATTTTTATTATCTTTTGAAATACCCCTATCATCCTCTTACGAGCACCCTTGTATCTACTTTCAAAGACACATATCATCATCATCTTCACATCTCTAAGTTCCCTCCATCTAGTTTTAATTAATCCAATGACCTCTGCATACCCTCATTTCTCTCCTAATGGAGTTAACTATAGTCAATTCCATCTGGGAGAATATTTCCATAGATAATAACATCGACCATAATTGATGCTATTATGTTAATCTTTTAAAGCACATTAATGACATCAATTATAATCGATATTATCACCTAGTATGAATTTTTAATGCTATATTTAACTATTTATACCTTATAGTTAAAATCTCATTCCATATCATTTTTCATCACTCATTAGGTCCTCCAAAACTTTTCAATCTATCATTAAAGATTTGAATTTATGAATGTTATTCATATTGTTCCTATTTGGAGTTAACACTTAGAGAATTAAGTACTTAGGATATTTAATGATAGGATTTACAATTATCATTGTTTATCCAACCTTTGGAGTCATTAGAGTCTTAAACTACATGTGTTCTTACATATTATTATGTTCATTTTTCATCCCCCGTCAAATATCTCATAATATGTTACTAATCTTGGGGAAGTTATTGTGTCAATAGTTTCTTCAAGAAATTAAGTATCTCTAATCTCTATTATACTTTACTTTGTTCTAGAGTTGGAAATTTTTTTATGTGGTCATGCATAGATTAGGATAGGGAATCATATATATATATATATATATATATATATATATATATATATATGAAATTTTGACATATTAGTTATTTCCTTATAATATCTATTTTGGGACCTATAAACTTACACAACACTTGATCTTTGTGCATCTTTCTTTGCACCTCTTAGATATCTTACCTTGTTTACAGCATTTTGATGTGGATTTGGTGGCCTTCCTTATGGAGGCCATAAATATCGATCCAAAAACCATATAGACTCCATTTTTATGGGAAGCTCTAAAAATATCTACGCCTTTTTAATATGTGCTAGCTACTCATGAAATGTTTCAAAAACATTTGGAGGCCAAAATAATCCATCTAGGCCATGAAAATTGGGTTTGAGGTTTGTGTTTAAATTTTTTTGAATTTCAAAATATCATAGATTTTTTAAACACGATTCAACTTGAGTTAAAACCTAATCAATATATTAATTTAGGCTCATGGATAATGTGTGTAAGATTATAGGATCTAGAAAGCTATTATTTAAAACATAATAAAATTACATATTGCCATAAATTGTATGTTTTAATAAAAATAGTAAGTCTAGTCATGTTTGGATTAGAATTGAAGTTTAATTAGGATTCTATTACAATAAAAATAAGAGGATCTCTTATGTAATTCAAACGGAATAATAAGAAGGATTACAGAAGTTTTATTTGTAACATTTTTTCATGTTACATTTTTTGTTGTTATTTTTTTGGCCTCGTCGTTTAGTATCATATCATAAGTTTGGGATGCAATAGAAAGAGGTTGAGGGGTTATGCATAAATTCATATAATTATATAGACAAGTAAAGGAGTTATCATTATTTATTATTTGTCCGAGGAGAATGTGTGGAGGAGATGATATAGAAGAAGATTCAAATCAAGAAGATGATAAGCATAATGAAGAAGGAGAAGAGAAAAAACCAATGAAGAAATGTTTACTAAATCACTTTAAGGAAGGAATGATAAGTTTGGAATACAATAGAAAGAGGTCAAGGGGGTTATACATAAATTCATATAATTATATAATAATTATAGAAACAAGTAAAGGTTTATCATTATTTGTTATGTGTCCAAGGAGAATGCATGGAGGAGATGATATAGAAGAAGATTCAGATAAAGAAGAAGAAATACATAATGAATAAGGAGAAGAGAAAAAAACCAATGAAGAAAGTTTTATTAAATCACTTGAAGGAATGAATGATGGGATTAAGGTATATGTTTCTGACTATGGTGGGAGTTTAAAAACATAGGAGTTGATAGACTAGTTAAATAACATGAAAATTTTCTTTGAATGGAATCCTAATTCCTATGACATAAGATAAGAAGGTCAAATTTGTATCCAAAAAGTTAAAGAGACATGCAATGATATGGTGGGATCACTTATAGAGTGAGAGGAAATTAAAATAAAAATGAAAGATAAATAATTAGAGCAAGATAGAGAAGAAGATGAAGAAAAATGTTTTACGTGTGGATTGTTATCCAAAATGTGCCCCTTGCTCATTTTGTGGCTAACTCCTTTCATTCTTCCCTCTCTTGTGCCTCAGACATAATTTTTTGCTTTTCAGGCACTCAAAACTTTCTAGAAATGACACCATTGGATAGAGCTCTCTCTCAGCTTTCCAGAAAGGTAAATTTTTCCTCCTAACTCCATGTATTTTTGAAGTTATAGCTCGGCAGAGTTTTTGTGGGAAATTTTCCCCTGAAAGGCCCACAGCCAATGAGACACCACCACGTGTCCAAGGAAGTGGCGGGGGTCGGAGGAAAACTTGGTTTTTTACCAAGTGTTTTGATGAAATTTCAAAAGGGAAGGTTTTTCCACAGGCCCGTTGGTGAATCAGGTGATGCCACGTGTCCAGGGGAGGAATTTGCAAAATTTGACTAAGTGTTGGCGCATGGAAAATTTGGAAGGACAGGCCCGCACCTAATCAGCACATGCCACGTGTCCTCGGATCATCGGCTCGGCAGGAATTTTAGATAATTTTCCCAAGGAAAAATAATGGAAAATGAAGCGCGAAGGCTCGCGCCCAACCAAAACATGCCACGTGGCACTTGGAATGGCGGAGCGTGGGGAATTTTTGGGAATTTTTCCCAAATGCAAAAAGGTGAAAAATTCAAAAAAATCCCACCAACTTTGATTTGTCCTTGTTTTGCCCTAAAACTTCAAACGACCATATCTTTGGATCCAGAGCTTGGTTTTCACGTTCGTTATATCAATGGAAAGATGGTGAAATTCTCTACAAGATTTTGGGGTCATTTTTGCATTTTGATGGAGTTTGGAGAGAGAAAATTGGAAAATACCTCTGGCACATGGTCATGGACAGAAATGACGTTTCAACCACCGTTTTTAATGAAGAATGGCTCGCATTCTCTCCCAACATGGCTAAAAATGTCAAGGGATGGGTTTGTAAGGATGCCCATGTTGTTTTGATTGCATTTTGGTCAATGGTTGAATCCCTTCCATGTTTTCCCACATTTCTCTCTCCTGGGCTCGTCCCTTGCACTGTAAAAGCTAGATTTGGCTCATTTTCAAAGGGTTGAACATTTTTTCCATGTATGGCAGGCTCCCTTTGTCACTTAAAGTGATTTTTGTGGAAAACTAGACCTCTTCCAAGACTGCAACCTGTTTTTCCTCTCAGGTGTTGTAATGCAAGTGTTTTTTTTTTTGATGAAAATGACAATGCAAGCTCTGTGAATGAGTTTTAATCCTTTTTCTGTGTTGTTTGATTCATTTCTAACCTTCCATTACAATTATCAGTTTGTGCATGAAGTTTTGTTGCATTTTTATGAACTGTGTCAATTTGCAGAAGTAAAAAATGTCCACCATTCCTTTGGTGTATCACCTTATTAGCACTAGTTTCAGTTTTTGCATTCTCCATCTCTGCCCACTTTGGAATCTAGAGTAGGATTTTGAGTTTGAAACCTCTGTATAACTTGCAAGTGAAAAATCTGATCAGAGGAGTTGAGGAACCAGCCTCTAATCTAGAGATTCCTTTCCCATTTTACAAGTCCCACACTTGGGGAAAGGATTCAATGTTGTGCAATCACATTGGATGCTTAGTATGATCAAACTAGAAATCTGATCAACATCCAGGGGTGCTGCTGATTTGCAACAACAGTTTTGGCACACTCGGTGGGACTTAGAGGTCTTCATCTTCATTGCAACAAATTGATGTGCATTTTTTGCAAGTTCCCAAGTTTAAAGATCCCTAAATTACACATCTGGCAACTCCAAGGAAGAAGAATCAGCTGGTTTTAGCAGTACAGGCCTGAAAACTCATGAGAAGAATCACCACAAGGTCAAGAGTTAGAGAAGAAGAGGTGTTGTTTGAGTATCTGCAGTTATCTCCAAGAAGAAGGCAAAGAGGGAGGAGAATTCAAAGGTCTCCATCTCCACCAAACAGAACTCTCTCAACTCCTCCACCTAGTAGGCCTTTCATTCAATCAACAAGGGTTCTAAGGCCAATCAGAATGGCACAAAACAACCCCTATGTCAATTTCATTGGCAGCAACCCACTTGCTCTCAATGCACAAAATCCAATTCTAGTTGCAGCATTGAAGAACATCCCATACTTTACTGGAGAGAATCAGACTACTCCTGGTGATCATGTCAAGGATATTGCTAACATTTGTGCAATCCATGAGATCAATGAGATGCAAGTTGTTGTCAAACTATTGGCATCTTCATTCAAAGGGAAAGCTTTGCAATGGTTCAGGAGTCTTGCCTCAGGTTCTATTCAAAATTAGAACCAGCTATGTATAGCCCTCCATGAGCAGTTTGGAGAAAAGGGAGACAACTTGTCCCTTTTGGAGCAGTTGACAACCATCAAGAGAGCTCCCAATGAGCAGCTGACTGATTTTAATTTCAGATTTCAAAGGACTTGGGAGAGAATTCCAGTGGCAGTCAGGCCAACAACAGAAGGTGCTTTCCTTTATTACCTTAAAGCTTTAAATTTTGATATTTCTATGTTAATTCAATCCATGGGAGGCACAACTATTCCCATTGCTTATAGCATTGCTATTAGAGCTGAAAATTGTTTGATTCAAGCTGGCAAGCTAGCTCCTAGGCCTCCAATGCCACTGTTTCCAAGTTTAGAGAGCCCAAACACTAATCAAATGCCTAATTTAGCTCCTATTCCCACTCCTAGAAATCAGAATTCAAGTGAAGCTTCTACTTCATCTTCTAGTGCCTCAAATGAACTTCAAGAAGTCATGAAGCAACTGTAAAATTTAGGTAATGAGCTGGTTACACTCAAGAGGCAGCAAGCCCAAGGTTTTAGACCTCCCTTCCAGCCTCAAGCTCAGCCTAACAGGCAGCCATATCAACCCCAAAGACCACCCAACCCAGCTGCAAATTTGAATCAAGCAAGGCCTCCTGCCAACAGACCATTTCAGCCCTATAATCCCAATGCTACATCTGCCTCTAAAGCATTAGTGCCAGTACAAAACAATATAGCTCAAGAGTATGATTGGTGTTTCCCATGCAATGAACCTCATAACCAATCCATGTGCTTCAACGGTGCCTTGAATCAAGCATTAATGGTGACAACAACTGGTGTGGAGGGTGAGGGTAGTCAAGAAACATTCCAGCAGCAGGCTCCAAATGATACCACACTTGTAAACTGGGCGAGAAGATTTTTGTGGCATGAATCAAACGGTTTCCCAAAGTGTTGCAGCCAACACAAGGTCAAAGAGGAGAAATTTGGGTGAAGAACAACCATTAGCCCCAAGCAATCCTCAATCTTCTATCACTCCACAAACTATTGGCAAACAAAATCCAATCCCAAACACGCAAGGACTGCCCAAAACAGCTCCTAAGCCAACTCAAATACCAGTTGTTGCTACCCATGTGCAAGGAATGAATGTGCAGGCCAAGGGACAGCAAAGGGATACTTCATCTCCATTCAATATCATTGATCAGATGAAGAAGACAAATGTAAACATATCAATGTGGGAATCACTATCTATCCCAGGCCAAAGAGATTTGTTACAAGCTGCCATGAAGGACTGGTCAGCTTCGAATCAACAGGTCCAAATGCAAGAGAAGGTGCTCACAAATGCTGCCTAGCAGGAGGGGAATCATGGAGGATAGCAAGGTAAAATTTTGAAGCCCCCTCCATTCTATGTTTCATTGATCATTGGAAATCAATTAGTACACAATTGCATGATTGATTCCGGGGCAAGTAGTTCAGTAATGCCCAAGAAAATAGTTGATCAATTGGGAATTCAGTATGAATTCATATCCAAAGGGATAGTGCAATTGGATGGGACAGCAGTAACAACAGTTGGAGTGATAACAAACTTGAGTCTTACCTTGCATGCTTGCCCCAACGTTGTTTGTTTGCAAGATGTCTCGGTAATAGACCTTCCACCACTCTTTGCCCTATGCTTGTCAAGGGACTTCACAGCCAAGATTGGAGGTTACTTATCTACTGATTGGTCACACATGTTGTTCAGAACAAGATATGGAACTAAGGCCACAATCAGATTTGAACCTATTGCAAAATTTCACATTGAGCCTTACACTCCAAGACAAATCAATACCAATTGTTCAGCGTTTGATCAAGAGGATTATCCAAGCACTGATGAAGCTGACACCAAGGTTGGAAGCATCCCAGATCTAACTCTTGATGAGTGGGCAAACAAGGTGCATGCTTTTGATCCTTATCAAGAAATAGAAGAATCTGAGCTAGGAGTCTATTGCATACATGAAGAAAATCAGCCTATTCCTAGCATCACCAAGCCAGACCACAAGGATGAAAATGAGGTATGGCAGTTGTTTTTGATGGATCAAGGAGTAGACAAGGTGCAAGAGGGGGAGCTATGCTTGTTTCCCCTCAAGGAGTGAAGTATTATTCAGCTTTTAGATTTCAATTTGCATGCTCTAATAACACTACTGAATATGAAGCTTTGATACAAGGATTGCATTGGTCAATCAAGAGAGGAATAAAGAACTTGTAAGTCTTTGGTGATAGTGAGTTGATTGTCAACCAAGTTAAGGGGCAGCATGCTGTCAAGAATGATCTACTCAAATGCTACAATAACAGGGTGTGGAACCTCATTGAAGATTTCGAGGGCTTTGGCATAAGATCCATTCCTAGAAAAGAGAACCAAGCTGCTGACGAGATTGCAGCAGTTGGGGCAGCTTTTGACGTTGTTGAAAGCATTCACAAAGACAAGGTACACCACACATCCATGTGATTGTGAGGCCTTGATCAAAGGCTGACAACGATGTAAGTTGGCAAGTATTTGAAAATGATCAAAAATCATCAATTTCTTGAAAGAGGAGGCTGAGTTCTCACTAAAAATCAAGAAAAGTTGGAGCAGCAGTATGGTGACCAAGTGGTACAGCTGAGAACCAACAAGCTACCAAAGGGACTTATTACTTTGGAGTCCATTTTCAATCCTATTGATCATTTTAGGATGGAGAAAGCAAACATCCAAGTCAAGGGAGAAGATTCAGTGTCCATCTCGGTGGAAGAAGGCAAATCACTCCAAATTGGTAAGATGACAACTGAGCAAGAAAGGTATGAGTTCATACAGCTTTGTCAAGAATTCCCTGATGTGTTTGCTAGAGCTATGAAGATTTGAAAGGTTTCAATCCCAAATTAGCTCAACACACCATTGAATTGGATCCAAGTACTAAACCCATCAGGCAAAAAAAAGGCTAGTCAATCCCCACATGGAGCCTCTCATGAGAAAATAATTGAATAAGTTGATAGAATCAAGAATCATATTCCCTATCAAGCATTCTAGTTGGGTAGCCAACTTGGTTCCAGTAAGAAAGAAGAGTGGGGAAATCAGATTGTGTGTTGACTTCAGAGATTTGAATAGAGCATCTCTCAAGGATCATTATCCACTTCCTTCTATGGAGCAAATTTTACAAGTTGTTGCTTTGGTTCGAGAGGTTTTCATTACTTGATGGCTACTCGTGGTACAATCGATTATGGTGAAGGAAGAAGATCAGTTCAAGACAACCTTTACAACCAAATGGGGAACTTATGCATACAAGAAAATGCCATTTGGGTTGTCCAATGCTAGAGCTACCTTCCAAAGAGCAATGGACATGGCATTCAAGGATTTGATTAACAACATAGTGCTGATATATCTTGATGATATCACTATTTTTTCAAAAAATGCAGCAGACCACCTCTCTCATTTGAGATAAGTGTTCCAAAGGTGCAGAAGATTTGGAGTATCCTTGAATCCTAAAAAGTGTATTTTTCTAGCCCATGAAGGAAAGCTCCTTGGCCACATTTTCTCCAAAGAAGGATTAGCAATTGATCCAGAAAGAGTTAAAGCCATAAGAGCACTACCATTGCCAAGCCACAAGAAGGCCCTGCAAAGTTTCTTGGGGATAATTAATTTTGTTTGGAGGTTTGTCCCAAATTTTGCAGCCCTAGTCAAGCCTATCACCAAGATGTTAAAGAAAATCATGGCTTTCAAATGGACAATAGAAGGAAAGGAAAGTTTTGAAGCAATCAAAGAAGCCATCTCTCAAGCACCAACTCTCATCAACCCGATTTCTCCAAGGATTTCATCATCTATGCATTTGGGGGTGATGACACTATTTCTGCAATTTTGGTACAGCGGAACAAAGACAATGATGAGCAACCAATTACTTTCTTCAGCCAAAGCCTAGAGGACTATGAGGTGAAGTATTCTTTCATTGAGAAGCATGTTCTTGCAGTAATCAGAAGCTTGAAGAAATTCAAGCATCTAGTTTCAAACAATAAGGTCCAATTGCTGGTTTCTCATGTGGGAGTTAAGGACTTCCTCCTCAACAAAGACTTGAATGAAAAGAGAGTAGGTTGGATTACTCGTGTCATGGAGTATGACATTGAGATCAAAGTTACCAAGTTGGTAAGAGGAAAAGGATTGTGTGAGCAGCTGATTTTGGGAAAACAAAAGGAAGCATGCAATGAGAAGGAGGCTATTTTGGCATTGCAAGACAGCCATGAGCAAGGAAGCACTCAAGAGGAAAATAATGGTGTTCCCATTCCTTGCTGGACCCAAGACATAATGCACTTCCTAAGCACAAACCTATGCCCTCTAGAGATGAACAAGACCCAAAGAAGACACTTGATACAAGCGAGCTTTCCCATATGCCCTTGTTGATGGTGTTTTGTTCAAGAAAGATGTGAATGGAGTACTGCTGAGATGCATTGGTACAAATCAGATTCATAGGGTGTTAGAAGAGTTCCATGGTGGACGAGCTGGTGGTCATTTTGCATCAAGAGTGACAGCCCTAAAGATCATGAGGGCTGGCTATTATTGGCCCAAGATTTTCAATGATTGTTATGCATGGATCAAGAGGTGTAAGAATTGTGCATTCTTCACAGGTAAAGAGAGGCTAGCTGCCCTTCCATTGCATCCAATTTCAGTTGACCAGCCATTCATGTAATGGGGTTTAGACTTCATTGGAGTCATTAATCCCAATTCAAGCCAAGGGCACAAATGGATTTTAACAGCCACAGATTATTTCACCAAATGGACTGAAGTAGTAGCACTCAAGGAAGCAAATGAATCTAGCATCCTAGACTTCTATGAGGGAATAGCAACCAGATTTGGCATACCTACTACAATAATATCAGATAATGCATTGGCATTCATTGGGTCCAAGGTGACTAAATGGGCTATCAAGAATGGGATCTACCTAAGTACTTCATCGAACTATTACCCTCAGGGTAATGGCCAGGCTGAGTCTACAAACAAGAACTTGTTGAGGATCATTAGGAGGACTCTTGATGAAAATCAGAGGTCTTGGCATACTAAGTTGAAATCAGCCTTATGGGCTGATAGGATAACTCCCAAGAGATCTACAGGTAACTCTCCATTCAAGCTTGTTTATGGAAGAGAGGCAATCTTGCCCATGTCACTTGAGTTGCCAACATTGGAACTCATGAAACAGTTGGAGTTGTTGGAGTTTGAGACAATGGAAGTCAGATATGCAGAATTGATGGAGCTCCAAGAGATCAGAAATCAGGCATCCCAAGCAATGGAGAAGGATTAGGCTTTGATAAAGAAGACCTTTGATAGAAAGGCCAAGAATAGATCCTTCCAAGTTGGAGATCTAGTGTTAAAATGGGATGTAGACAGAGAAAAACTAGGAAGGCATTCAAAATTTGATGCCATTTGGAGTGGCCCATACATGGTCACAAAGTGTAAGGATAGCAATGCTTTCCAATTGTCTTCATTGGATGGCGAGGAACTGTAGATTCCAGTCAATGGAATCCATCTAAAGCATTGTTATTAAAGGGAAATTCTCCACCTTGTACATATTAGCTTAGGTTTTTCATTCCTCCAAGTGCTTGTGCACATTGTTTTGCTGTAGGTTAGTTTGTTTTCCCTAAGTGCTTTGGCACAAGCTTGCTGTTCCTGGGAATGTGTTTGCAGGCCTTGCTCCATCAGATGATATTCCATCTTCCTCCTTGCAGTGTTCTAGTTAGTTGGGGTATCAAACAGAGAATTCGATAACTCCATGCCAAATAGACAATTCAGTAACCTGGTAACTTCATCCAAGCAGTGATGACCCTCTGAAATTCATAAAATTGTTATCCAAAATGTGCCCCTTGCTCATTTTGTGGCTAACTCCTTTCATTCTTCCCTCTCTTGTGCCTCAGACATAATTTTTGCTTTTCAGGCACTCAAAACTTTCTGGAAATGACACCATTGGATAGAGCTCTCTCTCAGCTTTCCAGAAAGGTAAAGTTTTCCTCCTAACTCCATGTATTTTTGAAGTTATGGCTTGGTAGAGTTTTTGTGGGAAATTTTCCTTAAAAGGCCCGCAGCCAATGAGACGCCGCCATGTGTCCAAGGAAGTGGCGGGGTCGGAGGAAAACTTGGTTTTTTACCAAGTGTTTTGGCGAAATTTCAAAAGGAAGGTTTTCCCCGCAGCTTACCGACGAATCGGGTGATGCCACGTGTCTAGGGAGGAATTTGCAAAATTTGACTTAAGTGTTGGTGCATGGAAAATTTGGAAGGACAGGCCCACGCCTAATTAGTACATGCCACGTGTCCTCAGATCATCGGCCCGGCAGGGAATTTTTAGATAATTTTCCAAAGGGAAAAGCAATGGAAAATGAAGCGCAGAAGGCCCGCACCCAATCAAAACATGCCACATGGCACCTAGAATGGCAGAGCGTGGGGATTTTTGGGAATTTTTCCCAAATGCAAAAAAGGTGAAAAATTCAAAATTTTTGCCCGCCAACCCGATTTGCCCTGTTTTGCCCTAAAACTTCAAACGGCCATATCTTTCGATCCAAAGCTTGGTTTTTCACGTTCTTTATATCAATGGAAAGATGGTGAAATTCTCTACAAGATTCTGGGGTCATTTTTGCATTTTGATGGATTTTGGAGAGAGAAAATTGAAAAACACCTCTGGCACGTGGTCATGGATAGAAATGACGTTTCAACCACCGTTTTTAATGAAGAATGGCTCGCATTCTCTCCCAACATGGCTAAAAATGTCAAGGGATGGGTCTGTAAGGATGCCCATGCTGTTTTGATTGCATTTTGGTCAATGGTTGAATCCCTTCCACGTTTTCCCACATTTCTCTCTCCTGGGCTCGTCCCTTGCACTGTAAAAGCCAGATTTGGCTCATTTTCAAAGGGTTGAACATTTTTGTGTATAGCAGGATCCCTTTGTCACTTAAAGTGATTTTGTGGAAAACCAGACCTCTTCTAAGACTGCAACCTATTTTTCCTCTCAGGTGTTGTAATGCAAGTGTTTTTTTTTGATGAAAATGACAATGCAAGCTCTGTGAATGAGTTTTAATCCTTTGTCTGTGTTGTTTGATTCATTTCTAACCTTCCATTATAGTTATCAGTTTGTGCATGAAGTTTTGTTGCATTTTTATGAACTGTGTCAATTTGTAGAAGTAAAAAATGTCCACCACTCCTTTGGTGTATCACCTTATTAGCACTAGTTTCAGTTTTTGCATTCTCCATCTCTACCCACTTTGGAATCTAGAGTAGGATTTTGAGTTTGAAACCTCTGTATAACTTGCAAGTGACAAATATGATCAGAGGAGTTGAGGAACTAGCCTCTAATCTAGAGATTCCTTTCCCATTTTACAAGTCCCACACTTGGGGAAAGGATTCAATGTTGTGCAATCACACTGGATGCTTAGGATGATCAAACTAGAAATCTGATCAACATCCAGGGGTGCTGCTGATTTGCAACAACATGGACTATGCTCAAACCCTATAAAGAAAATTTCATATTTTGAGGTAGAAATATTATCAAGTCTCCAAGATTATACTGATTAATTTTGCAAGTTTTCAATTTGATTTGAGCTTGATGAGATGGAAAAGAATATCTTTGCAAGGTAATTAAATGGTTTTAATTTTTTATTCAAGATAAAATAATCATGCATAGGAATAATAACACATAAGAATCTTATAAGTTATCTTTAAAAGCATAATAAAACTATAAAATATTAGGTTTTATGATATTTAATGGATCAAAGAAAGGAAAATAATCTTCAATAATAGAGTGAAGTGGGTATAATCACACAATAAGAGAAACATCTTGTGAGGGGCAAGAGAGTAACATGGAAGGTTTCAAAAACCATCAAAGAGGAAAGGGGATTAAGAGAGGGAGATATTTTGGAACTAACAATTATGGTAGTGGAAGAGGTTGGGATGGCCCATGTATACCTTATGTTTGTTATAGGTGTGGTGGATAAGGGAGTTGGGGATTTGAATGTCAATAATATCATGCACAAGAGAGGAGACAAGAGGATCATCCTAGAGTAAGTTTGATCAAGGATAAGGTTTAAGAACAAGAAACAAAAGTTCTTCCATATGTGGGAGGGTGATAAGATAAAAATATGTCTCATCTAATAACATTTTTTTCAATTCTAAAGGTTGGTATTAAAGTGGACTTAGATATAGTTTTGAGAACTAGTAGCTCACTTAAAGTAAATTGTAGATTATGTATTTACTATATTTCATAGAAATATATTACAATCTAATTATTCATGTTTATTATTATTTATTTAGAAAATAGATCATATGTTATAAAAATAGGTTATTTCAGTCATTCAGGAATAAAGATGAAGTATTAAAGCAAAGTGTTTGTGTAAAATCTCAGCTTCAAAGAAATATGAGACACTTTAAGCTCAACTTTGAACTATTCCAACTTCAAATATATCATTAGCTCTAGATTATTTTTACCTTTAAATATTCAAGAAAAGTCATCTCCATACTCATCAAAACAAGAAAAACGCATGAGAAGTGAGCTTAACAAAATAAGAAAAAAAAACATTTTCAAGAAAAACTACGATATCTCTCTCGATTTCTTATCAAAAATCAAATAATTTAATTTTTACAAAAAAAATAGAATGAGGCACACAAAAACTAAATGGATGCTTTTATAGATTCTAAAAACATAAAATATACAATTATGAACAGAAAAGTGGTTGAAGATGTCGAATAGTCATGAGACCCAATATTTTCTCCTTAAAGGTTGGTATGAGTCATTTGTGATTAGAGAATAAAGGAGGTTGTTCATTTATCATAGTAGTTTCATTTTTTTAGTAATCTTCAATAATTGTGCTCTATATCAGGCTAATGCTTCATCTCCCTAATGATGAGTCCAACATAAAGGACTCGAGATGTCATAAAAATAAATATTCACACAATAGTATCAAAAAATACTTTTATGGAATGAACATGAAAATAATCTTAAATATTTAATGCTCTCTCATATTTCTCTCATTTAGTTAGGATGCGCAAAAATAGTAGTGTTTCATTGGGATTACTAAAAAAACTTTCCCATGGTTTTCTCTTCATAAGTGGGACATGTAGTAAAGTTTTCTTTATATTTTAGTTATGAATAATAATATTTCCAAGAATACTAAAGTATCTCTATTTTATTGGAAGGATTAACTAAGTAAAAAGAGTAATTTCCTATAAATGTAATACTGTGAATGGTTGAAAAAGGGAGAAAAAATTGAGATATGTTTCTTATTATAAATTGGAATTCTAGGTAATTTTTTCTTCTCTTTTGTGATTGATATTTGTCCTCTTCCAAGGGAGAGGGTGGCCACTCCTCCCAATGAAGAGGAAACCATGGTATTTATGTTTTTTAATTTTAATTTATGTTTTCATCATGTTTATTGTTATTTTATGTTCTCTTTCAATGTTAATTTTTTAATGTACGTGTTTAAATGTTATCTTATAGAATAAGTGGATCCATAGAATAAAAAGTAGTTAGGTTTCCTTTTTGTAATTTCAATTATGCAACTTTGATTTCAGCACTTTGATTAAATCTAACTTAAAAATAAATAAATCAAGCATTAGTTTAGTTAGTATTTTCAACAAGTGGATTAGATTATGTTTCTTAGATTCATTAGAAAAGAAATTCTAGTCAAATAAAATTTAGGTTTATTTGGTAGATAGCCTTTGGACACCAATTCTTGATTGAAAAATATTAAACTAAATGGAGAGGATTATGAACCTCCCCATTTATGGCACCGTTATAGAGGAACATGGTGTTATTAGAAACTTTTATTCATAAATTGGTTCTTGTGAATATATAAAGTTCTCTTGTTTATAAAATTATTTGGTGACCAAAAATAATATTTTTATAGAATATGGAACAATAGGAACATGTACAGATTCTATCACGATTCATAGTTTTGATCTAGAGAGGAAAAACTAATAGTTCTTTAGGAGTATTTTTAGAATCAAGTTTTTGTTAAATTATTATTTTTGTTAAAGAAGGAATTAGTTTGGGAAATATATAAATTCACCTTATTTACTAAACCCATAAATGAAAATATAGGGAAAACATCACTAGAAGTGGTCCATAGATTTTAAAATTTAGAAATATTTGTTAAAAATCCCAAAAACAATTTTTTTACAACATTGAAGTATCAAATATGATTTAAAAATAGTATGTATTTTGATATTTGGCAAGTAAAATCAATTAGTTTATATCTATTTTTATATGAAATATATCCCTCGATTATAGTTTCATATACAAGTGTAATTATGTGATTCTAATATCAAACGAAAATGTTATGCCTAAAATAGTGATTGTTGGTAAAAATAAAAATAAAAAACTTTAAAAAAAGTTTTAAAATTGGTTGTCTTTTATTATATTTATCATAATAAATAAAATTATTTTTAAAAAAATTATATGGGAGATATCCCATTAATTCTAAATTAATATACAATTATAATCGGTCTTTTTATATCAAAAAAATTATGCTCAAAAAGTGACTATTAGTCTAAAATAAAAATTATAAACTTAGTTTTAAAATTGACTATATTTTTGTAGATTTGACATACTAAATAAAATATTTTGAAAAAAATATTTTATGATTATAGGATTATGAATATAGTTTCCAAAACATTTTTAATCATTTCATTTTTATAAAATATGAGTGAGATAGAACCAAAATAGTGTCTATTAGTCTTAGTCATCTATGGAAAAAGGGAAAATTAGTAGCATTTTCTAAATTTAGATCATTATGGATCATTGAATGTTCATCATATATTTTGTGTAGATTATAATTGAAAGTAATTTTTTTATCAAAATCTATTTTGATAGTAATATTATAGATCAACAATCAAGGTGAATAATTACAACCAATAATTAAGTTGGAGATTGAATATTTTTAGGTTTTGTTTTAGATGTATTTGTTTTGTAATAATTGTTTATTAAAATATATATATTAAGAAAAGTATTTATATTTTTTATATTATGTTATAGATTGTTGTTAAGAATAACGAACTCAATCAACATAAGGGTAAATGGGTATTCAAAATAGAAATACATATATCGCAACCAAGTAAACCAACATATAGTTTTATTTCCTATATTACTCAAAGGTTACGTTATCCAATTACCCATGTAATTTGGTGAGATGCAATTAAAACCATAGGGGCATTTGGTGATATTTTTCTTTTAGGCTTATAAGTCAAATTGCAAAACAAGTGCAAGTTTTTTTCATATCATAGTTAGAGTTCAACAAAAGCAATTATACAAGGATAGATGAAATTTACCACTATGTTATGCAATGATCATGATCTCGTAAGGTGTATTAAATTGAATACATTGGGATCATCCTATATTCAAGTCAAAAACACTCTTAACTAGGTTAGAATTTAAAAAAATTCAATTTAAGATCATCTCAAAGTCAAATCATGTATTTCCAAGTATCTACATATCTAAAGGGAGCTCCAAGGTATCTTTTCTCTAGTATATATCCATATGCAAGCATTCTACTTTGCACTCAATTATAACACTATATTTAGCAATCATGAAGGGTGAATATAATGTATACCTAGTTAGCTTATTATTCATGTTAAAGGGAAATGGGAACCATAGGGGAGGCACTATACGTTTTCATTCACACTTACAAGAGAACTAGGATAGCTATATGTATTTTTAACCCCTCATATGGGTAATGTAGTGTATTGTTTTCTCATAATTAACAAGGGAATTTTCCACCAAGGGTAGTCCAACTCCACCATACACAAAACCCTTTTACATATATTTATGTCCTTAAAGTACTAATGTAAAATATTAGGCATTTTATCACTATAGATGCATGCATGAACATTCTAGAAACCAATAAATATGGTGATGAAATAACCCAAAATGAAATGGAAGTTCAAAGTAGTTCAAGAAACTAATGACAAGTAGGATAGATATTCCTACCATTGATGACCATTTTAACACGAGTTTCTATAAGGGTTTTAGGATTGCAAATAAAATATAAAGAACACTCAACCCTAGCACAACATACTTGACCTAATTATAGATTCATATAAACCTATGAAACATAAAAAATAAGATAACTCATCCTCATGTTTTACTATATTTTTACATGTTCTCTAATTGAATATAATTTCTGTATATAGCATTTATTGTACTATCATATCTTAATGTTGGAGCATTTACATACAAAATTTGATTGTGCATTAGTTTAAAGTTTCAATACAAATTAAGTAGAGAACACATATTGTTCAATTTTGGCTAAAAACATTTGGTGAACTAGTTTATAGATTTTGCACATCTTTTACATGTAGGGTTTGGCACTACATGATTGTAATCCTTAGTTCAATCTTATTTATTAATTTTTTACCTTTTGGGGGCTAACATGGGGATTAATTATCAAAGATATAATTTAATGTTTTCAATAAACACTTATATTCCCTAGTATCTAATTGATTTCCATTTTATACTACATATATAAATCTCTCTTCAAATCATTTTGTTCCTTTCTCTTATAACAACAATACTAAGAAAGTATGTATAGCCAACTACAATAGTATGTATATGTATGAAAAACATTGTGATGGTAATGAATATATATCATTTACTTTGATGAAATGTATAGTGAGAAATAATTAGTCGAACTTTTACCTATTTGTTCCACACATCTTAGTTATGGTAACCAAGTGGTTGATCACCAAAACCTCCTATCTAATACTTGACACATATGTACCATATATGGCTCCCTTAGTTATGGTTACCATGCATACAAACCTATTTATGATTATATAAATACAAAATGTAGTAACCATGATGATTTCATTATGAGATCAATCATTATAGTGACAATGAAAATTATTCAACTATAAGTAACTCCTCACTTATATCTAAACTTATCTTAAAGGAAGTTGCACATCCTCTTGATAAAATTATCTTGCCATATTCTATTGGAACAAAAATAAAGGAAACATTTCATTGTATTTTCTCTCCCTATTTTATTGAGTTGTAAAATAAAATAAATGATTATATTGTTTCAAATGGAAATAAATGATTCTATTTTCTTACCCTCTTCTATTGAGTCGTAAAATGAAATAAATGGTTATATTGTTGTTAACAATTTTCCCCCTTGGGAAAAATTGGCCAACCCAGCCCACATCAAGCCGAATGAGCAAAAATGGGTAAAAATATGTCGACCCTAAAATCTCCCCATACTTAGTTCTTATCGAGCCCCGGATCAACAAAATTTGATAAAATTGATAAAGTGTGTCCCAGGGAGTCAAAATATTCATTTGGGCCTCAAAGGGCTACCGAGCTTAAAAATAGCTTGCCAAGATACTCTGTGAGTAACTCGGTAAGCTGGAAGATTGTCTGGGGTGCAAACTTAGGAATGACTTTCCAGTAGCTCGGCAGCTACTCAATGAGCCAGTTATGAGGGAGCTCGGTTGAACTAAATTGGCTTTAGGAACAATGTGGAAGGGCCGTGTCGGTGATGACAAGGTAAACATGTATTGGGTGGTTTGAAATTGAGCCTCAAGCTCATTTGAGGTCACAAGGGCATTAGCCGAATGGGAAACAAAATGGCTCGATGATTAGGTGACTCGGCGCTAATAAGGGATTGGGATAGCTCAATTCACAAGCTAAACTAAGGAGATCCATTTGGATGGTGGCCATGTGGAAGGGCCAAAGCATTGGGTTCATAGTTGAAATCCATGCAATCTTAGCTTGGGAAAAGCACGAAGTGATGAGATTTCGGTCAAGTTTGGCAAATCAAACTAGGGGCATTGTCTATGGTGAGCTAAAGAAACAAGTTAGCAATGACAAGTTGGGTTTCAAAATTTAAGACGAGACCAAGCCACATCTCGATGAAGAGCTCATTTCGACGAGTGTGGATCCTACAGATCGATCAGTGAATGAAATAGGAGGCTCGATTAGTGAAAAAGAGGAAGATAGGTCATAGCAAGCTCACGAAATGAGGCCATCTAAGGCCAAGGCGAGAAGATCTCGAAATGAGGCCGAGTATACATTCATGGAGGGGATATCTTACAAGGGTCGTTGAAGGCTCGAGAGTTGAAATAGATGAGAAAGTGGAGATCCCAAAATCCATGAATTTTCAGATTTTGGGGGTATGAAATTTTGAAGGTAGGGATTAATTTGATTTGGAGTTGGGACAACCAGATGTCTTAAGATAATAGGCTCTGAAACTTGAAACTAAACGGGTGACGTGGCATTCAACGGTGAGTCTACTTTGGGTTTTCAGGTTTGGCAATTTTAGGGACTAGCATGTAGATTTATTTGGGGTTACAATTTGGTTAATTTTGAAATAAAAGGCTCACCAAGTCTAAAATGAAAAGGGCCAAAAGCATAAAAACCAACGCACTCCCACCTAAAATAAAACTCAAATGACCCAGTGAGCTAAAAATTTGAAGGTTGACATGTCAAGTTAGGTGAGAGAAGATAATGAATGAAATGAACTTGCAAATAGGTAATGTGTTGAACCACATTACATTGAATGGGTGCAGAGCTCGATGGGTGGTAAAAAGCAGCTCGGTGGTAGGTGGATGTGGCTCGATGCAATGAAGGAAGCCTAAAACGATACCCTAACTTCAAAATATAATATCTTGAGAAATTTGTAACCAATTTTAATGAAATTATAGTCAGTGGAGAGGATATTCATTGTAGATTTAAATAATGAAGGAAAATTTCCGAACTAGGTGGGTAGGTGAGGTTCCAAGCCATGAAGTAACCAGGACTAAAAATATAATATCTCCCTTGATATTCCACAATTTTTAACAAATTTATAGTCATTGGAAAGGTAATTTCGGGATCTACAACATAAAACCCTATAATTTTTTATTTTTGAGGTTTTGGAGATCCAAAATGGAAATAAATGGAGTATTAGGTGAGGTCATTAATGAGGTTGGTGAGAAAATAGGGTCATGATGAAGCTACAGGAGCTAGACTAGACCCAAAGTGTAATCACAATAGATTTATTCATGCGTAAGGTAATACAATTAATTAATCAAGAATTTTGAAGATCTCCAAGCACTTATTGCATATTAAACAAGGATTTTATGGGTTTTGGAGTAATTTCAGGATTCCTTTTCTCTTTCTCCTTTCCTCAATTTCTTCCTCTAAATATTGTAAGGGGTTACACATGAAAAAGGACAGTCATTCTCTCCTCCCATGGACCCCATTCTTCTTGGGGCTTCATGCCTCATTCCCATAATTTGTAATGGCTTCATGCCTCTTCCTGCTACAACATTATACTGTGTAAACTCTATATGGAGCAATAAAACTATATTTGTGTTGCATCTTGTCTAGCCTCTATAGTTTATTATTTGCATCTTACCTCCTTGTGCTTGCAAGATTTGTGCATATTTCTTATCTATTGTAGGGTTTGGGTGTGTTGTGCTCATTTCGGTAATTATGTATTGAGTATGACTTAGTTTTTGGTTCACCCTTCCTAGGTTCAATTCTTCATTGTTTTGCAAGGTTAGGAATATTTCCAGCACTCCTTTCTTGATGTATCACCACTTGTAGTGTAGGTTCATTTCATGCAATCCTTTTTCCATGTCCCTTGGAAACATTATATTAGGTTTAATTGGTAGTTTTTCCTGCATTAGGAGTAGTTAGTGGTAGGTACATTAGGAGTAGGAACCAACCTTCTCCGAAGAGCTATCTCATTTCGTAGTGTCCCAAACTCAAGTATAGCTCCATGTTGTGCAATCATGTTGAATTTCCCATCTCAAACTTGGGACATTCAGGGGTGTTGTGATTTTGCATCAACAATTATATCTCCCTTTTCTCTTGAGTATAAAAAAGAAATAGATGATTACATATAATCTCTCTCGTATCTTAAATTGCAACATGAAACTACTACTTATCATACATATCCTCCTATTAAAATGAAAAAATCCACAATTTCTTGTCAAATTCCTTCTATTAAAATAGTAAATGATGAAAATGGTTTTAATGTATGTATTTATCCTTATGAAATTGAAATTAATAAGATTGTTTCCTTTATTTATCTAGATGTGATTACAAATTAAAGTGAAGTATATTATACTAGTTATGAATCTTTGTTAACTTATTTATTTTATGACAAATACTTTTATCATGACTCTAGTGTTTTTAGACCTATGCTTACCACACCTTCCAATATTTATAATGATTACATTCCTATACCACCCTCCCCTACATTGGATAGTGTTTCATTTAATATAATCAATAGAAATTTCCCACCTCTTGGTGAACATATCCATATTTCTACCATACCTTCACATAAGGTCATTTCCTTAATACACACCCTATGAACTATAAAAAAACCAATTACATAAATTATTACTCAAGATTAAGACCTATAATTCATGTATTAATTCTAATTATATACATGTGAATCCAATAGTGCATACCATTTTTCAATCAATTTTCCCTAGAAAATTTATCATTCTTTCATTTCATTTATTCATCATAATTGATGATCTTTGCAATCAACTTAAGAAGTTTATACTTTCTATGCACACCACAATAGTAATGGGATTTTCTAAAATCTTTCCCACATATTTTAATTTAGGAAATGCCTTAGTATTCCTAGTGTATCCTTAAGCATAATGTTATAACTTGGGGAAGCATATATAATTTGATATGTTACGGATAATGTTCTACAAGATACATATAAGTATTTACAATAATTACATCAAGTCCAATATGAATCCAAAATTGATTTTATTTTAATATTTAAGGCTTGCATTTAGTAATTAATTGATCAACCATATGACTTAAAACACAATATATATTTTTTCAAGGCCTTATCCATCCTCTCGAATCATAAATTATTATAGGGAACATGTTATACGTTTCTTGATTTTTACATTCAATTTATTACTTTAGAGAAAGGTCTTTCTCTTCCGTAAGAGATATTATATCAACCTACATAAAATTTTAATTATGTTTGAATTTAGAATTCGTGTAAAAATTTGAAGTTTTTCCTACAATCGTAATCAATTCAAGGTATTACATGGATCCCAAGGTTACTTATGGAACCACCTAAGACATATTGGTGAACATATGATTTGTAGATCCTACAAAGTTAGGAATAAATCTCCTAAACAAATTGATATTTACAAGGATGACTGCAAGGCCTTCTTTTGAGTTAGCAAGAGAGAGAGAGAGAGAGAGAGAGAGAGAGAGAGAGAGAGAGAGAATGGCTGAAATTATTTCAGGGTCAATAGCAATACCATCCTTCAAAAACATGTCCCAAAAGCTTACCTTGAGGAACAAAAATTTATACTTTTGGGGTTAAGAGACACCCTTAATTTTCTACATCTCTCAAAGACTTTCTCAAGATGACCGATGTGTTCTACACTCTACTTTGAGAAAATAGTTATATCATTCAAGTAAACAAGGATGAACTCATTTATGTACCATTTGAAGGTAATGACCATCACTCTCTGAAACTAACACCCGCATTTGATAAAACAAAAGGTGTTTTCTCGATAGGCATACGTTCCCCATTTGGTTGTAAATGCAGTCTTGAATTGATCCTCTTCATTAGCCATGATTTTATTGAAACCTGAGTATCCATCAAGCATGAAAATATTTGCGCGTTTGCTACAATCTTGAATATTTGCTCCATATAAGGAAAAGGATAATGATCCTATAATGAAGTTTTATTCAAATATCTTAAATAAACACAATTTCTGATTTCTCCATTCTTCTTCCTTACCAAAACAATATCTTCCACCCAAGTAGAGTACTTGATAGGAAAAAAATCCTCAATCGACTTGGATAATTCCTTCCTCGTGAGGGGCTCTATTTTGGGATTGACGGGACTTTACTTTTGTTTGACCGACTTGACATCGATTGAGATCAATGGAATGTTGAGAAATACTTGGATCAAATCCCTTAAGGTCCTCATAATTCCATGATAATATATCACTAAACTTTTTACACAATGAGATGAAATATTTTTTCTCATCTTTTGTGCATACCTTTACAAGTAGTAACTCTATGCCACAAGAAATAGTGACTATTTGGCGCCTTCTTGTTTTTGTCATGTTCTTTTCTTCTCCCTTGAACTCATCATCAGGGCTAAAATATTCTCTAAGGTAACCAATCCTTTCAGTAATTTTTTTGATTTCAGCTAGATCACCTAATCACCATAACTATCATGCAAATCAGTTTACATTTTTGAAGAAAACTTAGCTTCATTTTGGATGAATTGTAAAATTTTCACATCATTGTCAAATACTTGTGAGATGGTTTTATTATCAAGAACTAATTTCCTGACCACTTCCTTTATGTGGCATGCATTTCCTTAAACAAGATCCTCACCGGTGATAATTTTGATCTAAGGGCCACCATCGATATGCCTCTTTATTCAATTTTCTTGGTATCACCTACTGATTGAGAGCATCAAATCTCTCCAAGAGGTCCCAAACTCTATGTTTATAATATTTCAAAATATTATTCTTTGTCACACGCCTATTCCTGACTTGGTGGATGACCATTTCAATGTCACAAAAAATTTGCAATATCTTAATATGCCTTCTTTCAAAGAATAAGAAGATCATACACCAATGCTTCATACTCAGCTACATTGTTTGAACATGCAAACTACAACCTATTCACAAAGAATAAATTTTCATCTTTAAAAGAGATGAGAACAACACACAATGTCTACTCTATTTCTATTTCTAGAACCATCAAATAACATCTTCCATAATCTAGAAGCATTATCCTTTTCTTTCTTGAGTGGTGTAGGCAAAGTAGACTCTTCCTCATGAATGCAGTAGGTCCCAAGTCTAGTTTCCATAGCTGTATCATAAGGATAAAATTCATAATTCTCATTGGCCCATTCATCTAATAAAATATCAGGTATTAAAGGAGGAATAAGTTATTCTTCTTAAACTGATTCTTATTCTTATTTTCTTGTATGAGACAATTGGATGGAGAGGAGAAGGGTCATATGACGCGACATGATAGGAAAATATAGGTTCAACTTGTATTGTAAATATTGTAACATACATATTTCTTAAGAGAATATGAGGCCAATTTGATGACAAATAATAACCCACTTTGGTAGTAAGGTCCTTGATAGGAAAATGGAAAACAAAGGAGGCAATTCAATGAATGATATATCTTGAGTTATAGTTATACTTGGACAAGCATGAAGGGTTAACTCAATATATTTGATGAATCCTAAGATGTTAACAACTAATCCATCAAGTTGTAAGACTCCTTTATAAATAGGGTTGTACTTAAGACCTAGGATATCAGAAATTTTCTTAGGCATGAAAAAAGTATTGGCCCTTGAGTCAATCATGCAATTATGAACAAGATGTTTTCCTACTATCAAGGACATATAAAAGGGTGGTGTTTTCACAAATTTTCTAACTTGATTCCTCTCTGCTTGGCATAAATTGATAGCAGACTGAGTTCTTTGAATAACTAGATCATCTTGATAAAGTTGTACAAGTAATTCATCTAAGGGGTTGCACTGTGATGGAATAGCCAAAACATCCCACATTTTAACATTTATATTTGTCTCCTTCATTTGATGAACAATGTTAAAGGGAAGACTCATGGAATTTTTCATTTGAGGTGTAGAATTCTCATTATTTGATTGTTATAAGGATGAGACAGTGCTTTAGGTTCCGTAAGAGTTTCACTTGTAGAAACAGGACTGTGTGTAACCACATGGGGAAACTCACATTAACTAATAGATAACCCATAACTATTGATTGAACTTGTATCATACTTTTTCTTATGAATTGAATCTATCTTACTAGTAAAAGATGATGGTTATATGATAGTTTCTAACACTCTTTTCTTTGACCTTGTATTATCGATGAAATTAAGTGTGAGGTCTATTAGAATTTTCCATAGCTTGATTCATTACACAGACGTAAATCATCAACCCCAAATAAAATTAGATTAGTCTCGGGTTGACCTCCGAGTTTCTTCACCACCATATTTTCCCCGCTTCTATGGATTGTTCATGTTGATTGGAATAACTCGAATCATGAAGGATTACGTGTGCAAATAATTTATGCAAATGTACTAATTATGTGGTTGATTGTAAGGTAAGCACAACTCAATCTCTTGAATCACATTGTTTTTCACTTATACAAATGCATTATTTGTGTAGTCAAAAAATCATGCACTTTAGACATTATTTATCCCAGTCTTATACTACTATTTAGAAGGTTCTTGAGTGAAGAAAGTACTAATTAACCCTTATCTTTTGTCCATCTTATTTTATTTTATTTGATCATTTCTGCACCTTGTCATCCACATGCTCGATCAGTTTTGGCCCTTTTTCATTAATTTAGCCTTGAATGGGTCACCCCAGCTAGTAATGGAGTTCTCATGGGCACCCTGGTCCCACCAGGGGTGCCTCAATCCTTCTCAAAATTTCCCCCACTTTTTGGGCTCTTTCTATCCATTCTACATCTTTATCTTTCTTGTGGTCACCTTTTTGAGGTTAATTACAAAATTAGATCAAGAGAACCCTATAAATATAAAGTTATGAGACCATAATGAAGGACTTAACATCACTTACTACTATCACTCCATCTAGAGTTGTGTCTATTACATTGGAGATCACTTTCATCCACATAACTTCATCATTAAGGAACAAGGCTAGGACATCTACATCACACTTCATAAGGGGAGGGATTCTATTCTATTCCATGCACACATTCTATCACATTTTCTACATAGATGTTGTTCACTAATTTACAAAGTGTGTCTAGCACAAGAGCAACCTAGGACATATTCACACACACTTACACATAGAACTACATCAGGTCTAAGATATAGTGCAGTGCTTAGTTAGTAAGTCCACCATTGTGGACGTTGAGGAAAATCTGACCCCTTCATTTGCATTATTCCTTTTTAGGGTTTGATGCTTGTTTTGGGGCCTTGAGCTCTTTTATTCAGCTTGTAATATTGGTGACATCCAAAGGTGAAGGACAGGGAATTTGATGCAACATACAAGAAGGGTTTTGAACCACCTTCCAACCCTATAAAAATGAGTTTCAAAATTTTACACACACCAAGGTGCCCAGATTGCATACGCAAGTGCTCGTAGGTGCCCCAATCCTCTTCCAGGGTGGCCAGGTCTAGAAAAATATTCCAGATCCACTCTTTTTGGGGTTCCCAAGGTCATTCCTACTCCATATTTTCCTACCAGTCACCTCTGTGACACTCTCTAAAAAATCTCTTATCAACTCGAGTTCTTTCATTACTCTCTTTTTCATATTAGGGTTAGTATTTCTTTTTGCAAGTAGTTTAGCTTATTGACTACATTTATTTACTTTAGTAAAAAAATTCATAGCTTAGATTAACTATCTATATACTACTTATTCCATTTTTATTTAATCATTTTTGTGAACTAGACATTCAAATCCACCTTCGTTACAGGGATTTTATTATATTTTCTATCATGGATTCTAATATCTCATCAAGTATCTTTGCTTCAATTTCTTTAAATGCACCCATCTTGTAAAGATGTTATTTAAAAATGCTAGAGACTATGTGTCTTCCTATCAAAATATTGCCTACCCAAGTCAATACTATTATTGGTCATCTTTCTGAGGACTCCCTTGATTCCAATTCCAATCAATCTATTTGCAAATCCATCCAAGCTCTTCATTCTTTATTTCAAGATAAATTTTAGGCTATGGAATCCACAATCACATCTCTTAAATATGAAATTCAATAGATTAAGGATACTTCTCAGGCTCACGATTGTTCTTCTTCTCATATTCATCCTATGTCTTCTACATGTGATCATATTAGTGAACTTGAATTTGTACCACTCCCTACACATCCCACGTTTAATATCAATTCTAAGAAACAAGATATTCTTCCATATCTCATCACTCATAGAATTATTAGCTTTCCACCTACTCATGGTTATCATCCCTCTAGGCTTACCAAGTATCAAGGTCTTCCATATTGCAACTATCACCGAATCAATTGACCAATGAAAAGGATTTTTATGCTTTACAATGAAGTATCAAGTTCCTTGAGCATTAGGTTTTTTTCTCATTTTTTGTAAAATATTATGATACACATGATAAATCTCATTGGGTTCCTAAATCTAATCCATCTATATCTAATGAGCATCAGGTCGGCATTACTCAAGATCCTTCTACAATAATTCAAGCACCTCCTAAGCAATCATCCCTCAAAATTAATTCAACACCACCTCCTACTGAGTCATCTACGGTCTCACCAAGTCAAACCACATCACCATCTCCCGTAATCGACCAACCATCTTCTCCTATCAATTTTTTAGTGCCACCAATACCACCAAATCTACCACCATTCACGATTCCTCCCCATCCTACACTAATTTTTCATCCAATCACTTTTGTCCAAGCAACTATTCCTTTTATTGATTTCCAAGACACGTTTAAAATTCCACCACTATCGCATGGTCCTACTATTGCTTCATCCTACCATTTTGTTGGCCCTCACTATTATCATGACACAAAAATGCTCTCCCACAATAGCATGGCACCTCTCACACTATTGCATAGGTCTCCATCACCATAGTAAACTTGGGGGCATAGGACTCACACAATTCCTCCTCATATTTACATAGGTTTATCTCTCATCTTTACATTATCATACATCAATATCCTAGCTTAGGCATGCTCATCATGCATTTTAGCATTGACCATTACCTAATGACGCACTCTTGTGCTTTGCTTCACACTTAACTGTTGAGGGATTACTACCACAGTGAACCCCACAAACTACACTATAGACATTATATAGTGTGTTTCATCACACATTGTGGCGTCATACACAACATAAGATACATTATCCACATTCGTCTACACAATTTTGCTGTTTTGACATTCATACATCATACATTATACTAGTCTTTAGCTTACATGTTTTACATCATACATTGTTCATCCATTTATACATGTTGCCTCACACCCTATACGTAGGCATATAACATACATCATACATTGTGCATTACTCACATTCTACACATCATATTAGTCCTCATCATATATGCATCTAGGCTTACATTCATCCCTACATACTACATTACTCATCTACCTATAGGTATTATACTACATCTTATACATTGTATAGATCTAACACATAACGTATTTACACGTTCTACTCATCACATAGTCATCTCTCATCACTACATATACTACATTGTCTTCTACGCGCTACACTCACCACCCTATGATGCACTTTTGTTCCTCAGTCCATACTCAACTGCCGAGGGTTTACCAATCAAATGGACCTTACACTCACCGTGCATTTGACAATCCTAGGCTAGTGACATATGATCTAGGCTAAATAGTCACATATTCTATCATTTTGTAGCGGTCTACACCATTAGGTTACATCACCACTCCCTCCTTTTATCTTGTAGTGATATACACTTTATGCTAAATAGTCACCCATTCTATCATCTTACACTGACATATGATTTAGGTGAAATCATCACCTATTCTATCATTTTGTCATGGTATACACCATTCAATTACATCACCAATCCATCCTTTTATTTTGTAGTGACATACGCTTTAGGATAAATTATCACCTATTCCTATCATCTTATAGTGATATACACTTAGGCTAAATCATCATGTATACATTGATCTATTCATGATATACACTTCGGCCATAGGGTTCATGCACATGTCATTTCTAGGTTGCATCTCACCACTATACCTACATACTCATCACAACGCATTAGACCCACACTACTCAACCATTTCCCAATGATGTACTCTCATTTATGGTTCATTCATGACTACCGAGGGGGAAAAAAATTAACTTCACTTTATAAATTTCCATTCACTCGCACTACGGCACATGGATCCTATCATTACATTTTTCATTCCATTACATTCATTCAAAATAACTTGCATTATCTTAGGGGCATTTACTCTTGTTTACTAGTATTTTATATGATCACATTATTACACATGTAAGATATATTTTTATATGTCATTATCTATACCATCCACACATGCACGTTCACACCTTTATTTAGTGTGATCACAAATACATGTCTCTTACATGTAGCATGGATGCTTACCTTATACCCTTCCTATACTAGTCACCTGGGGCATCCACATTATTTTATTTCAGGTGTTATTATTGCATTTTTACTTAGAACTTTACATTACTTGGTTATTCACACTTTGACATATTGGTTATTTCTCTAACATGATAACGAGTGTTCCATGTGCACAACACTTGTTTTGTAGGATTACATGTTTTCATGGCTTCTTTTCTTGTTTGTACTTGTCTTGCCATTGTTTTCTTCTTGTATACGGGATTTCCCTATGCTTTATGTGCACACTTACTTGATGTTTGCGGCCATAATGGTCTTGTGTGTCTTGTGACATCGTGAGTGATGTCTAGTGTTTACAACCTACTTCGTGTGGTTTACTTGTCTTCTTGCATGTTTACACTACTATTTTTGGTAGTTTTTGCATTGTCTGCATACTTTACATTTGTTTTCTTACATCCATGTCTTTTCATACTAACACTTGTTTTGATTAGCCATCCTTGTTTGTGTGTACCTTGGTTTCTACCAAGTGCATTCTCTTTCCCCGTAGGACACAAAGTTCATGTAGTTGGTCATTTTTTGGGGCCACATTCTCCTATCAACAACATCACATGTGCCCCCAAAGAGGGGGAATCATTTGGGTTTTTTATAGTCTACACAACGCATTTACACCGCCTAGGTTCAATATAATTTCCACCCTTAGCATTGTGACTTTACATATAATGAGTGAGTTTAGACCAGTCTACGAACTCCATACAGATTGAATTTTACAAGACATGATGTCCTTAGCATTCATAGAAACAATTAAAGGTTGGAGGAAATTGAGCATTTCCTCCCTATACTTATTCTACCACCAAAGCATCAAATCTCCCAAAAACCATGACAATACAAATATCTCTTCACAGTTCAGGGAAGTAGTTAGAGCTTGGAGGAGACATAGCATTTCCTCCCAACCCTTCTTTAGCCTATGCCATCGGATCACCAAAAAAACCTGACAAAGATAGTATATCCTTCTACACCCTTTATATCAACATGGATCAGTGCACATGTTCCATTTACACTTTTCATTTTATGTACTTTACATTTACATGTGTTTTACACATGTGTCTTTTACATAGTGTTTTTACACTTACATACATATATATTTTACTACTTGATCATTTTCTCCTCCTTACAGTTCTTTCGTATGAGAAACAGGAAGTAAAATTGGGGGAAATAAAAATAACAACAACACTCCATGATAGCACACACTTTTACTAACCATGCAGGTACATTACACACCGTATCATCCACACACGTGTTCTACCCTAGGTTCACTCTCATCACTTTTTCTTTGCTAATTTTTCATCTTTAGTTTCCATGCTCCTTCATATTTATTTTTCATTCCATGCTTTTGTCTAGTCCTTCGGCACGTTTCTACTATAATATTCAACATCAGGTACACATCTCTATCTACTTTATGTTACCGAGATTTCATCTCACCAACATAAATTGGGGGAAAATTTTAGTCACAAAATCATGCAATTTAGACATTATTTATCCCAGTCTCATACTACTATTTAGAAGGTTCTTGAGTGAAGAAAGTACTAATTAACCCCCATCTTTTGGCCATTTTATTTTATTTTATTTCTTCATTTCCACACCTTTTCATCCACATGCCTAGTCAGTTTTGATCCTTTTCCATTATTTCATCCTTGACCAGAGTACCTCGGCTAGTATTGGGTGCCCATGGACGCCCTGGTTCCACTCGGGGTACCCCGATCCTTCTAAAACTTTCCCGCCACTTTTTGGGCTCTTTCTAGCCATTTTACATCTTTATCTTTCTTGTGGTTGGCATTTTTCAAGGTTAATTATGAAATTAGATCAAGAGAACCCTATAAATATAAATTTATGAAACCATAATGAGGGACCTAAAATCACTTACTAATATCACTCCATTTAGAGTTGTATCCATTGTATTGAGATCACTTTCATCCACATAACTCCGTCATCAAGAAAAAGGATAGGACATCTACATCACACTTCATAGGGGGGATTCTATTCTATTCCATGCACACATTCTAGTACATTTTCTACACATAGTTATCGCTCGCTAATTTACAAAGTGCAACTGGCACCAAAAAAACCTAGGGCATGTTCACACACACTTTCACATAGAACTACATTGAGTCTGAGATGTAGTGTAGCACTCAGTTAGTAAGTCCACCATTGTGGCCACTGAGGACAGTCTGACCCCTTCATTTTCATTATTCTTTTTTAAGGTTTGATGTTTGTTCTGGGGTCTTGCAAGTCTTTTATTTATCTTAGAGTATTGGTGACATCTAGCGCAAGATAGGGAATTTAATGTGACACACAACAAGGGTTTTGGACCACCTTCTGACCCTATAAAAACCAATTTTAGAACTTTCACAAAGACCAGAGCACCTAGATTACACACTAGAGTTCTTGTAGGCACCCCAGTCCAAAGAAATAGTCTAGATCCACTCTTTTTGGGGACCCCGCATAGTTGTTCGTGCTCTTTATTTTTCCAGTCACCTCTACGACACTCTCTAACATACATCTCTTATCAGATGAGTTCTTTCCTCACTCTCTTTTACATATTAGGGTTAGCATTTCCTTTTATGTAGTAGTTTAGCTTATTTACATTCTTATTTACTACATTTATTTACTTTAGTACAACTATTCATATCTTAGATTAACTATCTATATACTACTTAGTCCATTTTTAGTTAATCGGTTTGAACTAGGATTAGGAAGTGACTGCACAAGAGAAATTGTATGAAGAGAAAGGTGTGGATTATGGCCTTTCCTCTATCATTTTTCTGATTTTTACCCCTACTTCGATTTATATACTAATTTCGAAAAGGCTGATAATTCGATTGAATCCTTGGCCGAAATTTTCCCTTTATTAGGATAATTTATAAATGCTTGAGCTTGTTGTTTTCTAGTGATATAACTTTGTTAGAAAATTTTATAATCAAGGATTTCATTTCTTCATCCTGTTTTTAATTTTTAGGAGAGTATGATGTAGAGGAAATGGGTTGGGAATTTCACTCAGGAATGGGAGAAATAAAAGGATGAGGTACTTGAGGAAATTTAGGGAATAAAGGTATAGGTAATCTAGGGGCTATCTTACCAGCTTGTATTGAATAATTTTTAGCTCTAATAGCTATTAGATAGGCATAAAGAAATTTTATAACACCCATAGAATGTATCATGATAGAAATATCATAATTTAATGCTCTTAAGAAGTAAAGGAAGGCACCTTATGGATTATGTATTTAAGAGAAGTGGAATTCTATCCCATGTCTTCTAAAATCTAAAGTTGAATTCATCCATGAGCTCATTAGGATCCCTTTTAATGGTTGTAAGTTGTTATAACAAGGAGATATTGTCTTATTTCTCCTCAAACTGATTACAAAGTGTAGTTCCAAGTTCATTTTAGTTATGAATAGAGGAATGTCTTAAACTTCTATACCATTGAAGTGCTTTTCCTTTGAGTGAAGAAGCTAACATCCTAAATGCAACATCATCTTTTGCAACTAGATGAAGTGAGAAGACATGGATATTTGTGCACTAATCTTCCACTTCTTTTCCTTAGAGAAAACTTTAGATATTCAAAGTATTCACCAAATTCCACGCGTTGTCTAGTTTCTATCCTTCTCATGAAATAGGAACTTTATCTGCTAAACTAGTAGATATGGATATTGGAAGTCACCAAATGTGTTTAAACAATCCTCAAAAGGATATAAATTTCTAATTCACACACAAAAACTTAGAAAATTAAAATTTAAAATTTATCAAGTGGTCCCATCAAGCGTGCCAAAATTGTTGGAGCTCGAGGATTGCATCCGCACCCAAATCGGGATGATTCAAGGATTTGAGGCAACATGCAGCTATCTCCAAGTTGTGGGACTTGAACTCAAGGTAGATCCCTAGAGAATACTCACTTCCTCTACTTATTTATATTACTAAAACTAATCCTAAGAAAGGAAATTCAGCTATCTAACTCTACTCTATCATTCCAAGGGACTATGGAGAGAGGGAAATGCATAAAACTAAAATCCTAGACTAAGGGGAGGTGATAGAACCATAAAGAAGGGGAATAAAAATATCAGATGAGTGAAAATTAAAGAAAATGAGAAAAGGAAGGGTAGACATACATGCCACAATCTAGAACAACATTCAAGCTCTTATTTTCATGGAGCACAACAAAAATAAACCCTACAAGAGATGTGAAACATGCATAGTATATAAATATTACAAAATAAATGAAATAATATACAATAAACACATGTTAGGGCAAAGAATAGCAACATAACACAATTTTTATTACTTCAAATGAATGCAAAATTGATTACAATGAAGGAAGGAGAAAAGAACCAACATGTAGTAGTCCGATTTGAGTAATGCAACTTAAAATACAAAAATACACTACTCTAAATAATTCCTTGAATTCAAAGAGGTTCCAACCTTTACAAATGGGAATTATTCTACAATATATAGGAGAAGGGGAGAGAAGAGGAGGGAAAGAGAGAGAAAACTCAGATTCCAAGTCATAAACATCCACAACATGTATTAAATGCCTACAAATCAGCCTATAACTCTGTCAAATCCACCTCTCCATGTCAATTTTCTTGTGGAAGAAGGAAAGAGGCCATATCCCATGAAATTCAGGTGGTTGAGTTGACTATAACTATGCATTAATGATATAAATCATGTTTTCCCATTTTCACGTACCAAATCCCACCAAAATTTGATTTTGAGGAGCCAAGTGTGTAGCCCATGTCATTAGATTTCCAAAAGGACCAACCTTGTATGATTCTCGAGATCTTTGGGAGAAGTTATGGCAATTTTAGTTTTTTTAGTGTAAGGAACACACGAGACACGTGGCACAATTTGATTGTTCATGGGATTTTGCAGGTTGACTACAGGTCATTCTTTACCACTTGTCACACTTCCATTAGCTACTAAGATCTACATACATCCGGCATCTTCTATTTTCCCTTGTAAATTGCACTTTATCTTCCAAGTCCGCAGGATGGACACATGGTAGATTTAGATCAAGGTGTGTAGGATATGTTCTTAAGTGTATGTGTGGGAGAAAGTGGCAGAGGAGAAATTTTGCACAAAATTACAAGAATGCAAAAGAATTTTTTCGGTCTGCACACAAGAGGATGTGTGGGGATTCAAGGAATGGTGGCATACAGAGCATTCCAAGAGGAAAAGGATGAAGTACACAAATAAATGGTGCATGAAATGGAATGTGTGAGAAAAATGCATAAGGGGATGAGAATGCACACAATAAAGTGCACTGGAACTTGCAAATTTGCAAATAAAAACCCATAGGTGCATGCAAGAGGATGAGAAATATCAAGTATAGAATAAGTGGATGTGCAAGGAGTGTACGTAAAAGAGAAAAGGTAAAAACTCGTAGTTATGTGAGGAGGAATGTGAGTGCGCAAAGTATATATAGAGGAAAGTGAAGCAAAAGGGAAGAAGAAAGGAGAAGCACACAGGAGCATTCAAGAGGGACTTGAACCATGAAATTATGCCAAGGTAGAATACTAGAGGTGTACACAACCTAATAATATGATGATAGAGCTATAATGGAATTAAAAGTTTCTAAAATAACCAAGGGGTTATTTTGGGAAACAATACCCTTTAATATTTTGTAACACCCACATTATTAACATGACCAAAACATGAATAAATTTTTTAACTCATCAATAACACTTACATTATAACTTGGGCCCACAAAACAATAAAATAATGTTTAAACCAAAACTTGACATGCATCACTTCACATGTATCTCCAAAATAAGGAGATTATGATGCTAACAAAACATTAGAAAGGAAAAGTATAATACTACCATGCCATAAAGTAGCTTATCAAGGGGATATGCTGTCAATACTTCCACGTTTCCCTCCACTAAATAAGGGATACTAGCCTTTGGTTCCTCCAAAGAAGTCATGTAACCGCGCATGAAAACACATTTATCTCCATTAATACTAGTCTCACCAACCTTTATTTCCTCCCAAAATAAATAAGAAACCCCATACACCATGATAACACTTATCCCTCCACCTTTGGCAATACAAGTCCCCAACATACACACATGCATAACATACTCATGCATACAAAAAATAAAACTCATCAATCAAATGCATACACACTACAATAAGAACCAATTATGTCCACAAATTTTAGAATAAAAAGAGAGTGAAAATTATATTTCATCATATATGTAGCACCATATCAAGCCTCCATATGAGGCTTCAAAGAGAGAGGACTAGGAACATTCTAAAACATTAGTATAAACTACCAAGCCTCCAATTTTTCATTGTTTCCACAATTTTTCCCACAATGCATGACATCATATGGTCACACATGACCCAAAACCATACACATGCCAAAATTCACATTTATCACATTTTTAAGAGTGTAACACAAAATAAATCCACCATCCCAACTAGGAGAAAAATACAGTCTACAAATCATAGTAACCACTAAAAGGTCTTAGGTATATATATGTAAACAACACGTGCCCAACATAGTGATAGGAAAAACATCAATATGTTTGTAGCAACATTTTTATATGACTCAAGTTATAACCATCTTTGACACAATGTCAAGAGATAAATCAAATTAATCACATCCAATAGTAAGGGGCATCAAGCCACAAGTATTGCAATACATAGCCAAATGGCTCACATAAGTAATCCATCAAAATACCATGTACACCATATGTACCAAAACTCCAAATACCTCCCAGGGAAACTCGTGTACCTCCCAATACAAAATGTTCTCATAGAACCTTGAAATATGTTGGTTCATTATATCAACCTAAATATATAGATCCTTGTAACCTTAATGAAATACAAACACCTAGCATCATCAAAGGAAATAACTGACGTACTCCTTAAGTCTAACTCGAAATGAAGCAAGGTCACAATATCCTCATTATTATCTTATTCAAAAGCATATTTTATAGAAATTCACAAGGCTCTCATATATTCAAGTAAATATACAAAGGTCATATCTACGATGACCATCTAAGGAATGAGAGAGGATTGTAGGTCACCATTTTCCGATCTTGAGGTGCACATGCTACACAATATGCATGGCATCCATAAAGTAATTTCATACATACCAAACAAACATAAATGTGTTTTCAGTCTACGAGAGACTTCACTTCCTAAATAGTATTCAGATTGAGCAACATGGCCAAATATTCAACCTTCTCACTCTTGACGTACACCTTGATACTACCCTTAAGGATCAATGGTGTAAGGTAACACATAATGCAATACAAAATCACTAACATAACATTATAACACAACATGATATGTGTAGATATCATGGAAGGGGGTGATGTACATTAAAATTAATCACAATTTACATAACAAAACACACTTTCCATATTTTTAACTAAAGGCATAGGTTTACTACAATAGGGGTCATAAGATCATCATATGCCCCAATTCATGAGGAAAAAAATTAATACATATTTAAATTCAATGCAAGTACAATTTAGGTGGTATACCATTACAGTCCACATACATACTCCATTAGGTAGCACATTTCCTAAATACATATGGGTGGTACACACAAGAGACCGTGGGATAATGACTTTACAACACATTCAATATTCACAACAAAACATAGTTTTCATGAATGGATTGATAGAATATACACATTATACAACAATTTCACATGAGGGTACCCTTATCACAAACACTTCAATAACTCACAAATCCACACATGGTAACTATCATAGGTACATACATAACATCACCATCACAAGTTGTGAATAATGAAACACGACATAATATAATGTGTTCATCTCATAACAATATCCATATCACAAATACATACCAGAGGTTAGAGAGTATTAACCTCCTCTTTGATACCAAATATAATTCCCACACTAGTAACATGACCAAAACATGAATAATTTCATTACTCAATCAATAACACTTAGATTATCACTTGGGCCCACAAAACAACAACATAATGTCTGAACCAAAACATGAATTGCATCACTTCGTATGTATCTCCAAATAAGGAGATGATGATGTCAACCAAACATTAGAAAGGAAATATATAATACCGCCAAGCCATAAAATAGTTTTTCAAGGGGAAATGGTGCCAATACTTCCACTTATCCCTCCACTAAGGAAGGGAGACTATCATTTTGTTCCTCCTAATTGGTCATGTAACCACACATGAAAACACACTTTTCCCTCTACTAAGACTAGTCTCACCAATCTTTGTTTCCTCCCAAAATAAATAAAAACCATGTACATCATGATAACACTTATCCCTCCACCTTTAGAAATGAAATTCCATGACATACACACATGCATACATACTCGTGCATAAAATAAACAAAAATCATCAATCAAATGCATATGCACTCCAATAATAACCAAGTATGTACATGAAATTTAGAATAAAGGGAGAGTGAAAATTACATTTCATCATATATGTATCACCATATCAAGCCTTCATACAAGGCTTGAAAGAGAGAGGACTAGGAACATTCTAAAACATTAGTACACACTACCAAGCCTTCAATGGCTTGCAAGGGGAACTAGGGTCATTCCAAACCACTTATCACTCCACTAAGGTATGGGGCATAAGTTCTTGGTTCCTCCAAGTAACAAATAATAATGCATTATCACTTATCCCTCCACCTGGTTTATTCAAAACCCACTTATCCCTCCACTAGAACAAAACCCACATACCTTTGGTTCCTCCTTAAGATCACACAAGGTTTACTTCAGTTTTACCACTACTTATACCTCCATAATGACCCTACCTTCCCCCATACACACAAATACGCTTGTTATCCCCACAATGAGTACTAAACAAGTACACGACATATAGGAAAACCACATTACTACTCAAATGAGCAATAAAACATGTACATCCCATCAAATGATGGCAAGATAAAACATTGATTTCTAATAAACAAAAAAGGAGTGAGGTGTTTATCCATCACTATAAACATATTTCAAGGATTTCATTTTACTCAATCAAATCATTCTTGTATAAAAACATGATTCAATGACAATAGCATTCATTCCCTACCAATTCTCATGGATGGGATAACAATAATTCACGCCATATTTTCTCAAACAAGCAAAGCTTCGAACCATAAAAAGGCCATTATACAAAAAATAAGAGAGGGCTTATCCCACAAGGTATGAATATTAATTATTTCACATTTCCCTTTAGTTAATTTAATCATTTAACATCATTGTATAAACCACATTTATGTTTACGAAACATGTGCTCATTCCTTAAAATTACAAGTTTCCAATTTATTAAAATGTTTGATCTCCAATTATGCACTTCATTATTTTCATTGGTTTTATGATCATAATAGGAATTTTAGTTGTCCTTGCACCATTCAATATGTATATGATGTTTATAAGAATCGTTCCAAAATTTTGTGTGGTTTACTCTTTTTCTTATTTCATTTATGTTATTAATTTGGTCTCATTTTGACATCATTTTAAAACAATTACGATTCATATAATACTTGTTTTAGACTTAAGGATTCAGGACTCCAAGGAGTGTGATCTCATACAAAATAATTAATTTTATTTTTCTTATGCAATTTAAGTATTAAATACATATTACAAGTGAGACATTCAAATTAATTTTTATGCATTATATTTCCTTCTAAGGCACTATTTATCTCGTTTGAGTAAACATATATTAAAGTGTCTTTCACCAATAATCCTCATAAGAGGTCCACGATTTATTAATTTCTATAGCACTCAAATGGGTATACACCCTACTACAAGGAAAAATTTAGATTAATAAAATATCCTTATCTCACAAAACCGTCGTATAACCCGAGGCATTTTGATAGTATTTGTTAATTTAACACTTATATCTATGAGGAGTAAATGAATTCAAACACAATATTTAAATGCATAGGAAATTGACACATAGAATCCAATCGCATTAGTTAGATATCTCAATGAAATCAATCATATGTGAAAACACCCCAAACTATCCTCACAAGGATGGGGTTGCATGTTAAATTTTAAGGACAATTACACACCTATGGATTAGAACTTACCCATGAAGTGACTAGACATACGACACCTAGAAATGACATTCTTTCTCATCCTAAGTATGACAAGGTACTCATAACATCCATTACCTCACATGTTAAACTTAATAAAATGGTCTTTGTAAGTTTTTTCCTAGGTACAAGACAAGAAAACCATTTGTGACAGGTTTAAGAATTCTCTTAAAGTGGTAGGGATATTACAAATTGGACACGACCTGATTAAGAGGGAAGGATATGGGAATGGTTTAGAACTCACTTTATTTTTATAGTTTATGTTTAATGAGTTTCTACCAAGTAATACAAGTGTTATGTGACAACTACAATAGTTACCATGATAAAATATTGTTTTAGAATGTGTAAACCATGAATACAACTACATATCCACTTCATTTCATACCCGGTTTAACCAACTTTTTTTTTTTTTTTTAAATATTCCTTCAAAAGGTAAAAACATACATTTATTTAAAAATACAATACAACTTATGATTTTGGAAATAATTTCTATATTACAAATTAAGTACAATTTTAGAGTCAAATCCCTCATTTATTTCTATTTGTTGCACTACTTGACTCCCGTAACAACCATGTAATCATGGGTCCTCAACAACTATTGGAATTGAAATATTCTATGATATAGCATAATTCATGATTTCTAATTTTCTATTTTCAAGATTCAAACACTTTGCACATATCAAGAGTAGTAAGAGATGCATTTTCAATTTCATTCCATTATCAAAACAAGAGAGAGGAAAGAGAAATAACACCATTTTTTCCACAATCAATTTTCTCAAAAAAACCAACCAAATGGAGATCCATACAATCATATGTTAGTGTCTACAATTTTTCTTGACAATTATTTGACTCGACAAGTGTTCCAAGACATTGTTTCTCATTTTGCTACCAGTTTGTGAAAACATCCAAATGAGCAAATGGCTAAGATAATCGCATTAAAAATTGATTTATATGACTCAAACACATAAAGTTTCAAACTCCATATACTCTCCTATCTACGGGAACCCTCTCGAAGCTAATGGAAATCAAAACTTGTGACTAGAGTTCAAACTATGGCTACGTTTTGGGGTTGATTATCATAATTGTGACAATGTGTACCTATTGCGGAATTATCGGAGGCTTATGAAAACCACTTACAAAACTAGCTTGAAAAGTCATTTTATCAATACTAAGGATTGATAATGATTGTCATAGATAAATACTAGATGTATGTGGTGCCCAAATTCTATTTCTCTACCTAGGGCCTAAATTGCAAGCCAAAACCAAACTGAACTTTTAACTTCTAAATAGCTTGTCTAAAACTACGAAAAGGTCAATTTATCTCCTAAGTGATGAGGATAAATATTCAAATGAACATTCAAATTCATTATAAGGAATAGTGTAACACTCCACATGATAGGAAACACGGTCAAATATTGACTTTCCCATTTTGGGGTTTGGAGAGGTGTTTTTGCGTGTCATTATAAATCAAGTTTTATTAACTTTTTGTGATGCCCGCTTCAAACAACCACTTGAGACCAAGAAACAAACTAGGTTTAGCTAGGAAAATTATGGAATAATTTTTTTAAGGGTGTTTGCAACAAAGGTTACAAGATCATATTTACCACAAACCAAGTTCAGGTTATCAAACAAGATTGACCTGTAGAAATGATTTTTACAACATCTCACAACAAGCATAAGGTCAAATCTAGGGATAAAATTCATCACTTAGGTTAAAGGAGAAAATTCTCACTCCTCCCTGCCATAACAAGCTTACAGGATAAACTTGATTTTTGCACACTTACGGTCATCAAAACTTTCCTAAATCATGTTCATTGGATAGGAAATTCTCCCAACTTTCCAACCATATAAAGAAGTCCTCCTAACTCCTTGTAAAACTCAAGTTATGGGACGACGGAGCTTTAGGGAGAAATTTTCCCTTCCTTAGGCGCAAGGAGAAAAACACCTCCACGCACCCACGAGGCCGATGAAATGGGACACGTGGCACCTTCCGATTGGCGCGGGAGACGTGGACTGGTAGGGAATAGTAGAATTTAAGAATTTTTTAGGTAAAAATCCCAATGGAAAAATTTGGTGTGCGCCTCACCAAGGAAACCCTATGCCACGTGTCAAGTGCCTATTGGTTGTGGGAAAATTGGGGATTTTTCCCAAAATCCAAAGTCAAAAAAAAATTCCATGGGAATTTTTGTCTCCAAAAAAGTGCCATGTGGTGTCCTATGTCTGATGCGGGTCTTGAGGCAAAAGTTTGCCAATTTAAGCCAAGGTGCAATGCTTTAAAATTTAAATTTTTTTTCAAAGTTTAGATTAAATTTTGATTAATTCGATGGCCATTTTTGAAGTAAAACTTCAAATGGCCATAACTTTTGATAGGAAACTCCATTTTGGGAAAACAAGGACTTTCCGGAAAGCTCTCAGAGTCCTCTTTGCACAAAAATCATAAAATTTGGATTTTGATGAAGTTTTGAGGGTCAATTTTAAGAAATTGATCTGCAGGGTTTAAAATTTAAAACTGACAATTTTTCCAACTTATGAGATTTATTCAATTTTGATTTTTCTTCTCCTCAACATGTAAATTGAACATGGAGGAATGATATTGGATAAGTTTTAGATTATTTTCAAGGTTCAATTTATGGATTGAGTTGCAATTTATATATTTTACATCTTTTGACAGAAAACGGTTGTGCAAGTTTTAAAATTGATTTTTTTTTGAGTTCTAAAATGTCTTTCTTTGGTATTGAAGTCAAATTGAATTCCTTAGAACTTATTACATCTAAAATGCATTGTTTCAATACTCAATTTAAGTTACAAATCTAAACTATACATTTATTAGATAAAATTCAAATGCCAAAATTATAAAAAGAATAGAGTTCTTTCATTAACAACTGTAATAATTTATTTGCCACTTATTAAATCAAAATGCTTATCGATCTGGTCTAAATGATTAATTGATTCATCTGATCATTTCAAGAGCACAACTACAATTTGATATTTCAAATTCTAATTAAATACAAGGAACAAAATTGCTATCTTTTTCTTCCACATGCATTTTCCTTTTTCAACAGAGATTTCATTTAAAACAATCATTCCAATTCAAGACAACAAAAATTGGAGAAAGAGGGATGTAAATTCTTTTATTGATTTCAATCAACAACATTGCAACTTTTACAACTTCATCCTTTCCATAAATTTCAATATACAAAATATAAGATTTCATTCTGTCACGTATTTTCAAAACAGAGTATGAAATGCTAATTCTTTACATTACACAAATGAATCTCTATCTTTTCCTTTACAATACAAGAAGCTTCAATTACAATAATCATACATTTCATCCACTACAAGGTGGGAATAGATTACAATGACTTTCTCAAATGAAGGGACTATCAAACTGTGTTTTCTTCAAGCTCCAAATCAAAAACATGATGATTTCTTCTTCTTCAACTTTGATCACAACAAGGAAGGGGGAAAGGCAACACTCTCCACCCAACCAAGACATCCAATGGGAAAGGAGAAGCCATCTTTCCCCATTGGCCCCCGAGCCCCAACCATATTGAAATGGAGAATGAACATCAACACATGGCAACAAGGCTTCTTTCACAACAAACAACATTCTTTTCACATGCATAGAACAACAAAATACACAATTCCAACAAGACAAAGAGTTCCCAACTACATTTAAACATTTCAAACAACACAAAGGCTTCATCAAGCAAGCCAAACAAGAGCAAGAGCTATGGGGAGCTCCTTATACCTCCCAAGTTGGAATTGGGCATCCACCAAATGCATACCACCATAAAACATACCAAATCCCATAAACCTTATATCTCCCAACCCTCCTTATGCCCCCCAAAATTTCTCCCTTATGCCCCCCCAAGAGTAAGAAATGCAAGCAATTTCTTTTCCTAGGTGGATCCCAAACCAACACTCCCTCCACAAGAATAAGTGCCATTGGCAAATCCCTTATGCCCCCATGTGAAATCCCCATAGTCTTCTCCTACACCTTTCCCTAAGAAATCTACCCAACCAGCCATGAACTCACAGCACAATCACCATTTCATTCATGCAAGAAAAAGGAAAAACAACATATAAAAAGGACATAGAATCCTACCTCTCCATAGTGGAGATTGTTTCCCAAAACAACAGTTCTTCAATGCTCAAATATGCAGTCCAAAACAGCAAGGTATATGCATGCAAGAGAGTTTCCAAATCCTTCTTCAAAGCAAGCTCCAACAACAATCAAAAATTTGACCCAAGCATGAGAGAACAAAGTTTCAACAACCCAAAAAGAGAGAGAAATTCAAATTTTAAAGGAGAGGGAGGGAGAGGATGATGTGGATTCCAAGTGGGATGCCACATCATTCTTACTCAACCTCAAAAAAGAAAATTCAGTTTCCCAATAAATCACAATAAATGTAAATGACAATCAACTTACACACTCAAAATTAACCCATACTTCAAAAAGGAATGCATTAAAAATATGTAAGGGGAAGTGCAATTAAATCTTACACATAATCAAATCAAAATACAATAAAAAGATTAATTTAGACTCCAAAACCATAGGCATGGTTGGTGGATGATTTTAAGAGGTGTGGGACAAGTTTAACTTGTCCCACAAGCCTCCAATTTTGGCTTCCAAGGTCAAATCCGAATTTCAAAGAGGATGGAGTGTTCTACACTCCAAAATCTGACTTACTCAACCTACACATCACTTACACATCTCTTACATCCTCTTACACATTCTTACAACATGCATTAATACCTATGACTCCATTTATTACATACTTTTTGGACATAATGATTTATTTACTTAACATATGGTTATACATAATATAAATCCAATCTAATTATTAACTAAGACAACAACATTATTTCTTACATTCTACATCCCAATTAATTTAATTAAAATTTAACTATATGACTCTCACATTAAACTATCACATTTAAATTAATTAAAAGAAGAAACACATTACAAATAAAATACATACAACAATAATAAAAAGGAACACATAATTAAAACACATATCCCATGGTCACATATAATAGAAATCCCCCATGGGAAATCCTAACACAACACAACACACAAAAATTACAGTTGCCATGGTGACCCCGTTGAGTTCATCCAGAATTTCAATATGGTTAGTCTCCAGTCCCCCGACATTGTTGTGATATTTTAACCTACAAAATAACAATACCTCCTTCGGCCTCATGGCCATATCAGAACATCCAAAATGATATAAGCAACATATAAATATCAAATCCAAATCACAACAATATCAAGAATTCAACATTATCATTTCAAATTCAATTTTTCCACTATATCATCATCCAAATGAATCTCTATACTAGAGCTACTCATGATGTCAAATGTCACATGTCTAAAATCAACATCAATAACCTATCCATATCAAGCAAGTATATCATCATCCATATATAATAATGTCTCCAATAATCATCATGCATGCTAACTGAATCAAGGTCCATAATAATCCATGATCTAACATATACACATCATACTAAGTCAAAACATAATAATGTCCAAAATGAGATCAATAGTAGTAAGATCAATATCTAAATAGTGTCAAAGGAAAGTGGGCACTACATCCCCCTCCCCTTAGACTCGACTTCCTCCTGGAAGTCACTAGAACAAATGTGGAAACTGCACTCATAACATAGTAGCATCCTCCCAAGTGGTTGCAGTCTCATCATATATGTCCCACTGCACCTATACCTAATCAATCTCTCTACCTCGAAGGCCCAGGGTCTTGCGATCTATGATACGAATGGGCTCCACTGTCACCTACCCCTGATCCTACACCTGCAATGATGTCTAGTCCAACACATGAGAAGGATCTGCAATGTACCTCCTAAGGATAGAAACATGAAACACATCATGTATACGAGACAAGCTAGGTGGCAATGCTAGATGGTAGGCCAAAGGGCTGATACGCTCCAAGATCTCAAAAGGACCAATGAATCTAGGAGCTAACTTAGAACCTTTTCCATAGCGGATAGGGCTCTTGTGTGGTCTAACATGAAGGAACACCTTCATGCCCACATCAAAGCTACTGATCAATCCTATGTTGATCCGCATACTTCTTCTACCTATCCTATGCCTCCTAGCAATCTCTGCCTGATCAACACTACCTATTGCTCCATGTCCTGCAAAAGAGCTGGTCCAAGAGATACTCTATCCTCCAACCTGTCCTAGCTAAGGGGTGTCCTACACTCTCTACCATATAATGCCTGAAAGGAGCCATGCCTATAGAACTCTTGAAAACTATTATTGTAGGAAAACTCCACTAAGTACAAGTACTCCTCCCACTTAGACTATTGATCCATCACGTACATCCTGAGCATATCCTCCAAAATTTGATTCACTCGCTCAGTCTTTGTCCATCTATCTCAGGGATGATATGTTGTGCTGAAATTAATCCTCATCCCGAGGACATACTACATGGTAGTCCAGAAATGTGAAGTGTACAAGGATCGCGGTCACAAATGATCTTCCATGGAATCCCATGCAACCTGAAAATCTCATCCAAATATACTCGTGCCACTGCTCTAGCTATATAAGTGGTCTTTACCAGAGAAAAGTGAGCTACTTTTTTCAATTTATCAACCATGACCATAATGGCATCGTGGTGATATCTCGACATAGGTAGTCCAACAATGAAATCCATGGAAATGGTGTCCCACTTCCATTCCAATATGGCATGAGGATAAAGAAGACCTGCTGGATGCTGATGCTCGGCCTTAACCCTCTGGCACTCTAAACATCATGACACAAACTTGAGCTACATCTCGATGAAGTCCTCTCCAGTGATACAATTGTCACAAAGTGGCGTGCATCTTCTTCACCCCGGATGGGCTGAATAGGGTGCATGATGTGCCTCTACCAAGATGTCCTACCTCAAGCCTCCATATCTGGGAACATATATCCTGACCTTTGTGTCTAAGAAGACCATCTACCTCTATGGTGAAACCATCAAACTTCCCTTCAAGGGGTCTCTGTGACTCTATCTCTGCTCGTACTGTCATGTAGAAGTTGTCAAGAGAAGTCTGTTTGAAGAATCCTACTCCACAAATTTGTGCTCACTTGTAGTGGCCATAGCCACATGTCTCCATCTATTGAGAGCATCTACTACCACATTCTCCTTCCCTTCACATGCTCTATCTCCATGTCATACTCACAAAGCAACTCCATCCAATGCATGTTGACGAGCATTTAGATTGGGTTGCATGAAGAGGTGGTGAAGACTCAAATGATCTGTCCTAAGTGTGAATCTCCATCCAAGAAGAAAATGTCTCCATCTAACCAAAGCATGCACAACTACCACAAGCTCAAGATCATGGGTAGGATAATTAAGCTCATGATCCTTGAGTTTGAGACTCAAAAGCTACAACCCTACCATCCTGCATCAACACACCTCCAAGCCCTACTAAAGAAGCATATGTGCAAACAAAGAACTCACCCTATGGATCTAGCACTATAAGAATGGGTGTTATAGTGAGGCATTCCTTTAGTGTCCTAAAGGCCTACTCACATCTTTCTATCCAAACAAACTTCTTCCCTTTCCTCTGAAGGGAAGTGATAGGGTGTGTAATCCGAGAGAAGTCCTGAACAAATCTCTAGTAATATCCTACTAAACCCATGAAGCTACGCACCTCGGTCACTGTAGTGGGTGCTATCCAATCCATAATGGCTCTAATCTTGGAAGGATCAACTATGATACCTTCCCCAGAAATAACATGTCCCAAATATTGCACCTCTATCTAGAAGAAAGCACACTTCTCCAAGTTCCCGTAAAGTTACTACTCACAAAGACACTAAGAACCTGTCAAAGGTGCCCCTCATGCTCCTCACGTGTATGTGAGTATATCAAGATTTCATCAAGGAAGATGAGCACAAAGTGATCTAAAAATTTCCTGAATACCCCATTCATCAAACTCATGAACACTGTAGGGGCATTCGTCAAACCAAAAGGCACCACTATGAACTCATAGTGCCCATATCTCGTGCGGAAGGTGGTCTTATGAATGTCCACCTCCAAATCCTCAACTGATGGTAGCCCGACTTGAGATCAATCTTAGAGAACACCATGGCTCCCTTCATCTGGTCAAACAAGTCATCAATATGAGGAAGAGGGTAACGATTCTTGATCGTCACTTTGTTTAACTAGCGGTAATCAATACACAACCACAAGGATCCATCCTTCTTCTTCACAAAATCACCGGTGCACCCCAAGGGGATACACTAGGACAGATAAGGCCCTTCTCCAAAAGGCCTCTCAAGCTGCAACTTGAGCTCATAGAGCTCTGGGGTGGTCATCCGATATGGTGCCCATGAGATAGGCTCTGCTCCAGGAACTAGGTCTATATGGAAATCAATCTCACGTGGAGGTGGCATCCCCGGTAGCTCCCCTAGAAAAACATCAGAAAACTCTCTCAAGATGGGATGATCATCTAGCGATGGTCCACTAGACCCATCCTCTAACCTTGTCACTAACTATAACAGCATACATCTGACAACCCCATCACACACACCACTTGAGCTGCATAGTGAGATGGTGTGAATGGAAACGGGTCTCCTGACCCCTGTAATCACCGACTCTACTCCCAAATCATCTACACAAGAATAGTCTTATGATAACAATCCATCCTAGCCCTATGTGTAGATAACCAATCCATGCCTAATATGACTCCATACAAGCCCAAAGGAAGAATACGGAGATCTGAGGTGGTGGTGAAAGGTCCCAAATCCACTACACACTCCTTAACTAAGGAGTCCACAAAGATCTTGGCTCCAAAGCCATCTCAACATCCCAACTAAGACCATGCCTAACTTTCCACCAGCCTGCATCGCTCTCTACTAAAGATGGTGCAATGAAGGAATCAAAAGAACCAGAATCAAACAATACAGAGATAGGAATACCACCAATGCTACCTATGGTCTCAATGACTATGCTCGGTGCTCTGCCTAAACAGCTTTCTCAACCACTACATAGATCCTATGGCTGTGTCCCATATCACCAACTATCGGCTCAAACCGGTGCCTTACCCTTGTTAGGGTTCTGAGGGCAATCTCTCTAGAAATGTCCAGCTACTCCACATCCAAAGCAACCACCTGATCCTCTCCAAGGAGTAACACCTCTAGTAGGTGCCCTAGAAGCCTATGGTGTGGATCTTGATGATCCTGTGTGGTCTGCTATGGCCTCTACTGGTGAGCTCCAACTGACTGAGCTCTAGGTCCACCCTGTGTCCTAATGGGACCCCTAGGAGGAGGCCCCATGCTCCGACCTCTCTATGCATCAACTCTCGAGGAGGTCTATATGGTGGGTGGGACTGCTTACTGTTGTTGTTGTGGCCTAAAGGATGACTATGTTGAATGTTGACCACCACAGGAAGAGGTATTGAACCTCTCGATCTACCATCCTACATCTATTGAATGTGACTCCTGACTCGGTCTCTAGCCTATTGGGTTTTACCCCGAGTCTCCTCTCGTAATATAGGCCTTCTCAGGCCTCTGCTAAAGTCTATGGGCAGTGAATCCATACTACCCCTCCAATGTCCAAATTCAAGGCCCCAATGAACCTTGTGAATCCGCACCTGCTCATCCTACATATACTCTACATACTGAAGTAGATCTAGAAATCTACTCTCATACTCTACTACTGAAAGGGTAGCCTGTCGAGAGGTCATGGAACTCATCAATCCTCTCTTGATGAACCTCCGTGATAAATACTACTCCTAAATCTCTCCTCAAATAGCTCCCAAGTCACTATCTCTGAATCAACATGGAGCTTTCTTCTCCTCTATCCTCCACCATACTCCTACTCCATCCCTCAGTAGATGGATCGCAACATGAGCTTTCGTGTTGCTAGAACAAGGACAAAGCTTGAAGCAACCACTCAAGCTCACTAGCCAGGCCTCTGCCTAAAATCCACCTATATCACTTGAGTAATGTGAGGGCCTAAGCTTTAGGATCTCCCTGATGTGATCCATGCTGTGTGGTCGACAACCTCTAGGCCTCTCTATAAGCTCATCTCTAAGCCTAGGGCTCCGAGACCTCTCTCTATGCTCCGAAACTCTATCACCCTACCTCCTAGGTGGTGAATCTACTCTGACTGACTCTCACATGGGAGTTCTCTCCTCTATGCTCCTCACTGAGTGGAGGAGGTGCATGTCCCTCAATAGAAGTAACTCTATCATGTCTACCTGAATGCCCTCCTACTGATCCTCCATGTAGAGTGGCATTAACATCCTAAAGGGTCTATAGAATCTAAGGTAGAATGGCTGCTACACCCTAATCCAGGTGGTGGTGGTGGTGGTGGTGGTGGTGGTGACTCCAAGTCTCTGTGAATGTTCCTCTCACTCCATCTCTAAGCCTCCTGCATAGACCAAAGTGAGAGTTAGTTCATTACTTTAAGCTCTTCTTCAGTTTCTAAGTTTACTATCATGTTCAATTTTCAAACAATTTTGTTTTCTAGATTAACAGGTTTACTAGTTTTAAAGTTTCAAGTCTCAATTTTCTAGTGTGCCCAATGGTCCAAGCCTTTGAACCACTACTCTGATACCAAGTGTAATGCCCACTTCAAACTACCACTTGAGACCAAGAAACAAACTAGGTTTAGCTAGGAAAATTATGGAATAATTTTTTTTTTTGTTAAGGGTGTTTGCAAAGAAGGTTACAAGATCATAGTTATCACAAACCAAGTTCAGGTTAATCAAACAAGATTGACCTACAAAATGATTTTTACAACATCTCACAACAAGCACAAGGTCAAAACTAGGGATAAAATTCATCACTTAGGTTAAAGGAGTAAATTCTCACTCCTCCCTACCCTAACAAGCTTACAGGATTCAACTTGATTTTCACACACTTAGATTCATCAAAACTTTCCTAAATCATGCTCATTGATAGGAAATTTCTTCACCTTTCCAACCATATAAATAAGTCCTCCTAACTCCTTGTAAAACTCAAGTTATGGGGCGGCAGAGTTTTAGGGAGAAATTTTCCCTTCCTTAGGCGCAAGGAAAAAAACACCTCCGAGCACAAAAGCACAAAACTCCTCTAGGGGCCCATGACAAAAATGGGACACGTGGCACCTTCCGATTGGCATGGGGAGATGTGGACCGGTAGGGAATAGTAGAATTTCAGAATTTTAGGTAAAAATCCCAATGGTAAAAATTGACACATGCCTCCGCCAAGGAAACCCTATGCCACGTGTCAAGCGCCTATTGGTCACAGGGAAAAATTGGGGATTTTTCCCAAAATCCAAACCCAAAAAAAATTCCAAGGGAATTTTGTCTCCAAACCTCCCTTTGCCAAACGTGGCATCTTATTGGGCGCGGGCCTGGGGTCAACAGGGAGGTGGGGAAAGTTTGCATTTTAGCCAAAAGGAGTTTAAAAGCCAAAATGACTTGCACGGGTCCGTGTTTCCTTGGACACATGTCATCACCCCATTGGTTGCGGGGTGTGGGGATGGGGAAAAATTTGAAATTTTTCCAAGGAAAAAAGTTTAAAATTTCAAATTTTCTTTTGCGCACTGTCCATGCTTCCGTCAACGGATTGGCTACGTGGGGACACGGGGTTGCATTGGGAAAATTTTCCCAAGGCCAAAATTTTTCAAAAAGGTTAAGTTTTGAAAAGGCCCACCCTCCCAAGTGCCACGTGGCATGATATGATTGGATGAGAGGGTGGCGGGGCCCATTTTGAGGAAATTTTTCCAAAGTTTAAAATTTAAATTTTTACATAGTTAGATTAATTTTGGATGGCCATTTTTGAAGTAAAACTTCAAATGGCCATAACTTTTGATAGGAAACTCCATTTTGGGAAAACAATGACTTTCCGGAAAGATCTCGGAGTCCTCTTTGTACAAAAATTCATAAAATTTGGATTTTGATGAAGTTTTTGAGGGTCAATTTTAAGAAATTTATCTGCAGGGTTTAAAATTTAAAACTGGCAATTTTTCCAACTTGTAAGATTTATTCAATTTTGATATTTCTTCTTTTCAACATGTAAATTGAACATGGAGGAATGATATTGGGTAGATTTTAGATTATTTTTAAGGTTAAATTTATGGATTGAGTTGCAATTGATATATTTTACATCTTTTGACAGAAAATGGTCCAGCAAGTTCTAAAATTGATTTTTGTGAGGTTCTAAAATGTCTTTCTTTGGTATTGAGGTCAAATTGAATTCCTTATAACTTATTGCATCTAAATTGCATTGTTTCAATACTTAATTTAAGTTACAGATCTAAAACTACACATTTATTAGATAAAATTCAATTGCCAAATTTATAAAAAAGAATAGTTCTTTCATTTACAACTATAATAATCCATTTGCCACTTCCATCAAATCAATCATTCTGGTCTAAATTTAATTGATCCATCTTCTCATTCAAAACAAACTAAGGCATTTGATATTTCAAATTTTTAAATAAATACGACACATAATTGTAACTTTTCTCCACACACATTTTCCTTTTTCATAGAGATATCTTTTTAAAATATAATACAACATTACAATTGAATCTAAATCAATACAAATTGAGAAAGAGAATGTATTTCTTTTATTGATTTCAATCAACAATTGCAACTTTTACAACTTATTTCTTCATTTGGATTTCAATATTTAAATACTACAATTTATATTTTTGTCACGTCTTTTCAAAACAAAGAATAAATGTTTTAACTTTACATTTCACAAATTAATTTTATCTTTTCATTTACAATACAAGATGGCTTCCAATTACAACAATCATACATTACATCCACTACAAGTGGGAATAGATTATAATGAATTTCTCAAATAAAGGGACTGTCAAACTGTATTCTTCTTTCTCCAAAACAACAACATGATGATTTCTTCTTCTTCTTCTTTGATCACAACAAGGAAGGGGAAAGTCAATGCTCTCCACCCAACCAAGACATCCAATGGGAAAGGAGAATCCATCTTTCCCCATTGGCCCCTGAGCCCAACCATATTGAAATGGAGAATGAACTTCAACACATGGCAATAAGGCTTCTTTCACAACAAACAACATTCTTTTCACATGCATAGAAACAACAAAATACACAATTCCAACAAGATAGCAGTTCCCAACTACATTTAAACATTTCAAAAACACAAAGGCTTCATCAAGCAAGCCAAAAAAGAGAAAGAGCTATGGGGAGCTCCTTATACCTCCCAAGTTGGAATTGGGCATCCACCAAATGCATATTTCCATACAAAAATACCAAATCCCATAAACCTTATATCTCCCAACCCCTCCTTATGCCCCCCCCAAAATTTCTCCCTTATGCCCCCAAGAGTAAGAAATGCAAGCAATTTCTTTTCCTAGGTGGATCCCAAACCAACACTCCCTCCAACAAGAATAAGTGCCATTGGCAATCCCTTATGCCCCCCATATGAAATCCCCATAGTCTTCTCCTACACCTTTCCCTAAGCAATCTACCCAACCAGCCATGAACTCACAACACAATCACCATTTCATTCATGCAAGAAAAAGGGAAAAACAACATATAAAAAGGATAGAATCCTACCTCTCCATAGTGGAGATTGTTTCCCAAAAAATAGTTCCTTCAATGCTCAAATATGCAGTCCAAACAACAAGGTATATGCATGCAAGAGAGTTTCCAAATCCTTCTTCAAAGAAAGCTCCAACAACAATAAAAAAATTCGACCCAAGCATGAGAGAACAAAGTTTCAACAACCCCAAAAAGAGGAGAAATTGAATTTTAAAGGAGAGGGAGGGAGAGGATGATGTGGATTCCAAGTGGGATGCCACATCATTCTTACTCAACCTCAAAAAGAGAAAATCAGCTTCCCAATAAATCACAATAAATGTAAATGACAATCAACTTACACACTCAAAATTAACCCATACTTCAAAAAGGAATGCATTAAAAATATGTAAGGGGAAGTGCAATTAAATCTTACACATAATCAAATCAAAATACAATAAAAAATATTAATTTAGACTCCAAAACCATAGGCATGGTTGGTGGATGATTTTAAGAGGTGTGGGACAAGTTTAACTTGTCCCACAAGCCTCCAATTTTGGCTTCCAAGGTCAAATCCGAATTTCAAAGAGGATGGAGTGTTCTACACTCCAAAATCTGACTTACTCAACCTACACATCACTTACACATCTCTTACATCCTCTTACACATTCTTACAACATGCATTAATACCTATGACTCCATTTATTACATACTTTTTGACATAATGATTTATTTATTTAACATATGGTTATACATAATATAAATCCAATTTAATTATTAACTAAGACAACAACATTATTATTCTTACATTCCACATCCCAATTAATTTAATTAAAATTTAACTATGTGACTCTCACATTAAACTATCACATTTAAATTAATTAAAAGAAGAAACACATTACAAATAAAATACATACAACAATAATAAAAAAGAACACATAATTAAAACACATATCCCATGGTCACATATAATAGAAATCCCCCCATGGGAAATCCTAACACAACACAACACACAAACAATTACAGTTGCCATGGTGACCCCATTGAGTTCATCCAAAATTTCAATATGGTTAGTCTCCAATCCCCGACATTGTTGTGATATTTTAACCTACAAAATAACAATACCTCCTTCGGCCTCGTGGCCATATCAGAACATCCAAAATGATATAAGCAACATATAAATATCAAATCCAAATCACAACAATATCAAGAATTCAACATTATCATTTCAAATTCAATTTTGCCACTATATCATCATCCAATGAATCTCTATACTAGAGCTACTCATGATGTCAAATGTCACATGTCTAAAATCAACATCAATAACATGTCCATATCAATCGGTATATCATCATCCATATAATAATGTCTCCAATAATCATCATGCATACTTGACTAAATCAAGGTCCATAATAATCCATCTTCTAACATATACACATTTAGTTAGTGCACATCTTGTAACCATCATATTCCATGAGGGCACATCTATTTGAGACATTTCTCAATTATTTTACATGCCCCACCATTTTTCACACTCCCAATGTGCTCATCAAACACCAAGCAAATGATTTCACACAACCACCATAGGTTGGACTGGTATGTTGATGATCAATTTTAGAGTTTCCTCAAGATATTTTACACATTCATAAATCCTTACAGGCCATGAGGCTTTATTTATTTCAGAATTTTGTCAAACACTTAGTGTGCTAAGTGCACGTTTCCACATTGGCATACATACAACCAATGTACTTGCAACTACAAAAGATCTCGACAAAATAATATTGTCCTTTCTTCACAATGCCTTACCTTATGCCCAAACCCTATTCCAAATCTTCCATTTTAACACATTATGATAGTATTATATCTAAATCTTTGGAGTCCGGTTGTATTTTCTTAAGAGTTTCCACATATTTTCCATAAACTCATTTTTGTACATCATTCAATAATCACATTATATCGACCACATTTCTTTCAAGAATTCTTGAACAACTCACATGCTTCTTCATTTTAAATACATATTTACTAGTCCATCTGCAGCTACCACATTTGATAAAAAATTCACTTTTCCTATGATTTGGTGAACACCTTTACCCCGTTGGTTACATCTCGGTCGAACAACAACACATTACGTGAGGATTCCTAACCCTATTCCTAAACTTAACACATGGGATGGATAGATGATGGAATATATTGAGGAATCTATATTTACACCTATCTTTGCATTTATTGGAAGTTTCTAATGCCCTATTTTAGCCTCCTCTCCCATGGAAGTCACTCTAACAAACAAGGAAGGGCATAGAAAAACCAAAAGGAGTCAACTTTGTTTTCCTAATCTACCCACATGACTTAACTTCAACATTTTTTAATATTATATGTTTATTTAATTTCAATATCATTTTCCCTCTTTCTCCCCTTTTGTAAAAAGAAAAAAATATTTTATTTATTCTCGTTTACTAAGTTTCATTTTTATTTATTTATTTTATTTTATCATATTACCATTTTAAATTTTGATAAATACATATTATTATTATCTTTATATATATATATATATATATATATATATATATATATATATATATATATATATATATATATATATATATATATATATATATATATATATAGTTTGGAATAAGACCCTTTTAATATTTATTTTGTTTAGATGTTATATATGTATCGAATGATCATTGTTGGCATGTGGTCCTAATAGGTGTTTTCATTTATGTAAAACAAAATTAATGACAAAGTGAGTGTTGTATGATGATTTTATTGATCGTAACATATAGGTTCAGATGTATATCAACTACAATGAAGGTGGGAATTAGTGAGGTGTACTTGCTCTGAAAGCCTATACGGGTACCAAGGAGGTGTATCTTGACATTGTGAGGTTGTTGGATGCTTGGGAAGCATGTTTACATGATTTATATCATGATTTTATGGTTCTTGAGAACTCACAAAAGTGGCATAGTGCACATACAGGTGGTTCACTTCGTTACATGTGCTCATTAGGAACAAGTATGCTTTCTTGAAGGTGTGACACAAAGAGTTTCGAGTAATATGAGCTCATGGAAGCATGAATTCAGGTTTATCATGGCATATTAGGTATTTTTGGGTCATTTTTAGAGGTTCCATGTTTAGTTATTGCATTATTTCAGTTGACCCTAGTTTATACAGTGAGGTTCTAACATGCAAAGCATATGTAAGTCTTAGTGAATGGAGAGATTTAGCTATGGAATTTTGATTATGATGATTGGAGATGTTATATGGACGATTCATAGTTCTCTTGTAAAAAATTTAGGTGCCCATGACGTGCATTTTTTCAAATATGATTGATTTTGTGAGACAGGGTCAAAATCTAGTGTATTTCTAGTTTGAAGTGCAACTTCGTATGCTCATTGTGAACACTATTCTTTTCTTGGGACCTTGTTGATTTCATGTATTTTTATATGGTGAGTATATAAGATTTCAAAATAATAATCAGACAATTGATCATCATGTTTTTATGAACACTAAGAAGATTAAGTGGTCTAAAACCCTAGCAGACCAGGTTTGCAAACAAAGAAGTATACTCACCTAGGTTTGATTGATAGTGAAAAAGTGATGATTTTATGTTGTATATTACTCCTCCATATTTTGATAAATTTATGTTTGAGGTCATGGTGATGAGTGGGCCCCACCTAAAAATAAACATTTCTGGGAAAGAAGGTTATAGGACAAGATGTTCCAAAGGAGTAGCATGCAAAATTTATTTTGCATAATTAATGAGAGTTTATATTTATTTCAATTAATTTTTAGATAAATTTCATGTAGGTACATGGTGTTTTGAGGTCCAAATAGGTTGACTGGTCAAAGGGTAGTTTTGGGATCTCAAATAGCAGTTCCAGAAAATGATCATAACTTGAGCTATAGGTGGATTTTTAAGATGATTCAAGTTGTTTTGAAAATTAGATTCAGATATATTTCAATTTATATATAGATTTACTCATTATTAGTTCATTTTATATGGTTTCTAGGCCATTATTTGAGTAGGAATAATTTGGCGATTCAAGACAACATGTGTTCTGATATAATTTTTATGTTATTTTAAGACTGCTATGGATTAGGTGATGCTTCTTATCACTTGGAAAGTGAAGAAGGATTAATTTTTCATCAAATGAATCAATTTTTATGTCTTTAATATACATATAAATTTTTTTATGAGCTAACCTTTGTAAACATCTTTTTTGGTAGGTTGATATGATGAAGGAAAACATAGTTGTGGTTTGAAGTGTCGAATGTTTAAAGGATTATATCTTACTTAGAAATATTCTAAAGAATCTATAATTTTAATCAAGTGGTTACATGACATGTTTTTCTTGTGTTAAAGTGATTTGGTAATGAAATTAAGTTTCCGTGGTGTTGAATGGTGAAGGAAACAACTATTTTGAGAAATACAAAAGCACTTTGGGCCCAGAAGCGAAATATTTTGATTGGTTGATCTAAATTGTGACCATATATGATTTTTAAATTTTATTTTAATCATGTGTAATTATTTTTAGAGCTTGACAAAAATTAATTTTGGGGTTAGGAAATATTTGTCATCCCAATGTAAGGGTTTTTGGATTTTTGGTGCATGGAATGAAGGTTTTAGCTAGGCCGGCCTACTTGGGTCAAATTTGAATGTTGTAATCGATGTTATTGAATGTTATAATCATTTATGGGTCAAATTCATCATGATAGACTGACCTATTTTGAATTTGATTCAACAAAAGGCTCTAAAATAGAGTTTTTGTGGAACAATGAACTAGCTTTTTGAAACCCTATTTATCTTCTTTTAAAGAACCCTTTTCCACAAAGAAAACCCTTTAGGCCTATCCAAAAAAACTTGGAATTCCATTCTAGGACAACTTCTAGTTTATTTTTCACGAGGATAATTTAATGTTTCCAATGATAATATCGGACATTCAATATAATACTAAGCAAGGATAATGCAACGGGTAGTGAGCATGGTGATCATATCTAAAAGATGTTTAGATTTCATGATGAGATTATAAAATTCTTAGAAAATCAATTTGAGAATCCTAGCTAATTTGAAGACAAAGAGAGAAGAATGTCTCAAAAATGAAGCTGATAGAGAAAAAATAGTCGAAGTTTTAACAAAGCAACTTGACAAGACACAAGTTGAGCTAAAGATCAAGACGAAATAAATAGATGGTTTGAATAAATATCTAGGCACAATGACAATAAAAGTACTATCTTTTCAAGGAAGTTCAGAAAGTATGAGTAATTTTTGGAAAAACAAAAGGCCTATGGTGATAGGACATGCCTAGGCTTCAATGAGAATTCATCCAAGAAGAATGAATAAGAATCAACTTAAAGTAAGTAGCTAAGCAAGGAAGAGAGATCAAGGATTCCACCTCATAGAAGATCATCTATTAGGTAGCCAAATGCATATAGGTATGGTTTTTTTCATGGAAATTGTTACAAATGTGGTTTTTATGGACATAGGGCTAGTTTTTGTAGTCCTAAGGTTGAAAAGAAGGATGATGGAAAAGGAAAGGAACATTGTGAAGAAAAGAAGGAAGAGGAATGTCAAGAAAAGAAGGAGAAAAAAGTAGGTCAAAGATATGGAGTTGAATGTTATCATTGTCATGAGAGAGGACATCTTGTAAAATATTGCAAAAATGGGCCATCAAACACAAGAAGGTATGTAAGAAAATTCAATGGTTATTGTTATGCTTGTAATGGATATGGACATAGGGCTTATGAGTGCAAAGGAAGGAAAGTGGAATGCTTTAGGTGCCACAAGATAGGGAAAATTGTAAGGTTTTGTAATGCAGGTCAGTTGAAGAAGGAGACTCAAAGACCTAAGCCACAAGTTCAAGCATACAAAAATAAGGAAGAAGCTAGTCAAAGTGGTCAAGATTTTTCCAAGGATGTGATTGAGCTAAAGGAGGGATATACTGTAGAAAATGTAGAATCAGATAAAGAGCAAACATTCAAGGTCCAAGAAGAGGGTTTAATACCTACTTAGGTCTTTCATCAAGCTCCTCCATGGTGAAATATGCCTCTATTAGGATTCGTAGAGGTGTGTAAGTAAAAGTGAAGCTTTGGAGTGATGGGGAGTTGTCTTGATCAGTGTATGTGTGTCTTCCTCATGGTGTTGAGGTATGTTTCTTCAAGTCATTCAGTATGTTCAAGGTATTCTTATCAATTAGTCTTGATCAATTTTTCATGTAAGCATATAAATCAATGATATATATATATTTTTCTTACCTAAGAAGGTTTGAGTAATGTGTGTATGGATCATAAGGAATTCCTATAAGAGGCTCATATTGTCATATCATTATTGTGAAGTGAATTGTTGTTTTCAAAGTCTATGTTTATCCATTTTGTCTTGTTGTGTCTTGTGGATTTCATGTCTGATTTTTGTGATATATCATGAAGTTACCATGTGTTTTTGTAACTTTCACTCAATGTGTTTATGAGTCCATCACATGTATGAAGCTATGAATATGTCAATAGAGGTCAAGTATCGTAGTACATAAGTGTTCTCAACATGAACTATTTGGGCATGAGTCTTTTTTTTTGTAGTATTGTGTCATGAGGCTCTACAAGAATTAATACCTTTCTAAAGGTATTAAATAATCAATGTGAAGATGGATAAGGTGACCAAGAGATGCCTTGGTCAGTGTAATGCTTCTATAAGTTGGATTATGCGTAAGACATGATCAAAACCAAGATTCTCTAAATACTTGTCAAGAATACTTCATGTATGAAAATGATATTCATGCATATGAATCATGGAAAATGGTGCTCAGAATGTGAAGTGGTGTATCTATAGTAGTAGTAATCTTTTTGGAGCTTTAGTGCAAAAGTTGAGCAATCAAAGTGTTCCCTATTCTTGACTGTGTTTTCATAGTCCCTTTGAGCAAGTATGAATGGGAACTAAGGTATGAAAGTCCACATGTTCGTCTCGTATACAAAAACTTGTATATTTCATTTTAACAAAGTGAACTAGTGGATTCAAGTGGTTTTAGACCATAAGAATGTCTACATCTTCAATAATTTTTGACAGGGGTTCAGTTATCCATGATTGTGGTTTTGAGAACTAATTGACAAAAGAATAGTATTGGGACTGGGTGTGCTCTTTTGGGTTGTTGTGTTCAAGGTTTGTAGTGAAATATAAATGGATGAAAGGGTATTCATATCAGGTAATGTAACATCATAATTACTTGCATGCCAAGATTTATGCATGGCTCTTCGGTATCTAGGGATAGTTGATCATGATTGTACAATTGATGCCTCAAAGGTTTACTCAAAGGTTATGATATGTTATGAATTATATGAATCTCCTTAGACATAAAGAAGACCTTATTAAGTTGATTATAAGTCTCTACCTATTTATGATCTCTTCAAAAATATCTAGTTTTGTGAAAACTTTTGGTATATCAGTGAATAGGAGTGAGGATCTTACGGGTAATTCAAAATAAGAAGACCTTAAAAGTTTATCTACAGGATTCGTAGAATTTTTTTGAAAAAATTCAAAGATGGTTCTCAGCTAAGAATACTATGGATTAATTCCATAGACCAACATAATAAATCATCCTACAAAGGTGTCTTGAGGGCACAAAATGTTGAATTCAAGTAAGAAGGTATGATGATCCTCAAGGTAAAGGTGCTAAAGCTGAGTTCAAGCTTTAAGTGTGATGAAATTGATTGATTCCAAAATGTTGATGCATAGACAAAACCTTGATTTTTGTGTTAAGCATCAAAGGTGACTCTGCAAGGCCTAAAGTGAGTTTTATCATGATAAAATAGATCTCAAACTTCCCCAATCTATGAACTTGCTTCTCTAGATCAGTTCTAAGGTACAGAGAGATCATTTTATGCATACTATAGGTACATCCACATGATTATTCCTTAAAAATGGTGACAAAGGTGTAAGAACCCTATTAGTGATCTCATGAAGTAATTGTTGCCATTTTCATGTATGAGGTGTTTGTGTTTCTCACTATTTTATATGTCAATATAAGGTGTATCTTTAGGTGTTGTGTATGCTATCAAGAACTTATGCTCTGAGTCATTATTAGTTGATTCATCAAGACAAAAATCTATAAGTGGGCATCATGAGAGGAAAAGAAATGTATTACATTACATGTGTCAAGATCTTAGGGGCTAATGGGTGGATTGTAACAGTGCATATGAGACACTCAAATTGTGTTTTGGAAACGTGGAGAAATCTACACCTACAAAGCATCGGTTTATACAAAGGTATGAGGAAGTCTCAAAGTATGTTTGATTGATAAACTCATGATATAAGTTCTCTTCGATGTCATGAATTCTATAAAACACATTAGCCAAGATTAGTGGCAAAGGTGTTGAGATGTGTAAAAGTGAAGAGATTCAAAATGCAAAACTTAGTTTGTTGTGGCTACCTACAAGTTTGTGAAATTATTATAGGGCAAGGGGAGCCTTGTATGCTCTCTTAATTAGGACTAGAAAGATATACAATATGCTCAAAGTTGATATAGATCATGTATAAAGGTTTCAAGGGTTTGAAAGGTGAAAAGGGATCCTTCAGGGTTAAGGAATTATAAAAGAGTGTGTTGAGGGTTTGAGATCACACCGGTAGAGTTATTTGATGAATATACTACAGGGCATAGTTATCTACAAAATATGCATGGTAAAGTGATCTAAACACATCAAAAGATAATATGGTGTCCTAATGCATAATTCTAAATGGAGGTATTTACGGTGTCTCAAAATATCTAAAAGCCTAAATTATATACATCTTGTTATTAAATAGATTTTGAATAGTCTTATTGTCGAGTTTATGGTGATAAAGGAGGTTGTTCTTCAATCAAAGCATAAAGAGTGTCTTAGGGGTCTATGACAGAGCTTGTTACAACAGAGATAACCTGGAACTGTGGAAGTTAATGTGTTGAAGCTCAAGTGATACTTTTCACATGTTTAAAGGTGTTTATCATGGGTTGAAGATAGTGTAACCTATAGCTGTAGAGTTAGTACGGAGGAAGAGGATTTGTTCTCTATAGTGTCACAGTTAGAATGATGTTTCTACAAAGGTGCTACATGGTACAAAGTAGTTTGTCAAGCTTTTCCTACATGTCTAGGTGATGTAAATTTTCCTCATGATAGGGGAGGCAGTAATTTGTCTTCTTGATGGTGATATAAGTGTCCTCAAGGCTACAAATGTATGTTTTCTTCAATTTTTGTTTGTCAAGATCAAAATTTTCATAGTCTCGGTCACGTATGACTGTGTTGGGACCGAGAAAAGTGTTTTGAACCTAGAAAATGTGGTAAAGGTGGTTTCTAGCCAAGGAATCAAGGTAAGTATCTCAATTTTATGCTTAGAAGCTAGAAGTAGAGGCTTTAAGCCTGTGGGGGTCATTATATGAATTATAGAGGTATGAATGGTAGAGGTATGAATGTTGATTTAGTGCATGCCAAAGATGATCTAAAATGCACTAAAGAGACTATTTAGGGTTGTTAGTGTCTTGTATGGTATGAAGAGCTAGAATATTCTTGGTAAGGCTAGTCTCATACCTAGAGATGGTGGTTTTTGGTCAAGAAAGATGGTGTACTAATCTGATGTGTTATTTCATAACATTTTTTCCATATTGTCGGTATGAGAGGCTCAATTAGTACTCACCACACGTGTTTTCTAGAAGAGAAAAATAGGGGTAAAGGAGAAAAGTGCTTGTTTTTCATACCTAAGAGGTGAAATAAGATGTTGTAGCTCTAAACAAGGTATGATATTTTTTCTTTCATGAGTTTTTATGATTTTCAAAACTTGGATGTACTTATCCTTGGGAGAGCATGGTGCTTGCATGTCCAAAATGAAGCCAAGAATAAGATTTTGAGAAAAAATCAAGAGATATAGTCAATTTGAGCCCTTTGGTTCATGTTTCCAGCCAAAGCATGCTACTATGAAGCTATGGTAGGTGAAGAAGGTGAGCTACAGGTATACCTTTTTCATTAATGTAAAAAGGGGAGAAGTTCAAGAGTATTTTCCATCAATGACAAAGGGGGAGATTATTGGCATGTGGTCCTAATAGGTGTTGTCATTGATGAAAAACCACATTAATGAAAAAGTGAGTGTTGTATGATGATTTCATGATGATGTTCTTGATGATAACATACTGGTTCATATGTGTGTCGATGCTACGGTGGGAATCAGTGAGGTGTACTTGCTCTAGCAAGCCTATACATGTGTCTAAGAGGTGTAGCTTGAAAGTGTGAGCTTGTTAAATGATTATGAAGCATGTTGACATGATTTATAGCATTATTTGAGGATTATTGAGAACTCACAGTAGTGTCATAGTGTAGGTACAAGTGGTTCATCTTGTTACAGTGCTCATTGGGAGTAAGTATGCTTGTTTGGAGGTGTGATAGAGTGGTTTGGAGCTATATGAGCTCATGGAAGCATGAATTTAGGTGTATCACAGAATTGGAGGTATATTTGGGTGATTTTCAAAGGTTTCATTTTTAGTTATTGCATTATTTTAGTTGACCCTAGCTTCTACAGTAAGGATCTAGCATGGAAGCGTAGGTAATTCTTAGTAATCGGAGATATTTATTTATGGAATTTTCATTATGATTATGATAGATGTTATAGGGATGATTCATAGTTCTCTCGAAAAAAATTCAGTGACCATGATGTGTATTTTTTCAGATATGATTGATTTTGTCGACAAGGTCAAAATCTAGTGTATTTCCAACTTGAAGTGCAACTTCAGATGCTTGTTATGAACAATGTGATTTACATGGGACCTTGTGGTTTTCAAGGATGTTTATATGGTTATTATATAAGGTTTTACAAAAATAATCAGATTCAGGTTGGTCATCATGTTTTTGTGAACAAATGTTAAGAAGATAAAGTGGTCTAAAACCCTAACTAAACCCTAGTCATGACTAGTTTGAAAAAGAAGAAGAAGTATTTTATGATTGGATGTTGTAGAGGACTCCTTTATATTTCCATAAATGTATAGATGAGGTCATGGTGATGAGTGAGCCCCACCTAAAAATAATAGTTTCTAGGAAAGAAGGTTATTGGACAAGATGTTCCAAATGAGTAGCATGCAAAATTGATTGTGCATGATGAATGGGAGTTGATGTTTATTTCCATGTAGTTTCAAATAAGGATCATGTAATTACATGGTTTTTTGAAGTCCAGATAGTATGACTATTCAAAGGGCAGTTTTAGGATCTCAAATAATAGGTTCCAATAAAATGATCATAACTTGAGCTACAAGTGGAGTTTTGAGATTATTCAAGATATGTTGTATTCAGATATATTTCCATTGATATATGTATTGCCTCATGATGAGGTCATTTGTTAGGGTTTCCAGGGAATTCTTTGAGTAGGAATAATTTTTGCAGTTCAAGACAACATGTGTTCTGATGGAAGTTTGATGTTATTTGAAGCATGATATGGATTGGGTGATGTTTATTATCACATGGAAGGTGAAGAGGGGTTAATTTGGAATTAAATGAATCAAATTTTAGGTATTTAATGTATTTATAAATTAATTTATGAGCTAACCTTTGTAAACAACATTTTTGGCAGGTTGATCTGATGAAGGAAAAATAGTTGTGGTTTGAAGTGATGAATTTTTAAAGGATTATAGATTTCTTAGAAGTATTCTACAAGATCTAGAATGTGTATTAGTGGTTACATGATATGGTTTTATCATGTTAAATTTATTTGGTAATCAAATGAATTTTACAGGGTGTTGAAGGGTGAAGGAAACAACTATTTTGAGAAATACAAAGAGCACTGGACCTAGTAAACGAAATATTTTTATTGATTGAGCTAAATTGCGCACCATATATGATTTTGAAATTTTTTTAAACATTCGTAATGATTTTTAGAGCTTGAAAAAATTATTCTTTGGGTTAGGAGATTTTTGCCATCCCAATGCAAGGGTTTTGGGGATTTTTGGTGCATGGAATGAGGTTTTTAGCTAGGTGACCTACTTCGGTTGAATGTGAATATTGTAATGGATGTTATTGAATTTAATATATATGTATGGGTCAAATTCATCATGAGGGGCTGACCTATTTTGAATTTGATTCAAGGAAAGGCTCTAAAATATAATTTTTGGGGTCGAATGGACTAGATTTTGAAACCCTTTTTATCTTCTTTTGAAGAACCCTTTTTCTACAAAGAAAAACCCTTTGGGACTATCCAAAAAAATTAGTAATTCCATTATAGGATAGTTTTTGGTTGATTTTTCATGAGGAGAATTTGAGCAAGTTCAAATTTGGTGTTGTTCCCTTGAGAGCAAGTTGGAGGAGGGCAGGTTTGGATGCTTGAATTTGGATGCTATCTTCATAGCATGTTGATTTTATTTGTAGGTTTCTAAGGTGCTTTCATATCTGATATTGAGTTTAATACATTCTCATAGTTCCATATATTCATATGTATTCATGAGACATAGTTGATTGTCTCAAGAGCTATTGGTTGTATCTTGTTGATCATTGTTGAAGACACTACATATTGTAATCTGATTTGAATATCAAATTGAAGTGTGTTGATCTGATTTTGAGAATCAATATAATTTTGTTTGAGTCTATATTGTGATCCTTGCATTGTGTTAATTTCTTTGTGAAAAATATCTACTTTGATGTATTGTACATGAGCATGTGTGGTTAGGGTTTGAAGCACAAGTGTGAAATGTTTTATTGGGGACTAATTCACCCCCTCAAATCCTTCTCACCTCCAACAATGAAAAATAATAATAATATTATCCTATAGAAATTATGAAAACACTCGAGAATGTGGATTCAAATCTAAATAACTTGTAAATGTAAGTACTCACCAAACTTCAAACCCAATGAAATTATCTTGTACACTTGCTAACTAGGTTTTATGGAGCAGGGGCTACGTAAAGGCATTGACAACTCACTTTTCTAGAGAGTATCCATCTCCTCACTCACCAAGCATAATGAACTGAGTACTACATACCTGGAAGAGCTTGACAACTCCCAAGAACCTTTCCTCCAACCACATCATATGACGAATGCATCATAGCTCAAAATAGTCCTCATCCCATCCCCCATAGTCCCTATACAAAGTGTAAAAATCACTACACCAGGATCCATCCTATCCAAAATCAATTTGTATGTCATGGTATCAAAGCCACAACTCCTTGGTCTAACCCATTTAGAAGAAAATATCTCTGGTTTTACCCAATCCACTCATGGCCCACTTAATGGCCTCAATACTTCAATGTTCTCATAAGCCCATATATGTAAACATGTATTAGTGCCAATCCTATAACTATGATCCTCATTATTAAATATATACAAAATTATCTACAAATGATCCAACACATAATGGCTCCAAGCATATTGAGTACTATACTACTCTATACTCTCACAAATCTCATGCATCATGTATGATATGTATACTCCTACTCCATCCACTTCCACACAAGAATCCAACCCCAATATAATAAACTTTTGTAAATGTGGAACACCCGATCTCACTATGTCATCTATTTTTTGTCACAAAGTGTATCACTTAGGGCATAACCTAAACCCAATCTCCACTACTGAAACCATAATATCCTATATACATCCTCTAAATTCAAATTGAACTCCATAGTAGGTAACATAAAGGCACATGTATTTATACACCATCTCTCGCATAAATCTCGAATCAAGTGCATATTATGGGGTACCTCCCGGTTTATTAATGTTTCGCAACCCAACATGATCCAATATATCCCACTCATCCTCCTCCAACCCCAATGCCATTTTTTTCAAATTCCTACCCGTATGAAACTTACATAAATGCACATCTCTCTTTATACCATAAACAAGAAAAAAACCCAATATTATTGTCTCAACCACGCCAAAACATCATGAAAAGATCATAAAAGAATGTCTTGGGTATCAAGGCAGAACAAACTATAATCCTAGACACTAACATCTGGTACTTGGATGGTAATGCCCAAAATGAGACGGTACCATCTAAAGGAAAAGATCGGCCCCACTAGCTTCATCTTGGATAGAAACACCGACTTCTCAAACACTTTAGAAATACAATGCTTGTCACGATATGTTTCTTGAGTTGGTATCACCTCTATAACTCTCTCAAATCTAGTTAAGACCACCTATCATGCATGAATCATCGTCGTAACCTAGTGCTCAAATCTCATTGATTAAATTTACAAATGAAAAACCTATTGAATTTTTCCACCTTATTATTTATAGTAAATTATATTATGAATATAATTATTATAGCCACTATAGTTCATTCTATGGTAACTAATACACCAATATTGTTTGTTCCATATATTGAGTCTTGTTTATCTGCTTTCGTGTTTTTAATGGCATTAAAACAATATATTCAACATATACTACATTGAACATTGACTGGTACACATACCTATACTTTTTTATATGTGTTTCTTATATTTCAATCATCACTACTATTCTATTTTTTACTTCTCTAACTCAATTCCAAAAACTCTATCTATTTTCTTTCAGCTCATGGTTCGCAAACTAGCTTCTCACCCCTTCGCCAAAAGGGAGGAAAATATTTGGGGTTATCCTAATATCCCTCTTAGAATATCCAAACAAATCGAGAACGTAATACCCATAATCACATTACATATTGGCACTTTATTTTCAATCAATCATGGAGCAACATTCAAATCCTACAAAGTTATCCCTCGAAATCACAATTTTTAATCTATTTCAAGTACAAATCTATCTCAAATTCTCACAATTTCACCTCAAATGACCTAATTTAAGGTAAATTTAATTTTCTAAAGAAAAATTTAAATCAATCAATTTTAATCAAATATCATGTTTCAATCAATATATGATGTTTCTAATTTTATTCCAATAGTATCAATATTCCTCCCAGATGACCTAACTTGGGAGCCAATCAATACCATCTTATCAAGAATTTTTACATTTGACCAAGTTTATACCCTTACATCATAAAGTGGGGGCAATGTGACATGATTTCCTATCCATGTACATTTTACAGGGGTTTTCTATGACTAGTAGACAAGTAACAATTGGTTCATTGTTTTCTCGTAGTGGTGGAACCTATTTTGAGGAGTTTTCATGGTGGGGAGTAAAGTTGATTTCTCGTCCAACACTCTTCCTCTAGCCTCAAGATGCTCAAATCTATATATTATTCACACCGGTTCTTGAATTGATCACTCTCAATCTATCCTAGCATCTCCAATTTTGAAAATATTATATATCTCCTTCTATGACGACACACTCACCCCATGTGGATTAAAACAAGGATCCATAGTCTGTCACGCTTTGATCTTTACTATCGGCATACTTTAACTATGGCTCTTGTAGACCTCTACAGCTTATGTTCTTCTTATATCATGTATACTATTAAATTTCATCAAAATAGTCTAGGGGAAAATGTAGACACAAAATTATGTACTTATTACTATTACATTATGCATCTAGTATGTTTTATATATTATTTCTAAGTGTGAATATTAGACACTGGTGACACCTTTTCCTAGTCCTTTTATTTCTTTCAATTTATTTTGATTATGAAATTGTCTTATAATTCTTGTATTTATGTCTTTTGGTCAAGTCACAAGGATTGTCCATGTTCTTAGTCCTATTTTTATTGCTTGTCTCTCGGGACAAGATTACACATGTAGGGAAAATGTTTCCCAAGTGCTAGTTTCCCTTCGGGGTGCTTTTGTATGTTCTCTTATATTTTCTGATTCTTCATTTGTTACTTAAATTTGGGTCATCTCTAATCATTATTTTGTGATTTAGGTCAAACTTTGGTGTCAAGTAAGTGTCAAAATTAAAAAAATAAGTCATCTATTTACACAACCCTCTAGCTACTCTAAGGGGAAATTGGTCCGTCACTTTTTATCTACCACATAGACAAAATTAATGTAGTCATTTTTGTACCCTCATAGAATAGAAAAATCCCATACGCGTGACCTATCACCCAAGGGCACCGGGCGCTCACCCGAGGCACACACGGCGTCGAGTCTCTCCTTTATGTGAGTTTCATGAGAATGCATCATCTTAGGATAGACAATCAAATGCAAGACATAAAATAGCTAAACCACATTCTTATGAACTTAGGAAGAGTTTTCATCTCATTGTATGCAGTAAGAGAGATAATAACCAACACATGGAGATGATTCATACAGAAAGGAAATGCATAAGTATTAAACACAGATGATTTATAACAAAGCATTATATTCATATTATCAAAGTTAATAACCCACATTACATCCCTTGAGGTCATAATTGATCCTCATATAATTATGTAGAGAAAAATCATGTATCGAGCTATTGTTAAACATATTACAAAGAAAAATGTAGACACATCCCTCTAAGTGTGCCATTACTCACAAATCTCTCCTAATACCTAGCCATAACATCCACCATTCTCTTTTCTACAGGGATTCACCTCTCTTCAACTATATCCTTTTCTTCTACCTGGTGCTTGTATTTATAACCTTATCACCCATCGCCATACCTTCCAAAAGTTACAGATCGGTTGCCAAGTGTCGAAGTGGTCCTCCATGGAAGCATGCCTTTCCAGATCTGAGCTCTCCATTCCTTGTAATGATGTCTTCTGGAAACTTCCATTACATGCCTAGAATATTCCCTTTTTGATCCACATTCATTATGTTGGCACCTTATCCATAAGGTTCATGCTTTTCTCATGTGCTTCCTGGGATGCTAAATGCGGCTAAGTACAAAACTTGTTTTTCCTTGTGCATATATCGTGTGTTCTACTAAACCCTACCAAACCCCTTCCCTATGTGCCTTCAATTCGTGTGCCCTTCTTTCAATTAGGTCCTGCGTTACCATGCATCTTCTTGTACTTAGTTGATATTTTGGGGCCCAACATCACCCCACACTATGCCTGTTCTCCGTCCCCAGAAACACTCTTCAATAAAGAATTAAAGAATGGTGTATCCTTACATATGGTTGGAATGGAAGAATGAAGGAATGAAGAAATGGGGAAAAGAATAAAATAATGGGGAAATTTATTTACTTCTGGAGTAGAAGAAGGAAATCCTTCCTTAAATCAGCTTCTAATTTCCCCCAAGTGTCAACCTCGTTCTACGTTTTCTAACAGAGTTCACCCACCAGGTGCTCACTTATTCAAAACTAAGCTCCTCTCCCTTAGTGTTCATTACCTCCATGATCTCATTCAACTATTTTCCCAAATCCTCAAGCACATCCATCCTTTGAGTGATTTAAGGGTACAATTCCTTTAGTCAGTTCTTGATTGAGCCCCGCAAGGTCTCAATGGCCTCTGACTTCTTTTCTACCTTAGCTAGGATCTTATCTCACTCTACCCTATTCCCCTTGTTATTTTCCTAGAACTCCTTGAATTCCACTTCATGGGTGGCAAATAGGATACTCACCACTCTCTATTTATCTATGCAGCTTATCATAGGCAGCCTCAACAGTTTGTGCGGTGTCCTTTACACGAGCGAGGATCTTGTTGTACTAAGAAACAATCTCCACCACCTTCATCTTATTTTCTTTCTCTTGGCATGCCAACGCCTACTCTGTTGATTCTAGGGCAAGTGGTTTCCTCTCCATAGTGAGTATGTGTGTCAAGTCCTCTAGGAATTGCAAGTATGACCCATAATTTTTCGTGGGCAGTGTTAAGTTTGGATGTTTTAGGACAATGGCATTCATGATCATCTCTATTTTCTTATATTCCCCATGCACTCTTGCCTTTTCATCTTTTAACTCATGCCTTAACTAAGCACTGATTAGCTCTTCCTACTTCAAGTCCTTGGTCTTTTTAATGAGCTCTTCTTCCTTTTTCTCCAGCTCTGCCTCTAGGAACTTTACATGTTCATTTCTCCTGAAGAGCCCGGCTTCAACCTCAACCGATACTTTGTGAGCACATTGTAGATCTGTTCATCCGATGACCACGAGCATTTACCAAGGGGTTCATCCCTTTTGTTTTTGGCACTTTCATCAATTCCCCTTGGCTTACTTCAAATTTTGGCTTATCAATGTGGGAATCAAATGCCCATGATAGCATTTTCCTTGTCCAAGGGTATGCACCTTCCTCAGAAAATGAAGTCATGGCTAGAATTTGTTCTGTTGGAATGATGCTCTCAAGCATGCACACAAAACCTTATTTAGATCATCAATTTATCCCATTCCTTGAACTTGTAATGCTTATGCGCTCTTCTTCCCTATGCGTGTAGCCTTTGTAAAGCTTACAGCCAAAATGGGATCTCCTCCCGTGTTATTGTATTCTTTTTCTACGCTCTCCTCCTCATCTTCCTTCATCACCACATCCGCGCTGTGTTCCACTTCTTGCTCCACCAATTCCTTGATGATTATTTCCACTTCTTTCTCTACATCCTCATCTATCTATTCCTTTTTGAGGCTTTGGGTCCATTGTTCTTTTATAACTTCTTCCCCGCCTACCCCCTTGCCTTGGGTTTCAGCTTCTTCTTCATCCTCCTTCTCCTCATCTCCTTCGTTATACTCCTCATCCCCTTCTTCTTCAAAATTGTGTATCTCATATATGGGATGGTCTTCGCCTCCTGGTTCATCTTCATCATCATCTTTATCACCGATGTAGGCATCTAGGTCTTATGTTTCCTCTAAATCAACCTCATCTATTACCTTTTTCTTCTTCCTTACTGGGGATTCCAGTACAAGGGATTCTTCTCTTTATTTTTCTTCGACAAGTGATGTCTTCCTTGGTGATTCCTCTTGAGTGAGCTACTCTTCATGTTATGGAACCTCTTCTTATGGATTATTTTCTTTCACTAGGTACTTCTTCCTCTATGTGTAAGTACTAGGCTTAGCACTTGTCTCCAAAGTGCACTTACAAACTTGAGTAGTTTGAAGACTTGGTGCCTTCTGCACCTCTTCTCTTTCTCTATTTCTAGGCATGACCTTATTCCTTCCTATGGGGTCTTCAGAATGGAGAAATCATTCTCCAAGTAAGCACCTTTTTAAAATTTTGACCTTATGCGTAGGTACACCCTTGTTGCGGTCCTTCCTGCAATTGGCAACGTCAAAGGCTTCATCATTTGGATCTCGTGGGAGACATATCTCTCCACGTATGCACACTTCTTTGGGTATACTAGCTTTTGGTGTAGCTCACGGTGGTCTATATCTACTTCGCTAAGGTCAAAACTTAGTCTCTTGGCCTCCTTGAACTGATTTACTCTGGCTTAGAAGTATAACGCAGTGAAGGAGAAGGGTAGTTTGCACCACGGACTCATGTTCCCATATATCATCATAAATATTCCAATGCAGAAGTATTGGTATACTAAAAACTTTGCCTCTCCACTCACGATCATGGGAAATTACTCGAGATCCTCCACTCAGCCCTGAATGCATCACACATTCGCTTATACCATTTCTCCTAGCATTCCTTGTGATCGGTCATCATGGTTTCACAAGTATACTTTGTACACCTCTTTGCGGCGAGGGATCCTCTTTTGGATATTCCCAAATAAATTTTTTTGGCCTGTCAAGCACTCCAATCTCTAATAACTAAATAGTGAGGAGTACATTACCGAATAGTATCTTCTCTCCCTCCCCGTGGCGCGCTTATAATTTCATCCGTGATGAAAGAGGACAAGTTATAGATGGTCCCTTCGAATCTTCCTAGCATAAGTTTAGCCATGCCTTATTTACTTGTGTTCATCATTCCCGTCATTTAGTTTGGTGACTAATCGTGTAGCCATCCTCATCAATAGGTCTGGTATCTCTGATATGTCAAAGTATCTTGAACCCTTCTTATAGTCATATGTTGCTATAGTCTTCTTGATGGCTTCCTTGTCGCTTAGATCATCATCAATGTTATCTCCTTCACAATTGAGGCCTATGAAATTATAACTCAGATATGGTGTGATGCGCATCTTACGCCCTGCGAAGTAAAAGTGATCTTCATGTACGTGTGACATCGGACATTGATAAAGGAACTTAGGTATTCAAGTAAGGTAACTCATAAAGCTACAATAGCCCTACCTTCTCCAATTTGACCTTTAATTCATCATTTTATGTTGTCATTCCTTCTCGGAATCCTCTTGTTGGTTGACCAAACCAACTCCAAATCCATCTCCTTCTCTTTTTGCTTGTGTGATGATTATAATCACTTACAGCCATCTTCCGCAGGTGTGAATCCCATTCTTTTCCTAGCAATACCCCATCCAGTACTACATTTTCGCGTACCATTATTCATTGGTGCTTGCGAAAAAATGATCTACTTTCCCTTTCCCTTTCCCTTTGTTTTATTTGGTGAAACAGTTAGTTTCCTTGGTGTCATTCTTCTATTTGGTGCTAACATTTAAATCCTCTTCCCCTTGCTCTGCTCTACAACTTTGTCCAATCCCATAGCTCAACCTTTCGAAGAAATCCTTCTAACTCCATGCCCTAGTTGCAAAACCCTAACTAGAAGAATCCTTCCACAAGACGGTGCTTCCTCAACAAATTTTCCCACACCCGTGTACTCCTTCCACACTGGTTTTTAGATCTACCCTAGTAAAACACTATAGATCTCTTGGATTCTCCTTTCTTTGCAAAATCTCTCTGTAGATTTTCATAGTTCGCAAGAGCTTTTTCTTCTTTGTAAATGTGAGGTAACAAATTATTTACCCAACATTATATTTATAGTTTTTTCTTCTTTCCAGCATTAAATGTTTTACCACCTACCAACGTACTTTAACATTAAATGCATATTTTTCCACTAAGCCTTCTTAAGCACTTTTATCCACACACCACATCCTACGCGAAAAACCTTTTACAACCTTCTGCATGCAAAAATCCAACCCAACCAAAGACTCTTATGCGCGCGTCCAAAGACCGAAGGCACTTCTTCTATCCTTTACCCAATTTTTTCCCTCGCCTACCTCATGTTGTTCATGCGCTCTTCATCCTTTTTGTATGTGGTTTCTGCAAAGGCTTTTGACACCAACCATTCTCATCCACCTTCTCTTCTACGTGCTTCTTAACCTTATGCGCTTTTTATCCTTCAACCGGGCCATTCACCACAACTTCTACTACCAGCTCAAACTTGTATTATAGGCCTATACTTCATATCACTCCACCCCACACTAAAATAGATGTGCAGTCCTTTGTGCATACACAACTTTAGAAAGATAATGTGGTTACTAACACACAAGGCGTAAAATGAAACCAAACGAAATGAACAAGCAATGAGAAAGGGAAACACAAGAAAAGAAAAGGCATAAAGGGAAATTATAAGCTAACTGGCAATACTACCTTATTACAAACACCAAGAAGACTTATTTATAGTAGGGCTTCAGCCTACTCCCATTAAAGTGACCAGGTAACCTTGTCCCATCCAGTGCTTATAACTAGAAAGCACCCAAATAAAGAACACATGAGATGGTGTAAGGTCCCAACCAATGGAATTTCAACTTTCTAGGATGGCGTAGATACTTAGAATCATACAATAATACCAACTACCCAACCTCAAACCTCTTGATCTTGATAGGATGATCATGCCATGCCTTTTGTCTTTCTTTTTCTATCTTCTGACTCCATCTAACAAGTGATCACCTTTTGTCTAATTGCATCAACTTATAAATTATTTATTCCAACACTTTTTCATCTACTAATCCTCCCGTGTGCACTATACACAATGAAGGTACCATGAATTCTACTGGTAAAACAGCCTCTGCACAAAACACCAATTGAAATGGTGTGGAATTATTCAACCTTTTGTAGGTTTTCCTATATGCCCATAAAATGGTTGATACCTTATCATCCCAATCATGTCTTCCATCGTCACAAATCTTAGTTAACATGTGACTTAGTATTTTGTTAAACACTTTAGCAGTTCCATTTGCTTGAGGGTGATATGGGGTAGTCTTATTATGGGCCACCATAAATTCTACAAACAGAATCCTAACTATTTCATTGAGAAAGTGTGTACCCCTATCACTTATTAAACTTAAAGGGAAACCATACCTACTCATTATGTTCTCCCATAAAAATCTAATAGTTATCACCACGGTGCAATCCTTTATAAGCACCGCCTTTTCTCACCGTGTCAAGTAATTAGTGCAAGTGATTATATACCGCAAAACCAATCCTTCAAGGTTGGCACAATTGATCCTACAAAGTCGATTACCCATAATTCAAACTATTCAGCATTGGCTATTGGTTGCAAAGTCATTTCATCCCTCTTTCCAGGTTTTCTAAGGCATTAGCAATGGTCACAGGCCTTACAAAGCTCAATACAATCCTTGTAGATGGTTTCCCACCAAATCCTAGCTAATAAAATATTCCGCACGATGGCATTTCCTACATATTTTCCTCCTACAATCCTACCATGCGCTTCTTCCATAATGTCTACATGGTCATGCTCCAATACGCATCGGCGCAGAACCTCATCATGACCTAACTTATACAAATCTCCACCAATAAACATGTAGGGTGCGGCGCGTATTGCTAACTACTTTCTCTCTAGGGCCTTCATTCCTTTTGGTGCCACACCTATTTTTAAGATCATTGTAATATCTTCCAAGTCTAATGGTGCACTCCACAACATAAATAGTTGTGTGTCGATATGGTATCCTCAATGCTTTGTGCGTCCTCTCCTGAATTAATCCTTGACAAGTGGTCAGGTCTTGAATTATTTTTTCTTGGTTTCACAACCACAGTGAACTCAAATTCTTGAAATAGTAGGACCCAATGACATATGCGCCCTTGTAGAATGGGTTTGTTGACCAAGTATTTCAATTCCATATGGTCCATGTAGAATATAAATGGTGTCACCAACATATACTACCTAAACTTATGTAGCACATAGATCATAGAAAATGCTTCGTGCTCAGTAGTTGTGTAATTCTATTCTATTGGTGTCAACTTTCTACTTATAAAGTACAAGGGATGATCAAAAATTCCCTCTCCAGGTTGTGTTATTACTTCTCCCATAGTTGTTCCTGAGGCATCAATATGCACATGGAAAGTATTATCCCAAGAAGGAAAACGTAACATGGGCGTCGTGACAAGCTTATCCTTCAATGTGTCAAATGTCTTTTGTTATGCCTCTCCCCAATGAAAGGCACTCTTGTGTTTTAATAATTTCTCTAAGGGTGCAATGATCTTGGCATATCCCTTGATGAACTTTCTGTAGTACCCAATATGCCAAAGAAATCCATGCATTGTGCTTTGACTAGTAGGCTCCCCTAATCCTACAATAAGCTGTAACTTTAGAGAGATATAATAACAAACCTTCTTTTTATATAATGTTTCCTAACAGGTTCCAAATGGAGTAAAGCAAAGACACATTTGTTAATGCCGAGGATATCCTCAATTGCCGACATCTCTCAAACATCAACCTTAAGTTGTCACAATGGTCTTTCACCAATCCATACACAGTCCAGTCATCCAGGTAAACTTGAAGAAACTTATGGATGAAGTCCTGAAATGCTTGTACCTAAATGCATGAGAACACAAAGAACACATTCTTTAATCCAAAAGGTATAACCGTATAGGTAAACCTTCCCCATTCATTGGCAAAATTTGTCTTTCTCTGGTCTTCCTTTGCAATTCGACTTGGTGATAACTTTGATAGCCCAACCGTGAAAGAGTAGACTTCGCACCTAGCTACTCCTTCCAAAATTTCTTCAGTAAAGGGGGTTGGGAAAGGATCGATGACACATATTACATTCAAGTCCCTGTAGTCAACACAGATCCTTATCCTCCCATCCTTCTTGATACTTATGACCATTGGGCTTATCCACTCTAATTCTTCTATTGCCTCAATGATACCATATGCTATCATTTTATCTATTTCTTCCTTAACCCGTACGCATAAGTTTGGATTCATCCGATAAGGCCTCTTCCGAATTAGGCACACACCTTCCTTCAACTTGATCTTCATCTCCCCCAAGGAATGGTGAACACCTTTGAGTTCATGGTACCCACAAGGGAACAAATCTTGGAACTTGTGCAACAAATCAATGATCTTTGAAACCTCCTTTTCCGACCAATAGTCACCGATGATAGCTTCCTTAGGTTATGTCTCCATCCCAATGTTAACCTTATTTTTTTTTAAGGGATCATGGTAGGTGTGTGCTTGCTCATCAGCACTATCTATGACCTCATATGTACCCTCCGAATGGTTAACATTCAAACTCTCCATCTCTTCTCCATCTATTACATAGACCATTTTTCCTTTTTCTTTTTCTATGCATGCATGCTCAAGTTGTACCTCCTCTGATTCTTCTTCATTGAGGCGCATCTCCAGAGAAGTTTCACCTATAAATTCTAATAGCCTATCCTCTACCATAGGACTATCCCCCATCGTAAGGCACTTGATCACTTGTAATTCCTTATCCATGGAAGGTTTAGTACTCCTATACTTGAAATCTTGAATGAGATCAGCTACTAAATCTTGCCAATTACACGTCCGATGATGCATCTTCGAATGAATGTACCAAGCATGCACACATCCTTTTATGGTGGAATACAGCTTATGCACCCATAATGAAGGTAGAAACACTTCTCTGCTTCCCATCCAGGCCTTCTCACATGCTTAGATATGAAATGAAGTAGTCTCTTTACCATAGTAGTCTTGTATGACTGTGGGCACATTGCAACTGGAAAACCTTACAAAAAATACAATTCTTACCTCATGCCATTCAAGGTGGTTTTCCCGATGTGTATCCCAATAGCGCGCTATAGTTCTGAGTAGGTTATAACTGAGCATTCCTCTTCTTTCGTCCTCATTTTTCCACTGAGCTTCCATGTCCCATAAGAAAATTTCAGGATATGCCCCTCCAGAGTAACATGGTAACTTATTTCCTTCTAGACACTTGACTAAGTGTGCCTTTGTCACTCTTATTATAGATCCTCTTAACTATCACCCAATTAACTCATAAGTCCCATGCACCCAATTGTCACATGCTACACTAGTGGTATCACTCACAGACTAAGCATCTTTAAATTGGATAACTCCTTCCATGGGGTGACTTATCTCGGATCTCTCGATGGAGCTCACATAGATTATATCAATGAATTCTTCTCCTAAGGGTTCAGTATAGGGTGTTGAATTCCCATCTATCAAAGGAATGACCACCCTTTCCTCTTTGTTCTCAAAACTGATATACCCTTTGTTAAACCATAGGTCAACATTATTCTTATAACACTATGGGCGCCCAAGCAACATAGGAAAGTTGTCTACCTCGGTGAGCACCAAGAATTCAAAGTCTCCAAAGGAACTTGGCTCCTTGAATGGTGATAACTTGCATCCTTTAGGACTCCAATGGGCATTGACTTTGTTTGTTTTCCCTATACAGCACATTCAAAGATGGTTGTAATGCGGTCCTCCCCATTTGATGTCAGGAATCTAAGGTAAGAACATTGACCTCTACTCTTGTGTTGATGAAAATATTACTCATAAGCGACCAATCAATAACCACATTCAAATAAATCACCTTGTCATACTCAAAGCTATGAGGAGGAAGGTTTTTCATGCAAAACTTTCCTTTCATGCTCTACTCGATGTATGGTTCCTTCTCTCTCACCATTCTCCTAGCAAGGGAATAATATTATCTTTCCTTAACATTTTCCATACTTCTTTGACTTCATCCAGGTCCTTCCGTGGAGCCTCAACATTCCTTCTTTTCTCGTGCTTCCTGGATTGCTCCTTTAGACACTGGATCTCTCCTTGTAAACTTTGAATCACATCCATAGTCTCCTAATGTACTTCTTTCTAATGAGCAGGGTCTAGATATTTTCCATGTATTACTTCCTCTCTTCAGACTAGTTTAATTGGTCTTGGCATTTCCTTGACATGCATGACCTCTACTTGCATCGTCAATAGCATAAGTTTTATTCCTAACTCACGCACCACTCGTGGCATCCACTTTGAATCGACCTTCTTGATGCTTACCATCCTAGTGGATTTTTCCTTTCGATCTTGCTGTTTCATATGCTCATAAAGTTATGGACACTTTTCGTACTTATGTTTCTTTCCACACCATGAGTAATGTAACAGTCAGGGACACTCGCATTTATAATGTTTTTGGGATCCATAATTATAACAAGTTCCTCATGGGAACTCGTTTCATCCTCTCTCGCCACAACTACCGCAACCACAAAATTCTCCACAAAAACCTCTTCCACACATTTCTCCATTTGCACACCATTCATAATGTCATTTATCATCCTTTGAACTACTTGCAAGGCTAGTCTAGTGCACACCTAGATCAATAGCATCATGGATTTGATCAATCAGTCTACAATCCTTGGTATCATGGTTCATAGAGGTACAGATCTTGCAATAGTAAGAAACATTCTTTCAGATTACACGTTAGACTAAGGGGCATCTATTTTAATCATGATCCCCATGGAAAATCTCACAATCTAGCACCATAGTGTGCACCGACTTCCAAGGGAAAGTATCATTTGCATGCCCCTCCACTTCACAGTATATACACCAAAGCCCACTATGAACCTCATGCGCTAAGTTAGCAGATAGATTTTCCAACTGCTTGGCCATTGTAGTAATTTGAGCCTCCATAAATGGGCTTACACTAGTGTTAACACTCCCAAAATCTTTGGCACACAGGGCAGCTTCCAATGCCTCACACGGGTCTTTGAAAGTATTGTGTGATAGAGCCCTTCTGAATAGTGTTATCAATCCTTTGATAAACCATTGAGCATGTTGAGAAGGATGAATGTAATGGGATAATAATGATAAGAGAGTATTTTAACATGTGTCATACTCCTACACACTCTCATCCATTCCCTATAAGATCTCCTTCAGAGCATTGATACTCTTCTACTCAAAATTTGGGATATGGAACTCTGTTAAGAAGGCATTTTTCAACATGCTATATTCAACCATCATTTGATGGGGTTCATACTTCCTACACCAACTATGTGTGTGCCCTTGCAATGTTGTTGCAAACTAACTTACCTTTTTCCCCAGGGTAGCGATCCCCTTCGCGCTCCATAGTAACTCACACTTGTGCACATTCTCTGCAGCATCTTCAATACCCCTATATTCTGATAAGTGCAAAGACATCTCAAAAACACTTGGGTCCTCCCAATCCAAAGCCTTGGTTCCCTTTGGTGTTTCCTCCTGACCCACTAGATCCATTGGATCCACCAATTCTTGTTCCTCTTGACCCACCAAATCCACCTCATGTATTCGGTAAAGGACCAGAAGTGGTCGTGCTAGTGTTCCCATCATCCCACTGAACTATGCACTGATGGTTTGTGATATTGTCCCACTACTAGTTATATGTCTCGCACCACTCCTAGATGTGATACCCAAAGCTTGCATACTTACACCTTGTCTAAATATTCCTCCAAATATAGGAATGGCTTACGCAGCCATGGATGTTCCAAATGAAAAATTATATCCCTAGGCACCGATCACTCACTCCCACTAATACCAACTGGGTTAACAATACTTCTCCCTTGATCTTGAAAACTAAACATCAGGGGTTGGTTTTCAGGTGGGTTTAGATGCGCGTTGATGGCTCTTCTTTCTCCATGTGATGAACTCTCATCAGAAGTTGAAGGGGCCTCTCTCTGTGCTTGCCAAGATTGGGTAGCACAGGACTTCTCAAGCTTCATGTCCTCCACGTGAACCTCAAATCCTTCCCACAATGTCTACCTCCATAGATCCATCAAACTTTCAACCTCATGTTGTCTAGTCATCTCCCTTTCATGAGATTTGCTATACTTGAGTTGTCTCTCCTCCCTTTCCTTTTCAACCACAATGTCTGCCACCTTCCTCCACCCTAGCTTCCTTTCCCAAAGACTCGAGAGAAGCTTAGTCGGCCATGGGAAATGGTTCTAAACTCAAAGTAATGACCAAGATCTTCATAGTCAAAGGAATAACATGTAAAAATGATCCTCTAGGCTCCCTTAGAAACTTGAACTAAGCAACTTACGGTAATAATACATCAAAATGTTGTATTCCAAAGTATAATTGGCTAGCACTCCTTCCACTAGTGATCAAGAGCATGTGTTTAAGTCAAATCTACATCCTCCACCCTCTGATAGTCATCTTGGGTCCACATGCATAATCTATAGTACTAGCTTGATCTAGATGTGTATGTTGAAATCCATTCATATAGTTCTACTGGGATGCAGAAAAATAATGTCTCATATAGCTCATAGTATAGGTTCTCTTCTACCCACCTACGTGCATCAAAATCAGGTCCAGTGTTGAATCTTTGAGCAAACTCATTCTCCATGCTCTTGAACCATGTTTCAACACTTTCTAAGGTCATTCGCTTTGTCATCACACATCACAGGGATAGAGATGCATGCCATTTCTCACAACAAGTTCAAAAGGAGGTATCGGCAACGGAGCTAAGATGTAGTCATTTTTTATACCCCTCACTGAATAGGAAAATCCCATGCACACTGGCCTATCATCCAAAGGAGCCTTTGGGCACTCACCCGAGGCATGCACGGGTGTTGAGTCTCTCCTTTATGTGAGTTTCATGAGAATGCATCATCTTAGGACAGACAATCAAATGCAGGATAGAAAATAATTAAACCGCATTTTTATGAACTTAGGAAGAGTTTTCATCTCATTGTATGCATGTAAGAGAGCTAACAAGCAACACATGGAGATGATTCATACAGAAAGGAAATGTATAAGTATTGAACACAAATGATTTATAACAAAGCATTATATTCATACTATCAAAGTTAATAACCCACATTACATCCCTTGAGGTCATAATAGATCCTCATATAATTATGCAGATCCAAATCATGCATCAGAGTTATATTATGCTCAACATGTTACAAAGAAAAATGCAAACCCATCCCTCTAAGTTTGTCATTGCTCATATATTTCTCCTAATCCCTAGCCATAACACCCACCATTCTCTTTTCTATAGGGATTTTCCTCTCTTCAACCATATCATTTTCTTCTACCGAGCACTTGTATTTATAACCTTAGCACCCACTTCCATGCCTTCTAGAAGTTACTGAGATCGATTGTCAACTATCGAAGTGGTCCTCCATGGAAGCATGCCTTTCCAAATCTGAGCTCTCCCTTCCTTGTAATGATTTCTTCTCGGAAAATTTCATTGCATTCCTTGAATATTTCATTTTTGATCCATAGTCGCCAAGTGGCACCTTATCCATAACAGTCATGTTTTTCTTGTGTGCTTCTTGGGATGATGAATGCAGCTAAGTAAAAACCTCGATTAGCGTTGCATGCGCATGTTGTGTGTTCTACGAAACCTTTCAGAACCCCTTCCACCGTGTTCCTTCAATCTCATGCACCCTTCTTCAATTAGGTCCCGCGTGCCAACACGCCTTCTTTTACTTAGATGATATTTTGGGGGCCAACAAGTAACACTCAAGGACTGCATTTTAGGTTGTATTATTCACAACATAGGAGGGGCTATTTTTGAAATCCATCTCACACATATGTCTTGGGGAAAATTATTTTTATCCCATTATCTTCATGTGAATGACACAAGGGAACCCTAGCTTCAAGTAACACAATTCTATTATAAACACACACACACACGAAATACATTGAGTCTAAAATATAGTACAACACTTGGTGACAATCACATTAGGGTGACCATCGATGTTAGTCCGACTCAATCATATGCATTATTCAGTCCATCTAGTGTGTGTTTGAGCCTTATGCAAGTAACGAGGGTTTTTATAGGTTCTAGTGTGACAATAAAACCCTATAGTGAAGCAAGAGTGATAAAGAGAGAAACAAAGAAGACAAGTTTAGACCCTAAAAATATTAGATTTGGAGTTATTTCGGGACACTACAACCATGTTTGGACACTAGCGGATGGGGAAGTCATGTCCTCCTTTGAGTGGTTTTGTCTGAAATTCATACATGTATCATTTTTATAGATGAAGCATATTCAACCTAGATCCATCTCATTCTACCCATTCATCATCCCGAATCAGTCCGTAAATTCAAATACAAGCTAAGTCACTCTATCTCTCTATTTCTCACACTTGCTTATTATTTCATGTTAGATATTGCTTATTATTGTCATATTTTTTATCTCATTCCTCTTATAAATATTTAATTCTATTAAACCGATGATATTAGTGGTCGGTTATGTCATTCGGATTAAGAAATACACCAAGTAATTTTATGAGATTGATAAATGAAGTCTTGAAAAATTTGGGGAAAGGTTATGATTTTGTTCCTTAATGACATCTTGATATCTACTAGGATTTGAGAAGAATTTTTTTCAACAATGCAAGTGCTACAGTGGTTATGTAAAGAGAAGTTAACTAATAATGTAAAAATTGTAATTTTATGTAGGAGGAATTGGTGTATATAGGAGTTTTGAATTCAAGAAAAGGGTTTAAGATAGATCCAACGACGGTCCATCCAATAATGGATTGGCCATTATTTTACAGATTATTTTAAAGAATTTTTTTCAAGGGTGGACTATCTTATACCAAAATTCATAGAATACTTTAGTATAGTGTGTGTGCCTATCATAGAGGCCAATAGAGGACATGTGAAGAGTTATTTATAGATCCAATGCATAAAGGAATTTTTACGAACTAAAGAGAAAGGTGAGAGAATTGAGTGATGGTGTTATAAGATTTTTTGAAGGTGTTCTAGGTTGATTGTGATGCTATTGTTTAGCCATTGGTGAAGTACTAATTAAATAAGGGAGACAAGTAGAGTTTTCTTAGTGAGCATTTAAATGATGAAAAAATAAATTATATCATGTTTTATCAAGAATTATATGCGGTTGTGTATCCATTCAAGAAGTGGAGGAACTAACTATTACTAAAAGGAATTTATTCTATTATATAGATAATCAATAATTAAAATCTATTAATAGTCAAGGGAAGTTAAACTAGAGGCATATGAAGTGGTTCGAGTACCTACAAGGATTTATTTTTTTTTGAAAAATATAAGTGTAATTTCAATAGAGTTTTTATGTAATGAGTAGGTGTTGTATGTTGTTGATAGATATGAGAGTTCAAGTAGTTGGTTTTGAATGTGTGTAAGATATGTATACGAAACGAAATACTTTGGTAAAGCATGGAGAGAATTTTCAGCACCTATGAATGTCTATATGACACCACAATTGATTATATATATATATATATATATATATATATATATATATATATATGAAGTCCTTTTTAATGGAAACAAGTTATGTGTTCCCAGACGATCGATGAGAGAAAATATAGTGAGAGAAATTCATAATGGTGGATTAACATGGAACATTGGTTTGGATAATACATTATTGTACCTAGAGGAGAGTTTATATTTGGCCATGGATTTATATTGATGTGTGAATTTTTTGAAAAAATGTATAAAACGGAAGATGGCTAAGGGGAGATCTAAGTATGCATGATTGTATTAATATTTTCCCATTCTTGAGAAGTCATGGGGGATATCGGTATGGAATTTTTTTGTATTTTCCAAATATGTAGAGAGGGTTTGATTCCATATATGTTGTGGTGGATGGAATCTCTAATATGGAAAATTATATTACCTACGGGAGGAATAATGACATGACTAACATTGCAAATATTTTCACTAAAGATATTACGAGACTACATGTATTTCCACAAAATATTTTGTAAGAAAGGAACACTAAGTTTTTGGCCATTTTTTGTGTATATTTTGGAATAATATGAGTATAGAATTATAATTTAATTTAGTGTATCACTTGTATAATGTTGTACAAATATACGTGGTGATTAGAAGTCTTGGAGAGTTCTTGAGGTGTTTGTTTGGATATAAGCCAGGAACATGTATGACTTGGTGCTTACATATAGAGAGTTGTCCTCTAATAATTTAGTTAATTATATTATAGAAAAGACACCATTATATATTCCATATGGAATTAAGCCATGAAGAGTGGATCTAAGAGAATTTCCAAGCAAAGGATAAATAAGTATTGAATCATAAAACATTATGGAGTATATGGAGGAAGTGCGCCAATAAATGTACAATCGGTTAGAGAATACAAGCACCCGGTAGCCTCAAAGGAAATCACCGGCACACTCCTTGAGTCCAAATCTAGAAGAATTAAGATTGTAATATCCTCTTAATCCAAAATCATAGTTTGTAGAACTCACAAGGCTCACATGGTCGGTAACTACACAAAGGTCGTATCTACGACAACCAACTAAGGAATGAGAGAGGATTATAGGTCACCATTTTGCAAGCCTAAGATGTGTATGATACACAATATGCATGGTGTCTCTAGATTAATTTTCATACATACCAAACAAATGGAAGTGGATTTTCAGTCTATAAGAGACTCCACTTCCTATATCATACTCATCTCGAGCAACATGGTCCATTGTTCACCCTTCTCACTCCCCACGTACACCTTGATACTACCCATGGAGATCGGTGGTGTAAAATAACACATAACACAACACAACATCACTAATATAACGTTACAACACAACATGATATGCATAGATATCATATAAGGGATGATGTACATTACAATTAATCACAATTTACATAACAACACACACTTTCCAAATAATGCACGATGGCATAGTCATGCTACAACATGGGTCATAAGGTCAACATATACCCATATTCACGAGAATAGACACATTATTGCCTATTCCCAATAAAAATAAGTACAAAATAGGTGGTGCACCACTAAAACACATACAAAATCCAAAATATTATACATTTCCTATATACACATTGATGGCACACAAAATAGAAAATAGAGTATCAACTTAAATACACATTCAATATTCACCACAAAACATTATTCACAAACATATTGATAGGACATACACACTATATGAAAATTTCACATGAGGGTACTCTTATCACAACACTTTGATATCTCATAAGTCCACACATGGTAACTATCATAGGTACATACATAACATCACCAACACAAGTTATGAACAATGTAACATGACATAACATAGTGTGTTCATATTGTAACAATATCCACATCAAAAACATATACTAGATGTTCAAGAGTATGAACCTCCAATCTAATACCAAATATAACGCCCACACTAGCAACACACGGTCAAAAACACAAATATTTTTTTAACTTAAACTTAAAATCTTATAACACTTATCAAAAAAACTTACATTATCACTTGGGCCCACATAACAATAACACAATGCATGAACCAAAACACAACATGTGTCACTTCGCATGTATCTCCAAAACATTTAGACAATGATACCAACAATAATTTAAAAAGAACATATAATACCGTCAATCCATAAAATGGCTTGTCAAGGGGAAATGGTGCCAATACTTCCACTTATCCCTCCACTAAGGAAGGGAGACTAGCCTTTGGTTCCTCCAAATAATTCATACAACCACACATGAAAACACACTTATCCCTCCACACTTATCACTCCACTAAGACTAGTCTCACCAACCTTTGTTTCCTCCCAAAATAAATAAGATACCCCATACACTATAATAACACTTATCCCTCCACCTTTGGCAATGCAATTCCCCAACATACACACATACAAAGCATAATCATGCATACAATAAAATATAACACATCAATTAATTGACATGAATTTGAAATAGAAATCAATTAATTCCATAAAGGTTTGACATTAAGAGAAAGAGAAAATAGCATTTCGTCATATATGCATCGGCATGCCAAGCCTTCATATGATGGTTGGAAGAGAGAGGGTTATGAAAATTCATAACATTATCACACACTACCAAGCCTCTAATGGCTTACAAAGGGAACTAGGGTCAATCCATACCACTTATCACTCCACTAAGGTATGGGGCATAAGTTCTTGGTTCCTCTAGTAAAATAAAATGCATGTCACTTATCCCTCCACCTGGTTTATTTCAAACCCACTTATCGCTCCACTAGAACAAATCCCACATACCTTTGGTTCCTCCTTAATGTCACACAATTTTTACTTCAATTTTATATTTACTTATCCCTCCATAATGACCCTACCTTCCCCATACACACAAACGCACGTGTTAATCTCACAATGATAACTAAACAAGTACACAACATATAAGGAAACCACATTACCACTCAAATGAGTATTAAATAATTTAAATCCCATCAAATGATGGAAAAATAATAATGATGATGAGAGAGAGAGAGAGAGAGGTATTTTACCAACAGTAAACACATCACATAGCTTGCTTTATAATCATATAAATCATGTGTGTTAAACATGGTTTAAGGAACTTATTACTCCTTCAAACTCATAATCACATGAATGGAGTAACCATAACTCACAAGATATTGACTCCAACAAGTATAAAACCAACAATAAGGAGGGGCCAATATACTAATAAGAGAGATGACTACCTGTAAGATACATATAATAAATTAATTCACTTTTCCTTTTTAGATTACTTCATCAATTACCACCTTTTTTTAAATGTGTTTATGAATGTGAACAAGGCTCCTTCCTTTATTATTACAAGTTTCCAATATTAGAATATGTACTATTATTTTCATTTTCTTTAATATCATATTAAACATTTTTAACCATTTTTACCTCATTCAAGGTGTGTGAGATATTCATCACAATTTCACAAAAATCATTACATTTACATTCTTCGCATTTCATTTGCATTCTTTACTTTTGTCTTAGGTTGGCATCGTCCCCTTTTGAAGAACTATGAATCATATAACACTACTTCACTTGGTGAAAATAAGCTTCAAGGGGTATTATCTCATACAACGCACATCTTTTTATTGCACTTAAAAAATTCAAGTATATAGAATACATATTTCACAAGTGGGACATTCAATATATTATTATGAATTTAAAATCCTTCTACGAATCTACTATAACCATAAAAATATACCATCTTATTTACTCATGTTATTATAACCTATTCGTCATTGCATTAACTTCATATTGACATCATTTTAAAGTATAACTAAGGTTCAATTTACACTAGCTCTCACCAAGGAGTCAAGATTCCAAAGGGTGTGTCCTAACAGAAATAATTTCTTTTATTTTCCTTAGTAAATTTGGGTAATGAATACATGTTACAAGATAGACGTTCAATATAGCTTTAGACATCATATTGTCTTCTAGGGAACTCATCCTTTCAGTGGTTGATGTGCATTAAGGGTATTTTATTAATAGTCCCCATAGAATATACAAAACTTATCGATAATGTTCATGTTCCAAATGGGGGTATAAACTCTAAAAATAGGAAAAATTGAGGTGAAAAATTATATGTGTCTCATAAACCTTCAAACAACTCAATATATTTGATACTACTTGTCATGTAACACTTTACTTCCGAATAAAATTCAGGCTTCACACTCAATGGGTTCATACATGAGAAAATTAGGTCGAGGTTTCTCTAAAGTCATTTAAATTTATATAATGGGATCATTTGAAAGTGAAAACATCCCAATTATACTCATAAGGATTTGGATACCCAAAATTGTACCAATGGAAATACATGTATGAAGGAGATATTGTTCATGAAGAGACTATAGCTACAACATTTAGGAATGATGAACTTACACTAAAAGTGACAAGGTACACCTAGTGTAGTCCTTCCTCATACCAATGTACCTAAACTATGGAAATGTTTTGCAAGGCTAGTCCCAAGTAAAAATAAGTAAACAATCGATAATAGGTTTAAACCTTGTCTTAACACGACAATGGTTTTCATACTTGACAAGATTTGACTAACATTGAAGGTATGATAAGAGGGTTATATACTCATTTCATTTAGGTGGCAAAGGCAAGGTAAGTTCCAAACCATCATTTTAAGTTTTAGGAAGGAAACTACAATTAGTATGATAAATGATTGTTTTAATAATTTCATTCCTCTAAACAAACAATCAATTACAACCGTATATAATTTTCAATGCACATATAGAATAACTTTTATTTTGTTTTCATTTTCTCTTTTCAAAATGGTAAATAACTACAATTTTTCAAAATACAATATATCACACCATTTTATAAATTTTACAATTTATGTACAAATATAAAGATAAATTGCTTCATTTTTCTTACTTATCATGTTATCTCGCAACCTACAACAACTGTTAGAGAATGGGTCATTAAAAGGAATTGGCATGGAATTCTCCTACTATCAAACACAATTCACGATTGATAATTTTCTTTTTTTCAATTAAATACAAAACTTTACACATACAAGAGAGGTACAAATTACTTTTAATTTCTTTTCATTTTCCAAGCAATAGTGAGATAGAGAGAGGAGAGAGAAATACATCATTTTCTGTCAAATTAATTTTATCAAAACAAATAACCAAATGGAGATTCATGACATCATATGTTAGTGCCTATGTGTTTTTCCACCAGTGATTTAACTTAATATTGGTCCATGACAATGTTTTCTAATTTTGCTACTAGTTTGCAAAAATGTCCAATTTAGCCCAAGTGGCTATAAAACTACGTTCAAAAACTGATTTCCAATGGTCAAAGCACCATGATACCAATCCTATACATTCACCTATATACAAGGAATTCACTGGAGTTAATGAAACTCAAAACTAGAAAATAAGGTACAAATGGAAACTACTTTTAAGGCGCCACTTTGAGTCGTAGTTGGACTAGTTTGACCTAGTAATTTAGCAACTAGAGGCCTATAAAACCCCCTTGTAAAACCTACTCATGAGGTTTTTTCTCAAAAATAAATATTGCAAGAAATTTTTGTGTAGAAATACTAGAGGTTTATGAAAACCAATATCCATTTCTTCACTTGAGGTGCAAATGGAAAGCCAAAACCAAACTCAACTTTTAAGTTTTAGCAGCTTCCCAATACTGTAAACATGGCTAACAGAGCTCCTAGAGGGGTTATGAAAAGTGCAAAAATGAACCTGTGAGGACATCAAAAGGTTCAATATAGTAATCCACATGACAGAGTACCCATTCAAAGCTTAACCTTCCCATTTCGGGGTTCGAAAAGATATTTTAGACGTTGTTGAATATTGTGTTTAATAACTTTTACATGGTTAAAACACTTATTTCACTAAATTGGGACATATTCCAATGAATTGAGACTCCAGTATTGGAAATATTGGAAGAAATCCATCTCCATTTTTGCGTATATTGGATTCTATTTTTGTCTATATTGGATTCCATTATTACTATTATTGGAATCCAATAGTAGTAATATTGGATTCCAATATTGTCATTATTGGAATTATTCTAGTTCTAATTTCACTATTATTGGATTCCAATATCACTATTATTGGATTCCAATATCGCTATTATTATTTCCAATTTGGCTAATATTGGATTCCAATAGCGCGATTATTGGATTCCAAGTTCACCACTATTGTAATCCAATTTATAAATCCTAATTTTTGGATTTTAGTTTCACTATTTTAGGATTTCTATTTTGTTATTATTTGAATCCCCACATAAGCCAAGTGGCCACTATCTTACATAATCCAAGCAATCATTATCTTACATAAGCCTTACAGCCACTATCTTCAATAATCCTAGTGGTTGTTAACTTACATGATGAAATTACATCTAGATGAAATCAACCTAACGGGGTAAAAGTTACATCTTTTTATTGGCTGATTTGTACATGTGACTTGATTTTACTTGTGTTTTTGGCTACCTTTTTCTAAATTTTTAGTATAAAATTTATAAATGTTGACTTCGATTTTTACAACTAGTGGTACTATACTACACATTACCACTCACAGTCATTGGCTTATGCACAGTCATTGGCTTCTTTCCCCTATGGCTTTCAAAATTTGTATAGCCTAATGGCCGCTTGTGATGTAGTTTTTTTTACACGCTAAAATTCAAATATTGACTCCAATGGGAGGCCAAAGTTGGTGATCACACTTCAATGTGAGAGCGAGTGCAATTTCAAGTTCAAAACTCGCACTTTAGACATGACAATGATAGCTCATCATAGTGCAAGAGAGATTCATGGCCTCGTACATCTACCAAGTGTGATTCATCACACGATGAAGTGCGATCCATCACATGATGAAGTGTGATCCCTCTCACGTCAAAGTGCAATCCCTCGCATGTCAAAGTGCAATCCCTCACATGCCAAAGTGTGATGGATCACACATCAAAGTGTGATCCCTCACATGGTGACATGTGATACCTCACATGAAAAAATTACGAGCATTTTCAAGATGAAGTGTGAGCATTCACAATTGGAATAATGCGGGAATAGGGAATAGATTTTGGGAATAGGTTTACATGGACTAAATCCTATCCAATTTATTATAACCACTATTGTAATCCAATTTATAAATCCTAATTTTTGGATTTTAGTTTCACTATTTTAGGATTTCTAGTTTGTTATTATTTGAATCCCCACATAAGCCAAGCGGACTATCTTACATAAGCCTCGTGGCCATTATCTTCAATAATCCTAGCGGTTGCTAACTTACATGATGAAAGTGCATGCTAGGTGAAATCATCCTAGCGGGGTCAAAGTTACATCTTCCTTGCAGCCACTAAGTTACATTTGCCTTGTGGCCACTAAGTTACATAATACCATGATAAGCCTAGCGGCCACTATCTTACATAAGTGTATAGGTTATTAACTTACATAAGCCTAGCCCGCTATCTTACATAAGCGTATAGGTTGTTAACTTACATAATCCTAGTGGCCGCTAATTTACACAAGAGTAGATTCATCTAGGTGAAATAATCCTAGCGGCTGGAAAGTTACACTAGCCTACCGGTAGCAAGTTTCATAAGCCTACCAACCACTAAGCTACATAAAACTAGCGGTTGCTAAGTTACATAAGCCTAGGTGCCACAAAGTTACATCAGCCTAGGGGTTAAATTTGACCACCACTTGCCTGTATCAAGCAATTTTTAGATGACGGTAATTTTACAATATTTCCCTTTAAAAAATACAAAACAATAGTTATTGAAATTCTTCAAATTTATATTTATTTAATATTTTATGTATATTATATATTGATATAATTTTTATATAAATCTATATAAAAAATATTGTGATATTGTAAATATGCAAGTTGTGTGTGATAAAGTCAACTACTTTTATGCTTTTCCATTCTGTAAATCATAAAGAACAACAAAGAGTTAAGAATTACATTAAACAAGTTGTTTTGAGGAAATGGATTTGAAAATGTATTTCCATAGGCAATCAATCCTTTGAGAAAATTACATAAGCATTGATCCCTCGCAAGGGTATTAATTATTGTTCTTGAATTTGTGCAAGGTATTGCTAGATAGCTTCATGACCCCGATTTGGTATTTTAATTTGAACTCCTTTCCATGTTTTTCTTGGACTCCATGCCCAGATGACATTGTCTATATCAATATCTAATGTGTCCCTTGATTTTCACCACCATTTCTTTTTCAACAAGCATTCCTCATACCTTTCTTTTTATATATTTCCTTTTCTATGGGTTCCCACCAGTGTACCCTTATCTTTTGAGTGTTTGTGTGAACATCCTATATTAGTTTTAGTTATGCCTTTCCCATCCATATAGGTACATTATCATCAGCCGGTCTTACTAGTATCATCTTCCCAACATTCACATCCACTACTAGGTTGAATTCCTCTTGAGGTCTATCACAAATAGGTCCAACATATATCCTTATTTGAAAGGACATTTTGACAATAGTAGCTATCCATGTCAAGACATGGTGCACCCACTATCTGATCATACATTGCACTTATCCTAAATTGTTTTTGGCCAAAAACAATCTCTTCTCATCATGTTACAATTGAAAAAGGGATTCTCTAGGGCACATGTAGAACATTTTTCCAATATGCAATCTTTGGAACATAGTATGCTTCTCCACCATCTGTTGAACTCTTTTCCTAGTGTGTGATGTATGCCTAAATGCCTCTCTACATGTCTTCCATCTCTTTGGGTTCTTTAAAGGGTGCCAATGGAGGATCCCCTTCAGAAAGAAAGGTTTCCCATCCACTATTTTCTAGATCTCAATTGAGTGTGACCAGACATGGACTCCAAGATTGATGCTTTGAACTCCATGATGGGCTTGTTGTCTTTGACATAATTTAAACATCTTTGGTTTGTTGATACCCATGATCTTGTGGTTACCATCTAGCAAGTGTGGTTCCACAAAGGCCTTAAAGTCATAGACTTCCTCGATAAGGTATGGAGTGAATGTGTTGGACTCCTCTTGGCATGTTTTGTAAGTGTCCATTATTTGTGGCAAAGAGAATGTATCCAATTTACACAATGTTGTTGATAATCATCACCAAATGTCCCATCTATGTCTTCATGTGTGTGACCCACTGAAGGAAACTCACATACACTGTGTTGAAAACCCTTCTAGCTGTCAACATGGATGGATGCAAACAAAACAATGTGTGATTTTTGTTGTCACTTGCAACATTATCTAGTTATAAGTAGAGAGTTGGTGGTTGTTTTCTAAATGAACTTGAACAACTACTTACAGTATTAGTTGTATGAGCACCCTCATTTTTCTTCTTGTATTCCTTGCACTTTTCATATGCATCATTTTGCAATAGTGCATCATGTAATGGGTGTTTTGACGTCCCACTACTATATAACAAATCACCATACTAATGATCTGTAAGTGGTTCTTCTAGCTTCCAGATACATAGTGTCAATGATGTTATTGTGAATTTTCTCCTCACTCAACAAAAGGGAGACCAAAGTGCCCAAAACCCCCCATTTTGTGCCCATGTGTCAGCATACCAGTCAAGGTGATGGGGAGATTAATAGCATTGCTTATTGATTTTTCTTTTTTTCCCATCCTTGGTATTGTAGTTTTCATCTTGTCCATTTTTCATGCACAATGCTCAAATAACTATTAGGATTTTGTTGTGATTGCACTCTACATGCATAGTAAGTTGCATGAAAAATTTTGAATGTAATCATTGTGCCATTTATGGCATTGATCTATTTGTGCCATTGTTTCTGACATGAGGTCATTACACATTTTTTTCTTAAGCTTTGTGCACTCATCACATTTGGCGAAGAAGTTGTTCTTGGTGATTGAAACATGGGAGAAATGTTCTTTCCATATTTTGTTGAGATTTGACTATGACATTTGAGGAAGGCCCAATAATGAAAGGCCCTCATTACACTTTTGTAGTATGTAAGAAAAACTATAACATACATGAAAATATCATTATTACTTTAGTACCATCTTGTCCCACTAAATGAGACATGTGTGGGGATATATCATAATTCTTCTCCACCATTTTGGATATCAATGCAATAGTTGCAATAGTGTTTGGAATTTGTTTTTGTTTTCTTGTATTTCCATTTACTTCCCTCCTCTCACCATTAATCCAAGATTGTTTATATCTGTAATAGGTGTATTTTCAGGATTCCATGACATCTATACCATGCATTCTAACATACATCCCTTCCACATAACTTCAATTTATCTATAGTATGTTCTGAAGTTTGACCTTGATCACAACTGATAGCATTTGTGGTGAATGTATTAAGTACAAAGTTTTTTTATGGCAGTTCATTCATATCTAGAGTTAAATTCCAACTGTGATTGAAAGCACTTAGAGATAGATTGAGAGACATCCTTCCTTGACAAGGTTTTTTCTCAACTTTAGACAAAAATTATTCTCTTGATTTTTCATCATTTTCCATTTCCTTTGATGTACTAGATGGAGTAGAATTTACCTTTTGGCATTTGCAAGCATTGTAAGGTATTTTTATCAAGTTTTCATTACTACTACATATGGAGGATTCATATGAATTTGGGTATACCAATTGAGGCAATGGATCTTCAAATGCACTCCACATTTCTACCGGTAACTCTTCTAGAATTTCTTTTAGCCTTACTTCCATAATAGAACCATCTTGATGGGCCAACTAGGTTGGGCCATTGGATGAGAGATCCTTCTGATATGGAGAAACCCTTACAAAAAGGCATAATTAATTTATCAACATGCACCCCAAATGTATTTCCATCTAATTTTTTAAAGTGCATGTCTCCTTCACAGACATTTGTAATTGTTTTTTGTAACAAAAATTTGTGTCTTTTGAACAAAAATGTATCAACTTGGCATTAACCCCTTGAACTTCAAATTGAAGTCATTGTTTGATGTGGTGGTTGTTTCTTGGAGTTCGAATTTCCATTCACACAAAGTGCAGTTCTTGTTTCTAGATAAACTAAATTTTTTGATTGGCCAAGAAACTTCTTTGTTGTTACGTTGTAGACTTGGATAGCAATCATTGCATGTAGTTATAATATTCTCCACAAAAACACCAAAGTGTGTGGGTCCCAACACCACTCCTAAAATCACATGTTGTTCTTGTACCAGGGATATAAACCCTTCATCTATGTCACCTTCTTTCTAAGGACACTTATGTTTTTAGCACCACATAGGTTGTAGAAAATTCATCCTATCTTTAGGAGTTGTGAAACAATGGCTATCACTGGTAGAATTCAAACCCTCATCCTCATTAAATGTATCCTCTGAGTCACTACTCATGATGTTTTGAATGCCATCACCCCCACATGTGAAACATTTGAAATCACATGCTTAATCATTTTATTCCTTTCCCATGGGATAAAGTATCCCTTGTTTTCAATTTCCAGGGTTTCACAATCATCAATTATGTATGGTAGTCTCTCGCTCTTTGCCATTGAATACAATACTTATTGTGACAACGAATAAGCTAGACCCCACGTCTCTACAATGGAGTGTATCTTTGGATGGATAAACTAGTCCCTCCACAACTTTCACACCTTTGGATAGTAAATCCACATGTTCTCCTTCTTCAAAAAAAAAGTTCATTTTCAACTATATCCACAAATAAAAAAAAAATTAGTACAAAGAACACTTAAATCTTTAACATTAGTGTGGAGAATTGAAATCACAATGAGAAAATAAAAATATACATCTTATATGAACATATTTAAAACCTCATTTAATCCAAATCTTTAAACATATAACAAATTTTTTACACCCTTTTGATCTCGCTACTATGTGTGTATAATTTTATCCATAAACCACATAGTGTAGGGAAAGATTAAGATTTTTATAATGCACACATTTTCTTTTGTGCATTTAAATTTTGTTGAAAAATTATTTCTAAGGGATTAAAAATAGGTACTTTTTAGTACAAAGAAAATTAATATTGGCCCTTGCTTGTGAATGAAATCAGCTTTTCGGGACAACTTGATGTGTCACCTTTTTATTGGTTTCTTTGTACATGTGACTTGATTTTACTCATCTTATTGGCTACCTTTTTTTCTAAATTCTTAGTATACAAGTTATAAATGTTGACTTTGATTTTTACAACTAGAGGTACTATACTACACATTACCACTCACAATCATTGGCTTATGCACAGTCATTGGCTTCTTTCCCCTATGGCTTTCAATAGTTGTATAGCCTAGTGGTCATTGTGATGTAATTATTTTTTTTACACTGCTAAAATTCAAATATTGACTAGAATGGGAGGCCAAAAGTTGGCGATCACACTTCAATGTGCGAGCGGGCACAATTCCAAGTTTGAAAACTCACACTTGGATGTGACAGTGATAGTTGATCGTAGAGTGAGAGAGTCGTGGCCTCGTACATCCACCAAGTTTGATTCCTCGCATGACACATGTGAAATTCCTCACATGTCAAAGTGTGATCCCTCACACTTCAAGAGTGATTCCTCACATGTCAAAGTGTGATCCTCACATGTCAAGTGTGATCCCTAGCACGTGAAGTGTGATCCCTAGTTTGACAAAAGTACGTGCATTTTCAAGAAAAAGTGTGATTCACACTTGGCCTTATATTTAGGGCCATTAATATTGTGTCAAGTAAATCATTCATGTATTTAATTCTCTAATTGTATAGCTATGCTTATTTTATGGTATAGAGTTCAAGTTTTAGTCTTTATTTGATTAACGATGGTGGTATATGCTTTGATTCAATTATGTGTATTAATTGTTTCTAATATTTTTATATCCTACGTAATATTTTAACAATATAAGTTTATTTTTAATAATTTAGACTTTATTTGATTAACGATGGTGGTATATGCTTTGTTTCAATTATGTGTATTTAATTGTTTCTAAGATTTTTATATCTTTGTTTTTAATAATTGTATATAATATTGAGTAGAAGTAACACATGCTATGTAGTTTTTATTAATAATTCTCAATATTAAAGACTTAATTTTAATTAAATTTTGAAATTAAGTCTCAAACAATGTCGAATTGTAGTTTTCATACATTAAAAATTATGTTATAAAAATGTTACCTTAATTTTAGATCGTGTTGTCATGTGTATAATTTTATCCATAAACCTCATAGTGTAGGGGAAAGATTAATATTTTTATAATACAATAACAATTACACTTTTTGTAAGGTCAAATGTTACATAATTAATATTGTGCTTCCCTAAACATTAAATGGCCATTAAACCATGTAATGTAAAATCCACCACTTGAGAGTATGTTTTTATTTTTTTCATACTACATTTAATATTAAGTGGTACAATATTAAATTTTAATCCACACAAACTCTATAACGTCTATATTTAATGCAATAAAATGGAAAATTGTATACTCATTTCAAGGTGACCACACCAAACAAGGAGCACATACACAAATGGGGGAAGAACAAGTTACAAAAAATTAAAAGAGGTAAAGCATTGTTATTTTATTTTGAAATAATTTTAGTTTATACACCCATTTCACAATGATTATAAATATTGCATTTGTTAGTAGGTAATTAACCAATTTTCAATGGTTCTCCACATGTTTTGATTATGTGATTTTATAGAGCACGACCCTTGTATATTTATTTTTAGAAAATGGAAAATGAAATTAAGTTTAGATAAAAGATGGAGTACATAAATTGTTTCATTTGTGATTGTTTATAGTAACTAATAAATTTGTAGGACATGGAAATATCACCATTTTCCTTGTTTTCACATTTTGAATCACAAGTTTTCAAATCAACTCCAAGAAACTATGTAGAAATATGGTTTTTTCAACACAAGCTAAAAATTTCCATGTAAAGGACTTCTACATAAAAACTTAGATGGAAATAGTGTCTCAAATTTGCAAGAGAATACAAGTGGCACACAAAATTGGGTCCTTGCATTCCACATTCACAAATCGATCTAAATTCTCCATATATTGTTGATGATGTTGATGATTCAAAATTAGAAGAAACATTTTCAATAACCCATGCATATGAAAGAGATAGAAATAAAGAGGAGCTGATGAAAGAATACAAAGAAGAGTTTTGGTCAAATCTGATGTGAAAACATTTATTTCAAAATACGAAGAGGTGTATGAACATTTAAACCATGGATATATCGGCAAGAAACATTGGGATAATATAGCATATGCTTTGAATGAAGTTTGTGGAAAAACATTCACTAGGAAGCAATGCAAATACAAGATGAACAGGTTGAAGAAAACCTCAAGAAGGAGAAACAATTGGAAAACACAACATTTCCAACATACATCAACATGGAATTTCTATGAAGATATAGATCACATTACATAGAAAAACACAAGGTTATTGGTTTTAATGGAAAAGAGAGGGTTAATACAACCACTTCTACTTCTAAAAAGACATGAGAGGGAAATCAAAATCCCTTCTATCAACATTGAAAATTTGGAAGGAGCAAAGATAGAAACCCCTTTGAATAAAAATGGAATTCAAAGAAAATGTGAAGAGAAAAAGAAACTCTTATGGATATTTGAAAGAGGTAATCAAAATAGCATGCATCTATTATGTCGACATTGAAATAAATTGAGCAAGGGAAGGCTTCAACATGAGCGTGAAAGAATGGAACAAGAGAGAAAGCTAATGGAGAAAATATTGGATGTACAACTTCAAGTCGCAAGTCTTTTTACCCAAGTAAATTACAATTTTTTAACCTAAGTAATATAGTATTGCATCATTCATTCCATCTTAAAAGAAAAATATCATGCATTGGAGTTAGCTAATACTTCTCTATTTTTCATTCTTCCTTTTTATTTCAAAACAATGCCAATGATCAACATCATGGGCACCACCAAGATCATTGACACACACATCCAAAGATATTGTTTGTGTAACAAAACAATTTAAAATGATGTTGGTAAACATGTATATTTTTGTTAGGAAAATATGATAATTCAATATGTGAGACATCAATTGAACCACATATCACTGGTAGTATAGTCAAAGTATGGAATACTTATATACTCTCTATGTAATTTATAGATGATAATATTTCCAATGAGCATGGTGTTATTTTGTTGATAATGTTGATAATTTTGAATTAATGGTGGCACGTGCAACACTCTTTATTTTTTGGTCATTCACTTTTATTTCTTTTCACTTCATTTTGATTGAGTTTTTGGTCTAGTGCGAGTATGGTCTTTCTAGGGTTCCCTTTTATCACTTTGCATGGGAGAGAATGGAAATGGCCTTTCTTTTCAGCCATCTCCCATAGGTGGCTTCAAGAAGTGTTCTCTATATGGTTTTGTGCTCGAGGCCAAGGCTATAGAGCATGTGTTGGGTGATTCTTACATGCAGATACTAGCAGGGCCAAAGTCAACTCAAAATCACAGCGGATTTTCATTTCCAATTGCCTTTTACTCCATTCGGTCAAGATGGATGTTGTGGAAGTCATGAAATTCTTCATTTACCTTATTCATCATGTTGGTTTATGAGTTGAATTGACCATTGTAGTAGCATCCCTACCCTCTAATTTGGGTGGAGGAGGTGGATGAAATAGGAAATTGGCTCAAGGCACGGGGTTGATTGGCTTGGTCAGCGTAGTATAGGGAGTTTCTCCTACATGCTGAGGTTGTTCATGCTCTATTCTGGCATGGTGGTCCAAACCCTAGCAGACTGTCACCTCTGGATCTCTTTGATGCTCATTTTCCTATAGACTCTGGCCATTGACCACCTCAATGAGTTTCAGGAAAATGTCAGGGTGGATTTTTCTTCTTCTATTGGGTAAGGCCAAACAACGATTGGCGTTGTTTTCGGTGGTGGTGGTTGAGGCGTGGAGGGAGGTAGGGGTGCTTGTTCAGACATGGCACTTGGAGCTATGGGCAGGGTAGCATGGGTCTCCATTTCCAAGGGTGGTGGTTCTTTCGGATGAGGAGTAATTCTTCTTCCTTGCTAGTTTTTTTGGTGTTGTGGTCTTGTGCTCTCTGGTGTCTTGTTGTTCCTTTTTCACTAGTGTTTCATTCTTCTCCATTCGGGCCATTTTGTGGGCCTTTTTTTTTGGTTTTTTTTTTCAGTTTGGTATGTGTTTGTTTGTAGGGTGGGTCCCCTAACCCTCTAATTCATACTCTCGGTTAAAATGTTTAAAAATCAAAAAAAAATTTGAGTGTCATTAAACCAAACAATGTAAAGTTCGTGCGATATTCAAAATATGATAATTCAATATGTGAGACATCAATTGAACCACATATCATTTGTAGCATAGTCAAAGTATGGAATACTTATATACTCACTATGTAATTTAAAGATGATAAAATTGACATTGAGCATGTTGTTCTTTTGATGATATTGTTGTTAATATTGATAATTTTTGTGTGTGGCATATATGGTTAATATAGTGGTTCCCCTAAAATTAATTGTCATTAACCAAACAAAGTAAAGTTCATGTGATATTCAAAATATGTGTGTCATTTGATAGTCATTAATTATCCATTAAATATAAAGAAATTAATAATGTAGCATCATGTCTTTTTGTAATTTGTGTGCTGAAGAAAGTGGTGATTGGAAGTGTCTGTTCCATATAATTATAGATTTTCATTCATTAGTATATTTCAAGGACACTTAAATTTGTGAATCTTTGTGTGAGAACATTGGCATAAGGGAAAAACTCATAAGCATAATAATTCATTGGAAAATCAGATCACGGTTTGATTGGAAAAATTATGAGCATGGTTTGTTTTCGTGAAGGCATCAAAAATTGGTATGCATTATCACCTTTGCTCCTTCCAAATTTTTGAAATTCTATGTATGTAGAATATTATGTAGCCTTTTCAAAAAAACCCTAATTTCTCTTCTTTTAGTAGTCAAATTCTATTCTATTCTTTAATGCTCTTTGAAAAACACTTCTCAATTGATAGGGTTTGACATCATTTTTCATTCTTTTAAATGATTTGCTAAATAAATGTGTACCACTTTGATCCCATGTTATGGGTATTTTTTAAATATGTGTGAGAAATGATTCATAAAATACCTGACATGGACATCAATGATTACTGAAGTGAACAAAATGGTTGTTGTTGAAAAGATGAGGAAAATAGATTTTTTCAATTAGGGTTGTTAATCATTTAGGGATTTTGGATCGTTAGTGACCGGTTTCTATAGAAATTTCATTTTAAATTAAATTGTAGTAATGAAATAATGATAGTAACTTCCAGTAGATGAAATAGTAATAGTAACACAAATAATTTTTTTCTTGTTTATAGTAATTGTTTGATTACATAAGGAAATTGTTGGAAATAATTTTTTTAAAAACATATATGTGACTGCCAAAGAAAAATGCAAAGAGTTCCATTTGTGTAGGTTCCTCTTTGAAAATGAGTGAATCGGGGAATTATAAAACCTACTATTTGAGAAGTTAGGCTAAACAAGATTCTGAATAATGTTTCACTTAATTGATAGTTTTGAAAGACATATACACATTTATAGATTAAAATTATAGGCTCTAGTTATTTTAGTTAAATTAGCTAATGATATATCAACAATAAAATTATAAGATGTCATTGGATTTTCTTTCTTAATGTGAAAATAAGCATATGGAAATAGGGAGATGTGATATCATGAAAAATTATGAGGTTTAATAACAAGGGAGATTATACATAGGGTTCGGAGTCTGTATTTTCATACTAACACTACAAAGAGTGTGTTCATTATATTTATTAGAATTATACCATGGCCTTTGAGACTTCATTTACTAACTAATTATATATCACCATATTTTACAATTTAAGGATGTTATTGATCACTAAGATTTGTATAGTTTCTTTGTTAATGCATTAAATATTTTTCCTCATTAATGGGTGCCTAGTGACCGCTCAAGTGAGTATAGGTATATCCTTGGGGTTCATCGTAGTAATACGAAGGATAAAAGCATGTATTTATTTATTAATGATTCATATATAATGTTAAGCTCCAAACAATATGTTAATGTATGACCTTTGCAATGCTAGATAAGACATATTATTTTTGTACCCACTTAGTAGTGATTAGATTTGTGTTTTTTTCATTGCAATAATTGTTGTTATTTAAAATAAGCCTAGATACGCAAAAGGTTTTAATAGGTTGTTGAGGCTGAACATAGCAACCGCTAAGATCAACATCACGTATATCTTGACCCCATAGTTCAAGTAATGTAGAAATTTTTCTCATTCTAATAATAGTTGTCTTGTGAATAAAATCCTTTGACACTACCAATCTCTAAATATTTCATTGTTGATCAACTTAGAAACCACTAGGATCTAAAATATGTAAGACTTGAAGCCTCAAGAGTTCTTATATCGATTAACTTTCTCATTGCATTAATATTTTTTACTGGAGTGACACCTAGCAAACACGATGGTTAAAAATGTATATATTGACCCCTCAGTGGTGTTTGTATAGCATGTATGCTTTGGTTATTCAATTAATAGCATGTCTATGAATGATGTCTAGTAATGAGATGTATTCATGATCTTGTAACCAACTAATCAAAAATAAGTAAGTTTTGATCCCTTATGAATTCATGTTGTTAATGTAAAATTACAGCACCCCCTGATTTGCCCTATATGTGTATTGGAAATTGTAATTTTCTAATATTGACCATCTCTTTAAGTTGGTGGGACTTGTGAACTTGATGAGATGGTCCTCCGAGAAGAATGTCACTTCTACTTCCTAATCCTAATGCTACAACTACTCCTAAAAATTCCAAGGAGACATGTGGGAGAGAGAGTGCATGAAAAGGGAAATCCTACACTAAAGGGGGTGATAGCACCATGATTCTAAAAGTGGTGAGATATTCAAATGTGTTCCCAACGAGGGAGAAAGAAGAGATGTAACATAAGGCTAGGAGAGGTCAAGTCAATGTGACAGAGACCCATATCCTTAGTCACAATCTACACTCCATGAAGCACAACTACTTGAACCTACAAGTGAAAAAGCATGCACATAATACAAAAATAAAAAGAGAGGGGCAATGATTAATGATCTATGAAATTGACAATAAAACATTACAAGGGGTTGAAAATATCACAAAACCATGAATTTATTTCTCCAAAACATGCACATATCATTTACATTGATGTACAAAGGCATAAATACGCTTGTCATGGAGTTGAGGGAAAAAAAATTTAAAGTGTTTCCCCAACTCCCGTAATAGTATCCTACCAAAATGAGGTGGATTTTACAATATATAGGAAATTGTCTAACCTACCCTCATTAAAGAGGTATAGGTGCCCATAAAATTCACTTCCTAAGGGTAATTTTTTTCGATGAAGACATGGGCATCATACCACATTAAATATGCTTGTTAGAGTTTTCATTTACCCATACCTTCACCTTACCTGGGACTCGTAATTCGTCTAACCTTGTGTGCCTCCTAACCTCAACCATCTAACCTAGGGGATTGACATCATCTAACCTGTAGGCCATAAATTTTTTGGTGAATGACCAACCTGATGGTCACCACCTTTTCACCATGGTCCATCCAACATGTGAGGTTGATGGTCATCTATCTCTTCTCGTATAATGTGCTACTTGACAAACATAAAACTAACCCTATGTCATCTAACCCGAGGGGTTGTACCCCATCCAACCTATCCATACGCATCCAACTTATGACCTTACCAACCCTTGGATCATCCATCTCAATTGACCAACCCGCCAACCAAATTGGCCATCCATCTCGATTTCTATAATGTGTCACCCATCCGACCTGGATCCAACCATACCTTGACCAACTCCTTCCAACCCATTAGCATGATACCCCTAGGTCATCCAACTCAGCTAGCCAACTAATGAGGCATCATATCCAGCCATCCAACCATCATCGTTTATCCCGGTTCACCACTTTTCCACGCATAAATTTTAATTTTAATCCATCTTCATGACCTTTATCTCTTCGATCTTTGAAGCTGAATTATACAATGTCATAAATCCGCACATCCTAGAAATTTAAATGGATAGTTCTATTTAGAATGAGTTATCTAAATCAACCTAGGGGTGGTAAATTTTGGATAACACATGTATTACAACAATTTTCTTAAGTCAATGATAGATGTCCATTGAATGGTGTTTAGCTAACACTAAGTTCAAAATATTTTGTTGAGGTGGATGTTATTGACCGTTAAGATTTATATATTTTCTTGTTAATGCATTAGTAGTTTTCCTGTTAATGATGCCTAACAACCGCTAAGCTATAGGTATATTGTTGTGGTTGATTCGTAGTAATAACTATGATAAGAAGTATGTATTTATTTTTAATGATTTTTATAAATTGTTAATCTCTAAAAAATATGTTGTGGCTAACCCTAGCAATCACTAGGATCAGAAATACTTGTTTTTGTACCCCTCAGTAGTGCAAGTATTGGTGTTCTATTGCTCATCACAATAATATTTGGGCTTTGAAATAAGCCTAGATACAATGAATCTCTAAATAATTTGTTGTGGCTAAACATAACATAGTGACCGCTAAGATCAACACTACGTATATCTTGACACCCCACCAATTCAAAGATTGGAGAAATTTTTCTCATTCTAATAATAGTTTTCTGTGGATAATACATAGATATGACCAATCTCTAAATATTTCATTGTGGTTGAATGTAGCCATCGCTAGGATCTAAACTACATAAGTCCTGAAGCCTCAAGATTTCTTCTATTGATAGAATTAGATTAGAATTAGATCTACACAATGTGGATGGTTGTCATACAATGGATAATCCTTCCAAAATATGTTGTGTGTGAATTGTCAAGAACAATTTTACATAGTTTCTGAACTTAGCGATCCACAGTTGAATAGATAGTGATTACAATGGAAAATGTTAATGATAGGATCCCAATGGCCACTAAGCTAGACTAGTAATGGAGCTTAGTGGTCGCTAAGCATTTTCTTTGATAGAAGAGAAAGTCTTGATCCCTCTTGATGGAAAGTAGTGCAAAAATTGGCTCCACTAGGTAATGTGCGGCTAACTTGATACAATTATAGTCATTAAATTACAATCGTTCTAAATTTGTACAACTAGTGATTGCTACGAAAAGAGGTAATGAAAGTATCTCTCTTTTTAAATTAAGAACCAAAAAATCCTAGTGGTCTATAAGTCATTCATTTAAATTAGTAATGGAGTTTTGTGGTTGTGAGTCATTTTATTTTATACGAATGGATGTGAATTATAGCATACTCCAACGCTCGATTTCAAATAAAACTAGGTAGGTATTTGGGGTCCTACATTATTCTTTGCAAAATGTATTATGGGAAACTAAACATTTTTTGTTAACAAATTTTTCTTAGCAATCGCTGGACCGATTATTGTGTTTTTTTTCTCGCACGCTCTTTTCAAAATTTGAAAAATTAAATCTTAATGGCCTTTACACTAGTCCATTCAATTGGTGTTAATTACCAACAAGTAATGTTAAAATTGTCCATTCATATGTCGACTTAAATCCTCTCTCTCGCTAACATCTATGTTTTCAAAATTTCCTTTCATGTTATCTACGCAATGTGGATGGTTTTTAGACAATGGATAATCCTTCCAAAATATGTTGCGTGTTAATTGTCATGAACAATTTTACATAGTTTCTGAACTTAGTGATCACTAGGATCTTAACTATGTAAGTCTTAAAGCCTCAAGAGTGCTTGTATTGATAGACTTAGATCTTTGCATTAATATTTTTACTACTAATGTGACGCCTAGTGAACACCACTGCTAAAACTATGTATATCTTGAACCCTCAGTGGTGCATGTATAGTCACACTTTTCTCATTACATTAATAGTAAGTCTATGAATAATGCCTAATGACCACTAAGATCTAAATATTTAGTAATTTTTGACTCTGATGACCTAGGATCAACACTTCTTTCATTTATTTGGAAATTATTTTCTAAGCTTACCTAATATTCGTTATAAGGGACATATGAATGTTGTCGTAAAATCAATTACGCCATTTGTATCGAATTTTTTTCATTAATGATGTATGTAGAGATCATCGCCTTAAATTTTACAACATGGAAAATGAGTGGGAAATGGTGATGGTAGATACTTATTTATATTCCAATGACGCCGGAAAAATAATAAGAGATATTGTTGACCAAAATAAGCTCACACTTATTTTTGGTCAACTAACACCATTTTTCCCCTTTTTTTGCTTCAATCTAAATTTTTATATATTTTAATCACTTAAGGCCCCCTAAAATCATTTATATCAGATAGAAAATTTCTTCCCCTTTCCGAAATATAAAGAAGTCCTTCTAACTCCTCATATTTTGCAATTTGCATGGGTCGGGTCTTGGAAGGATTTTTACCAATGGTGGGTGACAGGGCTAGGGAAGACTTTTCACCAAATGGGAAGATTGCGGACTGGTGGGGCAGCGGGAGATATTTTGGCATTTTTGCAGGCACAAGCTATAATTGTGGGCCCGTGATCCCAAGGATGATTTCTTTTGCTAATTGAATATGCGAGGCCGTGGAAGAAATTTTGCCCAAGTGTAAATTCAGTCGAGGCGGGTCCATGGGGCATTTGGAACTTTTACACTTTTTGCAAAATGGTGTAGTTTTCAAGTGTAGATCCATGAGCCCACAAAATTCTTTTCACCAAATGTAAAGTTGAAAAGCCGCGGAAGGTGCCACGTGCCTCAACGGTGCAACTCCAAATATCATGCCCAAAGAGTAGTCTCCAAACAAGCACGGGCTCACCACGTGGTCAAAGTCAAAAAGAAGACACATTCGAAGTTGAAGAGTCTAGGACCAAAGTGGAAGGAGCCATGCATCAACTCAGTGTAACTTCAAAGGTAAACTTCTGAGCGGGTTCCCAAATGTGCACCAACTCTCCACGTGTCTAGGTTCCAAAATAAAAGTCAAATGGGAAGCAGCCCAAATCGGCTAAGTATAAAGAACCGGAAAGTCTCTATGTGTCTCATTAGCACAAATTCAAATGTGCAACCCAAATTAGACAATCAAACAAGCACTGGCCCTCTATGTTTCCAGAGTCTTAAAAGGCGTAATCATTCATTGAAAAGTCTAAACAAAGGCATGCCATAAGGAGCCACGTGTCAAAGACAAAGACAACTTCAAAAGTAAAATTCGAGGCGGGTCCCAAATGTGCATTTGATCCTCCATGTGTTCCAAGTCGGACATATGGTCCAGCCAAACAAAAGGGACTTTCCCGAACACAAAGGAAATAGAGCAGGCCCACGGAAGGTGCCACGTGTCTCCTCGGCGTAACTTCAAGAGTGAAAGGAGGGGGATAAACCTTAAGACGTGCGGTGGCTGCCACATGGAGCTAGCTTGAATATACCCCAAAGCACCTTCATACAGCCATAGATTTTGACTAGAAGCTCAAAATTGAGCGGAAGAGGACCTTTTGGAAATCTCTCTGTCGACTTCTCACCCACCACCATTATGTTTCAGATCCACCATTTTCAAGGCTGTCAAGTCTCCCACCTTCCGCCATGATGAAGAATGGGCCTCTTTTCTTGTCCAAAGAAATAATAGCACATGGAGGCATGGGTCTTGTAGTAAAGCCCATCATCGTTGCAGGTGGAATTCAATTCTCTTTTCCTTGGTTGAGCAAGATTTGAATTCTTCCCTCTCTCCTTCTCTCATTCTTCTATATATTGTAAAGGAGGGGCATATTTCAAAAGGTTGGTCATTGTTTCTCTCCACCCCCTCTCTCTTCTTCCTTAGGGTAGAATGTGGAGTCTAAGCCTCCTTTCATGGCTCTGTAATGGCATTTTATTGCCTCTTTCCCACTGATGATGTACTATGTGAACTCATGGAGCAATAAAATCTGTTTTGTGATGCATTTTGTCCATCCTTTGCTTATTTTATTGTCTCTTCTCACCTCTCGTCATTACAAGGTATATTGTGTTATCTCTTATGTCTATTGCATATTAGGGAGCATGTTTAATGGGTTTGAAGTGGTGTTTTGTGTGACATTTATCTTTGATCCGTGATGCATCTATCCATCCTCTCCTTTTCTCACCTCCCTCCATTTCATACATCCGAGATTGTGATGATCAATCATGTTCCTTTTATGGTGTATCACCACTTAGTGTAGGATCTATTTTTATGCATTTATATCTCTCCATGTCTCCTTGGAAGGTTAGATTAGGATTAGATGGTTTGGACACTAGAGTAGCTTGTAAAATATTTTAGGAAGAAGAATATGGCTTTCTCTGGAGGGCCATCTCAATTCCGTAAGTCCCAATTTTTTTGAGATATGGTCCCATGTTATTCAAATCACACTAGATGCCCCACTCAGATCCGAGGCCATTCAGGGGTGTTGTGATTTTGCATCAAAAATACCATGTTCGATCCAACAACCTTAGATGACGAATTTCAGCATTACTCATCTCTATATTCCGCAATTTAGAATGAAAGTTTTGTTGATGTCATTTATACTTTGGAGATGTAATGGTTAAAAAGAGCTAGCCTCCATTTAATTGCTGCTAAACCAAAGGTGCTTCCATTTCTAGATTTGTTCACTTCCTATCTATTTCATGCCAAGTCCAAGGATTTGTCATTATTTTCTAAATTAGGGAAAAGAGAATAGGTTTGTTTGTTGGGAATGCATACAAAATTTATTATAAACTTCTAGAGCTAGACTGCTTATACAAATCAAACACAATCGAGTCCTGGATGGCCAAAAGGAGAGTAAGAGATGTTTTGCAGAGTTGGGCATTTGACCCGATGGATAATATGGATGATTCTAAGTTGTCTAAAATCCTTATTAAAAGGTTTAGACCAGAGTCCACATTGGCATGGCACTCATGAATAGGCTATATGGAAATTTTCAATCTCTAAGGTGGATGTTTCCTTGGATCCCATTACTTTCTTTTATTATTGATGAAGATAAGATTCCCTCCTTAGGTTAGGTGTTTTGTTTCAATTTAGTGACACAAATAAATAATTTTTCGACCATGGGAAACCATTTTACATGGCTTCCTATCTTCTCGATGTTGTCATTGGTGTTCTCAAATGTCTAGATTTATGTCAAATATGGTCTCCTTTGAGCCCTTTGAGGGTAAATGAGCAATATTCATACTTATATGCCCATCATTTTAGATCACATATTCAAGATATATGCACTTATTTGTATCCTTCTCTCTACCAAAAATTACATGAAATGGCATCACCACAGAATATCTAATGCCATCCTCACTTCCATAAGGAATATGGGAGCCATATTCTTCTATCTAGAATATATAGTTATCATGATCAAGGGCTCCTTACACCTCCTTTTCAGTTTCCATATTATGTGCTAGAAAAATTGGCAATATAAGAGGTTACATATCATATTTGCAATGGTATTGCTTTAAAGTGTAAGGAGAAGAATCTTAAAACACATCCCTCCTTCCCAATCTTTGTGGGACACAGAATGTTTAATAGGTGGCCCATTTGAAGGCTTCCTCAGCCCATAGAAATTCATTTCATCTCCCCGAACACCCTTTAAGGCAATATGACAAATGGAATAGGGTTTCCCAACACCTTAATTCCCTTAAAGGATAGTTAAATATATTGTATGCTCATGTGCATGATGATAATGACTAGGTATGGATTACCCAAACAAAAGATAGCCTTGTTCAACAGAATATGAAGGATTTAGGGGGTGGTTCCACCTCCAAGAGAAATTATTAAAAAGGAGGCTATGAAGAGAAAGCAAGATTTGTATTCAGAACATTCACAACAACCTTGTGCTCCCTTATCTCCACCAAATGAATCTAGATCTAAGTTTTGAGAAGTCTTGTCCAAACCAAATAAAGCTCCATCCAAAACGAAAAAGCCCCCAATGAAACCCTCTCAATCTTCTCCCTCCACTTCACAACAAGTGAGAAATGATTGGGTAGAGAAATTCATAATTTCCTACAAAGAACATCTAGATTGGGAGGCACAAGAAGATCCCTTAGTGAACATTGAATTCAATCCAAGGATGAGAACCTTGAAAAGGGTAACAAAAAGAAGATGTCAACACAACAAGCCATTATTTGGCATGAAAATTTAGAAAGACCTCTTCACTCTTACAAAGAAAAGGAAAGCCAAAGGATCCCAAGTGGTGTAATATGAGGAAGATCTGAAATCCTTTATAAGGGCCATAACAAAAGCAACTGTAGAAGTAGTGAGGGGAGAGTACATGCCAAAAATATAGAGCTTGAAACTTAGTTAAAGGCCATAGTTCCTCCCAAGACATAGTTTCTGATGTAGAAGATTTCATGGCTTGTACAATAATATAAAGAATTGCATCCATGTAAAGAAGGAGGTAGAAGAGGGCTTGGAAAAAAAATGAAAAACTCATTACATGAGTGGCATCATTGTAGAAAACATTAACACATATGGGGCAGGTCATTGAAAAAGGATTTGTAAAGACCCTACAATTATGACCATGGATGATATTGGTATATGCCAGACATATGCTAATTATACAAAGAAAATACTAAGGGAATGGAATGAACAGGTAAGAAAAATTTCTTTGCAGTTTGATGACATTATTTCTAGAGGAAATCATGTTTTCATAGAAGCTTCAGGTCATGGAAATATTTAAAGGAAACCATGCATTGGTTTCTGATGAAGAGTTCACGACATCCCTTCAACAATTCATGGTTAATTTTCAAAGGAGAATAGCTGAGGTGAATGAAGGAGAAACTTTGCATGTCATTGAGATTGTTTCCAAAACAAGGGAAAAATAAAAAAATAGAGACTCTAAAGGAAATTGCCAAAAAATCATGTGGTAGTCAAAAGGATTTTCTTGACAAGTCTATTGTGCTATATAGAAGCACGATTCTAGATATGGAAAGATAAAAGAGATTCTCATATTTGCAAAAAAATTTTTTGAGGAGGCACGATAACAAGATGATAAAATAGGTCCCAAATGAGAGAAAAAACCAGAAGCAACTGTACCCATGGGCTCGGTTCAACAACAACCCATAGTTAAGGAAGCAACCGTGCCCATGGTCTCGGATCAACAACACCTGTAGTTAAGGAAGAACCATAGTGAATCATAAATTGTAGTATGTGAGATAGGTGAGAAAGCATTGTGATATGTATGACATGTTAATAGATGAATATTTATAATTGATACAATGATCATGTATATATTCCAAATGTTATACTTATCTAAACATGCATTTGTTGTTTTGATAAATGTTTGAGAAAAATGCTCCAAATTTGTCATTGTGGCATAAACTACAAATAATATGGTGTACAATACCTAGCACAGTAGACTTGAAATATCTTTCTCTATTTTGTTAAATCCTGATGGCCACTATGTTCCAACTATTATGATGTGGTAGTATCTTAACAACCTAAGAGTTCATAATATCCTAGCGACAACATATCTTCAAATAATATGTTGAAAAATAAGCTTATGAGACACCAAGATTAAAATTTCACTCTTTGTCTTGTTAAATGTTTGAGACATCTAAGAATGAAATATTCTATTGTGGAAGCACCTAGATGTCGTGTAGCTCAAAACTCCAGCCACCTAGAATCTTAATGTAATGTGTTTAATCCTTTTGACCGTTATGCTCCAAATTATGCGTTAAATACTAATGAATGTTAAGCATAAATTTTTACGTTGAGGCAGTATAGTAGAGCCACTAATTTCATACTACCTTAATTAAATGAGTGAAATCCTAGTGACCACTAAGATCCAAATAATATTTTTCCACAATACCTAATGAGACTCTAATTTTGAAATATCTTACTATATTTTTTTAAATCCTAGCCATCATTATGTTCAAAATATTATGATGCGGTAGTGTCTTAGCGGCGTATCACTTCATGATATCCATTTTTGGGAACCAAATGCTAAGCTCGAAAAAAAAAAAATTGAGCCATAACCTACCGACCACTAACCTCACAATATCCTACCTGTTTTTAGTTGAATCCTAGTGACAACATATCTTCAAATAATATGTTGTAACATAAGATAGTGGATGCTAAGATAAAAACATGTAGCTCAAAATTTGTTAATTTAATTTGTTAAAGCATACCACTGAAAACTTGCAAACATTATGAGTACGCATATTCTAGTGGATGCTAGCCTCTTGGAATATTATGTGTTAAATCCTAACGAACACTAAGCCTAAATTATTACATCATTATAAAGGCTAGCAAGTAACTACGCTAAGCTCAAATCAATTTCATTTAAAATGGTAAATCCTATGTAGAAATATTTTTTAAAATATTATGTTGTTGTAGTACATAGGCCACTAATTTCATACTACTTTAATTTAATTTGTGAAATCCTAAAGACTATTAAGGTACAAATAATATGTTGTGAAATACCTAGCAAGATGCTAGACATCCAATATCTTTCTTTATTTTGAGAAATCCTAGCAGCCGCTAAGCTCCAAATAATATGTTGTTGCAATGTCTTAGTGGCGTATAACTTCATGATATCCATTCTTGAGTACCGATCTCTAAGCTCAAAAATGTTTTTGAGGCATAACCCAATCGGCCATCTAAGCTTGCAATATTTGACATGTTTTTACTTGAATCCTAGTGACAATATCTTCAAATAATATGTCATGTTATTGCATAAGATAAGATAGCAAATGTCAAGATAAAAAAATTCATACTTCTTTTCTTGTTAAATGCTCGAGACATCCAAGCTCAAATATTCTATTGTGGAAGCAACTAGATGCCATGTAGCTCAAAATTGTTAATTTTATTTGTTAAAGCATACCACTAACAAAACTTGCAAACATTATGAGTACACATATTCTAGAGATGCTAGCCTCTTGGAATCTTATGTTAATGTGTTAAATTCTTGCGACCTCTATGACCCAAATCTTATGTGTTAAATCCTAATGAACAATGCAAAGCTTAAATTGTTACATCGTTGTAAAGGCTAGCGACCACTCATCTCAAATCAATTTCATTTAAAATGGTAAATCCTAGTAGAAATATTTTTTTAAATATTATGTTGTTGTAGTATGTAGAGGCCACTAATTTCATACTACCTTAATTTAATTTGTGAAATACTAGTGACCGCTAAGGTACAAATAATATGTTACGAGCAATACCTAGTGGATGCTAGACTCACAATACCTTTCTTTATTTTGATAAATCCTAGTGACCACTATGTTCCAAATAATATGTTGGCAAAGTGTCTTAACAGCGTATAATATAACTTCATGATATCCATTCTTGAGTACTGATCTCTAAGCTCAAAAAATGTTTTCGAGGCATAACCTAATGGCCGCTAAGCTTGTAATATCTGACATGTTTTTAGTTGAATCCTAGTGACAACATATCTTCAAATAATATGTTGCAACATAAGATAGTGAAGTCAAGATAAAAATTTCATACTTCATCTTGTTAAATTCTCGAGACATCCAAGCTCAAAATATTCTATTGTGGAAGCAACTAGATGCCATGTAGCTCAAAAATTTGTTAATTTGATTTGTTAAAGCATACCACCACAACTTGCAAACATTATGAGTATGCATATTCTAGTGAGATGCTAGCCTCCTGGAATCTTATGTTAATGTGTTAAATTCTTGCACCTCTATGACCCAAATATTATGTGTTAAATCCTAATGAACGCTAAATTAAATTGTTACATCATTGTAAAGGCTAGCGGCCGCTCATCTCAAATCAATTTCATTTAAAATGGTAAATCTATAGAAATATTTTTTTAAATATTATGTTGTTGTAAAGTAGTAGAGGCCGATAATTTTCATACTACCTTAATTTAATTTGTGAAATCTTAGCAACCGCTAAGGTACAAATAATATGTTACAAAATACCTAGCGGATGCTAGACTCCTAATATATTTCTTTATTTTGATTTAAATCCTAGTATCATGCTACATTCCAAATAATATGTTGTTGTAAGTGTCTTGTGGTATATAACTTCATGATATCCATTCTTGAGTACCGATCTCTAAGCTCAAAAATGTTTTCGAGGCATAACCTAATGGCCGCTAAGCTTTGAATATCATTCATGTTTTTAGTTGAATCCTAAATGATAATATATCTTCAAATAATATGTTGCAACATAAGATATAGCTTTGAAATGTCAAGCTAAAAATTTCATACTTCATCTTGTTAAATGCTCGAGACATCCAAGCTCAAATATTCTATTCTGGAAGCAACTAGATGCCATGTAGCTCAAAAATTGTTAATTTGATTTGTTAAAGCATACCATTGACAACTTGTAAACATTATGAGTATGCATATTCTAGTAGGATGCTAGCTAGCCTCTTAGCTAGAATCTTATGTTAATGTGTTAAATTCTTGCAACTTCTATGACCCAAATCTTATGTGTTAAATCCTAACAAACGTAAAGCTTAAATTGTTACATCATTGTAAAGGCTAGTGACTGACTCAGCTCAAATCAATTTCATTTAAAATGGTAAATCCTATAGAAATATTTTTTTAAATATTATGTTTCATGTTCAGTGAAAGGCCACTAATTTCATACTACTTTAATTTAATTTGTGAAATCCTAAAGACCTAAGGTACAAATAATATGTTGTGAAATACCTAGCGAGATGCTAGACTAGTCTTATATTTTTTATTTTGATAAATCCTAGCATTATAAGCTCCAAATAATATGTTGTGGAGTGTCTTAGTGGCATATAACTTCATGATATCCATTCTTGAGTACCGATCTCTAAGCTCAAAAAATGTTTTCAAGGCATAACCTAAAGTGGCAAACTTGCTTAAGCTTGCAATATATGACATGTTTTAGTTGAATCCTAACGACATCATATCTTCAAATAATATGTTGCAACATAAGATAGTGGATGTCAAGCTAAAAATTAATACTTCATCTTTTAAATGCTCAAGACATCCAAGCTCAAAATATTCTATTGTGGAAGCAACTAGATGCCATGTAGCTCAAAATTTGTTAATTTGATTTGTTAAAGCATACCACCGACAACTTGCAATTATGAGTATGCATATTCTAGTAGATGCTAGCCTCCTAGAATCTTATGTTAATGTATTAAATTCTTGTGACCTCTATGACCCAAATCTTATGTGTTAAATCCTAACGAATGCAAAGCTTAAATTGTTACATCATTGTAAATCATTGTTTGTTTGATCTAAAGTCATCAAATCAAATCAATTTCATTTAAAATGGTAAATCCTTGTAGAAATATTTTTTTTTAAAATTAAATTATGTTGTTGCATTATGATAAGGGATACTAATTTCATACTACCTTAATTTAATTTGTGAAATACTAAAGTGACCGCTAAAGGTACAAATAATATATTGTGTAATACCTAGCGGATGCTAGACTCAAATATAATTTATTTTTTTAAATCCTAATAATGCTATGCTCCAAATAATATGTTGTGGTAAACATGTCTTAATGGCATACAACTTCATGATATCCATTCTTGAGTACCGATCTCTAAGCTCAAAAAATGTTTTCAAGGCATAACCCAATGGTCATAAAGCTTATATAATATATACATGTTTTTAGTTGAATCCTAGCGATATATAAACATATCTTCAAATAATATGTTTTAAATAATATAATTAGGATTCAAGATAAAAATTTTCATACTTCATCTTGTTAAATTCTCGAGACATCCAAGCTCAAAATATTCTATTCTGGAAGCAACTAGATGTCATGTAGCTCAAAAAATGTTAATTTGATTTGTTAAAGCATACCACCAACAACTTGCAAACATTATGAGTACACATATTCTAGTGGATGCTAGCCTCCTGGAATCTTATGTTAATGTGTTAAATTCTTGCGACCTCTATGACCCAAATCTTATGTGTTAAATCCTAACAAACACAAAGCTTAAATTATTACATCATTGTAAAGGCTAGCATGTTAGCTCATCTCAAATCAATTTCATTTAAAATGGTAAATCCTATAGAAATATTTTTTTAAATATTATGTTGTTGTAATACGCAGAGGCCACTAATTTCATACTACCTTAATTTAATTTTTGAAATACTAGCGACCACTAAGGTACAAATAATATGTTGCATGGCAATACCTAGCAGACGCTAGACTCTCAATACCTTTCTTTATTTTTATAAATCCTAGAAACAAATACCTTCCAAATAATATGTTATGGTAGTGTCTTAAGTGTATAAACTTCATGATATTCCATTCTTGAGTACCGATCTCTAAGCTCAAAAAAAAAATTTCAAGGCATAACCTAGTGGCTCTAAAGCTTGCAATATCTTTTTGGTCATGTTTTTAGTTGAATCCTAATGACATAATATCTTCAAATAATATGTTGCAACATAAGATAGTGGAAATAAAAGATAAAAATTCATACTTCATCTTCATTTTGTTAAATGCTCGAGACATCCAAGCTCAAAATATTCTATTATGGAAGCAACTAGATGCCATGTAGCTCAAAAATTTTAATTTGATTTGTTAAAGCATACCACCAAAACTTTGCAAACATTATGAGTACACATATTCTAGTGGATGCTAGCCTCCTGGAATCTTATGTTAATGTGTTAAATTATTTTGACCTCTATGACCCAAATCTTATGTGTTAAATCCTAACGAATGCAAAAGCTTAAATTGTTACATTGTTGTAAAGGCTAGCGGCTACTAAGCTCAAATCAATTTCATTTAAAATGGTAAATCCTATAGAAATATTTTTTAAAATATTATGTTGTTCTTAAATATGAGTAGAGGCCGCTAATTTCATACTACCTTAATTTAATTTGTGAAATACTAGTGACCGCTAAGGTACAAATAATATGTTGTGGTAAATACCTAATGTGATGATAGACTTCAAATATCTTTCTTTATTTTTATAAATCCTAAAACCAATAAGCTTCAAATAATATGTTATGTATAAGTGTCTTGGCATGTATAACTTCATGATATCCATTCTTGAGTACCGATCTCTCTAAGCTCAAAAAAAATGTTTTTGAGGCATAACCCATTGCCATAGCTTTACATAAATATCTTACATGTTTTTACATGAATCCTAGCGAAAATATCTTCAAATAATATGTTGCAACATAATATAAGATAGCGCATCAAGCTAAAAATTTAATACTTCATCTCTTGTTAAATGCTCGAGACATCCAAGCTCAAATATTCTATTATTATGGAAGCAACTAGATGCCATGTAGCTCAAAAATTGTTAATTTGATTTGTTAAAGCATACCACCAAAACTTGCAAACATTATGAGTACACATATTCTAGTGGATGCTAGCCTCTTGAATCTTATGTTAATGTGTTAAATTCTTGTGACCTCTATGACCCAAATCTTATGTGTTAAATCCTAACGAATGCAAAGCTTAAATTATTACATCATTGTAAAGGCTAGCTATGCTCGCTAAGCTCAAATCAATTTCATTTAAAATGGTAAATCCCATGTAGAAATTTTTTTTTTTAAATATTATGTTGTTATAGTATGTAGAGGCCGCTAATTTCATACTACTTTAATTTAATTTGTGAAATCCTAATGACCGCTAAGGTACAAATAATATGTTGCGGCAATACCTAACGGATGCTAGACTTCCAATATCTTTCTTTATTTTTATAAATCCTAGCAGCCACTAAGCTCCAAATAATATGTTGTGGTAGTGTCTTAGTGGTGTATAACTTCATGATATCCATTCTTGAGTACCGATCTCTAAGCTCAAAAAAAAATTTTCAAGGCATAACCTAACGGTACTAAGCTTGCAATATCTAACATGTTTTTAGTTGAATCCTAGTGACAAATATCTTCAAATAATATGTTGCATCATAAGATAGTAGATCAAAAAAATTTCCATACTTCATCTTTTTGTTAAATGCTCGAGACATCCAAGCTCAAAATATTCTATTGGAAGCAACTAGATGCCATGTAGCTCAAAAATTTGTTAATTTGATTTTTAAAGCATACCACCGATAACTTGCAAACATTATGAGTACGCATATTCTAGTGGACATGCTAGCCTCCTAGAATCTTATGTTAATGTGTTAAATTCTTGTGACCTCTATGACCCAAATCTTATGTGTTAAATCCTAATGAATGCAAAGCTTAAATTGTTACATCATTGTAAAGGCTAGTGGTCGCTAATCTCAAATCAATTTCATTTAAAATGGTAAATCTTGTAGAAATATTTTTTTAAAATATGTTGTTGTTCAAAATGTAGAGGCCACTAATTTTATACTATTTAATTTAATTTAAAATACTAATAAACCACTTAAGATAAATAAAATAATATGTTGTGGAATACCTAGCGGATGTAGAACTCACAATACCTTTCTTTATTTTGATAAATCCTAGTGACCTAATTCCAAATAATATGTTAGGCAATGAGTGTTTAGTGGCGTATAACTTCATGATATCCATTGTTGAGTACCAATCCCTAAGCTCATTAAAAAATGTTTTCAAGGCATAACCTAAGTGGTAATACAATACAAAATGCTAGACTTATAATATTTTTTTTTTTTTGTGGAAATACCTAGAAAACGGATTAGAGACTTACAATATATTTCTTTATTTTGTGAAACCCTAGTGACCACTAAGCTCCAAATAATATGTTGTGAAATACCTAGTGGATCTGCTAGACTCACAATATCTTTCTTTATTTTTTAAATCCTAAATGATATATGTTCCAAATATTATGATGTGGTAGTGTCTTAATGGCATATGACTTCATGATATGCATTATTGAGTACCGATCACTAAGCTTAAAATATGGTATTAAGTTATACCCTAAGAACTCGCTAAGATTGTAATAGCTTTCTATAAAATCCTAAGGGATAACTAATATCCAAATAATATTATTTTTGGCCTTCAGATAACTAATAATATTGTGGCCTTCCACAACAAACCCTAATGAATTAATATATATGCCAACACTCTATCTTCCAATAATATGTGGCCTACTTATAATATTGTTTTAAATAATTATATATCTCTGACTAACATACATAAATACATAGTGATTGAAATATTTAATATATAAATTTAAATACATAGTGATTATAATATTTTATATATAAAATTTAGGCGTATATATAATATGTTTAACCTTCCATTGCACAAAAATTATCTCACAATTGAAAACCTAATATGATTTTATAGTTTTAGACCATTTTGTTAACCTCAAATATCTTCTCACAAAACAATGTGAACCCATATAAACAATGTACAATGAAATATTTACCTCGGGTTGTTTCTATCATCATATTAAAAGGAAAAAAAAAAGATAAAAAATACCAAAACAATATTTTGAGTCTCGTTAAACATTAAATTTTTAAAAACTAGTGTTTAGGTGATTGGCCATCATTATCGGGAAAAAAATCCAGAGGGGACATAGATCGGTGGAAACTTGAAAGCATTCAAATGAAATAAAAACCAAGAATCTGAAAAGGGATTAAATTTTCTTCGGTTGGGGCCCAAGATTTCCTTGTTTTCTTTAAGAACAAGGTGTGTGACAAAATGATCATAAGGAACCAAAAGTAAGTTGGGCCACGTGATCATTTTTTTAGGGAAAAAGCAGGTTGGATGATGTGAAAAATAAGAACTAGTATTCACAAGGTGGTTTGAAAAAATGATAGAAGGAATCGATAAGCAGAGTTGGGCCATGAAGCACATTTTTGTAGGGAAAAATAGGGATGGAATGAGGTTAAAAAGATAGATCCAGTCAAAGATAGAATGACTGTATAAGCCCAAATAAAAAAAAGGTGCACATTTAGTATAGTATACATTTTTGATAAATACCTTATTTAGATCTGATATTTTTTCATGCTTGGTGATGTCATTCAAACCATCGATTGCTGCATCGAGCTAACTATCTACACTATTTTTTATCTATTTTTATGCCCCTTTTTCTTCCCCAGTGTGTGAGCACCCTTTTTGTTACTACTTGATTGTTCCCTTTTGTTAATCCATGAATGAGATTATAATTACTTCCTTGATTGTTCCCTTGGCCAAAATGACCAAGATTCTTGCATTTGGCCTTCTGTAATCTTTGACTTTCTTGTATTGTTCTATGATTTCACGAGTTGTTGTTCTGTAAGACCAAAAAAAAAAACCCTAAAAACTAGTTCTCTAGGGTATTTAATATTTTTTCTACAACATTCATGTTAGAAATTTTGAAAATATAAAAAGTGTGGGATATGGAATTTTGAAAATTAGAGCGGGGAAAATTGTGTTAATATTGAAATTTCAAATTCTCAAAAATGCGGGAATTCAATTCAAATTTTGAATTTTCCACTCATTGAGAAAAGGTGTGGGATATCAAAAAATAAACAATATTGAAAACAACACCTTTTTTTATTGGCTATAGCTTAAAATAGTTGAAACATAATAAAACTTATAATATTATAATAAAATAGTAGAAATAAATTATATCAATTTATAGGCACATTTATTTTTATTTTTTTTTTTCAAAAATCACCTAGATAATGTTAGATGTAGTGCGCTAATGAAATATAATTCTCCAATTACTCTATGTGCCACGTGTTAAGTTTGAACTTGATAGTTAGAAAACATTATAATTTACACATTTATTATGAAATTAAAATGTAAAGAAACTAGTATAATATGAAACCACAATATTATAATATAAATAACAACCAGTAAAATAACGACACACGTGGCTATAGCTTAAAATAGTTGAAACAATAAAAAAATATAATATTATAATAAAAAAAATGAAATAAAGTGTACAAATGTATAGGCACATTTTTTTATTTTTATCAAAATCAACCTATACAATGTTAGATGTAGTGTGCAAATGAAAAATAATTATCCAATTATATTGTGCCATGTGGCATGTTTTGAACCTAATAGTTAGAAAACATTATAATTGACACATTTATTATGAAATTTAAATGTAAAGAAATGAATAATAAAATATTTTGAAACTATATGAAACCATGATATTATAATATAAATAACTACCATTAAAATGATGACACGTGGCATGAAAATTTTGAAATCCCAGAAGGTGTTTTTGCATTAAAACAACAAAAAGCACTAGCACCTCAAAGTTGTAAAGATAGTGTTTATAATGACAAGATGTATTGGTATATAGCTAGCTAGGCTATATCATGATTTTTTATTCTAGGCTATATCATGATTTTTATTCTATCACTATTTCCAAATTAAGTAATTGTTGTGCAATGATTTATCTTATCAAAACTACAAAAATATCACTTACTCTCGGGGTATATATGGATTCCAATTTAAAAAGATATATCTTGTACGAGATAAATATGTAGTGCAACAATTAGGGCTGCCATGTAAAGTCCACCCAAAATGATACAATTACAATGACAAGTGATAATGATAGGAGCCTAGTGGCTGCTAAGCTAGACCATTGTTTGTTATAATATAGTTATTCACAAATTAGAAATTGTTGAGCCTAGTGCGGCACTACATTATTCCTTTCAACTAGTAATCAATTACTTAGTAGTCATCTAAACCTTTTCTTTGATATGAAAATTAAAGTCTTGATCCCTCTCGATGGAACGTAGTGCAAAAATTGGCTCCACCAGGTAACGTGTAGCCGATTTGAAACAATTATAATCATTGAAAATTACAATCAATCTAAAGATGTAAAGATAGTGATTACTACGACAAGAGGTAATGAAAGGATCCTGGTGGCCTCTAAGCTATATCATGAGTTGTTAATCAATAGCTAAATGGAAATTGAGAAATTGTTAAGCCTAATGGCCACTAGGATTTTTCCTTTGATACGAATGAATATGGATTATAATTTACAAAGATATATCTTAGGAGAAATAAATAAGTCTTGAATCCTCTCAAAATTAAAATTGTTGAGCCTAGCGGCCACTACATTATTCCTTTCATGAGTAATGAAGGTTGGTGGTTGCTAAGCATTTTATTTGATAAGAATAGAAAGTCTTGATCCCTCTCGATGGAAAGCATTGCAGGAATTGGCTTCACAAGGTAACATGTAGACAATTTGTTAACATTTTAATCATTTACAATTACAATCGATCTAAAGTTGTACATATAGTGATTTTATGACAAGAGGTAATGATATGGTCATATATGGTCATAGTGCTAAGCCATTCCATGATTTTTATTCAATGACTATTTTTGAAATTAAGAAATTCTTGAGTGTAGTGGTTGATACCCTTTTACTCTAATACTAACGAATATGGATTACAATTTTCAAAGATATATCTTAGGAGAAATAAATAAGACTAGATGCCTCTCGATGGAATGTAGTGTAGTAATTGGGTCCGCCATGTGAAGTCTACCCAATATGTGACACTTACAATCAATGAAAAGCACTAACCATCCAAAGTTGAATAGATAGTGATTACAATGGAAAATGGTAATGATAGGAGCCCAACGCCACTAAGCTTGACCATTGTTTGTTATTATATATATATTCTCAAATTTAGAAATTGTTGTGCCTATCGGCCATAATGTTATTCCTTTGATACGAAGATAAAGTCTTGATCCCTCTCGATGGAAATTAGTGCAGAAATTGGCTCCACTTGGTAACGTGTGGCTAATTTGATACAATTATAGTCATTGATAATAACAATCATTCTAAAGTTGTACTTCTAGTGATTTCTATGACTAGAGGTAATGAAAGTATCATAGCGATCGCTAAGCTAGACCATGATTTTTATTCAATAGTTATTTTGAAATTAAGAAATTGTAGTGGTCACTAGGATTTTTCTTTGATACGAATGAATATGGCTTATAATTTACAAAGATATATTTTAGGTGAAATACATAAGTCTTTATCCATCTTGTTGAAATGTAGTGTTGCAATTGGGTCCAACATGTGAAGTCCAACCAATATAATATAATTACTATCATTGAAAAATAATATCGGTCCACAGTTGAACATATAGTGCTTACAATGACAATCGGTAATCAGAGGAGCTTAGTGGTCACTAAGCTTGACCATTGTTTGTTATTATATAGCTATTTTCAAATAAATACATTCTTGAGCCTAGCGGTCACTACGTTATTCTTTTCTACTAGTTATGGAGATTAAATCTTAATGGCCTTTAAGCTAGTCCATTCAATTGGTGTAAATTACCAACAAGTAATATTAAAAATTATCCATTCATATGTCGACTTAAATCCTCTCTCTCGCTAACATATATGTTTTCAAATGTTTCCTTTCATGCAATCTACGCAAAGTGGATGGTTGTCAGAAAATGGATAATCCTTCCAAAATATGTTGTGTGTTAATTATCAAGAAATTTTTTTCATAGTTTTTGGTATTAATGTTGTGATCCACAAAATATGATTTACAGTAACTAGTTGAAGGTTAGATGTCATGTTTGGTCAAATCCTAACAATAGCTAACATTTACTTTGATTGCTCACCAATGATAAAAAGTAAAGTATTATAGAGATTGGTGATCACAAAGCTAATACTTACATTCATTAACATATGGTGAGAAAAAAATTAATCCATATGTGAAGTAATTTTTAATATATTCTACTCCAATTGCAGATACAATGTCTTCCATTGGTCACAATCCATTCTTGGAATTCCATTCATTGAAGGCACTTGAGAGCTGGAAGAAAAGAGATGACGACTGGTTTGTTGAAGTCCATGGCCCTGACAACTACTACAATGACATGTGGTTTTTTTTTTTATATGAATGATGGACATGAGGAAATCAAATGGTTATATCCTCTGTAGTTGTTGATTCGAGTACATTGTGTGTTCAAGTCGAACACATTGACTATGAAAATAATAAGTGTCTTATTGTGGATATGGAGTTGGATGTTTCTTTATTCAGAAATGGGAAATGCAAGCCTCAAAAGACAAAAAACAATGTTCCTGTTCAATACATGGATGGGATTTGGGGTTGTTAGTAGATAAAGACAAAATTGGTTGTTCAAATGTAGAAGAAATTCACAATGGCATGCTTGCAGTACTTAGAAAATTGTATAGAGGTGATACAACCTCTTTTGTTTGTCATTTTTTTAATAGAAAAGGTTCACTTTCACCGCCTAAACATGCCAAGTTGTTTACTATGTTGAGGAGAACATATTTGGCTAAATTGAGCTCGATCCATCCAGATCAAAGTTCCATGGGTTGAAAAAGAATACTAAATCAGCTTGCATTGTTGAAGAAAACAACCACTATATTCATGAAAACAAAACCTTCAACTAAGCAGCAGTTTGATTACTTTTTTTTGTTCAATGGTGAAGTATTTTCAATTGATGTTTCCAAGTGCCATGTAGCACCTCCAGAGTATATAGTATCATCCTATGTGATGATGAGAATGTTGACCTTCTTGTGCACTCCATGTTGATAAATGTTATTCCTACATAGAGGGACACATTCTTCTTCCCTTCTTGGAGTCTACGAATAAGGTTGTGGTGCTCCAAGATCCGAAAAGACTTGGAAAGGGATGACATTAAATTTTATATACTTGATGGCCAACATACAATATGTGCACAAAAAAAATTTTGGGCTCAGATACTTACAAGTCTTTACATTTGAGGCTACGGTTTCAAGGGCTCACATTCTTTCTACAAATGCAACTAACGAAGCCATTACTAATATTTGTAAACAACATAAATGAAGTGAATAGAACTTGGATAGAAACCAAGTTTATTGATTTTCTGTACAAAGCTAGATTAGTTTGGAAATCACTTGGATGTCCTCAACATCCCGGATTGGAAAAACAAAAATAGAGGAATGGAAGGTAATGTATTTTAATTTTATTGCATTTTTATTAAATTTTTTCTTCCTTATATAAAAATATAAAACATATAATTTTCCTTTGAATGTAGAACTTTGAGAGTCAATGCCTTTTTGATTTTTCAAAATGGACACAACCATCAATCTATATGACAAATGGAATTTTCTATTATTTCGGATGATATATGGACTAAATGGACTACAACATTTGAGTTTTTAGATCTGGTGGCCTTTTTGTTCACCTATTAAAGATAATCAAGATAAATTTCAGCCTAATTCATTGGCAAGATTCACACCAATTCATTTAGGGATGTTAGAGGAATGAATGAAGAAAGAACTATCAATACTAGTAGATAAAGTACAATCAGGGATGTCTGTTAATTGGCCTATTCAGGAAGGTGTAATAGTAGAGACATTTGATTCTTACTATCGGAGAATAAAAGGAGACAAAAAAATGAGAGCAAAATCTACAATATTTTAAAGACAAACATCCAGATATTGATCTATTGACATCATGTAGTGAATCCAATGTAATTGAAAAATTAAATTGCATGAATCACACTACCACCAATTGTTTATACTATTGGGTGAAGAGAGGAAAAGGAAAGAGAAAATATGATTCCCACATAGGGGAAAAAATCTAAATGAAAAAAAGGACTAGGTGGCGGAAGAAGATCTTCTCCATCGAGGCTCAGACAATATTAGACAACTATGTGGTGTCAATGGAAGACAATATACCGAAAGGATGGAGGACACAAAAGAATTTACTTGTCAATGTGCATACCCATTCCAACTTTCATCAACTCTATCATCTATTCCTACCACCAATCCTTTCAATGTAAAATGTGTTATCACTGATTTTTGTAATTTGTCTAGCAATATTTCTTCTAAAGAAATAATGGAGTTGTTAATAGTTATTGGAACCAATGCGCTGGAATGTATTATTATTGTTCTCATACCAATTGAATATTCAAAAATGTTGAGAGAAATAGTAAAAAATACATGGAAAAGGTTAAAGACAATGAAGAATCAATTCTATGGATGGATGCTATAGACTCTATGATAGTAGTGGGAAATTTAAAAGTTTGTGTCTTATGTACACAATAATAACTGAGTGCACAATACGATGAAAAAAATCAATGATGAAAGAGAAGAAAGTCACTAGGGATTGGATGGAAAAACTACCACAACAATTGATAACTACAAGTGAAATTGGCCTAAAAGGAACCAAACATCCTTTTCCTTTTGAGCATCATATGAGTTTTGGTCTGAGATGTTCACTCGATGTTGTTCCCAGGATTCTATAGTATTAGTGTTATATGGCGGTAGTGTCACACTGCATGCATTAGTTGAATCCAATCAATATATTATTTTTATTGTTGAGACACATAGTCAAGAAATGTTTTTAAAACATTACTATTCTCATATGAAGAAAGGTTCATACCAGAATACAAACTCAACATGTGATTATGTTAAAATTCTTTCAACCAAAAAAATCTACTTACACATTTCTTATTTACATGTAACAACCCAAGAACAATAGGAATCGATGTACAAACCTCTCAACTTGATGCTACACAACCAACTCATCATGGTGATTGACCTTCAATCACTTTATAAATATGTTTAATGAGCTTTGTTTTCAATTTCCATTGTTCTCATTTTTTTGACAATACTCTATGCTCACCAACTCTAACCACATATGAGGAGAACTCAGCCACATCATCCATGAATATGCAAGCAAATCCTGGTATGTTAGTCATGTGCATTTATAAATAAGAACCTACTAAGCCCCACAAATTTATAAAAAAATTAATGGTTTATGCAGACCACCAACACCCAGAGAAAGTAATAGTGGAGTGTGCGGTGGTAGCCAACACGAATATGTAGATAGAACCAGGTATGTTAGCCATGCGTATTTTTAAACATAACCATTTCTAAGGCTCACATAGTTATAGAAAAATATTTCAGCTAATTCTAGAAGTGAAATCATTTTCAAAGAAGGAATTACCAAATAACCTATTTCAAAAGTTCATGGTGGCATCCAACGCTACATAGTTTGTAGTTTCTAGGTTGTTGGTTATCTGCATAAACCATTAGTATCAACATAATGATACAGACATTAGAATCTATGCTTATTCCATCCAATGATGGCATAGCCTAGCTAGCATCGCTAATCCACATCAATATCTCAAAAGTGTTGTCCACCAATGGGTGGTTCAACGGATATAAACAAACCCTAGCGGGCACTACAATTCATTCAGAAGACATAGAACATTTTGATTTTTACTTACCATATTACCACAGGAGACCAGTATGCTTTTCAATTATGCTTTCATTTGCGATAGCATGAAATTTATTTTGAATTGATTACTATTGTTTGTAATACATATTACATCAAAAAAACTAGCAGCTAGTAAGGTCTATGCAAGCCAATCCGAAGCTCTCGTCAATAAGTGGTAAAGCTACCTAAAGTGCTAATATTGAATTTACCATTTTACCACGTAGTTTAGTATTTTTTTTCAAATACACTTTCATTTTCCATAGCAATAGCTATATTAATAATATTAATATTGTTTGAAATAGATCTTTCATCAAAGGATCCAATTGTGGGTAAAGAAGATGTAATCCTACACACAAGGCCCACCGGTAAGTGGTAGCCACAAGCTAAAATGTTGATTTTTTCCATTGGTTAGAATTGATATGAGACCGATTAAAAAATTATTTACTTCCTTCCTAGCATTAGCCACAAGAATTACTTGCTTATTTTAGATTTGGAGGGCTTGTTGTATGAGAAAAACCAATCACCCTCTGGGGACATCACATTCAAGTTACGCATGGAGAGAATCAACATGTGAGGTGGCCTAAAAGAGTTTATAAATTCATTATCAACAAAATTTGAAATGGGATTCTTGGTCAGACAAACTCACTTCAGCTGATGTTGAAAAGATGACAAAGGCCTTCAATAAAAATTATCAACTGACTTGAATCCATTAATCACTTGGGGAAAATAACATTGCAAAATGGTCGATGGAATTGCAATAAAATATCTAGAAAAGGTTTGGAGTAGAAATGATGTCCCCTACAATTATGAAGACACAATGTGTATTACATTAGGTGCAAAGGGAAACCCTCCAAAAATTTTATGGTTGGGATGAAAAGTAGAGGAGAAAATTTCTCAAAAGATATGTGGTTGATGACCGATTTGCACAAAGACTTATCACTAATAATGTCAAAGGATTGAATGTGGTAGAGGGCATCAAATATTTGGAGCGAGTAAATGCTAAATAAAAAGTTAGCATTTCAAAATGTTATTGTGATGATACAACTTAACATTGTAAATAAAATACATTCATATGTTTTAGTGATGGTTATGCATAACTATTTAAATTACGATTGTACGATTATAAGTTGGGAGAATTTAAATCTTCCCTAATTATAAGTTTAGAGTGTGAGTGTATAAGTTGCAAATGTGAATTAACAAGAAAATATTTAATGTAATGAATCTTTGAGCAGTTTTTATTAATGAAATATGTATTCCTAAATTAATTGTGAGCATGCTTAAATACTAGTTTTTGCTTCGATATTAGAAAACGTATACCACTTTCCAATGCAATGAAATAACTACAATACGGTATGTAAAGACTCATCATGCTGAAACATTACATTCTATTCAAATAAATTCTTCACAAAAAATATTCCTAGTATAACAATAAGAAATGAGGAACACCCTTAGATTTTACCTTTGTCACCACCTACAACCATTTGATTTTGATATAACAATATCGAAAGGGACTTGTTTTTTTTTTTTAATTGATTCACCACCCTCAACCATTTAATTTTTTTTTTTTTCATTTGTAATACACATGCAACATGAAACTGATCATATTTGATATAAATATGTTTTGGCACACACCCTCCACAAGGCATCTTCGAATTTAAATAGTTAAAAAATTTGCGGCATCGAGCTCAAAAAAAAATTATTTTCTCAAACCTAATGTGAAAGAGTTCTTGCAATGGTGCAAAAACATTTCAACATAGCAATGTGGACATCGGACAAGAAAGTCAAATGTTGATGACATGATGCCTTCATTCCTTCAAAACATCATCTTGGAGGTTGCAAGCTTTGAGTTCATATTTACACAGAAGATTGTGTCGAGACCAAACACTCTGATTATGAAGGTTTTCTAGGAATCCCAAATTATATCTCAAGAATCTTAACTCCATTTGGTCATGGTTTAATGCATCGTACAATTGTAAAAATACAGTGCTTGTAGATGACTCTTTAGAGAAAAACAAGTTCAATGATGTTGAACTACATAATTGTTGAAACATTTAACATAGATTCTAAGTCAGAAGACACATACTTGTTAGATGTGTTGTGGCCTTTGTTGTAACCATTGAAGGATGTCGAAGATGTTTGGGATTATATTAGATCACAAAAACAATTATAGGGAGCTTTTTTTATTAGAGCTTTACTATGATTTGTATTGTTGATTTGGAAGCCCATCTTCGGGAATAGTGTTACATTATAAATTCAAATTATTCATCAAATGTTTTACTATAATTCTACCTACCTTTACTAAAGGAATTTCAATTTATTTCATAGCTATATTTAAATACTAAAATATATATGGGATAGTTTTACAATTAATTTTAAATAAGTTCATATCCATATTTGAATATGAAAATTTTTATGCCATGTCTCTTACAGTTGATTTTATATCTACATTTAAATATGAAAATATATCTGGTATGGTTTTACAATTAATTACATTCTCCTACACTGGATCGTCACCCTCTGCTAATTTCTTCATAACATCTTCATAAATTCTCTGTTGTACATTGAGGTTCAATCACACCATTATAAATGAAGTAAATATGAGATCTAACTTTAAATATGAAAATATATTTGGAATGGTTTTACAGTTAATTACATTCTCCTAAATTGAATCATTTCCTCTTTAAGTTTCTTCATAACATCTTCGGTAATTTTCTAGTTGCCCCAAGGTTAAATCGAACCATAGTAATTGAATCTAGAAGTGTCTTACATCTCATGAATGTCATTAGCCTAACAGGCCACTTTCTCAATGGAGTTTGAAATATTCAAATTTGCATAGTTTAATCTTTAAAAATCTTAAAACTTGATAGAGCATTATTCAAATCTTAAGCCTAATATGCCATGCTATCCCTTATAAAACATAACATGTATTTGTTATATACGAATAAAGCAAATCCAAGTGCATTATTTCTCATGATCAATGTTGGATTCCCTAAAATCATTAAACGTTATTTCACATATTCATAAATTTAAATCGTGACAAGATATATTGGACTTTGGAAGGATAATTAACAAACTCCAATATTTTTATTTTTGGATTCCAATATATGTGATTTTGGAGTACAGTTAATTCTTATATATGAGATTTTGGATTCCAATATATGTGATTCTAGATTCCAATATATGCGATTTTGGAATCCAATATGTGTGATTTTGGAATCCAATATGTGTGATTTTGGAGTGCAAGATAATTCCAATATTTGACATTTTGGAATCCAAAAATAGCAATATTGAATTCCGATATTGGCTATATTTTTTAGCTGTTGGGACTAGAATAAGTCCCAATTTAGTGAAATAAGCATTTTAATATCTAGATAGTTATAAATTGGGAACAAGTTTGTATCGTCATTTCTAGTAGTTCCGTGAACCATTATGGATATCTGAGCTATCCAAACATCTATAAAATTCCATTCAAAAATTGGGTTGTACTAAACAACATTTCTTTGTTTATGTGGAAAGGAGAATAACTTGTTTGCTCGATCTACAATTCGTTAATATCATCCGAAAGAGAAACTATTCATTTACTTATTTTTAATATCATTACAAAAGAGAAATTAGGAATGCAAAAATTATGCAAGAAAGTTGAGAGAAGACCTTTCCAAACGATCGGTGAACAAGAGTGGAGGAATATTGTTAAGAACTAGTTGCATATGCATTATCCATTTGTCAAATAACTTGTGTGCAAGAAAAATTCTTCCTCATTTAGCATACCTATCTATCAAGGTGTCTCCAAAGGTGGCAATATCTATCAAAACATTGGTTTCATTATTTTATTATGGATCTCTAATCCCCCTTCCAAAGCTCCCATTTTACTTCCCAACATTTTGTCAAAAATTTCACATGTCAAATGCAAGATTCCACATTTGTCATACAAAATTACCAGACATTGAGAATATTAACATCTAAAATAAATCTCATCCATTCTCTATTTCGTTTAATTCTTCTTATCCCATTTAAAGATCTAGGCACATTTTCTCCCTCTATTTGCTTGTGCAATCACATGATAATGAAACAAAACAAAAACAAAAACTTGATGGTCCAGGCACTCCATGTGACTCCCTATTGAGGCCCCTAAAGCTACACAAAATTTGATAAACAACAAAAAATTCATTCTTTGGTGGATGCTCATACTCTGTCTAAAATCTCCCATTGTGGCAAAGGTTGGGGCACCGCTAGAGATTCTCGTGAATTTGGATTTACTCCCACCGATGGTTTCTCTAAAATTTCTAGAGTTATTTCAACAACACCATTTTTTGCATATCCAACAATCAACAAATTCCATGAGACCACCTCGCGTTAATTCTTTTTTCCAAAAGGTCCATTTACCTTCAAGAAGTTCCCGCACCTATTTTTTAAAGCTTCTAACTTGGATCTGGGAAATTCTGGCAAAGGTGGACTGATTTGGGTTGAGGCATGAATTGTTATTCCTATGGAATGGTGAAAGTGCCTTGTGAAGGCATCAATGCCGATCGCTGTTGCACTTTGCAACCACAACCTCGATAAATTTTTTACCTTCCCTACATGTCAAGCCTACCACCGTCACCACTCCAAACTCATTTCCTCACCCACTAATTCAATTTTATTCCAACATATTCACAAATTTATAAGATTCAAACAACTAGTCTTGTGCAACCACTAGCGAGGACTCATTAACCAAACTCGACGATTTACTTTAGAAATGGCTTGTCAACCAAGTACATGTCAAGGTGTTACTTTAGTGATGCAAAGCACATTTGATCAACATTTGACGTCCACATTGATTACTTTACGATCTCTAGTTATAAATTTTCTCGTAATGAGACACATTACTCATTTAGAAGTTAAATGTGACACATCATTTTGTGAAAAGGGGTCCCCACAACCTCACCCACCAGAGCCATGAAATAGTGAAATACAGATTATATGATCTATTTTATGTTTGAATTTCCTTATTTTGTATGGAAATCTCATGTTTCAATCATTATTTTAATGATAATTTCTCAAACCACCCTTTTAGGCCATATCATATGGATTCTTCATCACTATATGGCTATAAAATTGACAAAATTTACAAGGATATCTTGCAATATATTCAATCATTACAATATCATGTTTAACATACAATTAAATCCATTAGTACCTAGATTAAATCTTTGTAGGATGAGATAGCACATCTTATGTATCCCTCAAATTCTCATGTCAATCATGTCTCTACACATCATGATCCATCTAGTTTTGAGTATAAAGGAAAGAAATGTGATACAAATGATATGCATGATACATGTGTTCATTCAAGTGAATTGAAATTCCTACATAGAGGAAATAATGTGTATGTTCCCGATATCAATCTTGAATAATAATTCAACCATAGTAGAAATCACATCTTTGGTTTTTCAAGAATGCTAGACAACGTGATATCCTACATGATTTACTTGATAAGCAATTAATCACATTGTTTCCTAATCAATGGTATCCCATCCGTAGGATTGAAAAATAAAATTCCAAACATTTTGAAATTATCATGGCATTAGTGTACATCATGACAATGATTTCTATGCTTTACAATGAATAATCCAACAACTTGAGTGTAATGGTATTATTTATTTTGATACATAATATGTTGACATATCTCCTAAGAAATCATATCAAGTCCCTATATCTAAATAGGTACATAAAGCTACAAAAATATCTAGATGAACATCATGTGCTAATAAATGATACAACTTGTGACTGGGTAGACGCTCGAATTTTTTTACTATTTTTCTCTCTTTTTTTGCACCGAAGTTTCACGATGCTTAGGTCCTCTCGGTACTGCCACGGCTTGGGATGGCTCTATCATGGGTTCCTCTAGGGGAATTCTTCTTATCACAAATCAAATTCCTATCATTCATATTAAAGATGAAGATATCGACTCCTCCATCCAAAATCTAGAAGATTGTGCCCTAATTTGTTGTTTTGTGGGTTTTTGGCCAAAATCCCCTAATTTGTTAAATTGGTTGAAGAATAATTGGGGCATTTCATCTTCGAACCAGGTAAAACTTCTTCCTCGGGGTTTTTTCAATTTACTTGTGTTAATTATACAACTAGAGATGATGCTTTTTGATCCGGGCCATGGTTTATGGGTCGCGTTGTCTGGTTCATGAAACCATGGGTTGAAAATTTCAAGCCTAGTCTGGAAAATATGAACAAGGTTCCATTTTTTACAAGATTATATGGTTCACCAACTGAACTATGGAATGAGAACACCTTCTCCCTAGTTACCAACAAATGCTACAGGAATATATTTTTACCGTGAAACCCATTGAATCGTGAGTCCTTATGGTATATGCCAAAATCTCGCATCAATCTTGACATCTCGCAACCCCTTCCTAGCTCCATTTGCTTTAAATCAGAAACAAGAGAATGGTCCCAGGACCTTGATTATGAGAATGTGCCTTTTCGTTGCAAAAATGTCACTAGCATGGACATTTTATCTACCAATGCCCTAAAATGAAACAATTTGAGAACCATGATGAAGAATATTTTTCCAACCAAAAAGAAAAAAGAAAAAAATCCAATGACAAGAAAATTATGGAACAAAAACATTCCCAAGGAAAAACCAATTGATGCATATATTCTGCAGAAAAATAACTATGAAATCCTTATGATCGAAGAAGAAATAATAAGAAAATCCCATAAAACACTAACCTAATTGACAACAATGAGCAAGAAGATGGATAAATCTAAGAATATGAACTCGAAATAGAGGAATAATTGCAAATATATGATTGCACTCTGGAAAATTTGAAAGCAATATTAGATAGTCAAGATTTGAACAAATTAACATAAACTTAAAATACCCTAAAATCCATCAAGATAAAAAAATCAAGCCTGTAAGCCTCCTTCCTCTAGAAATATGGAATCTTTGTTTAACATTAGCAAAGGGAGTCAAAAGAAAATTTCTGAAATTTTGTAAAGACAAGAATCGGAAAGGAAAACCTACCCCTAACATATTCTAATGCTTTGAGGAAAAAGAAAAAAAGGTATACCTTCAAAATAAAATAGGAAATCACCTATTAGGCCAAGTACCCACATCAACAACGGATCAAAAATAATCAATGATTGTTATCTCATGGAACACGAGAGGGATGAACACCCCGCACAAGTAGAGGTCATTAAAACTCTTCATTAAAAAGAAAAACAAACCCGATATAATGCTAATTCAGAGACGAAAATGGACTCAAATTCTCTTTCCAATATTTTCAAGAAGTTTAGATGCAAGGGAATTACACTATCGGAGATGCTAGTGGTGCATCTGGAGGTCTTTCCATCTTATGGGACTCTTTGCTCCTTGGGAGGCCTATTGATGACTTTACTAATCTGGAAAATTATTTAATTCTAGAATATTGATTATAATCAATCCTTCCTTTATGCCAATTTATATGGTCCTAGAACATGTGCTTTGGTAGAGAAATTTGTTGGATGTCTCTCATAGCTATAAAACAGTCCCTCCCGGGGAAAGATGGATTTTTGGGGGAGACTTTAATTCCATAGCTTCCCCCTCTGATAAATCTGGAGGTACCAACTCAATCTCCCGATCCACTTTTAAGTTTGCAAAATTCATTGAAGAGGCGGATTTAGTGGATTTGCCTCTCAAAATGGGAAATACACGTGGACTAACAAAAGAATTGGAAAATATTATGTGGTGGAAATACTTTGAAAGGTTCATCTTAAGTGATGAATGGGTTCAACAACAAGTGTTGTTTGAATCTGAAATAATTTGGGCTTCAGGATCTGATCATTGGCCCATTTCTCTTTCTATTCACCCTTTCTCTCCTCCTATCAAAAGGCCTTTTAAATTTGAACTCATGTGGATCAAGGACCCTTCCTTTTTCAAAAACCTGAAAGTTTGGTGAGAAATAGACATCAAAGGCACCAATATGTTCAGACTAGCTGAAAATCTCAAAAGGGTTAAGATGCACATAAGATAATAGAATAAGACTACCTTTGGGAATGTTTTTGCCAAGAAATTTGATACTCAAAATGAAATCACCCAAGTTGAGAAGGAAATATAGGTTTCTGGACTCACGGAAGAGTTAAAAGAGAAAGAAGTGCTCCTACTGATGAGCTAAACAGGATCCTTCTTTAGGAGGAGATTTACTAGAAACAACAATCCATGAATAAGTGGCTTTGGGAAGGAGACAGAAACTCTGGCTTCTTTCACAAAACTACTGGCATAAGAAGAAATTTTAATAGAATCACCAAAATCAATCTACCTTTTGGGGAGGAAATAATAGACAATAAGGCCATATGTAATGAAGTTGTCAAATACTTCCAAGATCTCCTTACTGATCCTAGGGAAACTTGTGAAAATGCCGAGCTCAAATTCTCAGTCAAATCCCTTCTATTATCACTCATGATAATAACATGGATTTAAACAAGGATATCTCAGAAGCTGAAATCAAAGAGGTTATTTTTTCTTTCAAGCCTGATAAAGCACCTGGGCTCTGATGGGTTCCCAGCTGGCTTTTATCAACATTTCTAGGAAATAGTGGGCAAAGATGTGGTGGCTGTTGTTCAGGAATATGGAGCCTCTAAGGAAATCCTCAAACAGTACAACTCGACCTTTATTGCTCTTATTCCTAAATCTGAAAATGTTGAATCCTTTGACTCATACAGGCCTATTTCTTTGTGCAATGTAATCTATAATATTATCTCTAAGGTCATGGCTAACAGACTCAAACCTCTCCTGCCAAAAATCATCTCACCAGAGCAGGGGGGATTCACCGCAGAAGACAAATATTAGATGGCATCATCATAGCTCATAAAATGCTCCATTCAGTCAAAAATAAGAGGTCAAGTAACATGTTCATAAAACTAGATATGACTAAATCCTTTGATAGAGTAAGTTGGGATTTTCTCATGCAAGTTTTAGAAAAATTTGGCTTCAACCAAGAATGGAGAAAGTGGGTCTTCACTACATCAACACAAATCAAATATTCTATTCTCATTAATTTTGAGCCTATTGGATTCTTTAGCTTTTCAAGAGGGATCAAACAAGGTGACCCCTTGTCACCATTCTTGTTCATTATCACAATTGATGCCCTTAGCATATGGCTTTCCTTCCTCAAAGCAAAAAGAAAGATAATTGGAACTACAATTGCTAATGGAGCCCCAAAAGTTACACACTTACAATTTGTTGATGACATTGGGTTAATCGGTCAAGCCAATATCAATGAAGCTAAATCTTTCAAAGAAGCTTTGGATCTTTATGAAGTTACCTCTGGTCAAAAATCAAAAAAAATATTTTTAGTACCAATAGGGTGGTCTAGATTATGATTTACAAAATTCTTGTCATTAGTCCTAGTAATCCATCTTGTACCTACCTTGGTATCCCCCTCTTCCAAGGGATAAACCTTCTGGGAATTTGGTAATCCATTATTGACAAGATACAAAAAAATTAGCTAGTTGGAAAGGTAAATGGCTATCTCTGGCAGGCAGAATTCAATTAATATCCTCTTGTATTCAAGCAATGCCAATTTATATGATGTCCATCCTTCCTATCACGACCAATGTTCAAAATATCATCAAATCCATTCAAATTAAATTTCTCTAGAGTGGGACTTCTCATGATAAGAAAATTTCTCTTGTAAAATGGGAAAAAACTTCTCTTCCTAAGGATATGGGTGGACTGGGTTTCAGATTAAAAAAAGATATGAATCTAGCTCTTGGAGAAAAATTGGCCTGGAGACTTTACATGGAACGAAATGCTCTTTGGAGAATTATAATTGAGAAAAAATATCTAGACATCTTGGAACCTGAAAGAATATTCACCACTCAGAATCATTTGTCTGGATCTCATACCTGAATCTCATGATCAAAGCTCTCCTGATTATCAAACCCCCGCTGAGATGGTTAGTGGGAAGAGGTACTAAAGTTAACTTCTAGACTGATGTTTGGATCCTAAATAATCCCTTATAGTCCTAAAATCTGAATAACCTTCATGTATGATGTGAGTAACAAATTGGCAATATGGCTAATAACTATATAAATCAGGAACACAAGAGATGGATTGACTTAAAAGTGCCAATTGAATTGCAAGCAGAGAAAGAAACACTCAATAAAATTATATAGTCATTCCATTTCACCAGACACAGTGATATGTTGATCTAGACATGGGATAAAATTGGTCAATACAGCATGAGAGGAGGCTACTCCAGCATCTTTCTCCAAAATAGAGAGTTCTCTCTCTTTCCAGTGCACAAGGTTTGGTTCCAAAAAGGTCTTCCTAAGGAAAATGCTTTTCTTTGGACTACCTACAGGAATGAAATACTTACCCACTCCAATTTTTACAAGCACACCTTCTATGGTCCTTCACAATTCCCCCTCTGTTTCAAAGTTGGGGAAGATTCTAGCCATTTTCTTATTCATTGTGAGTATTCCTCTATATTTTGGCATAAAATTCTTGAAATATTTAATCTTTCTTTGGCTCTTCCAGATTCTATTAGAAGGCTCATTCTTGGTCTGGGAATTCAAGCTCAAATCTACCCCCTTCTTCAAATCTAGAATTCAATTCCAGCCATTATCTATTGGAATGTGTGGTTAGAGATAAACATGAGAATATTCAGAGGTGAAATCCAAAATAATGATTATATTCTTTCATTGATTTTAAGATCAATTAAAGAATTAATCATGACATGGCAACCTAATAATGGAAAGATATACCCCTATGAGTATATGATTTATCTGAACTAGAAAGACACCCTTCTTGGTATCCCTGATAAGGGGGTTGGAGCTCAAAGTAGAGGGAAAAATCATGAAAAATGGAAACACCCCCCAAATTTCATCAAGTTTAAATTTGATGGAGCTTCTAGGGGCAATTTGGGGAACGCAGACCGGGAGGTCTTTTCAGAGACTCCAATGGTATGCCTATTCTTGGTTTCTATGAATCTTGGGGTGTTCACACCAACAATTTCACTAAAGCCAAAGCTTTGTGGAGGGGTCTACAAATAGCTAAATAAAAACAATGGGATAATCTCCTAGTTGAGGGGAATCTTCAATCATCATAAATGTTGTTAAAATTGGTCGGGATAGGCACTGGAATCTACACCACATTGTAGAAGAATGCTCTCATCTCCTCAATGGTAATCATATTTCTCACATCCCTCTATAGGCTAACAAAGCTACGGATAAATTGGCTAACTTGGGAGTGGAGTTAAATGATAGCGGTCCCCTAAAAATGATGGACATGGTGGAAATAATGGAAAAAGTTGGTAAAATAATTAAAAGTGATGGGTTGTCCTCTTCCACACATGTGTCGATGAGGTGGCCACCACTTACCATCAATGAAAGATATTCACGAGTATCATTCACTACCTGCCTTAATTAGAGGATCTGTGGGAAACGTGTGGACAGATTCGGGTAGGTGTCAAAGTGGCTTATATAGCCGTGGTTTCCACAAATCTCTCCCATACGACTGGCATTCTAATTGCATGGAGAGAGGACATATCATTGGAAGAATGGAGAGGAGGATGAGGACAAGAAAAGGAAAGGCTACTTGAATAACATAGTCAAAGAAATGCAAGAGAACTTGGTTCACAAATTCAGTTTAGAAGATGTGCACTATTCATTCCTCAGTCTGTAAATGATTTGAAACTCAGGAAACTATTGAACGTTGGTCATTTGATAGACAAGGGTACCAGAGTTACAGCTAAGGAGGAAATGGACTTCTGGCAATAGGTGCTCATTGATGGAGTTAAAGACCCTAAACTCCTTAGGTGGATGGCCACCAATTTGCTGAGGGCACATATTTCCACAAGACTGGGTGAAATGGGATGCGGTTGAGGAGGTGGTAAAAGTCATGAATGATCCGGGGAAATCCAACCCTCATCTGGATACTCTCAAATTGGATCAGATAATTGGGTTATAGATGGTTATGCTCAATGACAACAATTCCTTTACTCTACATGATAATTTGGAATAGATGGGTTTGATGAAGGCCCGAAATCTGGATCAAATTTGGCAGCTTGCTAAGGACATGGTCCTAGAAAGCGTGTTACAAGGTAAAAAGATTGATGTTATTTTCTCTGCTTTACAATTTCCTACCGAGAAGTTTAAGGATTCCAACTCGCCAATTCCTTGGCATCTCTAATGATCTAGGATGAAGCTAGGAATGTCGATGTTGCTACAGTTATGGTAACTAGCTCTTCGGACAAAGAGAATAAATAGTTTTAGTTTATAATTACTTTTTTTGTCGAATTCAATATTTGCAGATATACAACATCTTAGATTTTTTTAACTGAACCTTCCTTGTTCTCGGGGTATTTTATTACTATAAATATATATAAAAGAGTGAGGCCTAGTGCCTCTTTTTATCTTATCAAAAAAATTATACAACTTCATCTTTGATATAAGATACATCTCATCACAAAGTGAATATGATAGCCATACATTCTTTAGAAGAGTCAATCTCAATACAAAAATCCCCGAGATATCATTATGCATCCTTTAAAAGGAATACATATAATTAAAACAAGAGACAAGTTTCAATTAAATAATACAAATGGAAATGAGAAATTTCACATGGCCTCGAGCATTTATAGCCTACAAAATCACAAGTTGGGTGCAACACAATCATGGATTCTATAGATATCCCTCCTTTACCATTACTATTGAATTTAGAGAAATAATTTGTGTCGATTCGATGATGAATTATTACATATACAAATGATGATATAAATTAGGATACAAATTATAATGCAAATATGAGTGATCCTATTAATGTGGCATTACTAGTGAGCTAGCACCTACTCAATGTGAATGGGATGCTTATGACACTTCTCAATGTCTTACATATATCGATGAATGAATGGATAAATATAAGGCTCACCTGCATTTACCTTTTCATCCCTTTGATGAGCTCCTAGGTAACACCTCTTAATCAATATTCTAAAAATTCAATGCAATAAACATTTGGTCACCTAACATTATATTTGATATGTTGATCCTATTTATACTCATTTCATACTACTTCTAGTGGGTTTATCAATTGTAATATGATATTAAAGAGTTAGTGAAACTCACTCATGGATACTCCCTTCTTGAATACCTAAGGGCATTTGAGGATATCCCTTCCTTCTTTCTTAATAATAGGTTTCCTTGCAATATATATGATCCTACGTACTTTGGTAAGGGTAATAATTCCAATATGTGTGTTAATACTCATGATGTTATTCATACTCATCACATGGTATGGGAAAGTCAAAAATTATACCCATCCAATTAAATTACAATGAGTTTTATACAACAATCAAAATCATTATCAATGAAATTCCATCTCATGTGGTATGGTCCTATAATCACAAATATCAATTCAAAATATTCTATTCATATTATTTCTAATGGGTATATCCCTCTTTGGTTTTCTATCACACACATTATGAATCCTCTAACAATTTATATAGAATTATCCTTATTATGTTATGACATATTTCAGGCCTACACATCCTTCACCATCTAAGTTTGTCTTTCCTCCTTATGAGGCTCTTATTAGATATCTCTTTGCTATTTGTTTTCATGTATATAGTTATTTTCAAAAAAATTAAAATCCAAATCATCACATAATACAAAAATAATCACATATTTGCAAAAATAAAAAATTAGGACATGTTTATGGTTTGATTGGCTAACTTGTTACTATATACATGTTGTTTTTCATTTTGGTTTGTGTTATCCAAATAACTCTCCTAGTTATTTGGACAATTTGTATACATATTCTGGCTTTGAGCTCTTCATTTCAAGGTTACGCGCACTCAGGTTCACTTGGCACATTCCCTTGGTCGTATATTCCTCACGTGCCTCCCTTCATTTCCTCTCATGCCCTTTTTTTTTCCTCTTTATTCAATCTTCCCCTTATGTGCATTCCCTGTGCTTCCACTTTCCTCTCAAACATTACATCCATCATGTGCACACGCATCTAGAACTTTCTCCAAAGTGGGTTGTCCTTGTATCCCCGCATGCCCTTCTTTCGTTCCATCGCACATTACCTTGTAATAATTGTGCCTTGACTATGTGTTCTCTGCTCACCAGTTTGCCTCATTTCCCCCCTCGCGTAGCATGCACCTTCCTTCTGTCTCATTCCCGCGCCTCATTCTTCCATGTGTATACCTTTGTGCCCTCCTCTACACCTTTCCATGCCATGTCATTCTCTGACATGCTTGAGTGTGCAACACACAACCTATCAAAGTGTGCCAACAGGGCACCAAATCCTGACAACCAGCCAATGAATGACACGTGGCATAAAATGAAAAATCAAATGAATAGTTGGCTGATTTCTTTATTCAATCCATGTGTGCCACATGTCTTACATGCCCAGATAGTTTTGACATCTTCCGACAACAATATATTTTTCTACAGAGCTCTACATTGGTGCACACACATAGTCTCGACTGATAGCTGCTATTGACATAGGCTATAGATCTAGACATTCAAATTCAAATTTTTGGTGGATTTAGTAGGTGAGAAATGGGAAAACATCTTTCTGGGAATTAATGAGTAGATCTAATTGCTCCAACCACTTGATTTTATATGATCTGCCCTCCTTCCTTCTCCAACATGCCAAATAGACTTGGGGAAACGTATTTGATATTTTTAGGTGGATTTACAGGCATTGAATGCTTCTTATTGGTGGTTGTATTTCAAATTCAGGTTTTCCTCCTTCTTCTCTTCTTCTTCCATGGATTCATCTATAAATGTAAGAGTTAGGATCATTATTAATGTTGGACATTTTGGATCCTTAATATTTTGCTAAGGACTTCATATTTTCTATATTTTGAGTCGCAGACCTCTAGATCTGCTCATGCATGTGGATAGAACTCTTTCACCATTGTAATAGCTCTATGTATTTCTGAAGTAATGGAAGCATCATTTTGTGACTATTCTCTATCCTAATTGTGTTTATATTATTTCTTTTTTTCCTTTCTTTTACATTGTGTGCTTGTTATGCCATTTCTATGTCCCTTACAACTCCTTATTTAGTTGTGTTCCATGAAACTGATCTGGTAAATACGTTTTATTGTGCTACATGTGCCTAGCCTTCTTTCACACATTTCCCTTCATTTTCACTTAGAATAGATAGTGTTCATCCCTCTTTTTCTAGTGCTATCACCTTTTAGTGTAGTTTCCTTTCATGTTATCCTTTCTATCCTTGGTCCCTTGGCATTATTAGCTTAGTTTTCCTTTCAGCACTAGGAGTAGCAGTAGAAGTAGAAATAGATAGAGGAACCAGCCTTCTCCAAAGATCCATCCCAAGCACAAGGTCCCACAACTTAGGGATGATTCCATTGTTGTCACAAATGACTCGATTCTTCTATATCCAAGACATGGGTGCAAGTTTGATGACCAATAGTTTTTGGCACCCCATGGGACCAAAATGAAAGCTTAAATTTCATATTGCTAAGTTTTGGTGTGTGACTTAGTATTTCAGCCTTTGAGGCTCATTTCAACACATCTGGTGACTCCCAACATTTACAAATCTTTGTTTTAGCATCCCTAAGTGCCTTTCATGAGAAGAGTGCATACAAGGAGAAATGCAGCAGCTGAAGATTCTTTTAAGTACCTCCATATATCCCCGAGAAGAGTTTCATTCTAGAAAACCCATGCATGCATCTCTCCATCTCTAGCATAGTGTTGCCCCATTCAACTCCTCCTCACAATAGAACAATTTTTACACCCCTGTCATGGCACATCACCACCTCCTCCACTAAGGAACTTTGTTAACTTCACTAGAGGAAGTTCCCCTGTTCTAGCCATGCAACATGATATGCCAAATGGCGCACTCAAAATATTCCATACTTTACTGGTGAGAATCAAGTCACCCCTCAGAGCATATCCAAGATGTAGCAAATGTATGTTCACTCTATTTGATCACACATGACGATGTAGCAGTCAGGCTACTTGCAACCTCTTTTAAAGGAAAAGTGCTTTAATGGTACCAAGGCTTGAGACTTGGATCTATTTCCACCTAGGATGAGCTTGGAATAACTCTTTGCAATTATTTTGAAGATAAGTCAGATCACCTATCTTTGGTGGAGAAACTAACAACAACAAGGAGGGCACCCAATGAGTAGATGACTAATTTCAACATCAGATTTTAGAAGACTTGGGACAAAATCCCTCTTGTGGTAAGACCTATAGCCCAACATGTTTTTTTCTATATTATCTAAAGGCATTGAATAATGATATCTCAGTCATGATTCAATCCATGGGAGGTAGGACTTTACCACCACTTATAATATTGCATAGTAAGGGTGGAAAATAGTCTTATTCAGGTGGAAAGATAGCTCCTAGACCACCTATGCCCTTGTTCCCAAATTTCACAAGTGCCCCAACCTTCTTTGTCCCTTATTCCTATTCCTGAGAAAAGTGCATGCAACTTTGTTGCATCAACATCCTACTCTTTGGCATGGCAAAAAGAAGATGAAGAATTGAAGACCCTAATTAGAAATTTTTCAAACAAGGTCATATCATTAGAGAAACAACATGTGCAAAGCCTATAGAGGCAGTTCTAATCAGGTGCATAGCCAAAGCAATCAGCCTTGGTGGAATCAATATGGAAACCAAAGATACGCGCCCAACCAATAAATGATAGATGGCATGCTAATGCACATCTTCCCTTGCAAGTTGTTCCTCCTCACACCCTCTCTTCCAACACCCATGCAAGTTCAGCACTTGTCCCGTTCAAAACAATTTGGCACATGAGTCAGAATGGTGCTTCCTTGCGCAACATGCCTCATATTCAATATCATTGTGCTAATGTTGCATGCATGCAAAGCCTACATGATCTAGAATGCTTCCACTTGTGAGCCTTCAACAAGTGCACCTAAAATAGAGAACCAAGAAGGGCCTAGAGATTCCTCATTCCAATTTGATGTTCTTTGGCACCAATGAATTTTTTGTAATCAACCAAGTTGTAGATGAAACAAACAGACCACACACCCAAGTTGTGGAAACACAAGATACAAGAAGAGAATGCTTGAATCTAGTGCGCAGTCACAATTCCAACAACACAAGCAAACCCTCAAAAGAAAAAAAAGAAAAACTAAAGATATCTAGTAATAAAAGACTCAAGTCCCTACACAAGAGGTCCCATGCAAAGCTCCTCTAAAAGTGGCACGCATCCCTCCTTTGGTAGGTCAAGCCTCTACACCAACTAAGGTTCCCTTTCTACCTAAAACCAATCAAGGATGTTTTTGTTCCTCAAATGTGAAAGTCAATGGGTTTTCCATTCAGCATTGTGGACCAAATGAAAAGAAGAAAACATAAATGTTACAATGTGGGATGCCCTGACCATTCCATCCTAGCATGATGACTTGTTCAGTATGAAGCCTCGCACATCCCATGACACTGATCCAACTATACAAAAGTCACGTGCTTCTATCAACATCTACTAAGAAGAGGAGAATCAAGTAAGTAAATTTGTTAAAACCCCACCCTTCTATATGTCTTTGATCATAGGAAAACATATTGTCCATAACTACATGATTGACTCGGGTGCTAGTACTTCTGTCATGCCTAAGAAGATAGTTGATGTCTTAGGTCTTAAGTATAGCCCCTTGTCTAAAGGAGTCTTGCAACTTGATGGTTCAACTGTCACTACCTTAGGAATCATCAAGGATCTTGAGTTAACCCTTCATGCATGTCCAAGCCTCACCATAACTCAAGATGTGTCTATCATTGACCTACCTCCTTTGTTTTCCTATGTCTATCAAGATAATTTACTTGCAAAAGTGGGTGGTTACTTGTCTTCTGATTGGTCTCATATGTTACTCAAGACAAGGTATGGTACCCGGTTTACCATACAAGTTGAGCCAATATTTTCCTATCATGTAGAGTCATATGTCCCATCCTCTCTCCAAGCCAACTGTTTAATCCAAGAAGAACAAGCTTCATTCTCTTGAAGAGCATCCTCTTCCACCTTCTATTCCTGATCTAGTACTTGATGAGTGGGCAGAGAGGCACCATAAATTTGACCCATATGCTGAAGAACTAGAAAGCTTATGAAACTAGGCTTGGTACTTACTACATTCTTGAAGAAGAAGTTATGTGTTCACACACTCAAGAAAGACCAAGTTGAACCTAGTCTATGGAAATTATACTTTGATGGATCCATAAGCAAAAATGGTGCGGGAGCAAGAGTGATTCTCATTTCCCCTAAGGATGAGAAATTCTTCTTCACACATAGGTTACAGTTTACATGTTCCAATAATGTAGCAGAATATGAAGCATTGGTGCATGGTCTTCTTATTGTTGAAAAAAAGGGATTAAGGCAGTGCAGATATTTGGGATATAAATTGGTTATTCACCAAGTTACCAACAAGTGTCCAAGAAAATAATAAGCTTCTCAAAGCTTATAAACACAGATTTTGGGACCTCCTTGAGAGCTTTGATGCTCTAAATATATAGGTAGTACCATGCAAATGAAATAAGGAAGTCGATCAAATGGCCACACTTGGTTCACAGTTCTCTCCTGCTGAGGACTTTGTCAAAGGAAACACTCAGCACATTAAGATGGTGATCAGACCATCCATTCTAGACAACAATACTAGTTGGAAAGTGTTTGACAATGATGCATAGATCATCTAGTTCATCTAAATGAAGTTGAGTTCTCATCAAGTATGCAAGCTAATTTACATGATAACTATGGTGACCAAGTAATATCAACTTAAAGACAAACAAGTTGCCTAAAGGGTTTGGTCACCTTAGAGAAAATGTTTAGCCCCGATGATGAGTTCAAGGGTGAAGAAAAGTATATGTGTTCCACGCAAGAAGACTACTCTCCAGTCACTATTGCACACATGGAAAGGAATTGTTTCTCAAGACTTGTGCACATGATGAAAAAAATAGACCTTCATCTCTCTCTATCAAAAATATAGTGATATCTTCTCATGGGAGTATGAAGACCTCAAAGGTTTTGATCCAAGTGTTTCTCAACACTCCATTGACCTTGATCCTAGTATCAAGCCCATTAGAAAAAAGCAAATGACTAGTCAATCCAAATATAGAGCCCTCATGAGAAAGGAATTATCCAAACTCATTGAGGAAAAGATTATTTTTCCCATCAAGTACTCTACTTGGGTCACGAATCTAGTTCCATGCATGCAAAGAAGAATGGTGAAATCAGACTCTATGTGTTGATTTCAGATATTTGAACAAGGCATCTCTAAAGGATCATTATCCTTTTCCTTCAATGGAGTAGATTCTGCAGACTGGGCTGGTGTGCAAAAGATTCTCAATGTTAGATGGGTATTCAGGTTTCAATCAGATCCTGGTTAAGGAAGAGGATCAATTCAAAATGTGTTTACAACCAAGTGGGGAACATATGCATATCAAAATATGCCCTTTTTTCTATCAAATGCAAGCGCAACATTTCAACGCACCATGGACATTTCCTTCAAAGGTTATATCAATGAGTTCATCTTGGTTTACCTCAATGACATTACAATCTTCTCAAAGCAAAGTGGATCATATGGCACACCTTGGAAAAGGTCTTTGAGAGATGCAAAAATTTGGGGTATCCCTTAACCCCAAGAAGTGCAATTTTGTTGTGGCACAGGGAAAGATTTTGGGCCATGTGGTTTCAAAGGATGGCATCACAATTGATCTTAAGCACATTTCAGCCATCCTAGCTCTTTCCTCACCACACACAAAAAGGCCTTTTTCCTTCCTCGGTAAGATTAATTTTGTTAGGTGTTTTATTCCTAACTTTGTAGGACTAGTAAGGCCAATCACCCTCATGCTCAAGAAGGACATAGCTTTCAGATGGATAACAGAAGGAAAGGAAAGCTTCAACAAAATCAAGCAAGAGATTTCTTGCATGCCATCACTCATCAACCCAAATTACTCAAAGGATTTTATCCTTTATGCTTATGGCACTGATGCAAGTGTTGTTGTTTTCCTAACACAAGAAAATGAACAAGGGTTGGAACAACTAGTGGCTTTCTTCAGCCAGATGTAACGAAAGGATTATGAATTAAAATATAGTCACATGGAGAAGCAGTCTTCTTCCATCATGTGCATGCTCAAGAAATTCAAAATATGCTCACCACAAATCATATCAAGGTGTTAGTCTCCCACTCTTCTGTCAAATACTTCATCATGGGAGAGAGAAATCAATGAAAAGAGAGCACGATGGGTGACTAAAATCATGGAATATGATGTGACTATCAAAGCCACAAAACTTGTAAGAGGTAGCGCGCTCTAAAAAAATTTGTTGAGGATGCACAAAATGAGTCTGAGACTTCATTATTTCTTGATGAGGCTCTCCCACACAGAACTTGAGAAAAATATGAATCCTAGCACATGTGACTGGATGAAGGACATGATCACATTCCTTTCGAGGGTGCATACCCTCCTAGCTTAAACAAGGCAAAGAGAAGACATATGAGGTTACAATCTATCCCTTATGTTTTGATTGATGGACTTCTCTTCAAGAAAATCTTGATGGCATGTTGTTAAGATGTATCAATGGCAGCAGTAGACTGAAAAAAAGTGTTAGCAAAATTCCATGATGGTTTTTCTAGTGGACACTTTTCTGCCAAAACTACAACAATGAAGATCATAATGGAAGGTATCTTTTGGCCTACTTTGTTTGTAGATGCACACAAGTGGGTCACAAAATGTAAGGAATGCACTTTCTTTAGAGAAAGAAAATATTGGCAGTGCTTCCCCTCCAACCAATCCAAGTGGATCATCCTTTTGCACAATGGGGTCTCGACTTCATAGGCATGATCAATCCACCTTCAAGCATTAGACATAAGTGGGTGTTGAAAACTATGGACTACTTCACCAGATGGATAGAAGTTGTCATGCTCAAGGAATCAACCAAGTCAATCATCCTTGACTTTCTCGAGGTATAGTCACAAGGTTTGGCATTCCTCAAACCATTATCTCTGATAATGCAAAATCCTTCCTTGGGACTAAAATCACTGATTTAGGCTAAATCTTGGCATCTATCTAAAGAATTCTTCCAACTATTACCCCCAAGGAAATGGTCTAGCATAGTCAACAAACAAGAACCTGATCAGATCATGAAGCATATAATGAACATTAGCCAAAAGATAGTGGCATACAAAGGTCTCACACGCTCTGGGAAGATAGAATCATAATTAAAAATCAATAGAACTTCACCTTATAAGCTTGTCTATGGAAAAGAGGCTACCCTTCCTTTGACACTAGAATTGAACTCATTAGCACTTTCCCAATAGAGCTCAAAGGCGTAGACCAAAGAGAAATTAGAATGGAAGAGCTGGTTAATCTTGAAGAGTCAAGGAACTCTTCCATGATCAAGCTAGAGCAACATCAACAAGCAAAAAAGAAATGGTTTGACAAAAGGCCAGCCTCAAAATTTCAAAGTTGGGGACTTGGTTTTGAAATGGGATGCTTGATAGAGCTAAACCAGGGCACCATTCAAAGTTTGATGCACTTTGGAGTGGCCCATACATCATCATTTCATGCAAAAGAGGCTAACTCTTTTGAGTTAACTCATCTTGATGGAGGCACACTACAAATCCCAATAAATGGGATCTATCTCAAACCCTTCCATTAAGTTTGTTGCATCATTTTGTATATATTAGAGTAGTTTTAATTCCTCCAAGTGTGTCACACACACATTTGTTTATTTGTACATAGTTCTTTCTTCTCACGTACTTCTTTCACGTGCTCTTCTTTTGCTTCCAGATGTAGGTATTTTTTAACAGTTTTTAGGATTCGAATAGAGTCAATAAATGATCCTTCAAGTGACTTCATGGGTAGTTCTTCAAAGATAAAAATATCAGAATTTCATGATTACATAATAGACTCCATGCCCAATGGATGATCTAGGCTACTGATCTCCTTCATCTAGTAGGCATATGGCCCCAAAGTCACAAAACTATTATCCAAATAACTCTCCTAGTTATTTGGGTAACTTGTATACATATTTTGGCTCTAAGATCTTTATTCCAAGGTTGTGTACACTCAAGTTTACTTGGCACATTCCTTTGGTCATAGATTCCTCACACACCTCCCTTCTTTTCCTCACACGCCCTTGCATGCTTCCCCTTCTTCCCTTCCTTTTCCTTTTCCTCTTTGTTCCATCTTCCCCTTGCGCATGCATTCCCTGCGCTTCCACTTTCCTCTCAAAAATTACATCCATCATGTGCGCACACCTAGCACTTGATCCAAAGTTGGTTATCCTTGGTATCCTTGTGTGCCCCTTCCTTCCGCCATCACACACATTACCTTGTAATAATTGTTCCTTGACTATGCATTCTTTACTCACTATTTTTCCTCATTTCCCCACGCACATTGCGCGTGCCTTCCTTCTACCTCCTTCCTTCCAATGACTCATTCTTCCACACGCATACCTTTACACCCTCCTCTGCATCTTTCTCATGTCATGTCATTCTTCTCGACATGCTTGAGTGTGCCACATGCAACCTATCAAAGCATGCCAATAAGGCACCGAATCTTAACAACTAGCCAATGAATGACATGTGGTAAAAATGAAAAAAAATCAAGATGAATAGTTGGCCGATTTCTTTAGTCAATCCGCATGTGCCACATGTCTTGCATGCCTAGATGGCTCTGACATCTTCTGATAGCCATATCTTTTTACAGAGAGCTCTGATTGGCATGCACCTAGTCTCGATCGACAGCTTGTTGACATAAGCTATAGTGCTAGACATTCAAATTCAAATTCTTGGTGGATCTGGTAGGTGAGAAATGGGAAAACATATTTTTGAGAATTAATGAGCAGATCTGATTTCTCCAACCACCCGATTTGATATGATCTGCCCTCCTTCCTTCTCTAACATGCCAAAAAACTTGGGAAACATATTTGAAGATTTGAGGAAATGTATTTACAAGCATTGAATGCTTCTTGTTGGTGGTTGTGTTTCAAATTCAGGTTTTCCCTCCTTCTCTTCTTCTTCCATGGATTCATCTATAAATGTAAGAGCTAGGCTCATTGTTAATGTTGGACATTTTGGATCCTTACAGATTTTGCTAAGGACTTCATATTTTCTATATTTTGAGTCACAAACCTCTAATCTGGCTCATGCATATGGATATCACCTCTTTCACCATTATAAGAATAGCTCTCTGTGCATTTTGGAAGTAATGAAGCATCATTTTGTGACTATTCTATGTCTTAAGCGTGTTTATATTATTTATTCTTTCCTTTCTTTTGCATTGTGTGCTCATTGTTTCATTCTACGTCCCTTGCAGCTCCTTATTTAGTTGTGTTGCATGAAACTGATCTGGTAAATATGTTTTAGTTGTGTTACACATGTCTAGCCTTCTTTCATGTATTTCCCTTCATTTTCACTCAGAATAGATAGTGTTCATCCCTATTTTTCTAGTGTTATCACCTTTTAGTGTAGTTTCCTTTCATGTTATCCTTCTATCCTTGGTCCCTTGACATGATTAGCTTATTTCTCCCTTTCAAAGACTAGGAGTAGCAGTAGTAGTAGTAGAAGTATATAGAGGAACTAGACTTATCCTGATATCCATCCCAAGCACGTAAGGTCCCACAACTTAGGGATGGTTCCATTGTTGTCACAAATGAATCGGTTCTTCCAGATCCGAGACACGGGTGCAAGTTTGATGAATGTTATTTTTTGAGCTACGATGAATAACATGTGTCTTGTGCAAGACTAACCTACCTTGTTATCTATGCTTTTACTATCATGTTTGTTTATAATTTCTTATCGCATTGATTTAACTAGTTTATTGATTATTTTATTGTCTAAATCCTTGCTTATGGTTTATTATTTTCTCACTTGATTACTGAATTCCATGGTTTCTTACTCTATATGGTCTAATTTTCTTGATTATCTTGTGATTTTATAGGTATCCCTTGTTGTTGGATATATGTCTATGTTAAGTGTATACACTTATTTTTGTATATGGCCTACAATTCCTCCTAGTGCAATTAGCTTGTGACGTTGTGGGTGTGCCATGTTTTGGATTTATACCTCCATGTGACTATTTTTCTATACTATCGATTGACTCTTTATATACTACTGCTACTCTTTCTTATGGTGTATTGACTATTTTCTATTTCCGTGTTAGCTTGATTGACTCTTTCTACACTAGTGTTTCTCTATCTATACACATGTACTATTTATACTCTTTCTTGTTGTGTGTTTCTTTCTTTGTGTGCCATGGTATCCACCATGTGTAACCCTATTATAGGCACGTGTTACCAAAAGTGGCCACCATTCCTTCCTCTAATGTGATACTACAAAAATATCATACTTATCATATGTGGGTACACATATTTTCTTTTGAGCCACACACTCTAATGCTTTATCACACAAGCCTCAAAAAAGGGGGCATTCATTGAGATATATCTACATCTATAGGCATATAACATGACACAAGAATAGGTTTTGTACAATTTACAAATCCCAATAAATATGTATGGATACTAAAAATTGGTAGAATTTAATACAATTCAAAACCACACACTACATCAATATTTTGTTACGGTCCTAAGCACACTAGGCATTCCCATATAGGGGGAATATTCTTATAAAATTATGGCATTCTCACAATCTATTAGCTATCTATAGACACCTTTTATAATTTCGCATAAAATTTTCTCTTCGAGCAATATATAGGGCTATGAGTACTTCATTCAGGTTCTCCTCCACACTACTTACACACATTTGCAAGAACAATGTTTAGGGCCATGGGATTTCTTCTCCTCTATGTTATTCCAAAATTAATACACTAAGTCTTAGTAATATGACACATAGTGGGAGCATGGTATGACCATTCATTTTTTAAATGTGGTATTAGTTACAAAATATTACTTAATAGTTACAAAGTTATAAAATTAGACGTAGATCCATCTGTAGTGGTGTGGTTCATGGGATTGTGGAAGGTATCAAAGAGGCTAAGTTATTTTTAGGTTTTCATTCCTCTCCTCTCACAAACTTAATTGGGAAGATATCAAGGTTACTAAATATTTTGATGTATTGTCTTCTCGCTTAATGAGGTACTTCAATTCGCCTCTCTCCTTTAATGTTGGGATGTATTTGCTCAACACTCCATTTTTTCCTTTGGTATGATTGGGAATGATCACCCCTAATCCTTTGGTATCTCAAAAAAATGAATCTACAAAGTACAACAAGAATGGGAGATCCTCCCTTCACGGAATGAGCATGTGTATTCCTTCAATGTTTTGCATCACCTTTACTTCCCTTATACAAGTGTAAAGTTACAAAAATTGCAAGTTTTATTTATACTTTGAGTTACAGTTCAGTTTCTATCAAAGACATTAACTACACTTTTTCTTACAGAGTTCACCATGGATCATGCCAACACCAACACATCAAAAGACAACTATCGAAAAAATACAAAGTGTGTGCGCACACTCATACACATTTTTCCTTTAATTGTGAACTTTTCAATTACACACTTAAGGGGGAAATGTATACACTCAATTTTTTAATTTATCATTTTAAAATGACAAGTTTAGTTATGCTCCTTATTTATACAAATTGTCACATTCTAAGTCCAATCAATACATATCTCTAGCTTTTCCATGACTTTCTCATCTTTACACTCTGCTATGTCACAAAATTAGGAAATATTATCAATCGAGCATTAAATCATCCCTAAGAATAATTCTATAAATTTTTGTTTTGTATCACATCTTTCATGTCTTGGACCATACAATTTGGTTAGGATATGTTATACGACCACGACAAACTTATATGGTCATGGTTTTCCTTATCTTCTAATTATGGTTTCAATTTGAATATTTTTATTGCATCATTTCATATTCCTATAGTCGGACTTATCACAATATTTCACCTATGGAAGACTATATAGGCAATTCAATATCGATTTATAACTAACATGACACTCTTATGTAATCTATTATTACAAATATCTCTCCAAAATCACTCAAGGATCTATTAGATCTTCCTAAATCAAGTGAACATTCGTAAGAGAAACCAATACTACATGTTTGAAGAACTCAACCAGGTCATAGAGTCTATCTTCCTCTATTTCCAAGCATGCAATGACAGTCATGGAGCCATGCCTTAGTAAAAGAAAATTCACTCCAAGCATTTTCAAAGGGATTCAAGGACAAAATGTTAGGTTGCGCAATTGAAGCACACTACACCACACTACTATCATGTTGAGTACATTTTCTATTTTATAGTTATCACATGCTATCAGTGCATCAAGAAATGCAATGGAACTCATATGAGGTTGGTTTACGTATCACTCACACTTGCACAAGAACCTAAGAGAACTACATGAGGCTTGATCCCACACTAGGGCATATAGTGCAAGACTTATATTGGTTCAACAAGGTCGAACACCAAGCGTATTCCACCCTCACCACACACATGATTTATCCTTTTGGTTATCTAATGCTTTGATGAAGAGTATTACATATTTGCAAGGTTTTTACTTTGTTATAGGTAGTTACAGGTTGTGTTGAGGTTAAAAGAGAAATAATGACATGTAACAAAGTACATTTTTAGAAAAATGAAGCCAAAAAAATTTCATAACCTAGCTATAGAAGGATCCAAGAGCATATATATCCAATCAAGACCATATAATTCTAGGGATAGACTCAGTACAAAATTTGTATGGTCTTGCACCAACTCAATTTCTAGTTCTAGTATTGGTAACAAAGCATCTACAATTTCCTATCTTCCTTTTCACCTATCTACACATCTAAATCTTTTGTATTATAACCTATATAGATAAATGTGTGTTTCCTCTTATGTACTTATAACATTGTTTCATATTTTATAATTTTTTCAAGTATTAATGTGTTCTTCTAATTATGCATGGTTAATCATAAATTAATTAGATCAAAACAACCTCCTATAACAAACCTTTACATCCTATATTGTTGTGTATTTTTCATAACATAATTTAATTAGGGCGTAAACATTTATATAATGCAAAGTGTCGTGTTTTTCATAATCAACAAGGGGATTAACCAGGTCAAGGGTAGTATAACTCCACCACACATAAAGCCCTTTTTATTACCTAATTATATTTTTGAAGTGCTAGTGTAGGAGACTAGGGTTTTGATCATTATAATTCCATGTAGGAACATTCTGTAAGAAGTGAATGTGCAAGAAACTAGAAAAGATAATGAAAAAAACCCGGAACCAAACAAAAGTGTATAAGATCTCTAGACAATAGCATGAAGTATGATAGAAGAGAATGACAATAGTGACTAGTTTGACACTAGTGTACATTTTTTTTCAAGACTCCAAATTAGAGATGAAACCTACTCATCCTCGGAAAAAATTGTTCGATCTAATTCCAAATCTAGATAATCCAAGGAAACATAAAAATATATAATTCAACTCATCCTCTTTTGTTTTACTATATTTTAACATGTTCTCCAATCAATGTCATTTCTTTATAACATTTACATGTACTATGAGATCAAAATGTTGGAGCATTTATATGCAATATATGATTGTGCATTAGTTTTAAGTTTCAATCAAAATTAAGTAGGGAAACGCATCTTGATAAATTTTGGGTGAAAACATGTGTAACGCTTTCTAGTAGTATCTTCCATTGTTTTATATTTAATCAATCTAAAAAATTATTTGATATTGTGAGTAATTATGGGATAGATATCTTTTCTTGGGGTTTTATAAGTTTATCCATAATATCATGATCCTTTGTTCTTTGCAATCTAATCTTAGGTGGTTGAGGAGTATTTAAAATAATATTTTGGGGTAAGTGCACGAAGTTGGGGGCCAAAAAGCGACAAAAACTGAAAAAATCAAAACGCGTACGTGTTCTATTATAATGCGATCGCATTTTAAATTGTCAGGTTTGGGATTTACCGAGGCATAACGCGTACGCGTTATGCCTACTATAAAGAAAAAAAAGAGGCCCGAGCCTCTATCATTTTATCTCCCTCAAACATGAGTTTCAGAGCTTAACCGTGCCCTCACGTTTTTTCATTCAGATGGATCTCAAGATTAAAGAGTTATTTTTGGATCGCGGGAAGATCTGAATTGACGATGGCGCCACAGAGAAGAGGTAAGCACAATTCTTTTCTCAAAATTGCATTGAAATATGATAATTATACATTAAAATTTGAATTGAATACATATTTTTAATGTTACAGTTAGAGGTCGAGGGAATCAACCACAACTAAACCCTACTATTCCTATCATCCCTCCCGACACTCCCATAATTTCTCAACATCCCCTGGGTAGTCAAGAAGATTTAGCAGCCCACATAGTTGAAAACAAAATTGAAATTGAGGATTTAATCAAAACAATGAGGGATTCACAATCTACAAACCCCCATCACGCCTCTCTTGTAAACACATTAGAGGCATTACTTGTTCAAGTTGACGTGGAAACAGGGAAAATTGATCATTAGGCAACTTACAGAGAGGGTTGTAGCATTTATTATTCCAACAAATCGTCATATGTGTAAAGAAAAAAAGAAATTTCAAAAGACCTCATATGCACCTTATTCATGGACCCCTACACTAATTTTCCTGTTTTGTTGTCATATAAATGGTTTCCCATCCATTAGTGCAATAATAATTTGATTAAAAATAATTTTTGGGACCGATGGTGGATGGTGTTTGATTTTCCACCTTGTAATAACAATGAGGTGCCACTATACTTTCTGAGGAAACTCTATTGTGATTTTATCCTCAACAAGATCCCAAATTATTTTGATTTCCAAGATTTCCAGGGAGAAAAAGGATCTACACAGGATCGACCAGGTGCACAACATGCACCTATTCAACAGGGTAGATTCCCCGCACAAAAGCCCCCTCACCCTGAGATTGTCCCTCAAGTAGTGAAGGAGACAATAGATATTGATACACTCCACACACTTTAGGGGCTATTTGCGACCCTTGTTCGACATACGAGGGATATTTCTGAGCCAGATGCTCGTGGAGGTACACAGAGTATTCCCTTAAGGAGTACTATCATGAGGCCACATCTTTGCTCGTCATGTGGTAGCATATGTTTGGGGTTCGAGGAGGACAATACTTTTATGCGTACTAATTTTGGTGCACCTAGTGCTAGGGGTGCACATGATAATGTCACTATGTCAGATGTCATTTTGAGTGAGACATTTGGATTACATTCATCGGCATCACCTTCGCAGGTAAATTTGTTATGTTTTGTTATGTGTGTTACAAAAATTTTGGAGTACTTGATTTACTTATATATGTTAAATTTTTGAAATAATTGTATTTGTACATGTATATGCATTGATATTATAGCGCACGGGAGGCGCATCTTCATCCCGACCATAGGCGGTGAGCACCATGCGTACACATACATTCACAGAGGTAATTTAGAATGTTAATTATGTAAAATTTTCACATACATGTGTGTGTGTGTGTGTATTTGCATGTATGTATGTATATATGTGTGTGTGTGTGTGTGTGTGTGTGTGTGTGTGTGTGTGTGTGTGTGTGTGTGTGTGTGTGTGTGTGTGTGTGTATATATTAGTTTTGAAGTCAAATATATGTATGTTCTTGTATGTCCATCTAACTCACGTGATATACATGTTTGATAAAGATTTTGACTTCACTAGACACCCCACCATCTCTATAACAAGTAGATAAAGGTGTTGTTGCTACGATTTCATTTGCGTGGAAACTCACTGAGGTATTCAAACAACACGTAAATTTTGTTAAATTTCTCGTGTAATTCATATTATGTTAAATTACATGTTAGTAATGTCTTTCATTGTAGAATTATTAAACTATGTTAATAATGTTCTTCATTTTGTATATGCAGGAGTTACCTGCATAGGTAGACCCTATTCATTTGATTCACATGCATGGCGGGGTAAAAACAATAGTTCTATATTGATAAAATTAGTTAAAATATTGTCATTATGTACATACATGTACTTAGTTCTATTTTCACTCATTCTGATATTAGATTTGTTGATCTTATGTGTATGTAGGGAACTTCAACCCCTCCATTTTTACTTCAAGGCCACGAATTCCTCCATCCCGTCGTCTTTGTACCCTAATTCGTACTACAGGAGCTCCCGATGACTCATCTGAGCGTGAGATGCAAATTCGGCATGATCGACAACTTGCGGTAAGTTTGTGTATTTATGTAAATACTTTCATTCTAGCATGGTCTTAAATACATGTTGAAAACATATATAAATTAAGTTTTGACAAAAAAACATTGTTTGCATTTACAGGCTCATCTACAGGCAAGTATTCAAAGGGAAAAGGACTCAAAGCATGGGCTCGTTGCGATCCAAATTCATCTCATGGATCTCCATCTTCATCTAAGGGAGGGCCTTCTTCGAGCAAGGCCAAGAGAGGGATAGATTTTGATGAGTAGGAAATATATATGTCTTACATGACATTGTTTTTGTATGCCCCTTTGCATGACATTGTATGTACGCCTATATGGCATTTGAACTTGATGGTATATGACCTATTTGGGCATTTTTGTATTTATTATGTACATTAAAATACTATTTGGAACTTAATAATTTTGTATGAGACCTTACATTTTTGAGATTATTTTCACATGAAACTAATATGATGTGCACTTGACAATATTTAAGACATTATGGATTATTTTTTTCATTTATTGGTTCAATGTACATGTACTAGCATTTTTGATGTATAATATGCATCAAAATTTGGAAATCAATATTTATATAATGTATGTATATAAAGAGTTACCTAATCTAAGTAATTATTCATTCAATTTATCAATGTGTATATGTGTATTTACCTTACTTGCGCTTCTTCTTGCTCATGGTCTCTTTGTACCAGCTTCCTATCTTATCATGCACTAACTACACTCTTCTATGCTTCTTAGTCTTCTCCCCTGTTAAAACACCCGATATTCATCACAATTTGATGCCTTTCATCTGTTGATAATTTGAGAATGTCTCTCCATATACATTACTCTAATGCTTGAGAATGTCTCCAGATGCAATGACATTCTTATTCAGACACTCAATGATTCTTTATTGTCTAATCCTTTCCAATTCATGTTATTACCTTTAAATCTATAGGCATTTCAAGTTATTTGGAAATCACATCAAACCCTTCACTAGGCTTGATGACTCTATCCTTTTGAAGGCACTTTTGAAAGCATCCATGGGTTTATCATAGCATAAATTATCAATGAATGGAAGGTCACTAAGTCATAGGCCAGTGACTCCCATCCATAACTAAATAAGAAATATTTACTAGGAAATTGATAACTCCCATGTGTTCTTAGACATACCCCTATCAAATTCATTCTTAAGCCAATCTAGTCATTTAGGGCTCTTAAGGGACTACGCCTGGATGAGGTAGCTTGAAAGCATGGGTAGCGTAGGGAACCAAAACAAAGCCTCCACTAGTGTTCACTTGGCCACCCTGACAAGTTAGCGTAATCGGTTCGGTCCCACGAGCTTTCATTTGCAAACTACAAAAGATTTGGGAGCCCTACATTGACTCAAACTGCAGTATTTCACGCATTTGCAAACAATAAGACAACGAGAGAACCAAATGGATATGGAGAAAATCGGGAGATTATTTCATGGAGGGCTTCAACATGGAGGTTTAGGATTTGATGAGACATCTCTAGGTGCCACAGAGTCCGAGAAATCACATGTCGAAGATATAATGTGTTTTGGTCTTAGGGCTCTTAAGAGACTACGCCCGAACGAGGTAGCCCAAAAGCATGGAGAGCATAGGGAACCAAAAAAATCCTCCACTATAATTCACCTAGCCACCCTAATGTGTTGGCATAGTTGGTTCGGTCCCACAAGCTACCGTTTGCAAAATACAACATCTAGCAACCTTACACTGACTCAGACTACAGTATTTCACATGTTTGCAAACAATATGATAGTGAGAGAACTAAATGGAGATGGATAAAACCACAATATGATTTCATAGAGGGTCCCAATGTGGAGGTCTTGGATCTGACGAGATGTCTCTAGGTGCCACGGAGTCCGAGAAATCACTCGTCGAAGATATAGCATGTTTTAGCCTCAGGGCCCTTAAGGGACTACACTCGGACGAGGTAGCCCGAAAGCACAGGTAGTGTAGAGAACCAAAAAAATCCTCCACTAGTGTTCACCTAGCCACCCTAACGTGTTGGACTAGATGGTTCAGTCCCCACGAGCTTTTGTTTGCAAACTATAACGCCTAGAGCCCTACAATGACTCGAGACTACACTATTTTGTGTGTTTACAAACAATAGGACAACGAGAGAACCGAATGGAGATGGAGAAAACCGGGAGATTATTTCATAGAGGGATTCAACATGGAGGTTTCAGATTTGACGAGACATCTCTAGGTGCCATGGAGTCCGAGAAATCACATGTCGAAGATATAACGTGTTTTGGTCTCAGGGCTCTTAAGAGACTACACCCAAACGAGGTAGCCTTGAAAGCACGGGAGCGTAGGGAAATGAATAAAATCATCCACTAGTGTTCACAAGGCCACCCCAATGTGTTGGCGTAGTTGGTTCATTCCCACGAGCTTGTTTACAAACTATATCATCCTGCAGCCCTACATTGACTCAGATCAGCAGTATTTCGTGCCTTTGCAAACAATAGGACAGCAAGAGAACCAAATGGAGATGGATAAAACTGCGAGAGGCTTTCATAGAGGGCCCCAACATGGAGGTCTTAGATCTAACGAGCCATCTCTAGGTGTTATGAAGTCCAAGAAATCACCCGTCGAAGATATAGTGTGTTTGGACCTCAGGGCTCTTAAGGGACTACGCCCAAACGAGGTAGCTGAAAGCACAGGGAGCATAGGGAACCAAAATGAAGACTCCACTAGTGTTCACCAAGCAATTTATACGTGTTGGCTCGATGTCCATGAGCTACCATTTGTAAAATATAGCGTCTGGTAGCCTTACACTGACTCAGATTGCACTATTTCACATGTTTACAAACAATAGGACAACGAGAGAACCGGATGGATATGGATAAAACCGCGAGAGGATTTCATAGGGCCCGACAATTTTTCCATGTTAGTACTGAAGAGATTCAAAATTTCATTGAACGACTACAAAATCTAACCTAAATAGTCAGAGTAATAGACTAAATCAGCATTCTATTTCTCACATATAAAATGAATTTCTTCCTTCAAAAAAGAAACTATGGGTGAATGCTCAATCAAAAAATAAATTACAATTCTAAATGAGTTTTAGGCTCAATTATCAATACTTCATTGCAGTTTTTCTTGCCAGTATGCTGCTTTTGGAACTACCTAGTTTGATTTGTGAAGTTGAAGCAACTGAGATTAATAAAAATAATCAACTTGGCATGTTGTCCTTAAGATTATCCATGATTCTATCGATAACATCACATAGATCTTCCATTCCAATTAAGTTGTGATCCTTCCACGCTTCCCATTTTTCCTTTTCTTCTGCTCGTATCTTCTCTTTAAGTTCTTCCATATGTTTTTAGGTAATCAAATTGACTCTTTATGACTTTCAATAGGCATTTCTTCTTAAATCATAGTGACATCTTCACATAATTGTTTTTCTTCACGATGTTCATTGTCATCTAAAGTTGAAGACTGAAAATTTATATGGCCTTCGGCTTCTTTTTGGGCACAAACAATCTGCTTGATTAAAGATATTCATTCTTTCAAAATGAACAGTTGGAACATTGGTGGTCTCCCCAACAAAACTAAGTTCATAGTCTACATAGTTGCATCATGTGGAAAATCATTGAACATTGGTGGTTTCCTCCACCCGTGCTTTCGGGCTACCTCATCCGAGCGTAGTCCCTTAAGAGCCCTGAGGCCAAAACATTCTATATCTTCGACGGGTGATTTCTCAAACTCTTTGGCACCTAGAGACGTCTCGTCATATCTAAAACCTCCATGTTGAAGCCCTATAGAAAATCTTCTCATAGTTTTTCCATCTCCATTTGGTTTTCTCAATGTCCTATTGTTTGTAAATGTGTGAAATAGTGTAGTCTCTAATTAGTGTAAGGTCACTAGATGATGTATTTTACAAACGGTAGCTTTTGGGACCAAACCGTCTGGGCCAACACGTCTGGATGGCCTGGTGAACACTAGTGGAGGATTTTTTTTGGTTCACTACATTGCTCATGCTTTCGGGCTACCTCGTCCAGGCGTAGTCCCTTAAGAGCCCTAAGGCCAAAACACACTATATATTTGATGGGTGAATTCTCAGACTCTGTAGCACCTAGAGACGTCTCATTAGATCTGAAACCTCCATGTTGAAGCCCTCTACAAAATCCTCTAGTGGTTTTCTCCATATCCATTTGGTTCTCTCGTTGTCCTATTGTTTGAAAACGCTCCAAATAGTGTAGTCTGAGTCAGTGTAAGGCTGCTAGATGTTGTATTTTGTAAACAATAGCTTGTGGGACCGAACCGTCTAGGCCAACACATCTAAATGGCCTGTGAATGCTAGTGGAGGATTTTTTTGGTTCCCTACGCTACCCATGCTTTCAGGCTACCTCATCCGGGCGTAGTCCCTTAAGAGCCCTGAGGCCAAAACATGCTATATCTTTGACGGGTGATTTCTCGGACTCTGTGGCACCTATAGACATCTCATCAAATTCAAACTCTCCATTTTGAATCCCTCTATGAAATCCTCTCACGGTTTTATCCATCTCCATTTGGTTCTCTCGTTGTCCTATTGTTTTGCAAGGTGTGAAATATCGCAGTCTAAGTCGGTGTAGGGGTCACGACGCTATAGTTTGCAAAAAAGCTCATGGGACCCAACCGTCTAGGCCAACATGTTTGGATGGCCTGTTGAATGCTAGTGGAGGCCTTGTTTTAGTTCACTACACTACCCGTGCTTTCGGCTACCTCGTCCAAGCGTAGTCCCTTAAGAGCCTTGAGGCCAAAACACGCTATATCTTCGACGAGTGATTTCTCAGACTCTGTGGCACCTAGAGATGTCTCATCATATCTAAAACCTCCATGTTGAAGCCCTCTATGAAATCCTCTCGTGGTTTTCTCCATCTCTATTTAATTCTCTCTTTGTCCTATTGTTTGCCAACACGTAAAATATTGCAATTTGAGTCAGTGTATGGATCCCAGACGTTGTAGTTTGCAAACAGAAGCTCGTGGGACGAAACCAACTACGCCAACATGTTGGGGTGTCCATTTTAACACTAGTGGAGACTTTTTTGGTTCCCTACGCTACCCATGCTTTCGGGCTACCTTGTCAGGCGTAGTCCCTTAAGATCCATGAGGCCAAAACACGCTATATCTTCGATGGGTGATTTCTCGGACTCCATGGCACCTAGAGATGTCTCTTCAAATATGAAACCTCCATGTTGAAGCCCTCTACAAAATCCTCTCACGGTTTTCTCCATCTCCATTCGGTTCTCTCGTTGTCCTATTGTTTGTAAACGCGTGAAATAGTGTAGTCTGAGTCAGTGTAAGGATGTTAGATGTTGTATTTTGTAAACGGAAGCTCGTGGGACCAAACCGTATGGGCCAACATGTCCAGATGGCCTAGTGAACACTAGTGTAAGCTTTGTTTTGGTTTGCTACACTACCTATGCTTTCAAGCTACCTCGTCCGGGCGTAGTCCCTTAAGAGCCCTGAGGCCAAAACACGCTATATATTCAATGGTTGATATCTTGGACTCCATGGCACCTAGAGATGTCTCACAAATCTGAAACCTCCATGTTGAATCCCTCTACGAAAGCCTCTCGCGGTTTTCTCCATCTCCATTCATAATGAGTCAGTGTAAGGTTGTCCATTGCCAATCACCTGAATAATATAGGTGGTTCATACAATATAGGTGGTGAAATGAGAATTTTAATAAGATATTTTTACAATATAGGTGGTGAAATGAGAATTTTTGTTTGTTTTTCCTTTCTAATATTTAATTTCTCTTAGCTTCACTTGGCTTCAAGAATAATAAATTCTCTATTGACAGTGCCAACCACGTGAAGGTGGAAGATTTTTTGGCACCACTAACCTACATAAACATGTTAGTAAGCAATTAAATAGAATTTTAAATCATACAAAATTTAAACAAAATCATTTAAGTAAATATTCAAATTAAATTCATGAAGAACATACCTTTACAAATTCAATCCAATGAACCGCAAGGATCAACTCTATTCTTGACAGTAGCAAGAATTGCTTCATGATCTGATTCACGAACCTTCCACAGATTCTTGTTTGATGGCCGACCTCGATATTTGATCAATTTAATATTTGTTGCAAGGACCAAATGTGAATAGTGAAGTATCTTCCGATGTACTTCATAGTCTTCAAACAACCAAATGTTTTATTTTTTTATAGGATATCATCGAAGCCAAGTTCCAGTGACTACCACTGACCCAAAGGGAATATGCAAAGTCTTCACCATCAATGACTGTGGAAGTCAAATTTTTTTCCCTCTACACAATGAGACAAGAAGTAGTATGTTCCCTCTTCATTAAATTTTGTCGCAATAACTGTAAAAACGTGCCCTATATATCACAAAGTAAAATTGTTCAGTCAATTTAAAAATACATTAGGAGTTGACCATTTAATAATTTATAAATCTAAAACATGGCATGTACATATATATGTACCTTGTTGCACTAAATCGAGAGACTTGGTCAAATTCGGTGATGTTGTCATTTGATCTTAAGACCCCGCAAGTTGTAATGCTCGTGGAATTTGATGTGTGTCGAGTGGAATTAGAGGTCTACAAGTCCATTCATCCACCCACTGTTGTGACTCACATTCATTCCACGCAAAATCAATACATGTCATGCACCTAGTATAAATAGTCCAAGCATTTGCATCGAACCATGGAATGAGTGCATATCACTTGATCCTACAATTGTCATACAATCTTCAAAGTTTTCCAGATGTTTTTCCTCTATCAACCAAAAATATCTATGAACCATTGATCTCTCTTGAGATTCATGGCCCATATTCTTGACACACCAATCAACAATATTTTTTGCATCTATAAATTTAGCACCATCCTTGAACTTCAACTCTTCTCTTACAAGTGCTCTTTTCACACATGCTCCTGCACCATCATGCTCTCCTTTTTCATGCCCTACCTCAGTAAAACTCCATATATGGTGTACATTTGTTTCTTTGTGCATCCTGCTTAGTCAATAAAACATCTGTGCATTCTTGAATTTTGATGTGCAGTTGTCCGACCAAATGTAATGTTGATCGAAACTAATGTTCCTCTCATTCAAGTTCGCATAAAACACCTAGAAACACCCTTGTACATATTATGTAGAATGTGTCCGATCATCATTGATGTAGAACTGATACTCTCTTGATATTTTTTTATCTTGCTCGGTGCTTTCGTGAGAGTACATGAATGTTATATGCATGAAAAAGAGAACTTGCACCTGAATTATAATATTGAGACTAAACCTCCATTTGTGGGTGCAATGTGTAATTCTCTGTGAAGTCGATGAATGAAACAATAGTACCAAGTGGGAATGTGTCCTTTCTTAACTTGAATTTTTCATCCCACCATCAAGCTCTATGTGTGTGCCTTACATACTCATAAAAAATTTCCTATCTAAATTTGACCATATATTCTGATACAGGTAATTGTTTTCTAACAAGGTCACACCTCTTAGATTCTTTTCCACCTTTTAATTGATATGCCACTGATTTATATTTGGTGAAATCAACCAATTATTTTCCTATTGAATATGTACTCTCCTCATGGATACAACTTTTCAGATTTGGCAAGCCACCGCATACATTGCACATTCCATCCAAACATGCTTTGTTATAAAAAAATTGTCTTGTTGATTTTTCACAAAATATTGTCGAATAAATTCCCTTGAAGATTTTTGTGGGACATTTATTCCACACTCCTGCAACATGATGTCATTATGTAAAACATGACGTATTTGAAAAAAACATGATAATGCATTGAAAATTCAACATGATGCCTGTAACAACAAGTGGTACGTGAGTGATTGATTTTCACATAAAAGGGTTTTCTCATTTCAAAAATCTTTGGCTAATGTTAATTTATGGGTTTTCATTCTTAAACTTAGAGAACAATTATATTTGAGTCATATCTAAGAAGTTTTTTTCACACGATTCACGATTAGGAGAACCTATTCTTCTTTTTACTCGTATCTCTCTATTTGGTGACACGCTTGTGTTCTCATTTCAAAATTTTACAATTAATTATTTTAGAGTATCATATGTAATCTTGTCTTTTCATGGAATTCTGCTAGATAAATCCCAATAGTCGGTGTTATTGATCGACTCAAGACGTTTACGTCTCTCATTACTTTCACTAGTGTTTTTTTGTTTAGCTTGAAGCACCGCTTGTTTTTCTAATCAAGCATTTATTAATTGTTTTATCACTTACTATACAATTAGTAAGTGCACGTTGTGTAGCATTACTATCTTTGTTGCATCTTTTGCCACCTACAATTTGGTATGCTTTATGTATGTTTTCAACAATTGATGCATTTTGATCAACAACATTGTTAGCAATATTTTAATATTGTGAACATTATTATTATTGTGCAAATAATGAGTTGGTGACAACTCGTAGAGATCTCTTAGAGAGATTCTAGGTTTGTTGAGTGAGAATAGGTATTGGGAGAGATTTGTGGGATGCTGAGTGATTAGTGGGATGAGTGTTGACTCCTAGAATCAAGGAGATCAAACTCTATATATGTAACCTCTACCTGTGAATAATATATCCCGAATGAATTCAAAATGATATTATCATTATTCGGTGTATTTTCTCTGTGCAAAACTGGTTGATTGCTATGATTTGGTATCAGAGCGACAGCATCCTATCCCTGTGATGGTAGAGCAGGTTATTGTTGATGAGAGTTTCCTGAGAAATCCATTTTCCTCTTGTTCATATGCTTCTGTACCAAGCCGCAATTATTTTTTGCATTTGGATCCGGTCTTAGGTTTGCATTGAGCGTTCATGTGCATTTCACAACCATTCAACTTTGAAGCATTGATTCAGATTCACATTTCTGCTATATTCAACGTGCAACTTCAACATTTGTGAATCGTGGCTCTCATTTGGGAAAGGAAGCATATTGGTCTTGATCTTGCCGCCCAGCCTGCGACTTACCCTCTTAAGGCCATCACGCAAGCCACAAGAGGTAATACTACAGATAGTAAATTTAAGAGCGTTATTCATGATTGTGTGCTGGGAGCTATTCAAGTGCATGTTTTTGAGGAGATCTGCATGTCCACTGGGATCAAGCTATTACATAGGCGTAAAACCAGATCTTTATTTTGCACTGGAAAAACTATACGAGGTATAGATCTGTTCAAAGGATATATTGATCAGTCTTCTACGTGCATTCCCGTCTTGCTGCAGATCTGTGCTTCAAAGGTTTAGAATCATATGGCATCTGGATTCACCCTCTCTCAGATCATGAGGAAGATACAATATTGAAGTGTCTACGTCATAAATCCGATTGGAGTGTATATCTATCTTGCACAGTATATTATACGTTTGCCACATTTTATTTTTTTCTGGTCTAGGTGATATAGATCATGGCTTCACGGCTCTGAAGTTTCAAGTTCATATTGTTACATGTGTATCGATTGATGTTTGCCACATCTCAGCCTTCACCAAACGTCTCCACATTGAGCCAAGATCTACCTGTGGCTACACTGTCTTTACCGATCCACAAGCAAATTACATCATGTAGATACCTGCACATCCATGTCAAAGGTAAAATCTGTCAGAGATATCTCCTTCCAGCGAGCTGACAGCAAGCATATTATAGATCTGTGAGCTGTCATAGTCAAGCAGTGACTCGAGAGATTCAATTCATCTACATTTGTGCTCCTGATTTGCGCATCCAACATTTGGTAGATCTGCAAATCTCTGATATACTATAGTTTACCGCGTTACATGTCTTTGTGCGCTGGAAAATTCATTTGCATATTGCAAAATATATCATGAACGCTGAAGTCATTGGATTATGAAACCAAGTTTGATAGCTTTGCTTTCAACCAGAGTTCAACACGGCTCGTATTCCTCCGGAGTTCAGCGCTGGCAGTTTACACAAAAAATTGTATGGTTATAGTCAATGTAAGTGTCTAGTATATGTTTAGTGTTGTATTAAAAAGTAATAAATTAATTACTTTTAAATATTTTCGTTATATCGTAAAAGTGCTTCGACTTCAATATGTCATGTTTTGTAATAGTCATTAGTGTCATTTAAAGTCCATTTGTGTTGTAGTAAAAAGTAATTTTTAATTACTTTTTAATTGTCATGTTATTGTAAGTCAAGTGTATCGTCATTAAAAAAAAAAAAAAGACAAATGAGTGCATTTTCGGTGTAATCCGACACTCATTTTTTAAGGAAAAATGCAAATGAAAACCGTTCTGGCAGGGGGCTCCGCCTCGACCCCGCCCGTATCAGCAACAGGAACGCATATCGTCCTCGGCTATACTTTCTGCTTGAGTTAGCAGGGACATTCAGATGGAGGCCGGAGGCAACGGAGGAAGGAGGTTGATCAGCGACCTCTCGTCAGGCACCATCGACGAGGCCGCGGTATTGATTTGGTGGCCAAGTATTTCAGTTGTGTGTTTGATTTCATTATTGTGTGTTTCATTGTTTGTAATAAGAATAGATGTCACATTCCTGTTCAGAATTGTATTTCCTTTTATAACCTCCTGATGTAAATATGTGATAGTAGAAAGATAAAAGCACAAGAAAAAGCAGCATCATGTTTTTCTTGAAGAGGATGAACAGAGGTTCATGAGCAGGGGCTCGTACCTGTGAGAGAGGTCCGTTATTGTCGAAAGGGGGTTCGTATTTGGTGAATGAGGTTCAAAGATACCAAGATCATGAGCATGCAGAGGCGAGTGCAAGTTTGTAGAAGACGTGTGAATGTTTTTCTCTACATTGTTCACATTAGGGAGTGTATGTGTGGAAATAATAATGTTAACAATAGGGGAGTGAATGTTAGCAATATTTTAATATTGTGAACATTATTATTATTGTGCAAATAATGAGTTGGTGACAACTCGTAGAGATCTCTTAGAGAGATTCTAGGTTTGTTGAGTGAGAATAGGTATTGGGAGAGATTTGTGGGATGCTTTGAGTGATTAGTGGATGAGTGTTGACTCCTAGAATCAAGGAGATCAAACTCTATATATGTAACCTCTACTCGTGAATAATATCCCCCGAATGAATTCAAAATGATATTATCATTATTCGGTGTATTTTCTCTCAGCAAAATCAAGGTTGATTGCTATGAAACATTAGATGTTCTTAACCCTGTGGTCTTCATTATAGGTGGCATCTTAATTAATTTCATCAATGTAACAAATAATTGATATCTTTGTGTGTCATTTAAATTCTCAAAGTAATTATCTCAAATTCCACTAGCTTTTCTTCTCGCATTTCTTTCAGACATTTTGTTAGGCATTGGTTTTATAGTGTTTTCATCAATTTCAATTAAGTGAATTGGTTTTCTTCGTAAAATGGAAGGAGGTGTTCTTAGATGTGAAGATTCATTTACAAGGTTACTTTCTTCATTCGGTGTTTTCATACAAATTTTGGGATTAACATTTGGATTCTCGTAAGGCATCAAAATTGGATTCATATCAATTTCTTCATCCATACCAACATTATCATTCAATTCAATATTATTATTCATTGTGAAATCATTATTCTCTATATTTTCATTATGTATTTCATCCCCATTTTCTAATACATTAGCTACATTTGATATAGCGGATGTACCTTGCCCTACTCGAAGTTTTTGCATTCTCTTCAATTTCTTTATTCTCTTCTCTTCCAATTGCTCCAGTGTCTTGTTCTTGACTTTCCTCTTATCCTTAGCTCAATGTTTATCGCCGTGATTAGAAAAAATCAACTAGTTGGGTAGGGGACAAAATGAACTACTAAAAACTCGTGCAAGAATGTAGAGAAATTTGCGACAAAATAGAATGTTTACTGAAATTCTGTGAAGAGATGAAAGGGACGTTGGGGGGCCACAATATATAAACAAATAAAAACGCGTATGCGTTTTGTATTTTCTCTTTTTCCAAGCCATGCCTCAAGGCTTGGGATCTGGTTTGGATCCCCAAGCCTGAGGCATGGACCTAGACAAATACAGCAAACAATGTATTTTTGCAAGAAAATGTAAAAATGCCACTTCCTCTATGATAAATCAAAATAAAACAATCGATCCATTTTTAAAAAATTATACCACGACGTAGAGCAGAGTTTCTTCTTTCTAAAAATATAATTTTTCAAATTTTCTGACTAATAAAAGGATTCCATATTATTTATTTTATAACTATGCCTTTTTATAGCTATTTTTCAAGTGTAAATATGTCTATCTTTCATGGTGTATCTTTTTTTGTGATCGAAATTTTTAAAAAATTATATTAGCCCAAACTAGGCATAATTCTATACATATTCAAAAAAAAATCTAATTTTTGATATTTTTTAGGTAGTTAGGGGGCACTATTTGAGTCTGTTATTTTTCAAAACATAAAATTTTTGTACTAGAAAAATCATAAATAAAAAAATATTTGCTAAAAAATCTATAAAAATGGACCCAAACTAGATGCTCCTAGATATATTTCTACCAAAGGGTTTTTAAAAATACTAAATGGTGCTCAAAAATGTTTGGGGGCACAAAAGTCACTCTATTATGTGTTTTAATAAAAACAAGAGCATCTGTTGGTATTTTAGTTGTTTGATCCACTTAAACTTATCTATTTTCAATAAAATTTAGTAGCTTAGAAACTAGACTCAAAATGCTACGATTCATATTTCTACAATATCTCCCAATTTTGAGTGTAACTATTTCAAAAAACTCATACAAGTTGAAGTTTTTTTCACAAAAATGCGTCCACTTAAGACCCCCTTTTGGCCCCTCAACTTCGTGCACTTACCCTTGGATTATTCGATACTTAAGGACGAAGTAGATATTTTTGAGCTCTATCCCTCATTTGTATCATATGGTTCACCTCATAATATTCCATCCTACAATTAACATTATCTAAATAGAATATTACTCTACGTTTATCCCATAACATCATGCCCTACTAAGACTAATTGAGTAGGAATGACATACACATTAAACACACACACAAGGACTACATGAGACTCTAACATCATAATTAGAATTGTAATCAAACATTTTTCAAATTTTATATTAGAAACATGTGGCATAAGATATACTAGAATTGACATAAACCCTAGAATTTTAGGAACTAAGATTATTATTACAAATAATATTATGTTGATAAACATGAAAATGGTAGTTTTTATAAATATGGATTTAAAATGGGGGAAATAACACATTAATAGGAAATCCTAAAGAATAAGTTATCGTGGGTGTTTTCCTATCTAGAACAAAAGAAATTGGACACAAATGAAACATGGATCATCCAAATATTACCAATAATTCCTATGGACAACATTTAGGATTTTAAAAGTTTACAAATTTATAATGAAAACCTAGATCTATGATACATAAGAAAGCACCCTTTGATTTTAAGGATTAAAAATGCAAAAAAATAGGATTCGGATGAGTAGATAAAGAAAAAATGAATGCGGAGCTTTTATATATGGAGTATGTAACGCAATTATCACATTTCGAGTAGGTAATGTGACTAATCCTCATAATTATAGAAGATTGGGATCCTACATAATATAGGGTAAGTTTAACTTTAGGATTTGTAATATAATGCATGTTTAGAAAAATGAAATATGAATTAACTAATTATAACACAAGAAATCCTACCACATTAATCGGTTAAGAAATACATGTACAAGATGATAATAATATTAATTAATGATTTTAAATCTTGTAGTAGGGTTTTCAAATACAGTCTATAGATGTATCTTAGACTAATTGAGACCCAATGAAAATTGACTATATGATATTATAGAAATGCACATTCCTAGTAATGATCCAAATGGTCAAAGACAGATGTATAAAACATCAAGGATGCTCTAGACAAGTATAAAGCATCACAAAAATAGTTGACAGATACATCATGCATAATGAATTAAAGATTGCCTTCATATAATCCTTATCATCTCTTTTTCTTACTCCAAAGTGTGTTTTCATGACAATTATAACTTGGAAGATATACTTTCTTCTCCTTGCCTTAGAATGGTCATGATATCTTAAGCTTAAAGAAAACAAAGATATCTTTAGGAGCACGTGTTGAGGGTTAGCAAGGATTTATAAACACGTATAATTATCATACCTCTAAATGATGGGAACCACCCTATAAAGATATGTCGAAAAGTAGTAGATCGTATCAATGAAAATAATTGTAAAGATATACAAGATCCAAACTCATGCACCAAAAGTGTTGCATTGGAAATTTTAGCTTTAGAAAACAATAAATACTCTAGTGATTGCTAAATCTCTCTATTATATTTATGCATGTTAAATAAAATTAACTAACAATATCGAACATATCTCTTAGTCATAAATAAATTGTAATACTTTATGTTTATATGAAATTAACTTCAAATTAAGATGTTATTGGTTATCAAACCAACATCCAACAACTAAAAGTGAAAAATACAAAACCAAAGAGACAAAGAACAAAAGGAGATCCCAAGAATATTGAGATTATTATACACACAAAACCTATACAAAAAGAAGAATTGAAAGACACATATAGCGCTAAAAGTGAAATAATGACAACCAAAAATTGAAAAATACACCAAACACATAATTTTAACCAATAAAGTAGAAATAAATAAATACACTAGAATTAACAAAAAAACTAATAACTTATAGAATACATACATATATATAGGGGTGGGGACTTTCCCTTCACCACCTATGCACTTCTCAAAATAGGTCACATGTTAATAATAGCCATGCGCCTTTACAATAGGATGCACAACACGCAATTGCTCTAATAATAGACTTTATATAGTTAACTCGAGTAGAAATCCTATTATTAGCCTAAACTATGCATGGCTCTCAGCTGTCACTTTTTCCCAAAATACCGCCAGATGGACCGTAATTTTTCATTTCTTTGTGTGCTCCACACGCTATCTCCAAAAATATCCCTTATCCACAAAACGGCTAAGTGTTAAATTCAAAGTGTTACAATAGCACAGCGCTCATTTTGTTATTCTTTTCGCCCTCAAATGCGCCTTGCTTTAGCGCACGATCCTTTATGTGCCTTCACATTAGAGAAATATATTATCTACTCAACATTGAGTTATAATCCAATTTCTATCAAAAACATTAACTACACTTAGTGTTGCAGGTTTCACCTTGGAGCATGCCAACACCAACACATTAGAAGACAACTATCGAAAAAATACAAAGTGTGTGTGCACACTCATACACATTTTTCCTTTAAGCATGAAATTTTCAATTACACACTTAAGGGGTAAATGTAGACACTCATTTTTTGCAATTTATCATTTTAAAATGAAAATTTTGGTTATGCTCCCTCGCTAATAAAAATGGTCACATTCTAAGTCCAATCAATATATCTCTCTAGCTCTTCCATGACTTTATCATCTTTACACTCTGCTATGTCACAAAATTAGGAAATATTATATCAATCGTGAGCATTAAATCATCCCTAAGCATCATTCTAAAAAAAAAAAAGAATCAGTATCACATGTTTCATGTCTTGGACCATAAAATTTTGTTAGGATATGTTAAACGACCATGACCAACTTATATGGTCTTGGTTTTCCTTATCTTCGATTATGGTTTCAATTTGAATATTTTTATTGCATCATTTCATCTTCCTAAGGTCAGATCTGATAATTATATTTCACCTATGGAAGACTATATAAGCAATTCAATATCGCTTTATAACTCACATGGCACTCTTACAAGCTATTATTGCAAATATCTCTCCAAAAGCACTCAAGAATCTACTAGATCTTCCTGAATCAATTTTACATTCATTAGAGAAGCCAATACTAGATGTTTGAAGAACTCAACCAAGTCATAGAGTATATATTCCTCCATTCCCAAACATGCAAAGGGCATGGACACATGCCTTATTAAGATAAAATTCACTCCAAGCATTGTCAAAGGATTTCAAGGGACAAAGGGTTAGGTCACGCAGCTGAAGCACACTACACCACACTACTATCGTGTTGATTACATTATCTATTTTATATTCATCCCACTATTTTTGTATCAAGAAACACAATGGAACTCATGTGAGGTTGGTTTAGGTCTCACTCACACTTGCACAAAGCACCTAAGAGAACTACATGAGGCTTGATCCCATGCGAGGGCATGTAGTGTAAGACTTATATTGGTTCAATAGGTTTGACCACGAAGGGTATTCCACCCACATGATTTATCCTTTTGGTTATCTAATGCTTTGATGAAGAGTATTACATATTTGCAAGGTTATTACTTTATTATATATTATTACAGTTGTGTTGAGGTTAAGCAAGGAAGAGCGACATGTGAAAAGAAAGTACATCTATAGAAAAGTGAAGCACAAAAGAAGTTTCATAACCTATCTATAGAAGGATCTAAGAGCATATATATATCTAATCAAGACCATACAATTCTAGGTTTATACTTGTACAAAAAATTTTATGGTCCCGCACCAACTCAATTTCTAGTTCTAGTATTGGTAACAAAGCATCTACAATTTCCTATCTTCCTTTTCTCCTATCTACACATCTAAATCTCATGTATTCTAACCTATATAGATAAATGTGTGTTTCCTCTTATGTACTTATAACATCGTTTCATATTTTATATTTTTTTCAAGTATTAATACATGTTGTTCTAATTATGCATGGTTAATTGTGAATTAATTAGATCAAAAGAACCTCCTAAAACAAACCTTTACATCCTATATTGCTGTGTACTTTTCATAACATAATTTAATTAGGGTGTAAACATTTATAAAATGCAATGTCGTGATTTTTCCTAATCAAAAAGGGGATTAGCCACCAAGGGTAGTCCAACTCCACCACACATAAAGCCCTTTTTATTACCTAGTTGTATACTCAAGTGCTAGTGCAAGAGACCGTGGTTTTGATCATCAGTAAGTCGATGTAAGAACATTCTCGTAAGAAGTGAAGGTGCAGAAACTAGAAAAGATAATGAAAAACAATTTGGAACCAAACAGACCGCATAGAAGCTCTAGACACTAGCATGAAGTAGGATAGAAGAGAATGACACTAGTGACTAGTTTGACACTAGTGTCCATTTTTTTTTCAAGACTCCAAATTAGAGATAAAACATACTCATCCTTGGCACAAACTGTTTGATCTAATTCCAAATCTAGATCATCCAGGAAACATAAAAATATATATAATTCGACTCATCCTCTTGTGTTTTACTATATTTTAGCATGTTCTCCAATTGAATGCCATTTCTTTATAGCATTTACATGTACAATGAGATCGACTATTAGAGCATTTATATAGAATATATGATTGTGCATTAGTTTTAAGTTTCAATCCAAATTAAGTAGGTAAACACATCTTAATAAATTTTGGGTGAAAACATATGCAACGTTTCTAGTATTATCTTCCATTGTTTTATATTTAATCAATATAAAAAAATGATATTGTGAGTAATTATGGGATAGATATCTTTTCTTGGGGTTTTTAAGTTTATCCATAATATCATGATCATTTGTTATTTGCAATCTAATCTTAGGTGGTTAAGGAATATTTATAAGAATATTTGGAATATTCACTACTTGAGGAGGGAGTAGATATTTTTGAGCTCTATCCCTCACTTATATGGTATGGTTCACCTCATAATATTCCATCCTACAATAAACATTATCTAAATAGAATATTACTCTATGTTTCTCCCATAATATGAGGCCCTACTAAGACTAATTGAGTAGGAATGACATAAACATTAAACACTCACACAAGGACTACACGAGACTCTAGCATCATAATTGGAATTGGAATCAAACATTCTATAATTTTATATTAGTTTACATATAGCATAAGATATACTAGAATTGACATAAACCCTAGCATTTCAGAAATAAGATTATTGTTACAAATAATATTATGTTGATAAACATGAAAATGGTAGTTTTTAGAACTATGAATTTAAAATAGGAGGAAATGACACATTAGCAGGAATCCTAAAGCATAATTTATCGTGGTGTTTTCCTATCTAGAACAAAAGAAATTTGACACAAATGAAACATGGATCATGCAAAGATTACCAATAATTCCTATGGACAACACTTATGATTTGAAAATTTTACAAATTTATAATGAAACGTTAGATATATGATACATAAGAAAGCACCCTTTTATTTTAAGGATTAAAAATACAAACAAAATAGGATTCAGATAAATTGGTCAAGAAAAAATGGATGCGGAGGTTTAATATCTGGAGTAGGTAACTCGATTAATCACATTTGAAGTAGGTAATATGAGTAATCTTCATAAATATTGAAGATTGGGATCCTACATAATGTAGGGTAAGTTTAACTTTAGGAGTTGTAATATAATGCAGTTTAACAAAATGAAATATGATTAAATGGATTGCAACTAAACACAAGAAATCCTACGACATTAATAAGGTTAAGAAATTCATGTACAAAATGATAATAATATCTAATTAATGATTTTAAATCTAATGGTAGGGTTTTCAAATACGCTCTATAGATGTATCTTAGACTAATTAAGACAAGATGAAAATTGTCTTTATGATATTATAGAAATGCACAGTCCTAGTAGTGATAATGACATTGCCCAAAAATCCTACTAAATGGTCAAAGACAAATGTATAAAACATCAAGGATGCTCTAGACAAGTACAAAGCATCACAAAAATAGTTGTGAGATACATCATGCATAATGAATTAAAGATTGCCTTCATATAATCCTTATCATCTCTTTTTCTTACTCCAAAGTGTGTCTTGCGACAATTATAACTTGGAAGATATACTTTCTTCTCCTTGCCTTAGAATGGTCATGATATCTTAAGCTTAAAGAAAACAAAGATATCTTTAGGAGCACGTGTTGAGGGTTAGCAAGGATCTATAAACATGTATAATTATCATACCCCTAAATGATGGGAACCACCCTATAAAGATATGTCGGAAAGTAGTAGATCGTATCAATGAAAATAATTGTAAAGATATACAAGATCCAAACTCATGCACCAAAAGTGTTGCATTCAAATTCTATCTTTAGAAAATGATAAATACTCTAACGATTGCTTGTACTCTCCATAATATTTTTGAGTGTTAAATAGAATGAACTAACAATATCAAACATATCTCTTAGTCATAAATGAATTGTAATACTTTATGTTTATATGAAATTAAATTCAAATTAAGAGGTTATTAGTTATCAAACCATCCAACAACTAAAAGTGAAAAATACAAAACCAAAGAGACAAAGAACAAAAGAAGATCCCAATAATATTGAGAGTACTGTCATACACACAAAACCTAAACCCAAAAAAAAGAAGTGAAAGACACAAAGAGCTCTAAAAGTGAAATAATGACAACCAGAAATTGACAACTACACCAAACACATAATTTAAACCAATAAAGTAGAAATAAATAAATACAGTAGAATTAACAAAAACAACTAATAACTTATAACTGAGCGAGTGTCACCTTGTCGATGGTATCTCAGAAATACCAACTCCTTGAGAGGTGATGAAAGAGATGATCGCCATTTTCTCAAAATCAGATCCGAGCAAGTAAAATTTTAATATTAATGATCAGGCCGCCGCCTGTACAGTGTCGGTGACGGCATAGAATATTTATCTTTTTCGTAATAGAGACAGGGCGATGTTAATAAAATTTGGAAAAGGTTCCCTCAGGGTAGGTACGTCGTTATTAATAAAAAGGGGTGGCGATGGAGTCAAATGATTATTCATTGATGGATGTTTCATGCCCAAATTCTAGTTTTTGAAACGATAAGGGAAATCGACAAAACAAAACCAGGAATTTGAAGACGTGTCAGGTCATCCGATATGTTTAAAGTGCAGCATCTGTGGATGGCACGTTGACTGCGAGGGGGTGAAAGTTACAGGCTACATGCATTTTGCATGCATGCAACCATTAACAACTATGCCTCATCCGGCTGCCACAAATTACACTTTGTTTAGTTTTTACAATCCTCCTCTCTTTTTCGATTTATATGTTTGTTTGTTTCTCTTTTTCTTTTGGTTTCATCCCCATTCGGCGAAATGGCTGAATTTTCTGCACTCACAATGACATTCCCACGGTAAGAACATGAATCATGGAGGCCGGTCAAGTCACCTGTAGGCCCATCCCTCTTTGTAATCGGTATAAAATTAGTTTGAACAAGTTACTTGTTCATAGTTTGCAGGTGCAACCTTCCCTAGAACGATTTCTTACCTCTGGTTTCTGTTCTGTAGTCAGAAATGGCGGAGGAAGCAGGGCAAGCAATTGAAAAGCTACGGACCCCGCCTGGACTGTTGGAGAAGATGGGATATTACCAATCAGTCTGAAGGTCACGGAAGAGGTAGAATATATGTGTTTTATGATGAGGGTACAATCTTTTTACTTATTTGTCAACTGTTCTGCATCAAAAATCGGCAGGGTAACACATTGTTCCATCAAATGTTTTTGCTATACACTTCGTAAAAGTTCAAACTAACCAGAAAACCACCTTTCTATCTTATCACACTTCGGATTACAGACATTTCTGCCACTTTGTAATGAAAATTATTTCATTGCAGTTTTCATTGCGCTCAAGTTGACAACGTTCAATGATTGAGGTTTAACACTCATTTAAACTCAAAAACTGTTAAATTTTATTCAAATCGTTCCATACCGTTTTCAAAATCATTCCATATACTGTTCTGTGAATGTGTTTGGAATCACTCAGAAAACTGTATAAAATTGTATGCAATGATTTGAATAAAATTTATATACTGTCAAAAATCTAGAAATTTTCAATAGTGATTATTTGAATAAAATTTATATGCCCCTCTTGTCTATATTTTTGCATTCAATTCAATTAGAGAACCCTCAGGGTTATATCTAGACAATTTATTTTCAATGTGTCATATTGTGAGGTGACTTCTGCAGCTTTAGCCCTTTTATGACGCCAGAACTAAACTGCACTTGATGTAGCAATTGTGTCATTGGTATCTTTGCCTTCTAACTATTTTCTGTATGTAAACTATTCCAGAAGCCATGGTGGAGGAAGTTTATAGAGTTTGTTGGACCAGGCTTTCTGGTGTGCATAGCCTATATTGATCCTGGAAACTGTATGTTTTTTCAATCTGAAACCACCCTTCTTGATTGGTATTTATGTGAATAACTTAATTGTGAGATAACTAATTGTTTATTTCTATATTTTTTCGCGATATGTCTCAGTGGAGTCCGACTTGCAGGCGGGTGCACAGTACAAATATGAGGTATATTTCTAAACAATATCAAAAAACCACCTCACATAAACAGAGTTGAATGGTGTGCAGGCTTTAACACTTAAAAACACTCGTGCATTAACAGTCAGCCAACACCAACGCACCTGTTTAAGCTCTTCCTCTAAAAGTTATGGTTTCAAAATTATCTGGGAAACAACTACTATAAATAAAGACCGTTTGGTGATTTTTTTTTCTCCTTGGTTTGTAGCTGCTCTGGATCATCCTTGTGGCATCAATATTTGCCTTAATTATTCAATCTCTTGCAGCAAAATTGGGAGTCAGCACAGGTCAGTCTGGTCTCTTTTTCAAAAATTTATATAAATATCTTGATTGCATTTTCTGAGGTCAATCTATCATGCTCAATGAAGGACTTTGGTTATCTTCCAGGAATGCATCTTGCAGAACACTACAGAGCAGAGTATCCTAAGAAGATAAACTTTTTGTTGTGGATGCTAGCAGAAGTGGATGACATTGCAGTTGACATTCCTGAAGGTTAATTGTTTTTAGAAATAGTGTTAATCAGTTTGGTATATTTAAGTCATGCATCATGATCAGAGGGAAAATACAACAGGGCAAGAGATAGTCTGAAAGTAAACAGCTGGTGCATTCAGTTGGCTGGTGTAACACACACAACTTAGCCCTCATAAACACCAGCCGGTGCATTCGTGTTGACTGTGTAACACACACAACTTAACCCTCATAAACACTAAAAAGTGTTTAACATCATGTGCATTATCGTCAGTCAACATGAACGCAAAGTCTGTTTAAGCTTTACCCAAGGAATATATGCATATATGTTATATCTTGCTAACATATGTGAGGTTTAGGTAAAGCATCTTCTCGATGCCTTCTAACATTAGTTATTGTCTATATGTATGGCAGTCATTGGATCTGCTTTTGCACTGAACATGTTGTTCCATATACCTCTATGGGGTGGGGTTCTTCTAACAGGCCTCAGCACACTCTTGCTTCTTGGACTGCACCGATATAGGGTACTCATTTTTGACCTATTAATTACATTAATTGCCTGCTAATTACATTCGTGTATTCAGATTTTCTTGTTATTGAAATCTAAAAAATGTAGACTTATCTATGAATTGTAGATCCGAAAACTGGAAATGGTTGTGGCGCTTCTAGTGTTTGTAATGTTTGGCTGCTTTTTGGGAAAGATGGGAATGTTTGTTCTTCAGCTAAGCGGAAATGGAGCAACTGGTCTTGCCATATCACTTCTTCGGGCACTTATTATGCCGTAAGTTCTAACTACATTTGAGCAACTTTCAATAATATAAATAACTGATGCTCATTCAAATTTGAAGTGGCATCAATCCCATTTAGTTTCATCAAAGATGCCAAAATCTTTTTTTACATGGCAGGAACATTTTCAAATTTGCATGGTATTTTAATAACATTTTATTCCTGCTAATTTCACATGCAGGCACAACTTATTTCTTCATTCTGCCTTAGTTCTCTCGCGGAAAGTACCTCGTACTGTCCCTGCAATAAATGTATGTTTTCCTTGCAGTAAGTTTTGTGTAAAGAAGGAAACACTTTGTCTTAGTTCAAAAAAATACTCAAATACAAAGAGGGGAGTAAAATGATTGAAAATGGTGTTTTATTTTGCAGTCAGCATTCAAGTATTTCGTTTTAGAAAGCGCGATTGCTCTGTTCATTTCATTCTTGATAAATGTATCTATCGTCACTGTGAGCGGGGCAGTCTGTTCAATGACCAACTTATCTCCTCAAGATACAGACAACTGTAATAACCTGGACCTCAACAAATCCGCATTTCTTTTAAAAGTATGTTGTTCCTCCCTAGCTTCCATTGCTTTGTATTGTTTTGCATTTCAATTTCTACCACAGGATTCAATATTAACATGGAGTTGATTTCCCAAAAATGGTAAAATGGCTAAATAATGTAGCAAATGGAGTTATGAACTATGGACTTTTTGGGCTTCTGTGCAGCATGTTCTAGGACAATGGAGCTCAAAGGTTTTTGCAGTTGCACTATTGGCATCTGGGCAGAGCTCAACTATCACAGGAACATATGCAGGCCAGTATGTGATGCAGGTAAAATGCATAAGCATTCTTAAAAACTTGCTCAATTTTTCTTCGAGTCTCTACAAATCAGTAAAAGCTTGTTTCAAATAATGGTAACCAGATTTATATCATTTTTCCAAGGATTTCAAATAAGCAAACCCTGATTTTGTTTTCAAAGGATTTCAAATCAGTAAACCCTAATTTTAAAGAATAGTAACAGCTTTTGTATATTTTTTCCAGGGATTTCTAAACATGAAAATAAAAACATGGAAGCGTAATCTTCTAACACGATGCATTGCAATATTACCAAGTTTAGTGGTGTCTATCATATCTGGCTCTTCTGGCGCCGGAAGGCTAATTATTATTGCCTCTGTATGGTTTCTCTCTTAAATCCGCCATTAATTTTTACTCACTGAAATCCACAGCGAATTTTTGACTGATCCTTCAAAAATGCATGGACTCATTCAACTTATGTTCATGCAGATGATATTGTCATTTGAATTGCCATTTGCTTTGATTCCCCTCTTAAAGTTTACAAGCAGCAAGATAAAGATGGGCCCTCACAAAAACCCTCTTGCAGTAAGTTACAGCTTTCCACATATGTACTTCAGCATTTATACTAATTAGAAAGAGTATTCATTTAAACTGAAAGGTTCATGACAATTTTATGTTTTAATTGCAGGTGGCAGTTGTTGCCTGGATACTGGGATTTTGTATTATATGCATCAATATCTACTATCTTAGCACAGGGTTTGGGCAATGGCTGGTTCACAATAGTTTGCCGAAGGTGGCTTCCATATTTATAGGATTAATTGTGTTTCCACTTATGTTGTTGTATATAGTTGCCATTTTATATCTGACCATTCGACCAGAAAAGAAAGTGGCATTTATAGTGCCAGGAGAATCGACCCCAGAAAACAGTCCCGCCCCTGCACGAGAACTAACCTCTGAAATGCATGGCCTGCACATTACAAGGACTGACATGCCCATACATTAGCTTGGTTTCCTGAAATGTTGTGTGCTTCCCCGTAAATAATAATGAGGATACATACAAGGCATATAGCTCATGTGTGAAGAAGAAGATGAAATGTATGCGCGGGTTAGGGTGATCTGAGTATTTTCTCATGTTGTAATGTATTAATGCAAGGGTTTTAATGGAGCTTTGACTAGATATCCTTGTTGGCTGCATCTGCGTATATACCACTTTAAAGTTAATTCCATAATAGTTACCCTTGCATTTACAGTCTGTTGGGAACACTCATCCTGCATTAGTGTGCTGAGTAATGGTAATGTGCCAGGGTCATTAAAAAAATCATAATACTTGGTAGGCTTGGTCCACAACTAAATTTAAATCAATCCATGACGTCAAATAAGGTGTCAAGGTGATTGACACAATGAAAGTGACTTTCCCACTAACATAATTGTTGACTGCTCCATCAATACCTTTGTTTGCTAGCCACTTGACATTTGTACATTATCTTAAATTTTTCGAGCACATTTGTTGTCTATATAAATGTGAATGATCCAAAATTGACATTCTTGAACCATTATGGCAACATATAAAGCTTGAAAAGTTGAAACCACCTTCACACTTCCCCATGCAACATCCACATCCACCTCATGTTTATCCAAGTCTATGTTCAATATCGTCCATGCACCATTACATTTCCCGTATTTTAAGCCAATTTCTTATCATGATCGATGACAAGGATCATCTGAAGACTACGACATTTCTTGCATTTTCTCACATTTAAAGTCAGATTTTCATAAAATTTAGAGGTTTTTTCTGTTTTTTAAATTTACATGTACGAGATATTTATGACACTTTACAACATCATAGAAACGACGTAAATATGTCATCCAAATGCATTTTAGTTAAGACAAATCCTTGCATGAAAGGTAGGTGTATTAAAATGGTAACATAAGGTTGAATGTATCTAGCCGGTATTACCACATAAAAATTTGACTTGTCGATGATAGTAACAGAAATAACTTTAGGGGACAGGGGCTAATAGTGGTACACCTTAAGTTAAGGGGTCTACAAAATCAATTCTATACCATGTGGGATCATTATTTTTTCACTAATATGTAGTTCAAGTTTTTAGTTTATATTTTTCTTTAGAATATTTAATTGGATGGAAAAACATATTTTGAATTGATTTAAAATAATAAATTTGAGTTACACTACAACCATGGTGGAAACCAATACTTGTACATGGGTGATAATGATTGAACATTGAATATTTAATACTTGTACATGGGTGATAAGTCTTACATGTCATGATGTGATTGACTACTCTACATAATTATTATGTCAAAAATAAATAACTACTAGATAGTACTATGACAACTATCATGTGATAATTACGCCAAAGGTGTTTTCTCTGATAGAAAGGTCGAGGGTCTCTGACAACTATGACTGCGTGGGGCAATCTCTGCCATCCTCATGGTAGGTCGTATCGTCGACCTCGAGTAAATCCCCACCGTCTGTTGTTATTATTTTACCTTTCTGCAGGTCATGTTTTCGAATCACATCAATGTACAGTGTTGTTATTTGGGTCGCCGTGGATGAGTAATCTAGGCACTTATCCAGAGACAAAGATAAGGGCGGTACTAGCCGGGATGCTCAAAGCAAGGTTTGTTTTCCCTGTCCTAAAAGTTTTAATCTTATCTCACAGGTTGGAGATTGTTGCTGGTGATTGCAACTGTAAGTAGGCTATAACGCCCACCATGAACCGCAGAAGAAAGGAAGATTCTAAGGGCGCCCAAATGAGAGAGATAGAGCTCCTAATCGTCTCTGTCAATGACCTCGAAGACGTGAAAAGATTCAACAAAATGAAATGTTACGCAGAGGCGTACATTGATCCCAACCACAAGGTCACCATGGCAGTGGATGACGACGGCGGAACGAACCCTGTGTGGAACCACAAAATGCTTCTCCAGGCAGACGATTCCCTTCTCTCAGACGTCCTGGCGGCCATAAAAGTGGACATATACGCCAGGGGCCATCTGCGAGACAAGCTGGTCGGCAACGCCAGGATCCTCATTTCTCAAATCCTCAAGGGGGACGACTCTAACCCTAACCCCAACCCTATAAATTGCATCACCGTTTAAGTGTTTAGACCCGTGGGCCATCCTCAGGGCATTCTCAACGTCTGGATTCCTCCCGCCGGTAAATTTCTCTTGTCGCTTGTCTATGTCCATGAACAAAAATGATGAACCAGATGCACTGAAAAACGAAGCATAGAACACGAGTTCTCCCAGTGCTCCTCCCGCACTGGAAAACGCAAGTGCTCCTTCTAGAAAGGAGAGCACAAGTTCTCTATTCCTCCTGTACAGGGTTCTCCTCCTTCACAGGGTAACACTCCTTCCCCTGCAAAAGCTGAGTAATATTCACATTAATCTTGTCTGTAGTATAACTTTATTTATCTTGTTACTATTCTGAAATCTTAGGTTTTCTTTTGTTATCTGTTAAGATCTGCTCCCTGTTGAGATATTTGGGAAAAAATGGTTTATTTACCTAGGTTTATTTCTGGTTTTCAAGCCATTTAAAGGTTGCTGCTACTGCTACCCAATGCAATGTTTGAGTACAATTTGTAGCAGTCATTTTAACGCTTAAAATTACATTCTTGTTTTTTCTCCTAATTTTTTCTCATCTTTCAGGGTATTCATGTTATCAGATATGTAGTTTATCTAGGGTTTTAGCATCAAATGACAATTTATTTGGTGTTTTCTTTGAAAGTAAATCGGGTTTTCTTCAAAATTGAAATCTTTGGCATGGGAGATCAAATATAAAGGAAATTGGATTTTTAACTTTTGCATGGGAGATCGGGGGGATCAATATGAATACGAGAGATGGAGATGGAGATGATCTGTTTGAACTATAGTCCTATGGCGCTATAGACCTTGTTAGCTTTTTGTAGTAATGTTTTATATGATTACCTAATAAAAACAATAATATTATAATGGATTTAATTATTATTGTAGTATATTTACTTTGATAGGTGTTATTACACCGAAGGCATTCTTCAAGTTGGGTTCAAAGATTCCCCCTCGACAAAGTGTAAATGACATGGGCAAAAAGATCATTAGTTCGTGTTTCGTCGACTTGTAATAAAATAATTCATTTGATTATTACTATAATCAATGTACAAAAAAATGGGTGTAAACTATAGTCTTTAGGAAAATAATATACAATTTGTAAAAGAAATAAAGAAAAAAACAATAACAACCTACTACATAAGTGCCAAAATAGTATTCCATCATGTTAACATGCATAGTAAAAATAAGTGGATATGGTTATCATCTCTACAACGACATCAAGATTTTCAGGGTAAGTTATTAAAATATAATTTGTTGTAGAAATCAATAAAAAGAATCATATTCCATGAGGGCAAAGCTGAGATTTGATGCCCATCTAGATGGATTTGCTTATTTTAACCGTATTTGACATTTTGTAAAATAGTCTGCCCATCTCCATTTGACGTGAATGAATTTAACAAAATCGTCATTATCACTATAAACACAGTCAATATAACTATAAACACAACATTACATAGAAATTGAAATACCATATTTTACTGATAATGTGATTATATGGAGCATATAATGCCTGAAACTTGCTTAACACTCATAAATACAAGTCAAGAAAACAATGTATATTTTAAATTATTCAATGAAGAAGAGCTATTTGAGAGAGGTAGACGACCATTTAAAACCTTTTAACCGTCATAGATTTTTGGTTTGATGGGAGGGGTCAGCCGTCAAATCTCATCCTTACATGAGGAAAAACCAAATTGATGTGTTCATGCGTCGGTATCCAACATTTTGATCGGTGGAATTTACTTTAGGAGAAGATTGGTCAGATGTGACAAGATGTCCTTGCCTTGCACTCTGAGTCACCCGTAGCGAGTCATCAATTCACAATTGGATCATAGAGGTCAAACATTTCGGGATAAGTTTTTAAAATATAATTTGATGTAGGAATCAACAAAAGGAATCGTAAAGCTTAAACTTCTCACTAATTATTTTTTGGGATTCTTCCATTAGGCCTAGAAATTGTGACAAAGTTGTGCACCGCTTTATGTGATTTTAATCATGTTTTATTGGTAAAAACATTAGGCGCAAGTAAAGAATGAAAAGATGAAAATTTAGAAAACCGTATAATTTCCACATATCTGTATCAATGACATTAACTTTTAATTTTGAATGAGTAATGGGCGTTTCTTGCTGGATTGTCCCACTCTTGCTTTCTTGTGAATGTTTTTCATGTGTCCCTTAGTTGTTTTTATGTGGCATGTCTAGGTTTATCAAAGCACGCAGGTTGACATTAGTGGAGGGATTGAATCCCAACGTCAACTTAATCAGGTAGTTCATATTCATGAGAAAAGACGAGAAACTTCCATTCAAAGCATATATGTATAAATTTAGTGTCTTGCCTCTCATGTCTGCAAAGATTGTCAAATGCGAGGGAAATTGCGTTTGAGAAGTAGTTAGAAAAGAGGTCTAAATATTTCAAATTCTGGAGCTATGATATAAAATCAAGGAGCTCTGCAACATAGGAGTAGAGAGATAAATAGCCTCCTCCACACATCATGCCTTCTTCTTTGATGACTGCCACAATACATCGTGTTGAGACCCATGATCTTTCAAAAATAACCATGCAACTAACGGATCAAGGATTTTACTATTCCATGTTTCTGTAAGGCGGTTTTTGGTGAAATTATACAAGTGACATATATGGTGTGAGAATTATTTTGTCATTAGTCACCAATACCATTATCTGCCTTCTGACTTACACATTTTTCTCACCTTCACGCTTCCTAAATCTAGGCCAACATTGAGGGGCTCAATTTTCCATCGTTGTTCACACATTGTTTGCTTTCATTTAATTACTCGAGCTTAAAACTAAAACAAAGTGCTACAATAAACCAACATTGCGTTTTGGTTTCCAATGTGGAACCTATTGGATTTTCGCCATATTTTATTTTGTCCCATGAGCGTAAATTGCATGCGCTTGAATAATGTGAGCTTAACGATAAAGCAGAGCATAGATAGCAGATAGATCGTCATAAAGTTGCCCCAATTATTCCGCTTGATGCAATAGCCACTAGAGCAGGAAGTCTAAACCATGACACAATAGTGGTCCCAAAAACTACCAGAAAAAACCCACAATCAATAAAATCATTCCCAAGCATTTTTTACTAAATAGACTTGCACTAGAACGAGAAATGAACAGACATTTCTATATATCATGCAGTGATTTAGCTCCATGTTATGCCATTATCACAAGCTATATTATACAAAGTACACATAGGGAGGTGAATGTTTGTCTTTCTTGCGAATCTACATGACCACAACCATAATATAGTTTTTTTTTACAAAAAATAATAGTGCATGAGTAAGAGTCGTGAAAAAGCAACATAACGTCAACCTGCATTAGGACACTATAGAATGCATGTTATCAAGATTTATCTATGACATCAGATAGTGAAGATGAGCCATCACATATCCTCTACCACCCACCGACCTACCCTGCCCTGCTACAAATCAAAATGCCGAGTAGATGCCCCTCATTGCAAGTCAGCGAGAAGATTGCACTTAATAATGTAAGAAATTGTAGGGAGTCTAATTTTATAGTTTATGCTTGGAAGATAAATACTACTCAACGCACTCATATTCCTACCTGTTGGAGGGATTCAGTTATCCTTGATTATTTGTGTGTCACTTGTTTCTCTGGAAATAATCGAGCTTAAAAGTGAAAAGGGGCATACAATGTGCTACAACAAGCCAACATTTTGGTTGGGTTTCAAACTTAGAATCTATTGAAGTTTTCCTCTTTTTGTCCCTTTTAAGCATAAATTGTGATCATGTAAATACTGTGAAGGAGGTCAAGAAGATAAAATCAACACAAAAGCATATATTAATTACTTAGGAACAATCTGAGCCATGTTGAATTCCCACATTTAATTCCCCCATTTTCTTTCCAACTTTCTATTCACGTCTTTGTCTTATCTAACAAAATAAATGTTATCCATTTGATAATGTTGACATCACTTCCCGCTTCTTAAAGCTAGGCCAATGCTGGAGGGGCTCAATTGTCATTGTTGTTCACACATTGTTTGTTTTCATTTATTTACTCGAGATTAAAACTAAAACAAAGTGCTACAATAAACCAACATTGCGTTTGGGATTCCAATGTGAAACCTATTGGATTTTCCCCATTTTTTATTTTGGCCCACAAGCATAAATTGCATTCCCTTGAATAATGTGAGCTTAACGATAAAGAAGACCATATATAACAGACAGAGCGTCATAAATTTGCCTTCATTATTTCACTAAATGTAATAGCCACTAGAACAATCAGTCTAAACTATGTCACAATGTCGGTCCCAAATAACTCACCGGGATACCCCACAACTAGTTAAATACCCAAAAATAAAAGCATTGCAATTATAACTAACTATTCACATTCGTAATATTGATTGACTACTCCTTACCTTCTAACATATCTCCAAATTATGTTGTCTTGTTACCTTGCACACCATACTCATTTTCTCCTTCTAATGATTGACAAAATTACGATGTGGTTATAACAAACAAGAATTCAACTTTGTTTCCCCCAACCAGTTCTCTTGACCTATAACTTCTCCTCCCTATAACCCTTCTTGATTCTCCTTGTTCATTTGTGTTTGTTTTATTCCACAATACCAATCTTCCAACATATCCCCTTCGGTGTTTCCATCGTACACCTCACGTCGATTTCTAGTATTACAACTATTGGGTATTATGTGATCAAGACTCGTGTCAACTATTGGACCATGTTCAAGTATTGGCCGCTCTCTCCTACTCCAATATCCATCTTTTCATGAATCCCTCAATCATCCCCCATTCAAACACCTTCATCCTATCAATTTGCTATAAGAGCCCGACATGTCAGTACACGTGTCAATCAATTCTATACTTTTCAAAGGTTTCAACATTCCAATATCCCGCCTATTTTTCAAATTCCAATATCCCTCCCAAAACTCTTCCAACAATGATTTCTACCCTCTCTTGATATTCCTCTATACTCTTTTATTTTCCTCTCAGATTATGCAAGTACAATGGCACTCACTAAAAGCCATCTTTTGTCACTCTCAAAGTAAGTAACTTGGTAAATACACTTCCAAAGAACTACTTTTATGAATTTTAGCCTTTCCTTTTTAACATTTTATATACTATCGATGCAGCCATTGGATCAACTCACTTAGGATGGCAATTTGGCTTTATTTGGTGCAAAAACAACCCTACCCTATTATCTTGAATGTAGTTTGTTGTTTGTGCATTTTATCAGAGTTTGAATGGGGGTTTCAATAAGGTCGAGTTGTGATCAATAATAATGTACATATTTCTTCTTTACCTTCGTGAATATATCTTCCCAAGCCCTCACATAATGTATTTCTTCTCACCACTAAAGGATCAAGGTTTTGGCATTTGCCAAATTTTAGTTATTAATGTCGGTATGTAACCTTTGATTATTGTAGTTGTCATTTTCATCTCTTTACTAAATGTGGCAATTTCATTTTGTGTTTTTTTAATAAATTTATGAAAAACTATAATATAGTCTATGGAAAATATTTTTACTACAACTTGCAAACTTAGATTGGTAAATTTATTGAAGAGACCTTAGTCTATTGGTGTTGTTATATGGATTTCAATAAGCCCACCAGGGATCAAGTCTTGTTGAGTGCAAGGCCTAGAGACACCCGACACGAGAGAGTCAAATGGTTGAGGCCAGGATCATGTCTTAGGTGATTTTGACGGCGTGGATGCCCCTTACCCGTAGCTGCTTAGCTGAAGGTGTTCATTGGTTTAGTTTTTTCGCTTACTTTGCATTGTTGGATCTATATGTTCCATCTGGAACTTAGGCAGAGATGCCATCAAACTATGTAATATAGTGCCCAATTATAATACACCCTAGAGGAGCTCAATCAAAAAAACTTAGATTAGTATTTTAAGTAAACATTTTTAAATTTCAAAGAGTATTTATGGTTTCTTAAGAGGTTTACAATTCTTTCTATATTAATTTATTGATTGTGAGCATTTAAAAAATCATATTTTTTGTATTGTAGTTTTTGTGAACTTTTATTTCTTTTCAATAGATTGGTTTTCTATATTTGACGTTTAAATTTGATGGCCACCTATGTTCATCAAAAAAAATTTAAGTGATGTCAATTTTTAGTATTGCCCTTCAAATTATGCACAACAATAACATTGTTTGTAAATAAAAAAGTTATATAGATGTGTATGAAAGTGACAATCTTATTTTAAGTTTGTAAATTGAAAGGGACAATTATCTCAAATTTTTGAAAGCATTTTATGGATAAAAACACAAAAATGTGTAAACAACCATCAAACTTGGCCGATACTAAATAATTTTGAAGTATGAAATGTGTTATGTTGGGGCATGACTTAACACTTCACCATGAATTTAGTAGCATAATTCTAATGGTTGAATCATAATATTATCCTCATTTAAGAGGAGTATAAAAGTACAAAAAAGTGACTGTGTCATCTCTACTTGCATATGATTGGTTGAATCATTATCTTATCCTCATTTAAGAGCAATACGAGAAGATAGAAAAAGTAACTAGCATCACCTCCATGGGCATGAGATGGAATGAAGATTCCATTGGTAGTGGAACATAGGGTTTATATATCACCACATACCAAGACTACTAATGAAAGTGCAATTAAATTTTGAATAAATGAAGATTTTAGAATTGTAAAATCAATTTCAAATGTGCTCATTCTAGTTAATCACACATTATGGTAATCATAATGGCACCTCTATGGACATAGCATCATGGTATATTGAGTTTATATATTATCATAGATTAACTTGACTAGTGAATATGGGATTAATGTTTTTAATGAATGAAAACTTTAGGTTTTTAGAAGCAATTACATGGTAGTAAGGTGTGTATTTAGAGGCATGTGTCACTATTATTATGACAAGTGTCACATTCATGGGTCTTTTGGAGCACAAGATTAAAGGTCCCATTCTTTGGTCCTAGGTCAACCTAAAAAATCAATGTGAATCCTTGTGAATTCAACATGCGGTTCGATCACGTAGAGAATCCTAATAACATGATATTGATATATGGTGAGTCCAAATCTAATTATGCACATTGAAGGAAAGAAATTGAAACTTCAAACAACCATAACTTTTGATCTAGGGCACAAGAGAGCTCAAGTTTTAACTCATTAGAGGGATATCTCTAAGATATTTTTAATAGTGGTGATCACATGGTCTTTAAGGTCTCGTCGATACACCAATATTTTAAAGGCATAAAAATTTTTAAATTTTATAGAGACCAAAATTAGTGTCAAATTGATTGGGGCACGTGGAGATCAATGTAGCCATATAACACGTGTTACCTATTCGGTAAGCCACACCAACATGAGAGAAGGGATGGAAAGACTAGTGGATTGGCTTGGAATGCCCAATAGCTTTCTAGAATGACATAGGGAGCACACAAATGCAATATTTTAAGGAATGGATCCAAGAAAAAAAGAACAAGGAGGACATATAGTGTATGTAGAGCTTAAAACAACGAAAGAGAAGGAAAATCTCAAGAAAGCTATTCTAGTGGACAATTAAGTAAAATTAGAGTGTCTATGTCAGTTTATTATATTACAAATGACATATATGGCTCTTAAGTATAATAGAAATTATATGTTATTTAGTATTCAAGACCTTTATGTCTTTACTTTAACTTTTTTGCACTTAGTAGTTTACTACATACTCTATTTGTTGCATCAGTTGGCACTTATTCTTTTGAGTTACAACCAACCTCGACTATGCAATATATCTTATGTGATGCAAGTCTCCCAACCCTTATCACTTTTAATGAATGCAATAAGTAATTTTTTTCTAATGCAATCATAGTTAGGGTTTCCAGTGAAGGGATGCCTTAAACCATGCAACCACTTATCAAAGTTAGATATCACCAAAGCAAGACCCCAAGAACAACTCTTAAATAAAAACATTGACATATTCTTCTATTCATGTAAGGAAAGAGATTACATACTCAAGAACATAGCCATTACACTCCAATTATAGTCCAAAATATGACTCAAGAATTTTACTAAGAACTCAAAGATTCTAGACATATTCTAATCTTATGCAGACTTTGTTAAGATTTTGAGAAACTAAAATGGATTAATTTGGTAGTCACCTGAATGCCTCTAGGAAAAGTTACCAATTATCTCTTAAATAGACAATATGCCAAAATGTTTTCTCCCTCTTATAGAATTTGTGTGTACTCTTGTGGGAGAGTAAATATATTAATGTGAATAAAGATCTCCTAAAGGATATTCCCTTAAGTTTTTTTGTTGTTGTTGATCTACTCAAGAATGTTCCTCTTTGTCAAAATGGGCTTCAAACCATATGGTTGTTTTGGTTCATGATCGAGAAGGATGAATTGAGACCCACATGTGCCTTCTATAATTATATTAATGTTTGCAAGAGATATAGATATGGGAAGATCTAATCATTTAAATGACTGGGAGTGGTCCTTCCAAGACATAGTACTTGATAGATTCTTCTGGCATCTAACAATGTGAAAAAAATGGCTTAATACATGCGTTGGTAGCTTCGATCAAGCATCAAAGGTTTTCGTAAGTGGTGTCTAGATTTACTCCATAATGTGTGCATAACTCCACTACACAAGGTGTGTGCATCTCCACTACACATAGCGTCTTGGAATCTTACATGCAAATGTTGCACAAAAAGGCTTTATGGTTTGTGATGTGGGAAAAATGTATGTAGCTAATTCTATTATTTTGTGGGTTGGCTAGTGTCTTACAACTTTGTGTAAGCTTTCATAGATTTACAATATTGTGTTAATTCGACAAAATGGTTGAGGCAATGGATCTTTATGGGAATTTCTTAAGAGTGATGTGGAATTGCACAAATCTTTCTTGGATAATTCTAAGGTTTTTTTGGGTATTGCATGATCACTTATGAACCCGGATGCTCCTACATCATATTCTCTAAATGATTAAAATATTATTTTGGTAATGGGATTCTTTTTTAAAAAATTAATTATTTTCTCTTAAAACTTCAATAGATGTATATGATTGTATCTCTCATCTTTGTTTGTAAATGAACTTATGATGGTCAAAGTTGGCATTGCTAAAATAAACTTGGGAAGAATGAGCATTAAGATGAGTTAGAAAAACTTAGTGAGAGATAATATCCATGTGAGAGTGTTGTGCATAATATTGTAAACAAAAAATTAGTAATGGCAGTAATGTCTTAGCTAGGTGAACTGGTGATATATAACATAGTAATGATAGTAATAGTTATATGCAAAAACTTCTAAGAAAAAGGGTTGGTAAATCATCAATCATCACATGAAAATTCTAAAGAAATGTGCATAAAATGACCTAAGGTGGTGAGATGGATCTTCTTTCCCATTGTATAATTCAAACTTTGGAACATTGAAACCTTATAGGAAGGGGTAAGAAAGCATGACCTAAGCCAAAACATCAAGTAATATATATGTGGAAGTGACCATATTACATGAATTTTAAGAACCTTGGTAGAACACCTTAATTAGATTTCACAATTCATGCAAAGTGTTCATCATGGAAGTCATTTTAACACGAAGAGTATAAGTAGTATAATAAGTTGGAATAGAAACAAAATGAAACAATATTTTAATTGCATTTTTTGCAAGATGTTTTTGCCACATCAAGACCACAAGGAAGGAGGTTAGTTTCCCAAATATCCAAGTAGAATTATGTAACAATGAGAAAGGTTTTGAAAAACATGATTAAAAACACAAATTATTATCAAATAAGATTCATCATGTGCATAAGTTGCTCTAATCATACTCTACAGCTTCGATAATTTCATAAACGTACTTACCCTTATGTTCTAGTCAAACATGTGATTTTGGTTAAGGTTCTTAGATCATGCTAATTTTGGAGGTCTACTTCACGTAATTGTTTGAACCTACATTGTGTTATCTTTTTCTAATAATTGTCCCAAAACCGCGACAAATAAAATATTATTCTAAAACATCCTCTTGTCAATTAGTTATACTTCAACAATATCATCAGATACAACTAAATATGATTTTATTGATTCATATATATTTAGATGTGAATTACTATGTATATAATTAGTTATATTGCATTTAATATAAAACCAATTCCCACATCACTATTTTCATGTATATATAATTTTTATTTATGTCGAAAATTGACTTCAAATTTCGATACAATTTTCATTTTTGTTATTATATAATAGGATTATTATTAGTATGGATATTTGCAATACATATATTTGAAAGATGTTTGGAGATATCAAATTCATAGCGATTCTCTTGGATTTTGAGTAAATAATATACCGCAATTAGTAAAAAGATTAACACTTAAAAAAATCTCATTACATGGTGGAAATTGTTTCAATCTAGCTACACTAGTGCATATAAAAAAGTAGGATCCATACTCTAATGTATATCTATGATATTATTAATTTTCGATTGACTTTTCCAAAAAAACATAAAACTTCTCACTAATGATAAAATAGACGCCAAATTTAAGATTAAATTATAAATGAACACATTTAGGAGCATTATAACCCACCATATCTCAATTACTATAAAGAATGTCTCTTGACGTGATTTAAATTTTTGAAAACCTTTTTAAAATCTAATTAATAAGATGTTGCAAAAATGCTTATTAATTATATAATTGTTTTAGAAAAAGGGATATAAAAGATAACATTCAATTATATACTTGTAAACATTTCCATTCTTTTAAGTTTATGATTGTTAATCAAAATTAAAATATTTGTTATGTCCCCTAAAGTTAATATCTACCATTAAGAATTAACACTTTACCATCATCTATGGTGTCAAATTGTACATGAAGCATGGAGATATTTTTTTGGTTGAAACCGGTTCACTAGAATTGAGACTATACTTGGCGGGACAATTTTGTACAAGCGAGATAGTTGATATTTGAATGAAATGAAATGAAATGAATTTTTTTAATGACGTCCACGAGACCAAATAGTCTATGGGACCCGAAGTGCAATCACCAACCGATGCCCTCTACTTTTTCCTTTCTTCCAGCTCGTTCCTAAGCTTGCTTCTTCTGCTGTGAATTTTGATCAAGAAATATGTTGTTTTTGTCACCCTTTCCTCTTCAAACAAGGTTGTAAGATCAGCCACTTTATTAAAATATCCATGTAATTGCTCCGAATGTCCCCGTAAGCAACACATTCCATGACAAAATGCCATTCGGATTCCACCGCGCCCGACATGCAAAACTGACAAACCCTTTCTGACCACTTCTCTTTGGGCATTTTCCATCTCCCGATTTCACACCTAAGATGATGTGAACTAGTTTTTAGTTGCACAATTAACATTTTAGCCTTCCACTTTATCATCGCTCCAATGTAGTGCTTTTGCCCATGGTCACAGGTGGGATTAAAATTCTTGACATAGTATTCTTTTTTTTGACCAAGATGCTTATTCCACATGATATTTCTGAATTTCTCTCTCACATAATTTTTTATTTCTTCATTCGTGTTAGGACACTCTTGCATGCAAATACCCCATTTATTCATCCACTCACCATTTTGCTTCATCCAAGTTTTCTTCCTCCTATTTAAATGTTCCTCTATTATTATTTTAGGCCACCGGGAATTCTCCATGTTTTCCACTTTTTTGAAGTATCCTAATAGCCGGGTCATTGCCACCGCTTCCATTGGAAAGGCACCAGCTTCAGCAAGGATGATTGCGTATGGAATCGTGGTTTTTATTTTGAAACTGCTTGTAATTAGATGATTTTGAATTCTTTCTATTTGATTCAATTTCCCCACGGACGTATTGCTGCCCCAAATCTCACATCCGTATAACACTACCATGATTACTAGTAACCCAAAAGGTTCAATGCGGTATTCCATTCCCGTAATTCGATGTCCCGCATCTTTTTTGAAGCATATATAGAGCTTTCCACCCTCCCTGAATCCTCTTAGCTCTACAAGTTTCCTAGTTGAGATTAGAGTGAAAGTCTAGTCCTAGGTATTTGTATTCCTTGACAACTTGCAAAGAGTCTCCATCAAACTCAAAGCTTACTTGTTCTTTTTTCTTTTTTAAGGTAAAGATCATGATTTTGGTTTTACCAATGTTCACCTACATTCCCACCTCTTTGCAGAATAGTTCTAAAACTTTCAAATGCTCCTGTAAACCCTATTTTGTTTCGGCATTAGGATAAGGCCATCCGCATAGAGCAACATTTTTACTACATAGGAAGCTAAATGAATTCCACCTCCTCCTATCCTGTCAATCCATTCCTCTAGCTTATCTATATATAACCCAAACAAGGTGGGTGACAACAAAAACCTTGTTTGACCCCAATATCACTCCCAAAGCACTCGGATAGGCCATCCTTGGTTTTCATTTTAGCTCATACCTGCTCATATAGTCTGTGCACCGCTACCCTATATTTATCCGAATACCCAATTCTTCCATTTTGTCCCACATTTTGTTTCTCGGACCATGTCAAAGGCCTTTTTGAAATCCATGAAACAACAATAAACCTCTTCACCCTTCCTGTCCCAAACCTTTTCAATCAAGTGTCTAAGAGTGACGCAATGATCAATAGTAGAGTGCTTTGGTCTAAAGCCACCGCCCTTTTGCTCTCTTACCTTCCTTTTCCGACCAAAGGCTAATTCTACACTCCACCATGCTGCCAAATAGCTTTCCAAAAAGTGGATTAATCATAATGGTGTGGTAGTTTGCTGGATTGTTGACATCACCGCTTTTGTGGAGAGGGATGACAATGCTAGTTGTCCAGTTTTTGGAAAACCAAACTGGATAACTCTATTAAAGATATTTTTAATGTGTGGAGCAAGATCTTCTGCACCCCAATTTAAGAATTCCGCTTGCAGCCCATCTATGTCCTGAGCCTTGCCCCCTGCTAATCTTTGATCCCTTCCTTGATGTCTTTCGTGGAGAAGAGTTTGTCCCTATTTTCAATAACATAAGGAAGAAGCGACAAGTCATTACTTCTTTCATACAACATTTTTGCATATTCAAGCCACTGAGTGTCGTGATGTTATTCTCCACTGTAGTTCTTCTGCTGAAGCTCTCTCCAAAACCTCTCGATTATTCTTCCCCATGAAAATCAGCTCCTCCCTCCTACCTCTCATGTACTCTTCCTTTTTGTTTCTCACTAACTTTCTATATACCTTTGTATCTATTTTCTCTTTCCGAAGCATTTAACCTTCTTTTCGCAGCCTTGCATTCTTCATCAAACCATGGATTTGTTGGAAAACTATTTTTAGCACTTCTCCTGGTTCTAGCATGTTTGCACTCCCTTAGCGCATTGTGTATTATAGTCATTAACTTCTCACTATTGAGCATGTATTTTCCCTTGTTGGAGTTGACAATATCCTGCATTTCATGTATCTATGTTTTGCTATCATACCCTTAAAGATGGCGCGATTCTCCTGGTTCACAAGGATTTTGCTTTGATACACTATTTTTGGTTCGATGAAGGCTCTCTTTTGCTTGTCCTTGTTTTGCATGCTAATCTTCATATGAATTGGATTATGGTCCGATTTCATTTCTATAGGACAACTTCCTACCTCAACCTCCAATATCCCAGACATAATGTTTTGCGAGCATATGGCATAGTCTACAACACTTTGACCATTGTATGTTTGACATGTGATGTTTCCTGAATTTGGCCATGTCTTTATACCATTACATATGATCAAATCATGTAAGTTGCATAGACCTAATAATTCAGCCCCAAAATGGGAAACACCACCTTTAATGTCTTGTGAGATCTATTCCCATTTTTGTTGTTTGTCTTCTTCTAGCCATAGAGGATTGTTATTCCATTCTTCTTCTTTCCCAAAGTAAAGGGATTGGTTATTAGCAGTTCTAGCGTTAAAGTCCCCTAATAGAATGACCTCTCCTTTGTTGCAATACCCTTTTCAAGGCTCCAAAAGGGTCCTCTCTATCCATGTTCCTCTTCTTGTAGGTTTTAGATCCATATGGAGCGAAGTAACAAGCTGCAAGAAAGAAGTGGTTTCCTTTACTGGTCAATTTCAGCCATAAGTATTGATTATTCGATCCTTCTTTTCTTCCTTGATGACTCCTTTCCATGCTTCCCTAACTAACACTGTCACTCCGCAATGCCCTTTAGCACTATCATTCTTTGCCCTAAGAATGGAACAACCTTAGTGGGAATAGTTGCAACATCGATGATATGGAAACTTAACCGACGACACGGTAAAAGAAAACTAACGGAATTAATTTTGACTAGTTTGACTTAAATAGCAAGAGTGGACGGCCATGTCACATAAATTTGGAATGCACCAATTAGATAAGGCACTCTCTAAGCATTATGAAATTTTTATTTATTTGTTGTAAAGTGTAAGTGCATAGAATTTGAGGGGTGTGAGGGAGTGAATAAGGGATGCTTTAAGTGGACATGTTTTTCCTTGAGAAAAATTTAACCAATTTAGATAGATGATTTGAGACGCATACATTTAACTAGTGTAAATTTTAATGGTTAATATTCATTAATTTTTTTTAAAAATTGAAATTTGCATTTGGAAAAATTTTAGGCATAGAGATTAGGACCGGGTCACCAAAATTTTATGGGTTCGAGTTACTTTTAAGGTTTGGTTCACCTAACGTTTATACTAATAACCGATTGTTTTAATTCAAATCATCTTTAATGTGAAATTGAAATTTACAAAATCCATCATACATATACTAATTACACATTTACAATTCTAAATCCGAACTTTGAATATCAAGTATACATTAAATTTTTCTCGCAATTCTTTTACCCATGGTCTTGGTCCTGTGGACATTAACGATCGAGATCAATTGCATATTGCAATCCTCTAGCATCAATGTATTTTAACTGTTGATATGGTATTCTATTGAAATTGCATATGTTACAAAATGTGGCAAATGCTACCGGTTGGTAGCATAGTAAATGCTATTAGTCGATAGTATATACAATGTTACCAAATCAATAACATAATATATGCTCCCGACTTGGTAGCGATGTATATGCTCCTGGTAACATAATATATGCTACTAACCAATAGCATTTTATATATGCTACCGACGACCAATCAAAGAACTATATATGCTACTGGGTTGGTAGCCTATCTTTATGTAAATGCTACCACCAATCGATAGAGATAATGTATATGCTACCGATCAATAACACTATATATCCTATTAGTTGATAGCATATACTTTGTATATGCTACGATTGGTAACATCAGATATATGCTTTACTAGTCGGTATCATATATTGTGTTATCGACCATATGTTATCGATTGGTAGCATATATTGTGCTTCCGCCAATAGCACAATATATACTACAAGTCGATAAGCATATACCCGTAAGCACAATATATGCTACCATCTAGTAACACAATATATGCTACCAACTTTGTAGCATATTAAAAAGTCTAGAATTTTTCACTTACATCATATTTTAACTACTATATTCAAAAAAAAATCATTATTTTCGATTACGTTCCTACCGACTAACAACATTAGCGAATAATTAATTCGTCACCATTTGAAACCCATTTCTTTCCAATTCTTCATGATTTTGAAATTTGTTTTCACAAATTTTTCAAGTAATATGTATGGATTTTTTTGGTGAGGGGACTCTTAAAATTTTCCCTACAAATCATTGAAGATGCTTTAGTATTACAAATTATAACCTTTCAAGTTTGGTTTCTAAGGTACTAAAGTTTTAAATTTAAGTGGGTCAAATAGAAGATTTTTAAAGAGGTGCTCGTAGTTTTTTTATTGAAATTATAGTAGATAGTCAATCGTGCCCTTCCCCTTTCCTTTCATTTTGTAGCATCAATAAGTGTTTTATAAAATCCTTTCATGGAAAGTTAGATCAAATACGTAGTTTGTCATATATATATATGATTTTTAAAATTTAAATTTACAAGTGAGTTGAGCTTGAAATGAATTGCTCAAATACCCTCTCCCCATGGTGAGGTACTTCAATAAAAATTGGAAATTAATTTATTTAATTGTATGGTTTTTCAAATTTAGATGAATTGATTGAAAAACACAAAGAAAACAATACATGTATATTTTGGCATATGAAGACACTCTTAAAAGTGTATAAAGGGAAAAACCTTTTAACAAGTCAAAGTGTAGAAAAAATACATATTTTTAGAAATAAGAGAATGAACTTGAGTGGTTAGATGTGTTTTCATTGAATGGTAAGATGAAATAGAAAAAAATTATCATGGTGGAAAGTGGTTTTCTCATTACAATTTTGAAACATGGATTCTAGTGTATTTTTACAAGTCTAGTCATCAAGTTCTAAAAATTGAGCCATGAGGATATAAGTTTTTAGGTTTCACCATTTACATGACTCATATGCATTACATAAGTTTTGTAGTGCCCATAATTTTGACCCAATTTAAAACCTTTAGAATAAGACATTTTTGCTATAAAAATTGTGGCAATTTTTTTGATCAAGTTTAAAAGCATTGGTGACAAGATTCATTGATTGATTGCTTAACAAGGTGTTAGAGTTAAAAGATGTCATAAGACTAGAATTAGATCTCACTTGGGGAACAAAGGATTAGTGCCATCTTAACTCCTCTCTCTATGATCAATTAACTATAACAATAAGTAATCATGAATATTAATTGAAATGTTCTTTTATAGTGTGTTGCTTATTTAACAGTAAGACCTTACTTGTTCCAACGGTTAATAATTTAATGCTAAGAGTTTTCCTTACACATGATGTAAGATTGGTTCCGTGGGGTTTAGTAAATTCTCCCCACCATGGAGTTATTATAGTCAACAAGAGAGTAGTATTAATTTAATAAGAGTCTATATAGCTTATCAAGATATAATTTAATCATCGAGGCTATAAATAATCTTATTGGCCACCTATTTTCCTAGGCTAGCCTTGGCCCCAAAAGACATTATAGGTTCCATTATGCTTTTTTTAATTGTCTAAATTAAAGGAGGGTTTATTTAATTCTCTAAGGGTTATTTATTATATCCTAGGCATAAAATATCATAAAAGGCCTTAATATAATATTTATAGCCAAATGAGATATTATTAAGCTCCTATTTCAAAAATATTAAATCTAATCCATTTGAAAAGTTAATTAAAACATCCCCTTTCAACAACTAAGGGAACCCTATTATCAAAATTTTAATTAAAATAGCCAAGATGGTGCTCATTAAGCAAGTGGGAGAAGTTGGGGCTAATTTTGGACCCTAAGATCAAATGCTTCCACACCCTAGATCTTGATTTGGGTATGGAACCCTATATATCCTTAATATATTATAAATTTAGCTATATTTCCATATATCACTCCCTTTTTCTTTTCCATTTGTTTTTGTTTGTGTACAATTTTTTTGTGGGGATCTCCAATGAATAGATAAAATGTTTTAATGGGGATTTTCTACCATTGCTAAGACAACATTTTGTATTTGGAATATTTGTAACAATGATATCTGTGTTTATTTTCTTGTATTCATATATTCTTTCAATAACTCAAGCCGTGTATTTTGAAAATGAACAAGTAATGTGTGTGTGTGTGTGTATTAACAAACAAACAACACACACACACACACACACACACACACACACACACACACACACACACACACACACACGTGTGTGTGTGTGTGTGTGTGTGTGTGTGTGTGTGTGTGTGTGTGTGTGTGTGTGTGTGTGTGTGTGTGTGTGTGTGTGTGTGTGTGTGTTGTTATCACAAAAAATTAGCACCCTGAGATTTGGCAATGCAGATCTCTACTTTTTGCTAACATGGGTACCACCTCTCAAGCTGTGGGACTTGCGTGCTTGAGGTGGACCTCTAGAGAAGGTCGGCTTCCTCTTCCTAATCCTACTACTACACTACACAAAATGCAATAAAAACACCTAACTACACCTATCCTAATGCTTCCAAGGAGACAAGGAGAGAGAAAGCATAAAAGGGGAATCCTACATTACGGGTGGTGATAGCACCAAAAAAAGGGGGTGTACTAGATAATCTTCCCAGCCTTCTAATGGAGAAGGATGAACCTGGAGAGGGTGGACAAGCACCACAAACAAAATCATATGTACTTCACCATCCCAAGTAAACACAACAACTTCCAAATCCTACAATGAACACAAGAATATGCACAAAACCTACAAGCATAATGAGAGGCAAGTAAAAGCAACACAAATGATGTAGAGGATAGACAGATGAATCACAAAACACCATTTCTATTACTCCAAAAGTATGCACAATACATCATTGTAGTAAGAGAAGGAAAGAAATGCCATTACAAAGCTTCAAAAGGAAGGCTTGAAGCCCCAAATTCACAACAGCCAAATATGGAGAAGAGGGGAGCATGGGGAGGAAAAATGACCAAAAACCTTATAATAATGCATCCCCTTACAATTTATAGAATTTGGAGAGAAGAGAGAGAATTAAAAAACCTGAATGCATGCCTTGCTTTGTAGTCAAACACGGTTATTGATTTGAAGCCGCATGGGTGACCTGCGGACCCATATCTCTTGTACTTTTTCTTACTGAGATGAATAAATTGACTCCCATGTTGCATTCATGGTGGTAGGTATCTATTAATGTGCATGGAAGTGCAGTTTAAGTAATGCCATTTTTCCACCTTTTACTCATAAAACCTGAAATCTGAATATGTTGGTGCGTTTAGGGCTCCGAGACCTTTTTAGAAAGTCCAAGTTTGCGTGAAATAGAGCTCCCAGTGAAATTTATGGCATTTTGAATTTTGTAGTTCATTAGGAAAACCAGGGGCCATTACTCTTTGCTTCTCCTTACTTACGGAAACCAACCCCAATTACTTTCCTTTTCATCACACTTCTCCATTTACTTTTCTTTTCTTTTCTTTTCTTTACTAAATGATTCTTTTTTTGCATTGGTCCTTCATCACGAGGGTTAGAAGGTGAATTAATTGGTTGTATGGGGTGGCGAGCAAGCTCACCACCCAAATCACCCTTTAAATCAGTTTTGGTTCAGATCTCAACTCATTGTAACAACTCGCCACTCATTTCATTGAATGGATTTGCCTTTTCTTACCCTATCGCTCTGCGCACACAATTTTTACCCTCACAAATCCCGCTTTACACTAAGGTAGATTGACCCCTTCATTTATCGGCGTTTGCACATGCCTTTACTTTTCTTAATTCCACCCACACAACCCAAATTTGGAGTCTTTCAAATCACTACTCAACTTGCTAACAATGACCCAGCATGCTTCCCTTTATGCGGTGAATTGGTAGCCTTTACTATGTTTGTGAGCCTTTGCATTAGGGGACTTTGCAGAACCCAAATCACCACGTTATGGTGATGACTCAATGGATCTAGTTTGGTGGTCTTTGTGCATCACTTTACTTTGTTAGCAGGATCCTCCATAAGACCTAAGTCTTTAACCTTCACTTCACCGCTTAACACACCAAAAAACTCTCCCCTTATGATGTGATTTCACCTTGTTTTACTTCGTAACCCACTTTCTTCTCCTTTTCCTTCCATTGGAGCATTATCATTTACTCATGCTTCACTTAGGGATCACTTTATGCAAGACTTTGCTTCTTTGTTTTCTCGCTCAACATTTCTTCCCGACTTGCTCTTCTTTGCATCAAACCCGATGCCTTCTACTCACCTTAACTCATTGTGTCAATTTCAACTAGCTTTACTTTGTTCGAAGCCTAACGCAAGACTTTACCCTATGTTTCACCACTTTGCACAACTCGGTGGTTTAAGAGTTCATTGTGGTACTCTGCATTGCCTTTGCTTTGAATTTACGGGATCCCTTGGGATGCAAATTCTTCACCCTTTGATTGCCACATTTTACTTGGCCAACGGCTCATTCATTTCATCGAATGAATGGTTTTTTCTTTTCTTAGCACCCCCATTTGGAGTAATCGCCTCCCACTCAATTTAATGAGCTATACTCATCGAGGTTCCCATGTTTAGCTCGTCGTGGTCGAGATTTTCATACTCACCTCGCTAAGCTCGCTGGCCTAGCTCGGCACTAACTCACTCGGCCATTTCCTTCACACTTCACTGACATCGTTGCCGTGTTGTGTGACCTCATGACTCACCCAAGTCGGGCCTCCACACATTGTCCACGGATGCATTCAAATGGCTAAGCTCGGGAGCTTGGCCCTCATCTTACATGTTGCCTAGGATCTGTGACTCGGCCCTATGCCAAGGTCTTCCACCCTAACTCTTCTGCTAGTTTTCAATACCAAGGCCTTATCCACCTCGTCATTCACTACTCAAGCCCAAGTCATATTGGCTCCACTAGCCCCCTACTCCCTCATCTGCAACTCAACCCTACAAATCACCCCTGCTTCAGTGTCATGGCTGACTTGGTGCTCTCCTATGAGCTCATCCCCATACTTTTCCTAGAGATCACTCTACTCTCAACTCTTCCGGCTGGGCCAAGTCTTCCTCACGGCTCATCTCCAAATCGATCTCCCCACTCGTAGCTCTCCACGTGCCCAAAATAATCACCTCAAGATTAGCCTTTACTCCAACTCCTTTGGCTACCCTATATCTCTCCGAGTAGCTCATTTGAGCTACTCGGCGAGCTCTTTTCAATGTACAATCCATGCATAGCTCGACAAAGCTCCAACTCAACTCATCCACTAGCTTGACCGAGTTGAGTGGGTTTCCTGCCAACTTTTGGACCCCATAGACAACCTCCCTCAGAGTTTTGCACTTTTTGGAATTCTTAGACCGGGAGGGTCATGAAGAAGACCATGGGCTACATTAAGGGACAATTTTTTCATTTTGCTCATCTTGACCACCTGTGGGGCCCGTCGGGACTTGTCCTCATCTTTCAAACTAAGTTATTAAGGATCAAAACCCAGAAGAGGAAAAAATCCTCTTATGACCTCAAAACATTGAAATTACTCTTGAATGAGTAGCGTAAGCTCCCGGATCACTAAAACTGCTGCAATTTAGGTGAATGCACTTAGTGGCCTGACCAGTGCTCAATTGAAGGCCTCCTTGTTGTCCATTTCACCCTAGGGGTGAAAATGGATAACAATTTTATGACTCACGAGGCCATCTTCCTAATAGATGAAGTATGACTAGCTTCTTGGAATCATCCATTGGGCATGGATTCCTTTGAAGCAACTCGAACTAATCAAACCGAAAACTTATAGCCTGGAGCCTCTTAAACACTACCAAAGACTTCCATTGTTGCTTGCTTTGCTCAATTTTTTGTAAAAAAATCTTGGAATTTATTTTGTGAGAGTAGAAAATTGTTTTGATTTTGAAAAATTTATTTTCCTTCCTCAATACAAATTGGCCCGTGTAATGAAGGGTGATACTCTCTGAACATGTCCTAAAATCTGATCTTGCCAAGTATGAAGTACATTGGACCTAATGATTGCTTGGAAAGTATAACACACTTTGCAGAGTTTGGAGTAAAACACCTGCTAGTTTAGACATCATGGAACTCTATTAAAATCTAATTTTTTTCTTCTTCTAAATATTCCACCTCTCGAAACACTACTTGGAACATTGCTCAATGTCGAGCTTGAAAGAATTCAGAAGGCTACTCTCTGGGAATGATTTTCTAATTTCTTTGCAAGGGTAGTAGAAACTTGGTTGCAGTTGTTCTTGAAGGAACAAGTAGATGAAAACATTATAATCCATTCCTCAATGATTTAGTTTCTTTGGATTTGAGTTTTCTTGAGGATTGCAACTACTTCATGCAACTATGAGCTTCCTGTTGCAATAATTTATAGGGATCATGATGCACTTGTGCTTCTGAGCAACAACAAACAAAGCTATATGCAAAGGAAGAAATCATGCATGCCTCAAGTGAAGCATGCAGATTGTGCAAAATAACTTCATCTGCTAAAAACGCACTCCTACCCTACACTAGCCAAAGAAATGAGCAACTCAAACAAACCCTAACACTGGCAAGGCAAAGTAGTTTCCCTTCCTCACAATTTGGAGCCATGTAGATTATTTGGCATTAGACATAGATGTGGTTAAGAGTGAAAAACTTACTATGAGCTGATTTTCCACTCTATTCATCAAGTTATCAACTAAAAACAAGATGAATACCTTCTCTAGCAACTATTCATTAAGTTCTAAGAGGAATTGCAGTTGATCCTCAGCACTCTAAAACTCTTAATCATGCTTAGAATAAAGCATGACTGGTTGTGGCTCCTCCTTTGGCTCTAGTGAAGCTAGGTACACGATGGGGCAAGGTCCGATCCACTGGGTTTTTCTTCTTTTTGAGCTTCAACTTCAATAAGGAAGTCTTCTTGCAAGCCTTCCTGGACAAGGTGATTGTCTGTAAGTGGATCCTCTTCTTATTTCTCATCTACAGACAACTGATGTCCTACCTTGATGATTGATATGGAATTAATGTCATCCTTTCTTCTTTCTCCTTCCTTGGTAACATGGAGTTCCTCCTCAACATGTAACTCAATCTAATTGTTTGTAGCATCTAATGGGGTCACTTGTATATCACTGCAATCAACTCAAACATGTTGTTTACCTATGAGTTCCTCCTCTTATTGAAAAAATGCTCCTAAATGATCTCCTCCTCTAACATGAAGTTTGATAAATCAAACTCTTCAATCAACTGCTATAGAGGACTGTTTTGGGAAGCAAGGTCTTCTTGGAACTTATCCTCCACCATGGACTCATCAACCAAATCAAATTCTCCAAATGAAAGCAAAATCTCTCAATGATGTTATCCTCATTCAATGTCTCCAAATCTGATTTATTATCCATCTTGGCATGGATTTCCTTATGATTGGTTGAAGCACTTGATGATGACTTTGGTGAGCTACTACAACCTCCTAGAAGTGTTGCAAGTTCTTAGCATTCAATGTAATGAGGATCATTGCATTCAATTTAAACACATTGCACACTTGGAATCTTTTCTTCATTTACTCGTACATGCCTCTCTTCTTCTGTTGATTCGAGTTGATTTACCCTCTTCCCCGTTGATTTTGTAGTTGGTGGATGATCAAAAACTTCCGCAGAGATATAGTGCTAGCATGAACACCGTATTCGAGCACACCGATTTTTTATCTTTTTCTTGATCCTGTTCTAGCTCTGTTGCTGCTATAAAATCAGTCTTAGCCACTGTGGTTCTTCAACTTTGACATCCTTTGAAGGCTTAACCATTAATGGAATTTGGTCAATTATGAATCTTAAAGACCAATTTTTAAATTCCTTATCATCTATTCTTTATTGGGATCTTCCTCTTGTTTCCCTTGGTTGGTTTTCTGATTTTCATCTTCACAAGATGAGTTTAGGACTACAAGAGGAGGGGTGGGTTAGGACTCAACTGATTTTTCTTTTGCTTGAGGTGGTGGAAGAGGTACATATTATTGTTCCTTTGGAGGGGATGTTTTCTTGGAAGGGAAAAGAGCATAAAATTTGAGGTGGGATGAGAGACTAGAAGATGGAGAAGGGAATTCCACAATGGGGGCAGCAGCTAGAAATTTAGGACAATGGGGATCAGGTTGAGATTGCATGGATGGAGGTATAGGAAGGTCATGCGATGGTAATGCAATGGCTTCCCATTAATAGGATTTACCAACATCGACTCATAAGCCTCCCTCTTTTTTGATCAATTCCCCAACTTGGGTCAATATTTTAATTATGAATTGAAGCTTTTATTGGGGACTAAACTTACTTGGTAAGGAACTAGTCCATGGATATGGGATGTTGAAACTAATCTAGGCTACCCTCTTTATCTCCTTAGTCTTGATTAGTACCATGTTGAGCTCCAACTCTTGAACCTTCCTTTGCAAATAAACATCTCCAGGTGTAGGATAACTTCCAAGATCCACATATTGCTTCTCTTGAATAGTTGCATACTCTAACGGATAACTAAACTGATTTGCTTCTTTCTCCTATGGATATGTATATTGTTGGTTTTCATCATAGTATATGCTTGGAGGTGGTTGATAGTAACCTAAGAATGAATCTTGCAATCTTAGAGGTGGATTAAACTGATATGGCTAATACTACAAGTGTGAATTCCATGCAGGGAATGAATTCATGATTGCACAACTTCATGGAATCGAAGAAAATGGAAGATGTGAAAATAAAAATGGATGAAAAATGGATGGAAGGAAAGTATGCAACTCAAAGAATGGGTTACTTGGATAAATGGATTCACCATATGTGTTTTGGACTTTGGAGCCTTGATTTTTAATTCTTTCAATTATTACTGACTTAAAGTAACCAACCTGATTGAAGTAAAGAGCTTGTATGAAGTAATGAAAAAACTTGAAGTAACACAACTTACTTCTCCTTATTATTCTTATCATAGTTATTGGCATGCATTACTTCCCTTATTCATCGGTGTTCTAAGGCCTGATTACTTCAGCTTCCTTCTTCTTAGTTCATCGGTGTTTAGAACATGCATTACTTCCCCTTCTTTGTGTTGTTTGGAGATGCACTTACTTCTTCTTCTTATCAAACTTTGGAAGGGAAATTACTTAAGTCTTTCAACTTGAAGTAATTGGATTACTTGAAGTAGTGCAACTTGGAGGTGCAACTACTTAAGTCTTTCACTTTGAAGTAATGCAAATTAGAGGTGCAACTACTTAAGTCTTTTGATTTGAAGTAATAGGATAACTTGAAGTAAACAAATTACTTGAAGTAATTACATAACTTGAAGTAGTGCAACTTAGAGGTGCAACTACTTAAGACTTCCAACTTGAAGTAATTGAAAAACTTACTTCTTCTTCTTCTTATCTGGTGATCTGAGGTGCAATTACTTACTCTTATCTATGATGTTTAGACTATTGATTACTTAGCAGTAATGCAATATGAGAACACCGATTACTTCCTCCTCTCTGTGGTGTTCTAAGTACACATTACTTCAACTTCTCTTTTCTGCAAGGCTTCCAAAACTGTAATTTCTTTTGCCAAGAACACATTAACTTAGCAAAATGGAAATTTCTGAAATGTACTATTGCTAATGATTTCGACTTCGTGATGTCCCACTGTGCATGCCAAACATGTTATCACAAAAGAGTAGCATCCTGAGATTTGGCAATACATATCTCTACTTTTTGCTAACATGGGTACCACCTCTCAAGTTATGGGATTTACGTGCTTGAGGTGGACCTCTGGATAATTTTGACTTCCTCTTCCTAATCCTACTATTACACTACACAAAATGTAAGAAAAAAACCTAACTGCACCTATCCTAACACTTCCAAGGAGACAATGAGAGAGAGAGAGAGTGCATAAAAGGGGAATCCTACACTATGGGGTGGTGATAGCACTAAGAAAAGGGGGTGTGCTAGACAATCTTCCCAAGCCTGCCAATGGAGAAGGATGAACTTGGAGAGGGTGGACATGCACCACAGACCAAATCACATGCACTTCACCATCCCAAGTAAACACAACAACTTCCAAATCCTACAATGAACACAAGAATATGCACAAAACCTGCAAGCATGATGAGAGGCAAGTGAAAGAAACACAAATGATGTAGAGGATAAACAGATGAATCATAAAACACCATTTCTATTACAAGAGAAGGATGCATAGTACATCATTGTAGCAAGAGAAGGAAAGAAATGCGATTACAATATATAAAGTGAAGGCTTAAAATTTCCAAATTCACAACAACACAACTGTGGAGAAAAGGGGAATATGGGGAGGAAAAATTACCAACAACCTTACAATAATGCATCCCCTTACAATTTATAGAATTTGGAGAGAAGAGAGAGAAACTTGAAAAACTCGAATGCATGCCTTACTTTGCACTCAAACTCAATTATTGATGTGAAGGAAACATGGGTGACTTATAGGACCCATATCTCTTTTACTTTTTCCTGCAGATGAAGAAATTGACTCTCATGTAGCATTAATGGTGGTAGGTAGTTATTACTATGCATGGAAGTGTAGTTGAATTAATTCCATTTTTGGCCACCTTTCACTCATCAAACCTAAAATTTGAATATTTTGGTGCATATAAGGCTCGACACCTTTCCGGAAATTCCAATTTTGCGTGAAATAGAGCTCCTAACTGAAATTTATGGTGTTTTGAAGTTTTTGTTCAAAGGGAAAACCTAGGGCCATTCTTCGATGCTTCTCCTTACCTATGGGAAACTAACCCCCAATTATTTCCATTTTCATCACACTTCTCCATTTAATTTTATTTTCTCATCTTATGGGAAGTAAAGTTGTTCATGTTCACCACATGATTCTTTTTTTGCATTAGTCCTTCACTACGGGGTTAAAGGTGAATTACTTCGTTGCATGGGGTGGCGAGCCACCTCGCCACCCAGCCAGCCCTTTAAATCAATTTGTGATTCGGATCTCAACTCGATGTAACAACTCACCAACTCATTGCATTAAATGGACTTACTTTTTCTTACCATATCGCTCCACACACAAGTTTTACCTCGTAATTCTGCTTTACACTAAGGTAGTTTAGCCCCCTTCATTTATTGGCATTTGTACGTGCCTTTATTTCACTTAATTCTAACCCCCAAATTGAAGTTGGAGTCTTTCAAATCACCGCTCAACTCGATAGCGATGACCCAAAGATGCTTCCCTTTATGCGGTGAATTGGTAGGATTTTACTATGTTTGCGAGCTTTTGCATTGGGAGACTTTGCAGACCCAAATCACTACGTTATAGTGACAACTCGGTGGATCTAGTTTGGTAGTCTTCATGCAGCATTTTTATTTATTAGAAAGCTCCTCCATAAGACCTAAATCTTTAACCTTCACTTCACCGCTTAACACGCCCAAAAAACTCACCCCTTATGTAGTGATTTCACCTTGCGTTACTTTGTAACCCACCACTTCTCATTTTCCTTCCATTGCAGATTCTCATTTACTTGTGCTTCACTTAGGGCTCACTTTATGCAATACTTTGCTTCTTTGTTCGTCATTCAAAATTTCTTCCTGACTCTCTCTTCCTTACATCGAACTTGACGCCTTCTACTCACTTTAGCTCATTGTGTCGATTTCAAATAGCTTTACTTCGCTCGGAGGCCCAATGCAAGAATTTACCCTACTTTTCAGCACTTTGCACAACTCAGTGGTTTACTAGTTCATTGCAGTATTCCACATTGCCTTTTCTTTGCATTAGTGGGATCCATTAGTGATAGAAATTCTTTGACCCTTTGATCACCGCATTGCACTCGGTCAACATCTCGTTCATTGTGTTAAACCGGATGAATTTTTCTTTTCTTTACGCCCCCACTTGGAGTAACTACCTTCCCATTCAACGCAATGAACTATACTCACCGAGGTTCCCGTGTTTAGCTCGTCACGGTCAATCTTTTCATACTCATCTCACCAAGCTCATTGATCGAGCAAGGCCCATACTCACTCAACCACTTCCTCCACACTTCACTGATGTCGATGTCATGCTCTGTGACCTTGCAACTCACCCAAATCAAGCCTCCATGCATCACCCACCAATGCATTCAAATAGCCGAGCTCGGGGAGCTAGGACCTCATCTTACATGTTGCGCCGCATCTATGACTCGGCCCTACGCCGAGGTCTTCCACCCTCACTCTTCCATCAGGTTTGCATTACCCCACCTTATCCACCTCATTTTTCACCACTCGATCCTCGACTCACATTGGCTCCACGAGTCCCCAACTCCCCGTGACTTGGCCTTGCAAATCACCCCATTTCAAAGTGCCATGGATGACTTGGTGCTCTCCTACGAGCTCATCCCCATACTTTTCCTTGAGCTCATTCTGCTCTCAACTCTTTCAGGTCGAGCCAAGTCTTCCCCACAACTTGTCTCCAAAATGAGCTCCCCACTGCATCTCTCCACATGCCCAAGCTAATCACCTCAAGCTTGGCCTTTTTCCAGCTCATCTCACTGCCCTATAGCTCACCGAGTAGCTCACTAAGCTACTCGGCGAGCTCTTTTCAATACATAATCCATGCGTAGCTCGACGAGCTCCAACTCAACTTTTCCACCACCTCGACCAAGCTAGGTGGGATTCCTGCCAACTTTTGGACCCCATAAACAACCTCCTTTGGATTTTTGCACTTTTTGGTAATTCTTGGACCATGAGGATCATGAAGAAGACAATGGTGGGCTCTTTAAGGGACCATTTTTTTAGTTTTGCTTGTCTTGGCCACCTATGGGTCCGCAGAGGCTGTCCTCATCTTTGACCGAGCTATTAAGGTTCAAAACCTAGAAGAGGAAAAAAATCCTCTTATGACCTCAAAACCTCCAAAACACCTAAATTGCTCTTGAATGAGTACCGTAAGCTCCTAGATCATTGAAAGTTCCTGCAATTTAGGTGAATGCACTATGTGGCATGACTAGAGCTCAATCAAGGCCTCTTGTTGTCCATTTCACCTGGGGGTGAAAATGGATAACATGTATATGTATGTATGTATGTATGTATGTATGTATGTATGTATGTGTGTGTGTGTGTGTGTGTGTGTGTGTGTGTGTGTTTGTGTGTGTGTATATGCATTTGTTTTGATAGTGCTTAATATGTATTTGAATCACCACTGTGGCACCCGGGACCCACATTCTAAATGACCATGGTATAGCCATGGCTCTACATGTATTTGGCGGGAAATGTGGTATGGTCATGACCATACCACATGGATAGTGTAACGATGCATATATTTGAGAGGGTGGGGGTGGTTCCACTCATCTCGCCCAACCCCAACCATTTATTTGTTTTAAAATGCAGTGCTCCCGATTCGGGACATAGACTTAACCATGTATATATATATATATATATATATATATATATATATATATATATATATATATATATAGTCACATATGTTTCACAATTTAGTTACTTGTATATTAAAATTAAAATGCAGGCCCAAAATGTGTTAAATCCGATACTCACATTTTCAATGAGTTAATATAAATGAGGGTAGTATAAACATCAATATGTATGTATATATATGTGGTTGGTTAAAGATAGTTTCTTGAAGTTCTCTAATCATTTTTAGGGAATAAACATTAATATTAAGATAAAACATTAGAATATCATAATAAAGGTAGAATATCAACATTGATATTCACATTGCTTTAAAGCTATAATATTTTTGGATAGAATACCAGAATAAAGATATAAATATTGTATTGAGGTTTACTTGTATCCGAAAATGTTATTTCTAAATTTATGGGAATGTAACATTATACAAGAACTATGTTATATATATATAGTTGAAATTTTGTATTCTCATACATGGAAAAACATATATAAATTACCCAATCTTTTATTATGGGTACAAGAAGTTAAATCCACTATAGTGAGCCAAACAGTTTAATGATGGTAAGGGAAAATTTTAAGAGGTTATATTTTTTTTCCAATGAAATAAATGATCACATAATGACATGAGTAATATAAATATTCAATCCATGAATAATAAGGCCATCAGCAATTATAGTCAAATGAATGGCAAGATCCATATTTTTCAACAAGTTAAGGGTAAAATGGATTTCAAGTAATATCATAATTACCCAAGTTTACTAATGATCCCCAAACCAAAATAAACCAACAGTCCATATTTCCTCATAACCCCAAAATATAAGAATTATACAAAATAGTTTCCATAATGCAAGAATATATCCATTTTATCATTTTATAATTACAACATTTATACTTTGATCAATATGTTTATCAACAATGAGGAATCCCAAACTGAGGTTGTATATTTTTTTATTACATGAGCATAATAACTTACAAAGCAAGAGTAATAATAAGGATGTCTTCTCTACATTACAACTCCAATTTACATTTCACCGTCCCTTACAACTTAAAAAAACCTATGTAAATATTAAAATATTAGAAAACAAAACATCGTAAATAGGGAAAAAATGCTAAAATTTGAAATTTTTCCTTCCATATTTTCAACAAGCCAAGTTTTAATCCAAGCTAGCCCAAAATCCATGCTCCATCCAAACGAAGTTTTCTTCACACAAGAGTGGTGGCTTGGTTTTCCACCCAACCTATTTGCATCATTACATACCATCTCCAAAAATTGAGGACATGTTATTCTTCCTCCAAGCCCTTAGGAGAGAGGTTGTATGCCTCCAAGTTACAAAAGAAAGGGGGAAAACTCAAGGCTCAAATAAACTCAATCAAAAACAAAACATCCATTAAAAACCAAACACAATGAAGAACTCCAAATTTCTTCATGGAAGGGGAAGAGGGGCAAGGATGCCCATTGAAACATTAAAAACCCATATCATACATTTATCCCACAAGAATCACCATACTCCAAACTTCACATAACCTCCAAATCCCAACTCCAAGCCTCCTCCTTGCCAAGGTTTTTCAAACCTTGGAGGGTTTCCTTAGCAAGGAAGGGAGATGAGTTTTCAACCCATATGAAAACTCATCTCCCTCATCATCCATATGAGGGAGAAATAAAATAAAAAGAAAAATCCCATCATGACTTTCCCATCAAGCCATATGGGTGTAAGAGGGATTTTACACCCTCTTCCCCAACATTCCATGTCCATCTCAAGTGAGATGGATGTAAACCAAGTAAAAGAAACTACATGCAATTCACTATACACTAAAGAAAATTCCCAAACACACAAGATAACCATTGCATTCATTTTTAAATATGATAAAACAAAAGCAAAAGGATGAGAGGCTTACCTCTTAACCAATAACTCCAGATCCGAATCTCTCCATGTATGATTGATGTACCACTATTTCCACTATTGCTCACCACAAATGCAACATGTATGATTGATGTACATGCTAGCTATAAAAGGATGCATTAATGGTAAATCTGTATTTGTAAACACTAGACCAATTTTTATCTAACACTTCCTTAAAAACTCTTTAAAAGTTTTGTTAGTGAAATAATTTGTCATGTTGCAAATTATGTGTTTCACACAACGGTCATAATACTAAGCCCATTCTTCTTGGGTATGGTGAGACTCCAACTATTGAATGTAAACTATCCTAATTATGTGGGGTGGCCAATAGGTCATGGATCACACAAGAACACTCCATTGAACTTTTGGAAAAGTTTTTTATGAAGTTTAAAGGAGGAATTTGTAGTGATGAGGGATACAAAAGAGTTGGGGAAATTAGGAAAGAGAGGGTTATTTTTGTGACGAGGCACTATCAGAGTTCACCTATAATAACCAAAGTAGGTCCACATTCAATTACAAGAAAATAACAATGAAATAAATTATCAATACTAACAAACTAGACACACACAGTTCTTTAGATTCATTAATCAAGGACACAAAGTTCCTTCTTGATTATTCAAGATCACTATGTTTGCAAACTTGCGTAGGCAGAGAGAGAGAATGGAGGAAATCATAAGCAAAGGAAATGGAAGAAATGCAACTCTTATTTATTGTGTATTGGTGATAAATATCTCAACAACCTACAACAATCCACAATTGCTACAAAAACTAACATTCAAGCCCCTTTGGAATGGAGAAGCCATTCAATTTATAGCTTTACAAATTGTCTTCTCAACTACCCCCACATGACCTTTCAAGTTCTTATTCCACTTGTGAATTTTCAACTTCTTAAGAATTGAATGAATAAGTCCCCTTTTACAAATCAAAAGGGACTTCTACAATACAACATTAGAGAGTTACTTAAGTGAAAAGACAAAATTTCACGAGTACATAAAATGAAGAATTAGAAAAGGGAGAGAAGAAAGAGGGGAGAGATGGATAATAAGAAGGAGTTGACTAAATTCTTGATGAAGAAACTTCCTATGATGAAGAATCAACTCTAGTTCACTTTCACGAGAAGATCTTCAATGATGAACTTTGTGCCCCGACCTCCTTGATGTATCGAGCTACTGCAAATGCTACCTTCTCATAATGCAAGATGCACACATGTTCCAAAGTACTAAGCCAAGTCTCAGGAATGATACCAATCCTTTTATAATATGTGAACTAATTCTCATGATCTTTTACAGTATTATAAATAGAGCCTATAATCTCTAAGAGATATTCCAAATTATTTTCATTAAATGAAGAGGGTTCTCTTGCTATCTTGACCATCTCTTGAAATTAAATCAAGAGTCTTTCGGAGGATTTGTTCTTAATGAGTGAAGGTGTTCCTAGCTCTTGCACACTTTTTAAAATCTCATCTGAGATACTAGATACATTTTCTTCACAAGCCTCAAGATCATAAATGGCATCGTTCAACACATTGCACCTTGATATCATTATGTAGGAGCAAATGAGGAAAAGTTCCCAAAGATGGATTAAAACACAATACGATTCACTAAGAAGTAAGAATTAAAAGAGGTCATCTCAGAGACCAATGGGAGAAGACTTTCCCAAATGGCATTTTCCTTATCAATCTCTCTCCTAGTATCTTTTATCTTTAACACAGTAGTTGAGACATATTGAAATAGTAAAAGCACCTCAGGAAGCAAAGTCTTCCCCTTTTCAATAATCATGTCCACCCATTTATCATTGGCTCTTCCCTACATGATGAACACCTGAGCTCTCTTGATTTTCTAGGAATCAAAGTTACAAATGGGATATTTTGATTTAATCAAAGGTAAGGATGATGAACCCGGTTCAAGAAATGATTGTACATATGAAGATAAATTCCTAATATGCTCCTCCAATTGATCAATGGTTTGCTTGTATTCCTCATTCATGCAAGGATTTGAGTTGAAGACTTCTTAAACAAGTGAGAATCACCCTCATGGCTATCTTGATCCAAAGACACCTTCATCACTACATAATCATCAGGTGTCATTTATTTCATGGTCTTATTTACCTTCGATGTGCCACCTCCACATATTGAACTCCGAAAGCCTCGGTGTAGAAACAAGAAGTTGTTTGTGCTTTCTTATTTCTCTTTTTCTTGATGTGCTTAGAGATGGAATCAAATTTGGGTGTCACTTCTTGTTACACCGTCCTTTATTATTCTCCAAGTAAGTCATTTACCCATGAAAAAGGCTTAGTAGGTGTGGAAATGAAACTAGGCATCTCATGTGTTTGGTAAGGGACCAAAGCATGACTGAGATGAGTTGATTCAAGTGCTACAAGAGGGAACACCTAGATCTCTTTGGATGATTAGGAGACACGAAGGATCAATCTAACCAAATTCAAGTTTCTCCATAGGGTTTTCTTCTACCTTAGACCTCTTACAAACCTCCATAGAAGGAGATACTTCAACATCATCAACTTTTGTCCTCTTTCTCTTTCCGAATGAGATGAACTGCATCCTCATTAGAGACCTTGTGAGATGAAGTGAGAGGAGATTCCTAGGCAATTAAAGTGTTTCACCACCTTCAATTCTTGAAACCCTCTTCTTTTTGTACCATTTATTGGTCCTTTGAATTACATTCATGGTTCTTTCATCATCCTTGTCTTCAAATCCTCCAAGTCCAAATGTGCCACATCATTATCTCCCACATTCAGTACTCGATGGCGAGAATGAATATTGGCTCAAAGCTAATGTACTTGATAGAGAGGGAATGGAGAGATGGAGATATGTGTGAAATTTGGACTTGATCTGGATACTTACTATTTTTAGTAAGCCACACCTTACCCTTAGATTCTATTTTTAGATAATTTTCCCAATTTTAGATTTTTCCAATTTTCTAAGTTTTGGACTTGAGGAATTACACAAAGGTCTTGAAATTATTATTTTGTATTTTTGGTTTTCAAAAATTACTATTTTTAGAATGGCTCTAGTTCCAACTTACTAAAAATAGAAGTGTTCCTTCTGAGTGTTAGATTGAGCTGAAATCAGTTTTTTTAGATTAGGTTTTTTATTGTGATCTCATGCTCCAAATTTTAAATGTTTTCAAACACAGGAACTCCCAAGATATGAAAAGGAAAAAAAACATTCCTGGAATATTCATGTGGTTATTGTAAAAAATACATATCATCAATGGGAACATGGTTTGTTTCATCTCTAAGGTATTTTGGGAAGGAATCTTGAGGCAAAGTTTCATGGCAAATGCAATTGGGAACTGAGAGGTATGTGTAAAAAGGTGTTTTCATCAATGGAGGGTTTTGAAAAATATGAGCAGCATAATAGCATACCACCAAAAATGGGGTGTGTTAAAACATGAAAAATGATTTGAAATTGGCTAAATATGAATATTATACTCACCCCCCCCTCACAAACCTAGTTATCTCACTTTTGACCCACCATGTTTAACCCAGGTTAGAGGAGGGGTTAAAACTTAATAAATAGGTCTCATAACCCCTCATGTCCCTTACCACATTTAGTAAGGGAAAAAAGTTAAAAATTGACAATAGAGGTGTAAAATGCACCATGGGTCGGGCATCATGAAGAGTGGGCATGTGGATTTAAGTTATGAGGTTGAAAACATCTCTTAAGCACCTAGGTTGTCACTTAATTGGCACAACTCATCCTCTCCATGTGGTGTTGAATTCTAGTGGCCCCCATGTCCCATTGTAAAAGGAAAAAAGGGACATGAGCATGTAAAAAGTGTTAGGAAATAAGTGATAAAATATGCGGAATAATCCCTTACGAATCGCAACATAGTAGTAACTAATATGCGAAAATATTACGATCTCAAATAAAAGTGCAGAATAAATAACACAACCCAGAAGACAAAGATTTAACGTGGTTCACCCAATTTGGGCTACGTCCACCAAGAATCACTTGCTCGATTTTATTACAAGCCTCCACTTTCTCAATACAATACCCGAGATCCATTTGGAGCTATGCTCAACAAACTCTGAAATTCACACTGAATTCAAAGCACATCTACACTGCATTTGATTGTCTATCTATCATATGCATAAGACCATATAAATAGACAACTACTTAGCAGCTTTGATACAAAACCGTGGGTATCAAAACCATGGGCCAAAATCAGGTATCAAAACCATGGACAAAAAACCGTGGGTATCAAAACAATGGGTACCGAAAACCATGGGCCCAAAAATAGCCCATAACGGTTACCCATAACCCATGGCTTAATAAACCACCCATGAAAATTTGCTTGGGCTTCGCCCCCAACCCCTTAACTCGCTCACCGATAAGCGGGACCACCATAAAAATACCCGAGTGTAACACATAGAAGGTGTACCACACTCTAACATGAAAATAAGCTCCACAAACATAACAATCTCCCACTTGGAGACTGATTTCCACTGAGCAAGCTTCTCAAACCTTCACTATCATTCGCGAAGGCCAACCAAAGCTAAACATAGCTTTAGTTTATCCCTTGTGACCACCTTGGTCATCATGTCTACAGGATTCTGACTGGTATGAATCTTCTCCAACTTCAACTTATCTTCCTCCAAAGTTATCTTGATGAAGTGATATCTCAATTGTATATGCTTCATCCTAGAGTGGAAAGCAGAGTTCTTAGCTAGGTGTATAGCACTCTGACTATCACTATGTAGCTTACATTCCTCCTGCTTATGCCCCAACTCCTCAAGCAATTGTTGTAACCAAATCATCTCTTTGCTTGCCTCTGTGGCAGCAACATACTCAGCCTCCATGGTTGACAAAGCCACCAACTTCTGTAGTCGTGAAATCTAGCTTATTGTTGTTCCACCTATAGTGTAAACATAACCTGTTGTGCTCCTCATGTTGTCTACATCTCCAGCTATATCTGAATCTACATAACCAAACAAAGTGGTGTTTGATCCACGGTAGCACAAAACTGTCCCCATGGTCCCTCTCAAATACCGAAGGATCCACTTTCTCGCTCGCCAGGTGATCTCTACTGGATCACTCATAAATCTACTCACTTTGCTCCCACCGCATGGGAAATATCGTGCCTAGTGCACACCATGGCATACATCAAACTGCCAATCACTGATGAGTAAGGTACCTTGGACATCTGGTTTCTCTCCTGCTCTGTCTTAGGACACTGTTCCTTTGATAACTTGAAGTGGCCTACCAAAGGAGTCCCAATGGTTTAGCATCCCGCATGTTAAACCTATCCAATACCTTCTTAATGTACTCTTCCTAAGATAAAGTCACTTTCAGCCCTTCCTATCCCGAGTTATCCTCATACCAAGGATTTGTCTGGCAGCCCCAAATCCTTCATATTAAAGGATTCACTTAGTTGTTTCTTGAGTACTTTTATTTCTGCATGTTTTTACCTACAACCAAAGATGTCATCAACAAACAAACACTTTGGATAATATAACTTCCATCCTCAAATTTCTTTGTATACACGCAATGGTCGATGACATCTAATATAACCTTACTCCATCATGAAACTATCAAACTTCTTATCCCATTGACGTGGAGCTTGTTTCGTGCCATACAAGCTCTTCTTTAGTTTGCACACCATCTCCTCTTTACCTTTGACCTCATATCCTTTTGTTGCTTTGCATATATAGTTCCTCCTCTAAATCACCATGGAGAAATGCGCTTTACATCAAGTCGTTCTAAGTGCAAGTCTTCTGCTGCAACTATTCCTAGAATGGTTCTAATAGAAGTCATTTTTACTACAGAGAAAAATCTCATCAAAATCTATACCTTTTTCCGTGCAAACCCCTTAACCACCAACCGGGCCTTATATCTTTTCTTTCCTCCTTCTTCATATTTGACTCGAACACCCACCCACTTGTTCTCGTAATGCTCTTTTGCTTTGGGTAGCTTCACCAAATCCTATGTCTAGTTCTCCATGATAGTATGATGTTCCTCATCCATGGCTTACTCCCACTTTTTCCGGCATCTACCTGCATTGCTTCATCAAATCTCTCTGGCTCTCCACTATCAGTGAGTAAAAATAATAAAGAGAAGGAGAAAAATGTTCAAGTTCTCTTCTTACCCTAGAAGACCTCCTCAATATAGGAGTTTGGGGTTCCTATTGAGGGGTTCTGAACTGATTCATGTGTCACTTTCCCATCCGGAAGATCCTCTACCGCTGCATATTCTTTCTTGGATTCTTCCCTATTTTCCTGTAACTGCTGCTTATACATGACTTTCTCATTAAAGACCACATCCCTAGATCGAATTATTTTCTTGTCCTTAATACTCCAACATTTATATCCAAATTCATCACCACCATAACCAATGAAAGTACATTTTTCTGATTTAGCCTCTAGCTTGGTCCTATCATCCTTGTCTATATGAACAAACACCTCACATCCAAAGACTCTAAGAAATGAATAATCAACTTTCTTACCATACCAAGCCTCCTCAGGTATGCCTCCATCCAAGGCACTTGAGGGTCCTCTGTTTATCAAGTACACAGTTGTGCTCACCGCTTCTACCCAAAAATAAAGAGGCAGTCCTACATGTATCCTCATGCTCCTAGCACATTCCATTATTGTTCTGTTCATCCTTTCTGACACCCCATTCTACTGTGGGGTTCTTGAAACCATCTTTTACCTGCGGATTCCATTCTTAGAACAATAATCATCAAATTCATTGCTGCAATACTCCCCTCCATTATCTGACTTGAGACATTTTAACTTAAGACCTATTTCATTCTCTACCAAGGCTTTCCATTTAACAAAAGTATCAAATACATCATATTTGTTTCTAATACAATAAACCCAAACTTTCCTTGTTGCATCATCAATAAAAGTAACATAATAACTTAAAC